>CM075653.1:88217638-88842638 GCA_037953625.1 Crotalaria pallida
AAAAATTATCGATGAACTTCAACTCCAAAATGAAACTCTTGATCTCATTTATTCAAATGCTTCTTGTGATTGTGAACTAAAAACTAATCCTATTACCGATTGTGAAAGTTGCAAGCATTTTGAAAAGGAAGTACACAATTTGAAAACTAAGCTTGCAAGCTTCACTAAAGGTGATATTCACTTAAGCAATTTAATTGCCAATCAAAGAGGAAATACAAATAAAACTGGTTTGGGATATCGAAAACCCAAAAACTGCAATTACAACAAGTTGGTATCATTTTCAAATGTCTATTACTCTAAAACACCAACTTGCCATTATTGTGGAATTTTTGGGCATACTTCAAATACTTGTAATATTAAACTTAAAGGTATTCCAAATGGTTCATTTGTATGGATTAAGAAAGGGTTTGATCCTAATGCTAATCAATTAGGTACCCAAGTTACCTAAAACATGCAAGGTATTTTTGGCTTAACATTAAGGGGGAGTGAGCTCAAATGTTAAGGGGGAGAAGGTTTATAATTTTCTTGCCTATTTATATAACTCTCTTGAGAAGGTATGTTGTTGACTTTTGCAGGTTGATTGAAGCTTCTTATTATTATCTAATTATCTAATGCACGCACATACTAAGGGGGAGCACAAATCAACAAAGTTTGTCATCATCAAAAAGGGGGAGATTGTTGAGAAAATGCCTAAGCATGGGTAGTTTTGATGATTACAAAGTGCAAGTGAAGGCAAAAGTCCACAACATTGAAGCTTAGACTCAAGTTAGTCAAAAAGGGATTCTTATAAACTTGTAATGTTAAATTTGCTTTTCTTAGAGTTCCTTAGGTGCTTAATGGTTAAGTCTAAGTTAGAATGAAGCTAAATCATAATCTAAAGAAAAATAGTATGCATGTTAAGTTACATCAAAAGTGGGTGATTTTCAAAAAAATAAAAGAAAGTATTTTTTCAAAATGAAAATGAAAAGAAAGTGTTTTTCGAAATTAAAAGAAAGTAATTTTCAAAAATAAAAATAAAAATTATTAAGAAATTTTTTTTAAATGTTTTTGAAGTCAAGAAAGTATTTTCAAAAAAAAAAAATAAATAAAAAAAATAAAAAAAATAAAAAAAAATAAAAAAAAAAAATTGAAAAAGTGTATCTGATCAAATGTATCCGGATACATCCAAAAGTATCCGGATACTTTTTTAAAACAACAGTCAAATTTTTGAAATCAAACACGATGTATCCGAATACTTTCAAAAGTATCCGGATACAAACAGTTAAAACTGTCATAAACATAGCCGTTTGCTGTCCTAACTGATATATATATGTTCCAAACGATTTCAAAACATGAGACAACGTTCTTACAACCTTCTAACACTTCTGAACTTTCTCCTAAACACGTTTTACAGAATTCTCAAGTGTTCTTCATGAATCAATTGCATTTTCACATATGATCAAGAAGAACATTCAAGTGTTGCATTGAATTTTCACAAATACCCACTTTGATATACACTTGCATTCATTCTCATTGATCTAGATTTTGATTCAGTACTAAAAGTGTTCTTAAGTAAGTTGCTAATCCACACAAGAAAGGTGCAAGTACCATTGATCTTCATTGGAGTTGTTCATCCACACAACGAAGTGTAAAGTGCCAACAACAAGACATTGACAAACGCAAATTGGTGAAAGGTTTTCATCAAGTATACTTGAAGGTTTCAAGTGGAATTGAAGAAGGTTTCTTCAAGCACAAGGTTCGCTGTGATTCGAGGAATTGTTTGCGAAGACACAAGTTCCAAAGAGGTTCTTTGGAGGGACTAGTCTAAGGGAAAGGTTTTCTCTTACACTACTTGTACTTACAATTCTTGTTCATAGTGAAGCAAATCTCCCATCTCAGAGAGGGAGGACTGGATTAGCATTAGTGTTCGTTAACACACTAATGTGAACCAGGATAAAATCCTTGTGTTCGCTTCTCTTTCATTATCTCTTTAAAACTCTGCGCGCTTAATTTTCATATATTTAAGTATATGTGTTTTAAATGTTTTTACTCTGATTATTTTAAAGGCCTTAGTAAGCGATAAATTTTTAATTGGTGAAGATTCGTACTCTTCACCTATTCACCTCCTTTATAGGGATTAGTACTACCCGCTTGTTTTCCAACACGGGTTACCACTCCCTTAGAAATGTCACCTAGAATATTAGAGACCGGGTGGTTTTTGTTCGTTTTCCAAGCAATTGGTAGATCGGTATGCGGCACTTGTGCTAAGTCCTTCTCTTGTGTTTGCATTTCTCCGTTCTTAACTTGATTTTCTACCTCTTGTTGTTGTATTGGCTTCTCATGATCCATGAATGTACCTACATCCTCATCATCACAAGAAACAACACACTCTCCTTTCGGAGATTCATCAAACACGACATGAACTGATTCTTCTACGGTTAAGGTTCTTTTATTAAAAATACGATAACCCTTGCTATGAGTTGAATATCCAATGAAAATACCTTCGTCGGCTTTTGAGTCAAACTTGCCGACCGGGTTCTTACCATTATTTAAAACAAACACCTTACAACCAAAAACATGAAAAGAAGAAATATTTGGCTTTCGCCCTTTTAACAACTCATAAGGTGTTTTATTCAAATGCGGACGGATAAGAACCCGATTAATGACATAACACGTGGTATTAACCGCATCAGCCCAAAAGTAAGAGGGAACTTTAGATTCCTTAAGCATAGTCCGTGCAAGTTCCTCTAAAACTCAATTTTTCCTTTCTACAACTCCATTTTGTTCCGGAGTCCTAGGGGCTGAAAATTGATGACTTATTCTATATTTTTTCACAAAACGCATCAAACTTTGAGTTTTCAAACTCACCACCGTGATCACTTCTAATAGACACAATTTTCAAATTTAATTGATTTTGGATGAGTTTGGCAAACTTTTTAAAACTTTTATAAGTGTCACTTTTGGCGGATAAAAACAATGTCCATGTTAATCGAGTAAAGTCATCTACCATAACAAAGCCGTAGTAATTACCACCTAAACTCCGAACTTGTGATGGGCCAAACAAATCCATGTGGATTAACTCCAATGGCTTTGTCGTGCTTACCACATTTTTGGGTTTAAAAGAGTTTTTAACTTGCTTGCATTTTTTACATGAGTCACAAACACTATCAAGTTTAAAATTAAGTCTAGGTAAGCCAATCACTAAGTCCTTGAAAAGTAGTTTATTTAATTGATTCACATTTACATGAGCAATGCGTCGATGCCAAAATCGAACCTCATCATCAAAAGATTTAAAACATGTTGAAAACAATGAGGTTATCTCATCTAAACCAATTAAATAGGTGTTATTAGAGCGTCGACCTACGAACTTAACACTATCATCAATACAACTCTTAATAAAACAAAATTCCGAAGTAAAGGTCACATTGTTGCCCATATCACATAGTTGACTTATACTAAGCAAGTTGTGTTCTAAGCCTTCTACGTATAGGACATTTTAATGATAAGGTTAGATACGTTACCAATCTTACCCACTCCTAGAATTTTGCCTTTGTTGTTGTCGCCATAGGTGACATGACCACCTCCTTTTGTAGTAAGTTCGATGAAATGCGATTTGTCCCCCGTCATATGCCTCGAACATCCACTATCCAAGTACCATCTACGCTCCTTTGTTCGAAGGCACATCTACAAAATAAAGTCATTTACTTGTTTTAGGTACCCAAGTTATTTTGGGTCCTTTGATGTTAGTTTGGGGTGTTGTCCCCTTCACAATCCACACATATTTTCCACTTGGTATACCAAAATTCTTAATATTGAATTTATTTGAAGTATGCCCAAAAATCCCACAATACTGGCAAGTTGGGGTTTTTGAAAAATCAATTTTAGAGAATGTACCAACTTTGCGAAAATTTTGATTTTTGGGTTTGGTATAACCAAGTCCGGTTCTATTACTATTATTCCTTTGATTAGAAAGCAAACGATCCAAGCAAGTATCTCCTCTTGTGAGCCTTGCAATTCTATCTTTCAAATTAAAAACTTCTTTTTCAAGAGATTTGCAATTATCACAAGTTGAGATATCATTTGTTTTCAAATCACAATCGCATGTGGAATTTGCATAAATGAGTTCAAGGGTTTCATTTTGAAGCTTTAACTCCTCAAGAGAGTTTTGTAATTCCAAAATTTTTTCTTGTTGCTTCAAAATGAAATTCTTTCTTTCAACATTTATTTTTGCTAATTTCTTCAACTCTTTATGCATTTCCACATACACACTATATAGTTCATTAAAGGAGGGAGAATCGGAATTAGAACTAGCATCGAAAAGATAGTCTACCTCATTTGTTTTATCATTTGATTTCGTGCTTGAAGACTCTTCTTCATCAAACTTGGCCATCAAGCAAAGGTTGGCTAGCTCCTCATCTTCCGATGTGCTAGTTGAGGATTCATTTTCCGGTTCATCCCAAACTATATACGCCCTTTTTCCTTTAGATTGAATGGACTTCCACTTGTCACTTTCGGGCTTGTAACACCTAAGATTTTTACCCTTTTAACCCCGCTATTAAAAATGTGAATTTGAAATTTCTTTTTAATTTAATAAAAATCACCCGTCAAACGGACGGAGTTTTGTTTGTTTTTCGGACAATTCCAAAATTCAACCTGTGGTAAACAATTTTAATTAAACAACCAATAGCCAGAAGGGCTTCAGATTATATATATAAGTCATATCAAGGCCCAATGGGCTCCAAATATATCAGAGTGCATCAAATAATCAGAGTTTCAGCGGAAAATACTAAGTTTGAGTATCAAAAACCAAAACATATACTTTTCTCAAAACAAAACATCCTAAGCCTCACTTAAAAATGTTTATAGCAAATTTACATCAAAATAGTGTAGGAGGCTTAGGTCCAGAATATACTCTAAACCCCATAACACCCTACTCCCCCTGTAAGGGAAAGTACTCCTGCTCGGCCGGGGGCTGTGCCAACTCAATCTCCGTACCTGAAAAATGTTAAGGGAGTGAGCATTGCACATGAAATAGAAAGCAGTTTCTAACTAGACATAACAACCCATTAGGTCAAACACATCTAGCAAATAAAACATATATTCACATATTGCACACCATACTCATTTCATTATTTCCATATTCATCATTTATTCCACATTTCCATTTTCATTATTCATTCTAAATTTCCGTTTTCATTATTCCATTCAACATCCATTTCCTTTACTTTCTATTCTTTCCACATAATCACTTTATTTCGGTACATCACCTCAAATCAGAGGCCAATGAACAATTTTCATTCAACACATTTACCACCTCACAACAGAGGTCCTCATACTTTTCCTTATTTAAATTATGTGTCCCGCAAATCAGAGGTCAACACTCCAATTTCTTAATTCACGGTGTGTCTCTCAGGTCAGAGGTCAACACACCAATACTTTATCTCATCCGGTGTCCCTCAAGTCAGAGGTCAACACCCAATCACTTTATTTCATTTTGTGTCCCTCAGGTCAGAGGTCAACCCTCATTCATTTTAATTCATTTCGTGTCCCTCAGATCAGAGGTCAACACACTAATAATTCATTTCATTCCGTGTCCCTCAGGTCAGAGGTCAACACAATATTCACTTTATTTCATTTCGTGTCCCTCAGGTCAAAGGTCAACACAATATTGTACTTCACCTCCACGCAGGAAGGTACCTCATACATTTGGCCTATGGGTACTTCACCTCCACACCGGAAGGTACCTCATACCATTGTATTTCACCTCCACACCGGAAGGTACCTCATACAATTTGGTCGGTCGGTACTTCACCTCCACACCGAAAGGTACCTCATGTAAAATCAAGTCTCCGATTAAGGTGGATTAATTTTGATGATGACAATGTAATTAAATTATGGACTTAATTTGAAGAATGCAAGCCCAACAATAAAGAAGATCAAGTGCTTAGTTTAATTATTCATTCTCATTTATTCTTAATGTATTTTACTTCCTTATTAGAGTGGGTAGTTTAGGTTTTTATTCTCACATAAGGTCAAATAATATTCATGCATGAAAGGTTGAGACCAAAACCAATTAGACTTGAGAAGAGAATTGAAAACAATGTTAGAAAAACTTAATTTTTCCAACACTGATCAATTCACTCGAGTGATTCTCAATTCACTCGAGTGATTTATGAATTTTCAGTAATATAGCCGTTGGATAAAGTAAAAAGGCAACACTATCAGAGTTGACTAAAACACTCGAGTGTTTCCAAAAAGACTCGAGTATTTTAGGTCTGATAGCAAATTGTTTAAACGTTAGAAGAGGACAAAAAGGTGGAATAACTTGGTTTTTCCTTCCCTTTTTGTCCCTTGAGATATATTCTGAATAGTGGACTTTAATTGGTAACAACAAGCTTACATTCTTTCATTGATTCTCTCTCTCTCAAGTGTTAAAAATCATTTCTCTCTAAACTCAACCAAGCATTCATCTTTATTATTTGTCTTAGTGAGTTAAGAGAGTGTGCTTCATTTGTAAGAGAATTATTTGTTGTAAAATTCTCAAACACTCAAACACTTTAGCTTGTTTAGAAAATCTTGGTGAGGTATCCAAGTACTTGGTGAGGTATCCAAGTTCTCAAGCCTTGGGAGGTTCTCAAGAACAAAGACTAAGAGGATTCTTAGCTTGGTGGGCTCTTGGAGGTTCCAAGGAGCTTAAGAAGAAGGGACTCTTCATCACCAAATCAAGTTGGGGTAGAAATTTCAAGAGTTTGGTACACTCTTGAAAAGGGTTAGGATTGAGTGAGGAATCTCAATTTATCCTTGTAATTTCTAACAATTTGATTACTAGTAGAAACTCCTAAGTTGATTAGGGGGACTGGATTAGCACTCTATATTGAGTGTGAACCAGGATAAAATTGGTGTTGTCTCTTTCTTTTATAGCTTTCTTAGATTTCAAGAAAAACCAAACCCTAAGTTCTCTAGAAAGGGGATTTTATATTTCTAGTAGCAATTGGTAGCAATTAACTTGTTTTCAACTTGTTTTAACTTAGTTTAATTGCCCTCTACTTTGATTTATATCAGCTCTGGATTAGTCTTTAAGAAATTGAATCATTTTGCTAAATTTCTCTGAAATTGCTCTTTGCTGTTCTGCATAAAACACTCGAGTGTTTTACAATTCACTCGAGTATTTCGTAGCATTTCACTCGAGTGTTATTCATTTCACTCGAGTAAATTGCCCAGTTTCAGAAAAACAAGCATTTGATCAATTATCTTTTAATTGCACCAAAAATTAGTCACTGTTGCTTCCATATTACTATTCACCCCCCCTCTAGTAATTGCTAAGCCCGCTTGTTGGTTTCCAACAAGTGGTATCAGAGCTCGGTCGAAAGATCGAGCGTAAAAGCTTTTTCGAAAAAGATCCTTTTGGAAACAATGGGCTCTAGCAATCAACAAGAAGGGTCTATGTCTCTTAACCGACCTCCATTCTTCAATGGTGAAGATTATACTTATTGGAAGGTTAGGATGAGAGTCTTTGTAGAAGCAATAGACACCGATATTTGGGATGCAATTGAAAAAGGTCCTTATATTCCTAGAAGAGTGGTTAATGGTGAAGCCATTGTTATTCGTAGCACAAGTTGGAATGAAGATGATAAAAAGAAAGTTTCATATGATTTAAAATCTAAAAATATCATCTTCTTCGCCTTGTCCAAAAATGAATTTCATAGGATATCACAATGCCAATCGGCTAAAGAAATGTGGGATACCTTGCAAATTACTCATGAGGGAACTAGTGAAGTTAGAGACTCAAGATTAAATGCTTTAACTCATGAATATGAGCTCTTTCATATGTTCCCTAATGAGTCTATCAATGATATGCAAACAAGGTTCTCACATATCGTTAACCAATTGATTGGCTTAGGAAAAGAATTTAGAGATGGTGAAACTACTAACAAAGTCTTGAGATGTCTTGATAGGAGATGGCAACCAAAGGTGACCGCCATCAAGGAAGATAAGGATATAAAATCTATGGACTTGACCACCTTGTTTGGGAATCTCCAAGAACATGAGATGGAACTATCAAGACTTCACTTAAATGAAGATTCGGACAAGAAAAAGAAGAGCATCTCTCTTAAAGCCTCAACCAAAATGTCAAAAGAGGATGAAGATGAATCTTCAAGTGAAAGCTCCGATCGTGCTCTAAATGAGGAAGACATTAGTTTATTTGCCAAGAGGTTCAACAAATTCCTCAAAGGCAAAAAGGGTAGTTCATCATTCTCTAAGGACAAGAGACCTCAAGACAAAAGATCCAAGGATAACAAGCAAAGAAACAAGAGCTCAAGTGAGAGTGTGAAATGTCATGAGTGTGGTGGGATAGGACACATAAAAATGGAATGTCCCACCCACTTGAGAAAGAATGAGAAGAAGACCCATGATGGCAAGGGGAAGAGAGCTTACATTGTTTGGGATGAATCGGAAAAGGATTCCAAGTCAACCTCAAGTAGTTCGGATGATGAGGAAGCCAAGCTATGTCTCATGGTCAAGAATGACAATGAAGCCTCCTCAAGTAGTGAAAGAAAAGACAATGAGAGTGAGGATGAGGTATCATCTAACTATTCTTACACCTCTTCTCATACTATTTCTTATGATGATTTGCTAAATGAATATAATGAAATGTTAACTCAATTTGAAAGACTTGCTAAAGTTAACAAGGAAAAAGGAAAGAAGCTTTTGGAGTATCAAAAGGAAATCAATGAATTGGAAAAATCTATTAATGATTTGAAACTCCAAAATGCATCCTTAGAACTTGCTAATTCTAGTCATGTTTGTGAGAATGCAAATCAATCATATACCATCACTCATTGTGAAAAGTGTTGTGAGCTTGAAAATGAAGTTAATGATTTGAAAATCAAACTCAACACTTTTAACAAAAGTGATATAAACCTAGATCGGTTAATTGGTTCTCTTAGACACAATTCAAACAAAACCGATTTAGGATATGTCCACAAGAAAAAGAAAAATAAAGTGGTTGGTTCATTCTCAAAAATTGATTTCACAAAGAAACCAACTTGCTTTTATTGTGGAAAATTTGGACATACAAACAATAAGTGCCATATCAAAACCTTTGGAATTAAAAATGGTACTTATGTTTGGATTAAGAAGGGAGAATCATCCAAGACTAACAAAAAGGGACCCAACATAATTTGGGTACCCAAAATGAGCAAGTGATTGTGTCTTGTAGATGTGCCTTAGAACCGGAAAGCAACTTTGGATACTTGATAGTGGATGTTCTAGGCACATGACGGGAGATAAGCGACACTTCATTGAGCTTACTCCTAAAGAAAAAGGATATGTCACATATGGAGACAACCACAAAGGGAAAATACTTGGTATAGGTAAAATTGGTAATTCTTCCAACTTGGTTATTGATAATGTACTTTATGTTCAAGGATTAGAACATAATCTTTTGTGCATTAGTCAATTATGTGATATTGGTAACCATGTATTATTTACCTCTACTCATTGTCTCATAAAAAGTGACAAAGATGAATCTATCAAATTTGTTGGAAAAAGGTCTAATAACACTTACATGGTTGAATTGAATAATATCACTTCTTTAGTTTCAAAATGTTTAATTAGCAAAGAAAGTGATACTTGGTTATGGCATCGTAGGACCGCTCACATTAATGTAAATCAACTTAAGAAACTTCAATCCAAAGACTTAGTGGTTGGTTTACCAAAGCTCAATTTTCAAATTAAAGGTGATTGCACTCCTTGCAAGAAGTGCAAACAAACTAAAAATCATTTTGGTTCCAAAAATGATGTGTCCACAACAAGACCATTGGAAATGCTTCACATGGACTTGTTTGGACCTTCTCAAGTAAAAAGCTTTGGTGGTAACTATTATGCCTTGGTGATTGTTGATGATTTTTCAAGATTTACATGGACATTGTTTTTAAGTGCTAAGAGTGACACCTACAAGTCTTTTAAACGCCATATTAAACTTGCACAAAACCAAGTAAACCAAAAAGTGATTATTATTCGATCCGACCATGGAGGTGAATTTGAAAACTATAAATTTCATAGATTTTGTGATAAGCATGGAATTGAGCATCAATATTCGGCACCTAGAACTCCGGAACAAAATGGAGTTGTTGAGAGGAAAAATAGGGTGCTAGAGGAACTTGCTAGAACCATGTTAAATGATTCTCAAGTACCTCATTACTTTTGGGCCGATGCCGTTAATACGGCTTGTTATGTAATGAATAGAATCTTTATTAGGCCCATGTTAAAGAAAACCCCCTATGAGCTTTACAAAGGTAGAAAACCCAATATATCCCATCTCCATGTTTTTGGATGCAAAGTTTATATTTTAAACAATGGAAAAGATCAACTTGGAAAATTTGATTCTAAATCGGATGAGGGAATATTTTTGGGTTACTCTTCTCATAGAAAAGCTTTTAGAGTTTATAATAAACGAACTATGACTATTGAAGAATCTATTCACATTGTTTTTAATGAGTCTTCGAAAGAAGATAGTGTTTTATGTGATGGTAGTGATGATGGACTTGAGATTTCAAATGTTGACAAAGAGATGGAAACATCAAAGGATGAAGGAGAAGTCAAAGATGAACTTGATCCGGCTTGGAAAACGGTGAAAGCTCACCCTATTGACAATGTCATAGGAGACCTTTCAAAGGGAGTATTAACTCGTAGGTCAATTCAAAACATTTGTCATTTTGTTTCCTTTGTTTCTCAAATCGAACCAAATTCAATTAAGGAAGCAATTATGGATGAACATTGGGTTATGGCCATGCAAGAAGAGCTAAATCAATTTGTTAGAAATGATGTTTGGGAATTAGTGCCTATACCCGATGATCATACCATAATTGGTTTAAAATGGATTTATATAAATAAACTTGATGAATCCGGTTTGATTATAAGAAACAAAGCGAGACTTGTTGCCCAAGGGTACAACCAAGAGGAAGGTGTTGATTATGACGAGACCTTTGCTCCGATTGCACGCCTTGAGGCAATCCGAATCTTGCTTGCCTTTGCATCAATTATGAAATTCACTCTTTATCAAATGGATGTCAAGAGTGCTTTCTTGAATGGTTTCATAAATGAAGAAGTGTATGTTAAGCAACCACCCGCTTTTGAAAGTCATGAGTTTCCAAACCATATTTATAAATTGAAAAAGACACTTTATGGATTAAAACAAGCTCCTGGAGCTTGGTATGATCGATTAAGTACCTTTTTATTAGAAAATAACTTTCAAAGGGGAAAGGTTGATAATACCCTATTCATCTATAAAACCAAAGAGGACATTTTGTTAGTGCAAATATATGTAGATGATATTATCTTTGGTGCCACTAACGTGTCCTTGTGTAGAAAGTTCTCTAATTTGATGAAAAAGGAATTTGAAATGTCCATGATGGGGGAGCTCAAGTTCTTCCTAGGACTTCAAATCAAGCAAGTCAAGGAGGGGACCTTTGTGCATCAAGGAAAATATTGCAAAGAGCTCCTTGGAAAATTCGGAATGGACAAATGCAAAGAGGCATACACTCCCATGAGCACATCATGCTACCTAGACAAGGATGACAAAGGTAAACCGGTTGATGTTAGTAAATATAGGGGCATGATAGGTAGTCTTCTATATCTTACCGCATCTAGACCGGATATTATGTTTAGTGTATGCATGTGTGCCCGTTTTCAAGCAAATCCTAAAGAATCACACCTATCCGCAGTTAAACATATTTTTAAATATCTTAAAGGAACAATTAACACCGGATTATGGTATCCTAGTGATGCTAGTCTTAGTTTAGTTGGTTATTCGGATTCCGACTTTGCGGGATGCAAGCTTGATCACAAAAGCACTAGTGGTACTTGCCATTTATTGGGAAGTTCATTAGTGTCATGGTTTTCTAAAAAGCAAGCTTGTGTTGCTCTTTCCACCGCCGAAGCGGAATATATCGCCGCCGGTAGTTGTTGTGCTCAACTCTTGTGGATGAAACAACAATTATCGGATTTTGGTTTGAAATTAGAAAGTGTTCCAATAAAATGCGATAACACAAGTGCCATCAATCTAACTAAGAATCCGGTGTATCACTCAAGGACTAAACACATTGAAATTAGACACCATTTCCTAAGGGATCATGTTCAAAAGGGTGATTGCACAATTGAATTTGTAAGTACCATAAATCAATTAGCGGACATTTTTTCAAAACCCTTACCAAGGGATACCTTCTATCATATAAGAGGGGAACTTGGTATTTTAGATGAGTCAAATATAAACTAATTGATTTGTGCCATTTGAAAATCACCAAATGTGTCTAAATTTAGTGTGTGGTGATACTTGTTTGAAATTGCCTTGAGAGGTTATGAATTTATGTCTTTAATTGTGTGTGATTATGTTTCCTATCTGTTGTTTTCATTACATGTGGTGAATTTTGTGTTTTGTGTTTTAAAACTGTGTTTTTCTGCATAACTGATAAAAACACTCTAGTGTTTCTTAGATCACTCGAGTGATTTTAATTCAAAATTAAATCAGTTTTAATTGGAAAAGTTTCTGAGCAGGTCTGATGCAAAACACGCGAATCTTTTATAAAAGACTCGAGTCTTTTGGGCCGACACTCGAGTGAATCCCATTTCACTCGAGTGAATTAAAAGTTTCTGAAAATCCCTCTTTCGGCCATCACGCGAGTGAATTCGATTTCACGCGAGTGTTCTTCAGAATTTCTGAAAAACACGCGAGTGTTTTAAAATTCACTCGAGTGAATTCCTCAGTTTTAGGCTGCTGCTGCGATTTTATTTTCATTTTTGCTCGAACCTCTCTCTCTACTCGCGTTTTTCTCTGCTCTCTCACTCCCATTTTCATAAATCACACCAAAAACTCAATTTTCTTACATATTTCAACTCTATTTCATCTTCTAAACTCATTTCTACTCCTATTTCACATCAAATTCAAGTTTTTGACATCAAATTCATCATTCCCTTTCCAAAACCCTAACTCCCCAAAACCCCAATTTCTCAAAAATTACTTCTAGTTTCTCACTTGTAAGTGCAAATGGCTTCATCTTCGGACAATAGAAGAAAAGGGAAAAAGCCAAGGGTGGAAGAACCTCAACCTATTGTGGAGGAGGAAGATGATTTCTATCAAAGGGCAAATTGCATTGAAAGGGAAAGGAAATTTGCTTCAAATGATTATGCAACACAAACATGGGTAAGTGAAGCCTATCTCCTAAGTAGAGGATTTACCTTTGTTAATGCCCTTAAGATTCAAAAACTCATGGGTTTTCTATCCTACAATGGTCCTATCTACATTAGGTTAGTTAGGCAATTCTATGCAAACTTTAGGCAAAATGGAAACTCCTATGAGACATCTGTTTTAGGACAACGCTTTGAGGTTACCCCTAGGGCTTTATTCCAAGTCTTTGGGTTATCACGATCAGGAGAGGGCACTTCTAAAGGAGATGTTGATCCGATTTTTCGAAACTTGCTCCGCCCTGATCGTGTATATCTCAAAGGTGAGAAAAAGGCAAATCAGATGACTGCCAACAATAGAGTCCTGCACTATCTCATTTGCCATATTCTATTACCCCAAACCTCTCCTAACTACTCCCGACCAATTCAAATTGAGCTTCGAGTTATAGATGCCATTCTCAATGGTATAGTCTTGAATTGGGCCTCCATCATCCTAGCTCGAATGAAACAAGCCTCTGAATCCAAACCTAAACAATACCTACCTTACCCTATGCATGTCTGCAAGCTCCTTCAGTACTTTGAGATTCCTATTTCGGAAAAGGAGCCTGTCATTCTTCTTCCTACAAAAATCCATGCCTTTTCTGATAACTCTTTGGGTAATATGGACATCGAGTACTTCAGTGATCGATGTATGTATATTGATGAGGCAGCTGCTCTGAGAGGTCAGGGCAATGTTCAGCAGGCTGCAGATCAGTTGGGCGTTGACCCTCAGCAGTTGGAGGAGGAGAAGGCCACTTTTGATCAGCAGGCAGGAGGGAGTAGTGGAGTACCTGAGGATGATCCTACTGATGGGATCAACTTTGATATGCCGGGGTCCTGGAACACCACATTTGCAGAGCACAGGGTACATATGGATGAGCGAATGGATGGTTTTGGTGGGAGGTTTGCCTCAATGGCACATCAGGCTGAGGAATATAGGCACTATATGACTGGTAGAGTTGATCGGATTGATGGGCGTTTGGATGCTATTGAAAATCAAGCTCAAGAGCAACGGGCAACCTGTTGGAAAACTACACTCGGTGGGTGAAATAACTAGGAACACTAGGAGAACACCTAGAAGGGGGGGTTGAATAGGTGTTATAGAAACTTTGAAAGATTTTCGCAAGAAACAAATCTAAACGATTAAAACCAATGAAAATCAATCAATTAACAAATATTATATCAGAGATTAAGCGGAAACAATCAACACCAATATTCTTATTGATTCACCTAGGTTATGAAAATGATTTTCCCTTTATCAATTTTGCACAATAAAGATTCAATTCAATCAAATATGAAAAATCACTTTTTCTAGGTTTTCAACCAAGAACACAATTAATAACAAGAATTGTAAAGAGTAGAGAGTTTAGAGATACGACACAGTGATTTATCCTGGTTCACTTTCATCCACTTGAAAGCTACTCCAGTCCCCTCTTCAACCAAGAGAGATTCTTCACTATGAGGAATTAGAGTTTCTCAAATTACAAGTAAATGCCTCACAAGACTCCTTCTTGCTAGCCTACAAGAGATACCACACCCTTGCCTTGTAATCCTATTGATATCTAATCTAACCTCTTCTCTTGCTTGCCGATACCCACAACAAGTCTTCCAATTGCTTGCTTCACTCACAAGACTTCCAATTGCTTGTTCTTCAACAAGGCTTCCAAGTGCTTGATGAAATGCCTCACCGAGGCTTCCAATGAAACTTGCTTGATTCACAAAATCAAGGCTTCCAATGTTGTAGAATGTTTGCCTCTTGCAAAGATTACAACTCAAATGAAAAACAATAACAATCCTATGAATCTCTTTCAAAAGCTATGAAATATCAACATGAGAGATTCAAGGTTCTTGATCAAAGAATATAAAAATGAGAGCTTTGATCTTGAGAGAGTGAGAGAGAATAGTGTGGCTTTGATTCTTTGTAAAATTGTGTATCAAAATGATTCTAGTTGATTCTCATTGATAGAAATGATTAGGAAAAGGTTTATATAGAATACCCAAAAGTTGGAGCACTAAGAATGGCTTTTGAGAAGTGAAAAACGTATTTAAAAAACCATATCTGATCAAGTTACTCGAGTGAAATGAGTGTTACTCGAGTAAACCGAAAGCAAGATAATTTTCACTCGAGTGAGACCAAAAATACTCGAGTAGAAGTGCAGATAATCGATTATCAAAAGTTTGTTAATCGATTGTCAGTTCAAAATACACTGTTAATCAATTATCAAAATCTGTTAATCGATTATTAACATTAAAAATCACTTAAAACTTGTTTTCTCAAAAACTAAACCTTTTCTTTCAAACCTTTAAGCCACCTATTGATTTTAGGCAAAGTGAATACTCAAAATATGATATAATCATGCAATCAAAAGAGATTCACTACCCTCTAATAAACTCTACCCAAACTCATAAACTAAAAGACTTGTGAGGCGAAAGATAAAACAATAAAACACAAACTACCAAACTAAGTCTTCATGAGTTGGCTCTCTCTTCTTCACTTGATGTTTGTTGTTGCTTGTTGAGCTTGAACTTGATCAACACATTTGTAGCTTGTTCAAAACCTTTTGGCATTTATCAAAACATTCTTCATGGATCTTACAATCTCCCCCTTTTTGAAAATGACAAACATGTTTTGAAATCGTTTGAAGTTCATTGAAGTTGTTGATACTTGAACCATTTGATCACTTGGTGAGACTCTTGCTCCCCCTCAATTAATGCTTTTGACATTTGAAATCCAATTGAGTAAGCTTGATTCTCCCCCTATCTTCAACAACTTTACTCAACCTACATAAAAACAACAAAACAACCTTTCTCCAAACATACCATTTAAAAATTTCTCCCTTTGTTTCAAAACATCATATTTCTCCCCCTTTGGCATTATCAAAAAGAAACATATACCAATTGAAATATAAGATCTAAGCCAAAATAGAGAGATTAATGAGATATAACAATCAAAACATGATAATCATCTAATGATTAGTCAATGATATCAATTATAACAAATTGTATACCAATAACATGATACCAATTGTAAAACAATTGTAAGAATTTGATACCAATAGTATTATCTCAATAGTATAAACAATATCACATTAAGAAATAATACCAATTGAGAGAACTATGAGCAATATCCAACAATATCAAATTGAAAATACCAATTGTATAATATCGAATGTTACCAATTTGTAGGATTTTCTCCTTGATACCAATTGAAGTAGCAAATGAATGAATATCACATGAAAGTCCTTTTGCTCTTCAATCATACCTACAAAAACAATCATGCTTTGCTTTTTGGTATCCAAATGGTTTTGGATCCATTTTTGTTAGTGTAGGGACTCTCACCCTTTTTCATCCAAACAAAATCTCCTTTAGGTATACCATGCACTTTAATATAACACACATTTGAAGTATGTCCATGAGTACCACAATAGAAACATGTTGGTGCATTTGAAAAATCAACCTTTGAAAAATCAACAACATTTCTATGAGATTTACTCTTAGCATTAGTATAACCCAAACCAAACTTGTTTGAATTTTCTCTTTGAAAATTTAACAATGTGCGCAATCTAATATCACCATTTGTGAAACTTGCAAGCTTATTTTTCAAAATAGAATTTTCATCTTTAAGCAACTTGCAATCCTCACAATCAACCACAATATTCAATCTACTAGCACAATCACAAGAAGAACTAGCATATATAAGATCAAGGGTTTCATTTTCAAGATTAAGCTCATCAACTTGTTTTTGAAGTTCTAAAATCTTTTGTTGATGTTCCTCAATGAGCTTCTTCCTATCAATATTTTTCTTAGCTAATTTCTTGAGATGTTCATGCATTTCTTCATAAGCATTATATAACATTTCATAATTTGAAGAAATTTCGGATTTAGTAAGACTTACATCGCTTTCGTCACTTTGCTCACTTGATTCATCATTTGAGCTTTCCTCTTCATGTACTTGAGCTATCAAGTTGAGACAAGCGGCATGTTCATCATCCGAAGAACTACTAGTTGCGCTTTTCTTGTCTTGTTCATCATCACTATTCCAAACTATGTATGCCCTTTTGTGTTTTGCATTTTTCTTCTCTTTCTCCTTCTTCTTGAGATACTTAGAGCATGAGTACTTGAGATGACCGGGCTTTCCACATTCATGGCAAACTACACCTTCTTTTGAAGTCTTGGTCTTGTAGTGTGGGGGATCCTTCTCTTTACTTTTGTCCTTGTTCAACCTTCCTTTTCTCCTTAGAATTTTATTGAACTTTCTTAGTAGAAGCTTCATCTCCTCTTCATCAATATTCGAATCGGAATCTTCATCATCATCATCATCATCATCATCATCATCGGAACTCTCTTCCTTTTTATATGACCTTTTAGCTTTAAGAGCAATTCCTTTTCTTTCTTTGTTCTTATCCGATTCTTCATGCATATGCAAACGTTCAAGCTCCATTTCATGTTCTTGAAGCTTTCCGAAAAGTGTTGCTAAGTCCATTGTGTCCAAGTCCTTTGATTCAACAATTGCGGTAACCTTAGGTTGCCATTCCCTACTTAGACATCTTAAAACTTTGTTAACAAGTTCACAATTCACGAAAGTTTTACCAAGAGCAATGAGATGATTAACAATATGAGTAAAACGTTTTTGCATAAAACATATAGATTCATTAGGCAACATATGAAACAATTCATATTCATGCATCAAAGAATTCAATCTAGCACGCCTAACTTCACTAGTGCCTTCATGTGTGACTTGCAAGGTGTCCCACATATCTTTGGCATCTTTACATTGGGAGACTCTAAAGAACTCATCATAAGATAGAGCGGAGGTGATGATATTTTTTGCTTTTAAATCATATTGAATTTTTCTTTTATCATCATCGGTCCACTTATCTTTGGGAGTTAGGGTAAGCACACCTTCTACATATTTTGAGGGAATATAAGGACCAATTTCAATGGCTTCCCAAATGTTCACATCTATAGCTTCTATAAAGATTCTCATCCTAATTTTCCAATAACCATAACCCTCTCCACCAAACATAGGAGGGCGATTTATTGAAGCACCTTCACCACCAAAAGGATTCGTAGAACCCATTGTAGTTTCCTCAAGGATCTTAACGAAAAAGCTCTATGCTCGTGTCTTTCGACCGAGCTCTGATACCACTTGTTGGAAAACTACACTCGGTGGGTGAAATAACTAGGAACACTAGGAGAACACCTAGAAGGGGGGTTGAATAGGTGTTATAGAAACTTTGAAAGATTTTCGCAAGAAACAAATCTAAACGATTAAAACCAATGAAAATCAATCAATTAACAAATATTATATCAGAGATTAAGCGGAAACAATCAACACCAATATTCTTATTGATTCACCTAGGTTATGAAAATGATTTTCCCTTTATCAATTTTGCACAATAAAGATTCAATTCAATCAAATATGAAAAATCACTTTTTCTAGGTTTTCAACCAAGAACACAATTAATAACAAGAATTGTAAAGAGTAGAGAGTTTAGAGATACGACACAGTGATTTATCCTGGTTCACTTTCATCCACTTGAAAGCTACTTCAGTCCCCTCTTCAACCAAGAGAGATTCTTCACTATGAGGAATTAGAGTTTCTCAAATTACAAGTAAATGCCTCACAAGACTCCTTCTTGCTAGCCTACAAGAGATACCACACCCTTGCCTTGTAATCCTATTGATATCTAATCTAACCTCTTCTCTTGCTTGCCGATACCCACAACAAGTCTTCCAATTGCTTGCTTCACTCACAAGACTTCCAATTGCTTGTTCTTCAACAAGGCTTCAGAGTGCTTGATGAAATGCCTCACCAAGGCTTCCAATGAAACTTGCTTGATTCACAAAATCAAGGCTTCCAATGTTGTAGAATGTTTGCCTCTTGCAAAGATTACAACTCAAATGAAAAACAATAACAATCCTATGAATCTCTTTCAAAAGCTATGAAATATCAACATGAGAGATTCAAGGTTCTTGATCAAAGAATATAAAAATGAGAGCTTTGATCTTGAGAAAGTGAGAGAGAATAGTGTGGCTTTGATTGTTTGTAAAATTGTGTATCAAAATGATTCTAGTTGATTCTCATTGATAGAAATGATTAGGAAAAGGTTTATATAGAATACCCAAAAGTTGGAGCACTAAGAATGGCTTTTGAGAAGTGAAAAACGTATTTAAAAAACCATATCTGATCAAGTTACTCGAGTGAAATGAGTGTTACTCGAGTAAACCGAAAGCAAGATAATTTTCACTCGAGTGAGACCAAAAATACTCGAGTAGAAGTGCAGATAATCGATTATCAAAAGTTTGTTAATCGATTGTCAGTTCAAAATACACTGTTAATCAATTATCAAAATCTGTTAATCGATTATTAACATTAAAAATCACTTAAAACTTGTTTTCTCAAAAACTAAACCTTTTCTTTCAAACCTTTAAGCCACCTATTGATTTTAGGCAAAGTGAATACTCAAAATATGATATAATCATGCAATCAAAAGAGATTCACTACCCTCTAATAAACTCTACCCAAACTCATAAGCTAAAAGACTTGTGAGGCGAAAGATAAAACAATAAAACACAAACTACCAAACTAAGTCTTCATGAGTTGGCTCTCTCTTCTTCACTTGATGTTTGTTGTTGCTTGTTGATCTTGAACTTGATCAACACATTTGTAGCTTGTTCAAAACCTTTTGGCATTTATCAAAACATTCTTCATGGATCTTACAATCTCCCCCTTTTTGAAAATGACAAACATGTTTTGAAATCGTTTGAAGTTCATTGAAGTTGTTGATACTTGAACCATTTAATCACTTGGTGAGACTCTTGCTCCCCCTCAATTAATGCTTTTGACATTTGAAATCCAATTGAGTAAGCTTGATTCTCCCCCTATCTTCAACAACTTTACTCAACCTACATAAAAACAACAAAACAACCTTTCTCCAAACATACCATTTAAAAATTTCTCCCTTTGTTTCAAAACATCATATTTCTCCCCCTTTGGCATTATCAAAAAGAAACATATACCAATTGAAATATAAGATCTAAGCCAAAATAGAGAGATTAATGAGATATAACAATCAAAACATGATAATCATCTAATGATTAGTCAATGATATCAATTATAACAAATTGTATACCAATAACATGATACCAATTGTAAAACAATTGTAAGAATTTGATACCAATAGTATTATCTCAATAGTATAAACAATATCACATTAAGAAATAATACCAATTGAGAGAACTATGAGCAATATCCAACAATATCAAATTGAAAATACCAATTGTATAATATCGAATGTTACCAATTTGTAGGATTTTCTCCTTGATACCAATTGAAGTAGCAAATGAATGAATATCACATGAAAGTCCTTTTGCTCTTCAATCATACCTACAAAAACAATCATGCTTTGCTTTTTGGTATCCAAATGGTTTTGGATCCATTTTTGTTAGTGTAGGGACTCTCACCCTTTTTCATCCAAACAAAATCTCCTTTAGGTATACCATGCACTTTAATATAACACACATTTGAAGTATGTCCATGAGTACCACAATAGAAACATGTTGGTGCATTTGAAAAATCAACCTTTGAAAAATCAACAACATTTCTATGAGATTTACTCTTAGCATTAGTATAACCCAAACCAAACTTGTTTGAATTTTCTCTTTGAAAATTTAACAATGTGCGCAATCTAATATCACCATTTGTGAAACTTGCAAGCTTATTTTTCAAAATAGCATTTTCATCTTTAAGCAACTTGCAATCCTCACAATCAACCACAATATTCAATCTACTAGCACAATCACAAGAAGAACTAGCATATATAAGATCAAGGGTTTCATTTTCAAGATTAAGCTCATCAACTTGTTTTTGAAGTTCTAAAATCTTTTGTTGATGTTCCTCAATGAGCTTCTTCCTATCAATATTTTTCTTAGCTAATTTCTTGAGATGTTCATGCATTTCTTCATAAGCATTATATTACATTTCATAATTTGAAGAAATTTCGGATTTAGTAAGACTTACATCGCTTTCGTCACTTTGCTCACTTGATTCATCATTTGAGCTTTCCTCTTCATGTACTTGAGCTATCAAGTTGAGACAAGCGGCATGTTCATCATCAAAAAGGGGGAGATTGTAAAATCAAGTTAAAAAGGTTCCTAGATTGAGGGGGAGCTCTCAAGTGCTAGAGGTTTAATTATTTTGTCATCATCAAAAAGGGGGAGATTGTAAAATCAAGTCTCCGATTAAGGTGGATTAATTTTGATGATGACAATGTAATTAAATTATGGACTTAATTTGAAGAATGCAAGCCCAACAATAAAGAAGATCAAGTGCTTAGTTTAATTATTCATTCTCATTTATTCTTAATGTATTTTACTTCCTTATGAGAGTGGGTAGTTTAGGTTTTTATTCTCACGTAAGGTCAAATAATATTCATGCATGAAAGGTTGAGATCAAAACCAATTAGACTTGAGAAGAGAATTGAAAACAATGTTAGAAAAACTTAATTTTTCCAACACTGATCAATTCACTCGAGTGATTTATGAATTTTCAGTAATATAGCCGTTGGATAAAGTAAAAAGGCAACACTATCAGAGTTGACTAAAACACTCGAGTGTTTCCAAAAAGACTCGAGTATTTTAGGTCTGACAGCAAATTTTTTAAACGTTAGAAGAGGACAAAAAGGTGGAATAACTTGGTTTTTCCTTCCCTTTTTGTCCCCTGAGATATATTCTGAATAGTGGACTTTAATTGGTAACAACAAGCTTACATTCTTTCATTGATTCTCTCTCTCTCAAGTGTTAAAAATCATTTCTCTCAAAACTCAACAATGCATTCATCTTTATTATTTGTCGTAGTGAGTTAAGAGAGTGTGCTTCATTTGTAAGAGAATTATTTGTTGTAAAATTCTCAAACACTCAAACACTTTAGCTTGTTTAGAAAATCTTGGTGAGGTATCCAAGTACTTGGTGAGGTATCCAAGTTCTCAAGCCTTGGGAGGTTCTCAAGCACAAAGACGAAGAGGATTCTTAGCTTGGTGGGCTCTTGGAGGTTCCAAGGAGCTTAAGAAGAAGGGACTCTTCATCACCAAATCAAGTTGGGGTAGAAATTTCAAGAGTTTGGTACACTCTTGAAAAGGGTTAGGATTGAGTGAGGAATCTCAATTTATCCTTGTAATTTCTAACAATTTGATTACTAGTAGAAACTCCTAAGTTGATTAGGGGGACTGGATTAGCACTCTATATTGAGTGTGAACCAGGATAAAATTGGTGTTGTCTCTTTCTTTTATAGCTTTCTTAGATTTCAAGAAAAACCAAACCCTAAGTTCTCTAGAAAGGGGCTTTTATATTTCTAGTAGCAATTGGTTGCAATTAACTTGTTTTCAACTTGTTTTAACTTAGTTTAATTGCCCTCTACTTTGATTTATATCAGCTCTGGATTAGTCTTTAAGAAATTGAATCATTTTGCTAAATTTCTCTGAAATTGCTCTTTGCTGTTCTGCATAAAACACTCGAGTGTTTTACAATTCACTCGAGTATTTCGTAGCATTTCACTCGAGTGTTATTCATTTCACTCGAGTAAATTGCCCAGTTTCAGAAAAACAAGCATTTGATCAATTATCTTTTAATTGCACCGAAAATTAGTCATTGTTGCTTCCATATTACTATTCACCCGCCCTCTAGTAATTGCTAAGCCCGCTTGTTGGTTTCCAACACCTCATACCACCACCTAGGTTATACATATCCAAATTAAGATTAAGACATAGCAATACACATAATTCCGAGCACACCATTCATTCATTCACTTAATATTTGGCGCCTCAATTCAGAGGTCAAGAATTATTCACTTTCTTGTTCAATCAATAATACTCATTTCATCATAGTTACACATATTTATAATTTCTCATTCATAACTTTTCCATACTCATTTCCTATGTTAATTACCAAAATCTTCTCAATAGCATTCATGATTCTCAATTAAGCATATGAAATACCTTTAAGCACAATTAGACAAATTTAACATTAGGGAGCAAATATACCCAACCAACTCATACTTGTCACATAATTAACATCATCGTTTCACATTTAATTCACATGTAGTTATTTTATTCCCATTTCTACCTTTATTCATATTTCACATTTAGTGTACCAATATATTCAACCCAAAACGTACATATTATCACCTTCTCATAGTTTTGCTTTAACACCACATATACTCGTTTCCATTCCACTTTATTCCTATATCAATTTATTCCACAACACATACATACATTTGCAACAATAATCAATTATCATTTAATTCACAACTTTACAAATAAAATCAATAATCATAGAAATCATTTATGGCAACTTCACTATCATATTACCCAATTCCTCTTGTACTTCCTTATAATCATTATCCAAATTCCATTTATCAACTAATTCATTTTCATATCATTGGGTTTCCTTTTCCTAGTCTTTGCATCCAACATCATACATATTTATTTAGTTAGAATTTTATATTCAATAACCTAGGGTTTTATAGTCTAATTTTCTCCCCTAACACATAACCCTAACAAGCATTATATACTAACTAGAACCCACTCCCTAGAACAAGGCAAAACCCACCCCCTTACCTCAAACACTTGGAGATAAGGTGATTTTGCTTGCTCCGATCTTGAAAGCCTTGCCACCAATTGAGTTAGAATCCAAAGGAAGAGGGAGGAACCTAATACAAGGGGTATAACAAAACAAATTGTTAAGCTTTAACCATAAGCTTGGAGAAATTCATGAACCAAACTAGAGTTCCCTAGGTGGAAGATTGAAAACTCCAAGGGAGCAAGAGAGAGAGAGAATCAAACCAAAAGAGAGAGAAAGAGGAAATTAAGAACTTGGGCATTTACTTGGAGTTGAGAAGGAAAGACATTTGATGATGGATTTAGTGTGATTTACTTGAATCTTGATGGATTGGAGTGAGTAAATTTGGTGCCCTAGGAGAGAGAAGAGGGAGAGAAACGAATTTGGCATGGAAGGAAAGTGTGTTTTGCTTTTATTTTTTTCCTCAGCAGCAGTACTTAATCGATTAAGAGCCGATTAAGACTTTTCACCCAATCTGACCTTAATCGATTAAGCTGCATAGTTTTGCAGTAGCCTGACTTTGAAAGGCCATAACTTCTTCGTTACCCGTTGGATCTTCCTCAAATTTTAAAGCAAGCTTCCCTACATACTAATCTTCACATCCAACGGTGGAATTTGTGTTTAGAGTTTCCAATCTTTTATTTTAAATTTCCTAAGGTTCTATGTTTTAAACCTAGTTCTACATGTATTTTTTGCTAAATTCTAACTTATATCTCCATTTCTTCTGTAACACCCCGTAAATTCCTCATATTAAATTAAAACACTAAAGAAACTTGTTTTTAAGAAAAATGTTTTGGAAGAGTATTTTCTTCAATGATTCCCTCAAAATTCACGTTTTTAAGATAATGAATGATTTTAAAGTAATGATTTTCTAAGCTAACGAAATTTGATTTTTAGAGAGTTTATATACTTAATGATTTTAAAGAAAAATGTTCGTGATTTATTTTAGTGATCATATGTGTATATACGGTTTGGTATGTATGCTTAGGTTTTGATGAGTTTAATTATTGAAAAAGAATAAAATGTAGGTGTAAATGTATGTGAATGTACATGTGTGAATGAGTGCTATGAAATGCATGAATGCATGAATATATATATGTATGCACCGTGTTAATTGTGCATGCCTATGTGTGTGTTAAGTGTATGCATGAATGTGTGCCATGTGGATGAAAATGAAATCATATGTGAATGTGTGTGTGCATGTGTGTCGGCCATGATAAAATAGAAGGGCCACGAAGGGTGCATTCCCTTAAGCATTAAGAGAACCAAATTTAAATAGAAAAATAAGAGAAGTAGGAAGAGTGAGTCATGCTACTAGGGAGAGATTAGGGAAGATGACTCATGAAACCTAGTGTGGACTTCCCTTCCTCCATGTGTCCCACGGTTTGACCCTCCCATGCAACAATTGGGATGGCCCAAATTACCCTTCCTTCCACCCATTAAATCGAGGATAGAAAAGGGAATTCCCACACCCTTGTAATTGTCCTTAAACCGTGGGAGAGTGTATTGGCTTTGGTTCCCATCTCATTTCTTTCCTTCCTTTTTCCTTCTCAAACACAATTTCTCTCAAGAGCATCATCAAGCTCTTGAGACACTTTGAGAAAAGAGGGAGGCCGTGAGGAGAAGAGAAGAAGGAGAGCCAAAAATCCCAAAGCCCTTAAACCAAACTACTTCAATCCCCTCTCAACCACCTTCCTCATCAAGGATCAAAGAGAAAACTACCCCTAACCCTAGAAGAAGGAGAAACCGAGGTAAAACCCCAAGAAGATAAGGAGAGGAACTCGAAGATTTAAGTTAGGAGTTAAGGTAGATAGAGTTTTAATTAAGTGTTTTGTGTTGTAAAAGACTTTATTATGGACCTTGATTTAATTTTTGGTGATGCATGTAATTATTTTAAGTGCTCTTGAGGATTGAAGGTTATGCATGTTACTTTTATGCTTTGATCATGAAAATTGATGTTGAAAAGTTTTTGATCTCTTACTTGTAAACTTTCTTCATCACGGTTTTGCTTGAAGTTGTGTTTATGTTCATGGATTGCTTTGACTTCCTCATGCATGTTGATTTGGTGGCCTTATAACCCTTATTTTCTTTTGTATATTTTCATTATGTGTTGATCTTGAATTTTTATGAATAAATGAATTCACGAACCACCAAATCAAGAATAAATTGATTCGGTCATGAGTAGAATTTTAGGTCTTGATGCTTTCAATTTAATCTAAGTGCTTTCATGCTATCGCTATGTTTAGAGAAGTTGATTTCAAATTTGTTCTTCACGGTTGCTTGAGGATTTGAGTTTAAGATTGTATTTTGTTTTGATTTTCATTTGCATGTCTTGATCTATGGTTAATCTTGGGAAAACATGAAGCTTGAAATTGCATGTTTAAAATGAATATAAAACCTTGATTTCCTTGTACATGTATCACGGTTTTCCAAGGAATTTAAGCTTGACCAATAATTTTAATTTGAATCAAGATTTTGTGTATGTGATGATGATAATTTGATTGCTAATTTGATAAATAAGTGATGCTCTTAAATCTTGCATGATGTAATCTATGAATTTAGGTGTTTGCATGTGAAAAGGAAGTTGTAAGACTTTGTTCCCTCGCATGTCACCATTCGGTCTAGGTTAAGGGATATAGGAAACCATGCTAAGTCATCATTTACTTACATGCATGGTGAATATTTGACCTTACTTTCTCATGATGATATTCGGTTTATGCATGATGACCTGACTAGAATTTCTTTTCAATGAAATGATTTAAAGAGAATGAGTATATTTTAGGGAATTGTATTAAAATGAATTGCTTGAAATTGTGTGGTAGGCATGTGTTTCTCATTCCGTTCCTTACTTAGAAATAAAAGAGATAATTAAATAAATTAATCTTGAAGGAGTGTGTGTTTGAAAGAATATGTGTTTATGTATGTTGTATGCATTCGGTTAGGATTAAAAAGAAAATGAAATTTAAAAGCCTACAATAAAATAAGTTGATTTATGTGATTTCAATTGTGATGTTAGAATTATTTTCTTTGATTCCATTCGGTTATGCGGTTTAAGTAGGTTTAGGGAGTTTAATTGCATGAAATAAAATGTACATGATAAGGATATAAAGCGTTTAAGAAAATAAATGTGTTGGTTGAAACTTGATTTAAATTCGTACTTGCATGCCTAAGTGTATTTGCTAATTGTATGTGGGTGATTTGTTTAAATGTCATAGCTGTCCCAAAATTTGTTTTTATGATTAAACCATGAGTTTTAAAGTGATAATATTTAATTAAAAAGATAATTAAAGTTAGAGACATTTTTATAATACTTTTGGAGTTTTATTCAAGTAATTTTGTAAAACCATTTTGCTGTCCAGAATTTACTTGGACGTGCTTTCATGTTTAAAAATGTTTTCATATGATCTAAAAACCAAGCTTTCAAGTGATAGTTGGTTTTGATTATATTTTCAAAGTTTTCCAACAAAGAAAGGACAAGTAATAATCTAAGGCAAGATTTTTCTTAAATGAGTTAATAACGTAAAGTGTTCTATTTAATATGAGGAATAATAAAGAAAAGAGGTTGGGGCAGATGGCAGCACAAGGTTGCAAGGAGAACACACATTCAACAGCTGGACCCCAGGTGAGAGAGAAGCTTTCCCTAAGACACCGTGGTAGCTAGGTGATTTATTAGGACGTTCCGTATCATCTCAAAGATCGGAACGGTGTGGTTGGTGTCAGTAGTATAAGTGGAAATTGTTTGCTTTGTGTGGCCACTTATACGAAGGTGACAAGGACCACAATTCTATTGTGTGATGTTGTGTGATGATAGCATGCTTTTGTTATTTATTAAATTATGTTGGTACTGCTTATTACTGTTGATCACGATGGATAAATGGCTGATGAACGTTTGAATAAGAAAATGAAGATAAAAGGGAATAGTTGAGGAAGTGAGGACATTGAAGGTGATGAAATAATAAGAAAAGAATAATGTTAAAGGGGGAAGGGATTTAGTGAAAGAGAGATAAGAGTTGATTGGAAAAGAAATTGATAATGAGGATGAGAACGAGCCAGAGCTGGGGAGAGTAATGTGGATTGTGGTTTGAGAAGTGAATTGAGTGGAGCTGGGCTCCTTTGTTTTTGGTTTTAGTCTGGGACTAATGTTGAGTTGAGCTTGCTCCTCTATTAGCGCACAGCATGGTTTTAGTCTGGGAACTGGTGTCGAGTTGAGCTTGCTCCTCCACTAGCGTTCAGCAAAAATGTGTTTTTGAAAAGGAATTTCGAAAAAGATTTGTGAAAGGGAATTTTTATAAGGAGTTGAGAAAAGAAATATTTTTGAAAAATGATTATGAAACAAATTTTTGAAAAGATTTCTGAGAAAAGATTTTTTGAAGAAGCTTGTGAAACAATATTTTCAAAGGATCCTCTTTATGATGAGAAACGATCTTTTTGAAAAGGGTTTTGTGAAAGGATATTTCTGAAACAACCTTTTTGGAAAGTTTTACGAAATGATTTCCTTGAGAAGCATTTGTGAAAATAATGCTTGTGTGAAAATAAGGTTTTGAAAAGAGTTTTTGAAAAGAGAATGTTTGTAGAAAGTTTGAGACATGAGGTTCTTGGAGAGTGATGAAATCAAAGATTTGAGAAGGATGGTAAAAAGGAAGAACTGAGAAGGATGATGTGAAGCAATTGAGATAGTCCCAGCTCTGTGCTATGTGTGATTTTGATGAGAGAAAGATTGTGCAAAGTTAGAGGTCGGGACTCACTGAAGGGATGTACGAAGGGTGAGCCGACCAATAGGTTAATTAAAAAGATAAAAGACTTTAAAAGACATTAACAACGGACGTGGTGAGATATGAGAGTTAACCCGAAGTAGTGGAGAGGATGGAACGATAAGTATCTGCGGATACTTAGGACGAGATTGCATTAGGGGAGGACGATGACGGTGAAACGTCAAGAAGTCTAGAGTATTGTTGTAGACAGAACGAACTCCATAAGTGGTGCACTAACATGGTGGGGACTGGGTCTAATACCGTGGTAAGTTCTGTGCGCGCACTACAACAATACTGTCGCCCCCTAGATTACAAATCGAGAATAGTGAGAGGGACTGGAGTAGGGCATCTTGTTTGCCACTGCGAGGCAGTGTGCCATGTTAATTATGTGAATTGATATTGAGGCTGAGCCTCCTGGTCTGGGACCATTTGTGATTGTGACAGCTGTCGTGCCCGCACGGTAAAGGTCTTGTACTCCTGTTTGCTTCCGACTAGGTGGATGGGTGGCCGAGGAGATGTAGGCTTGAGATGTGAGTGCTAACTGCGAAAGAAACGCGTACCTCGATGGTTCTTTTAATTCCCCGATCATCGATGGTTATAATTCGATAAGACATTTTAATAAAAGATTCATAATTATAAGAATAAGAGTTCAAGAGGTATGAAGAGTGAGAAAGAGATTGAGAATGGAAGTGTGGAGAAGAGATTAAGTTTCATGAGAAGGGTATGAAAGGAAAGTGGAGAAGTATGAAAGAATTAATAATGAATAAAAATAAGATGGGATATCAAGTATTATTAATGATGATAGTGTGTTTGCATGTTATTTTGTGTGTGCATGTTGTGTATTGTTGATTGTGTGTCCTATTATTTTGCCTACCGTAATTCCACACCGTCGACGACCCGTCGTTCGGAACGCTGACTCTCTCCTGTTCGTTGGCATATCGGTGTTGCTGGTATTTCAACGGGAAGATGGAGTGCTGCATGGACATCACTACTTGGAGTAAGTATGGAAGAGGTTGGAAGCGTACCCCAAGTGGTTGGGTATGGACTGGCCATACTCAGATAGTGATATCCGACCCGGAACATCAACTGAGTGGAGCTGATCTGGGGCCTCACTTGAGGCAAGTCACGGTGCGAGGTTATAAGAACTACAAACAGAAGGCGCGATACGAGAAACAGTGGAATTATACCACCAGAGACGGAGAGAAGTTGGAGTCCAACAACACTGATGGGACAACAATAGGAATGACGTCTTCTTTAAAGGCAACAAGGAAATCCAAGAAGAAGAAGGACCTCCACCCGATCGCCTTCAATAGGGTGGTTCAAGATTAGCATGGTTATTCTAGATGGTAGTAGATGTGTATGCGTGAAGGATTACCTGAGTAATGATCCCTTGATGTAACTGAACTTATTATAATGCATGCCCGACTGTTTACATCTTCATGAAAAATGTCTAATGATTTCTCTTGGAGGAATGTAAAGAACTATTTTCATATAAAACCTAAACGTTTTTCCTACAAATGTTTTGAAACCCTAAGTGAGTAAAAGATCGGTCTTAGCAACAACTTGGTTTCCTAAAAGGGTGTTGAGGATCCCAAGGACTTCTCAACAATGTTTTCTGAAAAAAAAAATCTAGCCTCAATTTTTGCAATATTAATAAACGAAAGTCAATTATTTTGGTTTTCGAAAATCGGGCTGTTACATCTTCTACCCTAAGATCATCCCAACATAGATTATACTTGGAATTAAATTTGGGATGTTACAGGGCTTCTTTTATTTGGTTGGACAATTAGATCTATAATGGCCCGACTTTCCACACCCATGACATATTATGTTGTCTTTATTGGTCTTGTGTCTTGGTTGAGCATCCTTAGTGTCTTTTGATCTATTTCTATTGAAATTATTTTTCTTCTTAAGGAAACGTCCAAGCTTCTTAACCAATAACCCGAGTGTCTCATCATCGATGTCAGAGTCGGAATCATCCACTAGTGAGGACTCTTCTTGTGCCTTTAGGGATTTTGAATTAGTCTTAAGAGCTATCCCCTTCTTCTTTCTATCGGCATCCTCGTTCATGGATAATCTTCCTAGCTCCATTTCATGCTCTTGAAGTTTCCCAAATAAAGTTGCTAAGTCCATCTCGTCTAGATCCTTAGACTCCATGATAGCAGTGACTTTAGGTTGCCATTCCCTGCTAAGACATCTCATCACTTTATTAACAACTTCACCGTTAGTTAAAACTTTGCCAAGAGCAGAAAGATGATTAATGATATGTGTAAAGCGCTTTTGCATGTCGCTTATGGTTTCATTTGGCAACATGCGAAAGAGCTCGTACTCATGCATAAGTGTGTTCAACCTAGCCCTTCTAACCTCATTAGTGCCCTCATGTGTGACTTGTAGTGTGTCCCACATTTGTTTAGCATTTATGCATTGTGATACTCTAAAGAATTCGTCATAAGAAAGCGCCGAAGTGATGATGTTTTTGGCTTTTAAATCATATTGAACTTTCTTTTTATCATCATCATTCCAGCTAGATTTTGGTTTTACAGCAACAGTGTCATTTACTCTTGTTTCCGGAATAAAAGGCCCATTCTCAATGGCATTCCAAATTTCTATATCAATAGCTTCTATAAAAATTTTCATTCGGACCTTCCAATAAGCGTAGCCCTCACCATTAAATAGTGGAGGACGATTAATGGAAGCTCCTTCACCTCCAAAAGGATTAAAATTTGAGCCCATGATTTCCAAAATCGGATCTTTGCGAAAAAGCGTTTTAATGCTCGGATCTTTCGACCGAGCTCTGATACCACTTGTTGGAAATCAACAAGCGCTCAAAATGTACTAGAGGTGGGGTGAATAGTATTTTGAAGCCTTAATACAAACTTTTCGATTGCTAGAAAGAATGGTTTTCAGAAAACAAGTTTTCTAACAAAATTTTCACTGTTTAATCGATTAATCTCAGGCTTAATCGATTAATGTCAGAAGACCACTTAAGAACTAATCGATTAACAGAGTGTTACTCGATTAAGACCTGAATGGTGATCTAAAACTAATCGATTAATCACAATCTTAATCGTTTTATGCGTGTTAAAATTGACAGAAAATCAGTCTTATTCAGAATTCAACAGAGATTACAATCCAATGATGCAAGAACAAATGTTAAATGAATCAATGAACAAAACTATGTAAATTTACCAAATCAATTTAGATTGATTATCTAGGAATTGTAAAATCCCCAAAATTAACCTAATTAATTGGTTTGTTCTTATTTCTTGAAAGCTTAAAGAAAGAAAACAATGGAGACAAGGTTTTTATCCTGGTTCACTCTCCAACCACTGAGAGCTACATCCAGTCCCCTCTACCGAGATAGAGAGCTTTCACTAGATACACAATTGTTAGATTTACAAGGATTAAAGATGCAGTTCACACTAGCTATCCTATCTTAACCCTTTCAAGAGAGTACCAATCCTCTTGAAATCTACCCACAATTGTTCTGGTATCTTGTCTCTTGAATTGTTGAAGGAGGCTCTTCACACAATCCCTTTCTTCTTGCTTCGATTTGCTCAAAGACTTCCAAGGCGTGAATTCTTCACTTGATGTTGTTGAATGCTTGAAAATTACAACCTCCGTTGTAGAATGATTCAACACAAAACACTAAGCTCTAGAAAACTATATCTCAATTTTGCTAAGAATATTGAATGAGTAAAAGTGAAGATGAAGATTGAAAAGATGTAAAATCTTGATAGAACACTTGAAAGTTGTAATAGCTCTTTGTAAAATTGTGAAAGAATGAATCTCTTAAGAAAATATGAAAATAAAAGTGACCTCATCAAAGTAGTAATGAAAAACTTTTAAACAAAATTAATTTTTCTGTTATAACAGTAATTAATCGATTAATGAACAAGCCACTAATCGATTAACCTTTGTTAAACAATCAGTGTTGAAAAGTTATAACGTGTTAATCGATTAAGCCATATCGTGCTAATCGATTAACCACTGTAAAAAGTGATTAAAAAATTGCTTTTCAATTTTACTTTGATTTAAACTTTCATTTGAGCTATTTTCTATCAAGTTAATCTTACTTCACTATTTAATCAATCAATATTAAATCCTAACTTGAGATACCTAAGCTACCACCCACTCTCATGAAATAAAAATAAAATATTACATTTCATTCAAAAATAAAACATAAACTTAAGCTAAGTCTTCATGATTGGTGCTTGACTTGTTGTTGAATGTTGTTGCTTGAATTTGGTTTGTTAGCATCAAAACATCATCAAATCTACAGGTTATAGGGATCAAGACTACGTAGTTCTATCTGGCACATGTAAGTTATGCATCAAGTGGAGGCGAGACTGATCAATGATGCTCTTAATAGTAATTGAGGGTTATGTCCCTTACTCTTGGGGAGGACTGTATGGTCCGAGTTCTCCTTCAAGTACGTATAGACTTGCTCTCGATCACAACAAGCGTCATGGGTTGATGAGCCTTCGTGGTGGGGTTGCTTGCAACAGCCACCTTTTTCTAGAGCAGCGTGAGGGAGTCTCTGCTACTGATTGATTATTCTCTAAGGTGTGTTGGAGGCGTTTTCTATTGAGGATGAAACACTATATCTCTAATGTTATATGTGTATCAAGTTTATTTGGATACTTTTGTATATTTTTGTATGGATGGATATTGTGTGATATATATATATATATATATATATATATATATCTCAGCACCTTGCATGGACTGGTGTTTATAGGACCAGGACGGTTTATTGGTTTGAGGTATTCTCTTGCGGAATCTTTTATACCAGAGAGGAATTTTCGTGTGATCTTATCTTTAAGGTGATAAACGATTATCTTCTATTATTCTTGATAATCTGGGGATAAGATGTTATCAATCCCTTGTAAAGTGTTCTAAATTTCTAGGGGTTGAGTTATGTGAATAAGTCTCGCGGCTTTATTCGTTATCATGGCTTCATCCGAGCTCTTTAGTGGCCTTCCGAGCTTGAGGCCTTCTATTTGGGATGGTTCGAGGTTGAACCACCTCGTCAAGATCCTTCTGTAGGTCATAGTAGGTCTTTCAGAAGTCCTTTCATAAGGTAGGTGTCCCTAGCTCATAACAGGACCAGAACATAAGCCCCTAGGTCGTTGCTCTGATGGTAACTTCGAGCAATGAGCTAATCAATTTTTCTTCAGCAACGAGCAACAAGCTAATCAATTTTTCTTCAGCCCCTTCGATATGAAATAATTGAGTATAATTTTATGGACACAAAGGTCATAATTTGAATGTGGAATGAAGTTATGGATAATGCAAAGCATAATATGACGTGATGACTTGCTTGTAAGGTTGATGCTTATGTGATGGTGTGTTCATAATGTATTAACTTCATATGAAGGAGAATGAAGTAATTTGAATACTTGAATTCAAGAACTATATGTGATTATATAATGGTCTAAGGTCATAATTGGGAATGGATTAGTGTTGGAGTTACGGGATTAAAGATGCATAAAAGTAGAAAACAAAACCTGATTATGCAGAATAATTGGTTTTGACTATCATGTAACCAGTTACACAACATAAATCAAGCATGCTAAGGCTATCTGATATACATATGTAATCGGCTAGAGCTGTCTTGTAACCGGTTACATAAGCATTAGAATGTGGAAATTAAATACAATTCACATAAATGCTAAAGGATCAACTCCTAATCCAATTTTAATAGCCTAAGGGCCTTTTATAGTTTTATATAAAAGGTTAAGCGCTCTTAAATTGGACTTAAATATAGAAGGATGGAAAAAGGAAATAATAATTATGGGCTAAACTGCTCATTTGGTCCCCTACCTTTTTTTTATTTCAATTTGGTCCCTTACCTTTATTTGGTATCAATTTAGTCCCTTACGTTTCAAATCGTTAACACCGTTAGTTCCAACCGTTAGTCTTTTTTGTTGATTCGAAATCGTCTTCCTTCTACTCGATACTGGTGAATAGCAAGCTCCAACTCACATTTTTTGTCTCTTCAGTTTCTGTCCTAACAGAGGAAACGTTTCCCTCCAAAAGGTTGTGAATGAGTTTTTGAAACAGTCTCTCTCCCTCCCTTGAGAAGACTTAGAGAAGAAGGTGAAACGTAGGCTCCAAAATGCAAGCGTTTTGGGCCACAAATTATGTGGACACAGAGAGAGACACGTGTTCACAACCTAATGTATAATTAATGGCCACATAGGATTAAAATTGATAATGTTAATAGCAACTGACGGTTGGGACTAACTGTGACACCCTTCTCATTATCCAGTAATTAATATACTAATTATACTATTCTATCGGATAATATATGGACTTGTAAGTATTTAGAAAAGGTAGAAATAAAATTTTCTTTCAAGGCGGGTGCACAAATCAAAATATGGAGCTCTTGGAGAGAATAATTCGTATCATTTAAAACATTGTATTGAATTCGGCATTTGTTAAAATAAGAAAATCTTTTCATAACCCGGATAGCATCAGTGCTTTTGAAAACGTATTGACATGGTAAAATTAAACGATGCATATCCATTCTTTCTTTCGCGGAATTGATACCATTTAAATAACATAACCGAATCCGTTAATTAATCTTTATCAGAGTGAGCGGAAAGGGTAGGACTATGCACAGTTGTAATATGAACATAAGTTATATATATATATATATATATATAAGTCATGTAATACATAGTCCCAGTAGTCATGTCCCCAAGATTCCCATACAAGTCCATAACAGATCTATATCAAAATATAACCATAACCCTAGAGCTCTCAAGAGCATATCTACAATATATACAAATCAAAATATGAACTCTAGAGGTGGTCACATAGATCTAGTCGCAGCAGTAGTAGTAGTGACAGTAGTAGCAGTCTCCAGGTAGCAGAACTAAATATCATCATCAACAGCAGCAGCAGAATCTCCTCCACAACATCCCTACATCGGATCCCCTGATCCTCATCATGTACCATACGCACATACCTAGGGATCATCGTCCCTCCACTGACTCCCGGTAGAATGAACGACTGGCTCGCCTCCGCTCTCGTCCTCCACGGGGTCCTCCTCGATCTCATCCGATGGAGAGGGTACCCTACCACTGGGTACAGGGTCAGGAGATGGCGTGACCCTAACTGGGCTACTTGGATCAGAATGGGGAGTCTCCTCGCGGACGACTCTCGAAGAAAAAGGGTGTGAGCAGGTAGGTCGAAAACGAAAGCTGTGATAAGAGCGAGCTGGTCGTGTGGGAGGTGGTCCATGATATGTGTAAAAAGGGGGTACGTGCATAGTATATATGATGGGAATCCTAAATCTACGAGGACGAAATCGAATCAGTGGGTTCGGGTGGTAGAAGGTAACCTCTACCTCTCCCTCGAACACCGCGCGATGGTCCTCATAGATCCATGTACCACTAGGAAGTGGCCGGATCTCGATGCAAGCGATGTAACGTGACATCACCTACAAGGGCATAGGGGTAAGCATTTTTATACACATAATCAATAGAGCATAAATGTGTGTACAATGTGAAGGTATAAACATGCAACAATAAGCAACAATCACACTTAACATTTAGCAGATATAAGATGCAAGTAAGATGCTCATACTTATTTCATTTATCAATCTTAGTTTAAATGAGTGGCATGATGTATGAACTTAGCTCTCAAGCCTATCTCCATCATTCTATGTCACTCTCTGACGTCCATCCTTTACTTCGTCCAGCACTCAACAGTGCGTTGTACTCCTAGGTGTACAACATTCGTACATTCGCCAGGAACGTACACGACAAGCTTGGAATCCATGCCACCCGAGCACGTCCCGTCATCCAAACGGCCCGTCATCCAAACGGTATAACCATATCGGCATCTCACTTAGCCGACCACGTCGTCAACCATAACGTGTCATCAAGCGAGCCGTCAATTGGCACTCCCAGAGGCCCTCCACATGTTACCAAAACATGATAAACGATCTATCATCCAGACTCCAAAATGAATGCATTATTTTTCGCTTAAAGGAATTGATTGATGTTTTTCTTGTTAATAATACCCGACGTGCCACCCGAGCAGCGTCTCGTCATTCAAACGAAAATTTATCATATCATCAATCAGTTTCCTTTAGGTCTTAGATCACTTGGATTGTTGTCATTTAAGTATTAACCAATGATTCAGAATTAAAAATGGTATTTTTAATTATCTGGGTAAAATACTCGAGTGTTCTTCAGTTATTTCCAGATTACTCGAGTAATCCTCAGTTACTCGAGTTGTTCATGCCTTTCTGGGGATTTGGGTTTCAGATTCATAAAAATACTCGAGTGATTCCTGAGTTACTCGAGTGTTCTTCATCAATTCCAGAACACTCGAATGACTTCTGCATTACTCGAGTGATTTACCATAATATATCCCCATGCATCAATCGATACTCGAGTTCTGGGCATGGTACTCGAGTGTTCTAACACAAAATACACTGTTTTATAAAAAATTTACTCGAGTATCAAGCCAAGTACTCGAGTCTTTTCTTGCAGAACAGACTGGAAACTTGGTTTTAACATGCCATTTTCAATTCTAATCATTTCTAGTCCAATCCAATGATCAACAGAGTTTATACAACACATATTGAACATGTCTAAACCCTTAGAACACATCAAATAACAGATTTGACAGGGAATCACAAGATTATGCATAAAACATACAATTTCACAACTTAACATATCAATTAACAGAATACTCAATAAACTTGTGATTTTATGTTCAAAATAGCTTGCATGCAACATATGAGACTTGCTCAACATAGCCATAGAGCATCATTTGGTCTCTAAACGATATTCCCTATTCAATCTAAGCCCTTAGAGCCTCTTGGTGGCTCTCTAATGACAATCATGGAATTTAAACTCTATCTAGTGAATAGAAAGACTTCCCCTTACCTTACAGACGTGAATCAACAAGAGAATTTGCAAGAAAAAGCTCCATAGCACCAAAACCTCTTCAAGCATCACATGCAAGACAGTTTTGAGTGGAGGTCCAAAATGGAATTGGTTGACATATGAAACAGAGATAAAAATTGGGGAAATTAGAATTTCTAAACTCTATGCAACACGTTCTAACTATAGAAATCAAATTGAGACTCAAAGAACTCGTGAGCTTACCAGAAATCGAAATCAAAGTAAGCTCCAGACAAGGTTTGACAGCAACAAGCTCCACTTCCAAGCTTCAATTCTACCAACACACTCACACTCAGCTCACAAATTTTATGTCTATACAAAGCTCGAGATGTGAGCTTTGTATTGGTGTATAGTTTGTATCTTAACTCTAAGCACAAAGGGAGAATCGAAGTGAAGAACCCAGGAACCCTAACTCCAGCAACTCATATGAATTTGGCCAAAATGCTTCAACAATTCGGTTTGGATGGCTTTTATAGACACAAGTCGAGTTCATGCACGTCGACACGACGACATTGAGGTGTTGAGGATGGAGTATTCGTGGCAAGGAGAGGGAATCAGTGGTGGTGACTCACCAAACGCACTAACTCGTGCAACTCTATCCAGAATACTTGAGTAGTCGAGAAAATACTCGAGTGTTTTGACCAGTTTTTGAAAAATAATAATTTTATTTACTTTCCCTCCAAATCCTTTCCTATAATTACTTCTAGGTCCCAACCCAGGGACTAATATGCAAAATGCTTATTTTATGCATAATTATACTCATTAAATAAATGCACACACATTTCCTAAAGACATACACATAATTTTAATCAAGGATTAAAATAGAAATAATTAATTATAATAAATTTTATAATTAACATTTCATTAATCAGGGATTAAAATTTTGGGGTGTTACACTAACGCTGTTAACAATTTGAAACTTAAGAGACCAAATTGATACCAAATAAAGGTAAGTGACCAAATTGAAATCAAAAAATAAGGTAAAAGACCAAATGAGCAATTTAGCCATAATTATGTGTACACTAAAGGTGTGTAATAAAATTGGAAATATGTGATCAAATGATATAATCCAAGAACAATAAAGGCCAAAGAATGTCATAAATGACTAATAAATGAATAATTGTTTATAATGGTCTTGTTTATTATGAATCACTATATCCTAATTCTTTGCAAATGTTATCCCCAATTCTTTGAGTAAATGTCTCACTCCCGATGTTACTAAATTTTAGGTTATAAAGAACCAAGGTTTATCCCAGCAGAGGAGGGAAGAAAGAATTGTATATGAAGGTTGTATTTGGTACATATGTAAACCCTAATGTTTTGACTAATTTGTGTAAAATCCCCTTTGAAAAATCAATAAAAGTATCAGTTTTTATCTGCCACGACCAGACATGATTTAGATTGATGTTACTAATGTGGGTGCACTTCATGATGATAGAACATAGGATGATATGATAACAAGAGTGTAAAGTAGATATTTATGCTTGAATGAAATATTATGCTTGAATTGTATTGGAGTTCAATATGATTGAATATTAAATGACATGAAATGCACGAAATTATGAGCCTAATGTGAGCAAAGTAATGTCCTAGGTCATTTGAAGTGAATTAGTAATGCAATCATAGAACTGAAGCTGAGTAAATGCTTTTACTCTGCCTCGTTAATCGGCTAACTGGGAGAGTTAACCAGTTAACGAGTGTAAAATGTGCATTATGATGATGATGGAATACAGGGTTAATTGGCTAAGCGAAAGCGATTAAACCTGTATAACTTTGGAGAATGGACAGAAAATGAATTATGACACTAAAAACCAAAATTTTTTATGTACTTATCCAATTCCAATGACCATAGGGCTTGAAAATGTAATGTGCAAGGATCGAATACTCTTAATTGAACTTGGACATGAGTAAATAAAGGGAAAAAATGGATAATTGCATACTAAAAGTGTGACAATGATAATGGAAAATATAATAAATGAAATAGTCCAAGCTCAATCAAGAGTCAATTATTGCACCATTCATCATAAGCATAATTAAGTATGTAACTTGAAAAAGAGGGATGGTGAAATGAAAGATGGAAATATCATATATAATTGAAAATAATGAAAATGGATAAAGGTATCAAATAGAAAGGAATGAAAGAATTTGTGTAGCATGAACGCATGCTACACCACCAGTGAACGTCGAGCCCATACACATGTAAACCTTATTCGTATATAGTATTGTATAACATCTCATGCCGATCGGGCGAGTGTTATACCACCAGCGGATTCTGGGCACGCACACGCGTAAACCTAATTCGTGTGTCTATCTAATACTAAAGATACTATTGTGTAACATTGAAGTGTTACGCAACAGATGGACTCCGAGTACGCACACGCGTAAACATAATTCTTGTGCCTATCTGATACAAATATTGAAGTATTATACTACTAGTGGACTCCGAGCACATACACGCGCAAACTTAATTAATTTGTGTACATATTTGATATTTCTCTTGATATTTGCCAAAGAAATGATATTATGAAATGATGAAGAACAAATCCATCTATTATAAGGGACATACTAAGAAAACAGTATATCAGAAATGAAAGTGAACTCATGCGTTGCATTCAGAATTGGGATATGAGAAAGCATGCGTCATATGCATATGGTTGATGTACGATTGTGATTTATTTATTGTGATGATTTGTTAATAATTATTGTATATTAATTTTTTATCAAATACTATTACTTAGACTATAGGATAATGTCTCACTCTCTATGTTTCTAATTTTTAAGTAATAAAGGATTAACCTATGCGACACCCTAATTCGAGTCAAAGACAGATTCAGCGGAGAAGCGAAAGAAAGAATTGTATATGAGAAACTGTGTTTGGCATTGATGTAACCCCATATTTTTGTAAAAAGCTTTATTTCGAAAATATCAATAAAAAGCAAAAAAATTTCTATTGTTTCTACTATATTTAAGAAAACATACATTTCTATTACACTAAAATAAATCGGGGTGTTACAAAGGACATTTGTTTTAACATACACTTAAAGAAAACTAATATAAATTGAGCAATATGTGGAGATGGGGTGAAGATAATTAAGCTAATTTGGATTTCTGTGTTATAATTAGGCTAACCTTGGGCAATCACATGTAGGGGTGTTCAGAACCGAACCGATCCATTGGATAACCGAAAAACCGATCCAAAAAACCGAAAAAAATGGACCAATTTGGATGAAATGATTGCAAAACCAACCGGTTCGGTTCGGTTTTCAGTTCTCAGTTTCATAATCGGACCGAACCGGACCAAACCGGCCCTTAATGTGTAACATCCCGCATTTTTACCGAACTTAAATAAATCAATAAGGTTCTATTTAAAGTGAATTTTGAGTATTTAAGAAAGATTTTCAAATGAATGTTTTATGGATTTGAAGCAAGTGATTTTTATTTGAGTTTTGGTTTTGTTATTTGAGATTTCTTGAAGAAATGAATTTTCTTTATGACCAAAATGAATTTGGTAGCTTTGAAAATGCATATCTTTTCAACCGTTATTCGGAAAATTATGATCTTGATATGAAAACGATCATGTTGAAAAGCAGAATTTAAAAATGAGATTTTGTGATTTTCTGGATTGATTTCCAAATTGTTATTTTCTGGATTGGTAAAGTGTGAATTTCGAATGCATTAAGTATTGAAAAATATTTAGAGACTCCAACTAAATCATTTCTTTTTGGAGATCTTTTGATTATGTGAAAATATGGTTTTATAAAATAAAGTGAAGCTCATATTTATAACCAAATGGTGCAGTTTATTAATGTATCTTTGGAATTTTTGAGTTTGTGAACATGTGTGTTTTCTTATTATAAGAGTACAATAAATTATATGCAAATTTAATTAGTAAATTTGAGATGAATGAATGCATGATTTGATATGAATATGAGTGTGTGCATGAAGTATGATATATATGTTTGATTATGTGTTAGATGTATGCATTAAATTTTTAAGAGATTCCATGATTTAATTTTGTATGCTTGAAATTGTTATTTCTTTTAATCAAAATGAAAAGAAATTTTATTTCCCTAGTATGAGTGTAGTTCGGCCATGTAGGAACCAAGAGGACCAAATTAGAGTTTGTTTTCTTAAGTATTAAGAGAGTGAAATTTAAATGGAAATAAGTAGGAAATGTAGGGTGGTGAGTGTCATGATGGGTAGAGAGACTTTTCCCTTAAATCACTCTACATTGTTGCACCATGATAAGACCCTTCCCATGCAACAAATTGGTTGGACCGAATTGCCCTTGAACCTACACCATGGACCGAGGCTAAAAGAGGAAAACTCTATGCCTTTGCTTTGTCTATATAGCCGTGTGTGTGTGTAGTTGGCTAGTGATTCATTTCTTTTTTCATTTCTCCTTCACATTTCTAAAGACTTTGGTCCAAGAGCAACATCAAGCTCTTGAGACCCATAGAGAAAGAGGGTAAGGCCGAGAGAGGAAAAGAGGAAAGGGAGAGTGAGAGTCCAAACTTCTCAACCTAATACCTTTGATTTCTTCCTTCACACACATCCTTCTTCAAATACTAATAAGAAAATAAACCCATCAACCAAAAGGAGAGGAGGCCGAAGCAAAACCCTAGGAGAAGGAGAGGAGATTTGAACCTTGAAGTTAGAATTTTTATTTAAGGTAGTTATTTAAGAAAGAGTTTTAGTGTAATAATTTTTGTGTTGTAAAGGACTCTATGATGGACTTTGTTTAAGCTTAATTTTTGTGATGCATGTGTTTGTTTTTGAGTGATCTTGAAGTTTAAATGGCTTGCATGTTATTTTTATGTCTTGATCTTGAATATTTGTGATTGAAAGCTTTGATCTTTAACTTGTAAATTTTCTTCTTCACGGTTTGTTTAAGATTTGTGTTTAAGTTTATATATTTGCCTTGATCTTCTCTTGCATGTCATGATTTATGAAGGATCTTTGAAAAAGCATGAAGCTTGAACCTTGCATGTGGATTTTGAGTGCAAAGTCTTGGTTTTTCTTTGATGCATGTCACGGTTTTAAGGAGAAAGTAAGATTAACAAGTATTAAGAATGATTTTTAGTGTAAAAAGGATTTGAATCAAGATTTTATTTGTATAATGATGATAATGATGATTCGGTTAGTGTTTTGAGAAAGAAAATGTTGTTTTAAAGTTTTGCAAAAATAAGAACATGATTTGATCTAGAAGTTTTAATATTTTCATGTGAAAATGAAACCAAAGATCTTGCCTTTTTGCATGATATCATTCGGCCAAGCATAGGGAAAGTAGAAAACCATGTTTGATCATTATTTAAGTTACATGCATGGTGAAAGTTATTCCATTTAAAGATTTTAAGTGCACGCATGAAATCATTCAAGGTTTGAAAAATAAAGATCTTGATATGACCCTTGATTTTGTTGTGATGAAATTAGTTAAAGAAATTTAATTAGAACTTGTTAAATTTTGGTGTGGAGCTCACGGTTTTACTTTCATTAATACCAAAGTTAGTTCATTTTGTTTTGCATGAATGTGTTGTTGATGAATCTATGGATTCCAAGCATATGAAAGTCTAAATTTTTGTTTAAGAATTTGAAAGTGATTTTCATATCCCATTCGGTTTTGGAACCAGTTTTATTCAAGTAATTTTTATTTCTTTATGAGTTATGGTTTGAACTTAGTTTTGAGCAAGAAGAATTGATTTGGTACATGAGTATATTGTTTGAGTTATTTTCCTTATGTTTCATTCGGTTTTGGTATAAAAATAAAAGAAATGAATTGATTTTCCTTTGCATGTTAATTTAAAGATAAAACTAATTGATTTGTAAGAAGTTGATATATTGAAATCATAGCAAGGATATTCCTTTTCTTTTATTTCGGTTATGATGCTCAAAGTAGGATAATGTATTTAAAAGAGTTATTTTTCATATATGCATGTTTTGTTCAAGTGTTAGTAATCATTAGTGTTTGAAATTGTGAATATAAAGCTTGTCTTATGTGTGATAAGATTCGGCCATGCATAGAAAATAGGAGTTTGTGTTTGATTCTTGTTTCATGTGCTTGCATGATGAGTGTGGAAGTGATGCATGGATTGTGAATGGCTTAACATGTTAAATATGTGTGTTTGAAAATGATTTGAATGTTTAATATTTTTAAAAGATTTTTGATTTAACCCTTGTGTTACTTTCTTTGATTTAATTCGATTTTGAAAGGAATAAAGCAAGTAAAGTAATTTGATTAATCGAAAAAGTATTGCTTTGAAAAGATTTTCATGTGATTTCTGAAGTTCATGGTTTTAATTTAATAAATGGTTTTTATACGAGAACCTTAAGATAAATGTGGCCTTTATGAGAGCCAAGGAATTACTCATGTTTTGTATTACCAATCAAGTATTTAAAGTTTTAAATTCTTAAGTATGTGACTAAACAAATGTTTTTACTTGATTGTCATTATGAATTTAAATCAAAGTGATTTCAAATTTTTAAGAAAGAGAGAATACTCTATTTTCAAATAAGGAATTTTGGTGATGTTGTTTTGTTTTTGAAATTATTGTATAAGAATGATTTTAATAAAAGAGAAATGTTTTAGTTATCAGAAACGATCGGGAAGCTGATACGAGCATCGCATTGGAATTCAAGGAGCGTATTGAGAATTGTCGTCGGTTGAGGTGAGAGAGAAGTTTCCCCCAAACACCGTGGTATTTAGGTAACATATTAAGTGTTTTGACCATCTCAAAAGTCGATACTTAGTGGTTCTGAGTCAGTAGCACAGTGGCAGTTGTATTGTTGTGTGGCCACTCGTGTGAAGAATATAAAGACCACGCAAAATTATGTGATGCACTTATGTGATGATGCCTGAATGCTATATGTTGTTTATTTATTTATTAAAGAATTCATTAGGTATGATGAAATGTGGGTTGTTGTTGATTATAATAATAATGCGGATGACAATGATAAGTAAGAAATATGAAAAAGAACTGTGACGTTGTTGTGGAAAAGATCAAGTGATGAATATGATGAGGATGAGCCAGAGCTGGGGGAGAGTGATGCTGTTGTTGCTTTCTGAAATGAGATATGATGAGGATTGAACTATGAGGAGCCTGAAGGTGGAGATTGCAAAGTAGACACATTGTTATTTTGAGGAAAATCATGAAATGATACTTTTGAGGAAGTTTTTGAAATAATATTTTTGAAAAAGTTTACGAAATGATATTTTGATAAAGTTGGTGAGATGATATTGTTGAAAGGAATTCGTGAAATGATATTTTTGGAGAAAGTTTACTAAACATTATTTTTGAAAAGAGTTTGTGAAACACTATTTTTTTCTTTTAAAAAAAAAGAGTTTGTGAAATGTAACACCCCGATTCGGCAACTTGAAAACTTACGTTACATAAATTAAATATAGTGAAAATTTGGGGCCATTTTTTTCTTTAACAAGTGTTGCACAAGATGAGAACAGTTAAATTTTCAAAACATAGTTATATTTACAACTCATGTTCTCATATTGCACACACTCTTTCAAGTTCCAAACCGAGATGTCACAAGACACCGCACCATGAAACTTGTTTTCAAAAACATTATTTAAAACGTAGCCCATTTATTTGTTTTCCAAAACATCCATGTTTAATAAAATTCTAGCCGGGGTACAGTATGATAGAGCTAAGGTGTCTAAGAACTTCCAATGGAATACCTTCCGCTAGGGGATTACCTAGCTTCTAATCAGACACCCTATACTTGTCGTCTACTCCGGACCTTGATAGACCAAGCCCTCTGTCCGCAAGTAGCGTCGCCCTCGTCTGCTACCTCAAAGGTTTCTCCATCGAGCCGTCTCCTTTCAACGGATATGTTTCTACCTCCCGAACAAGCTGGATCTGGAACCTCACTCGATTCTGCATCTAAGGATCGTACGAAATTTCCCAGAGGAGAAAAAGAAGCAGAAGTACAGGAGAAGAAGAGAGAGTAAGCTACCCAAACAGTTATGTTGACTATGTGGAATTACAATAGGCAATTATTAAGGAAAAACAATAAACAGCACAAACAACAATGTCACTATCATACGCATATAATAAACACAATCTTATACTTAGCTTTTTATAGCCACATTCTTAAACTCTTCCTTATGAACTTTCACAGTTTCACTCAATCCTTTTCCATCAGGAGTTCCAAACTCATCACCCATCTCAACGATTCTTTCTTACACTTATCTTTTAAGTCTTTTCCAATAATTGATAACTCTTTATATTTTTCTTTGAAACATCTTTGTCTTTTAAGTTTTTAGCGTTCCGGTTCACTCAATGATGGGGGGAAACATCATCATGGAGGAAGTCACACTCGTCTACATCTCCTCGGTCATCCACCCAACCTAGTTGGAAGCAAACAGGAGTACATGACCTTTACCACGCGGGCACGACAGCTGTCACACAACAAATGGTCCCAGACCAGGAGGCTCAGCCTCAAATCATAATCATAATTCACATAATATCAATGCACGCTCTCAGCGGCAATCACAAATGCCCCGTTCTAGTCCCTCTCACTGTTCTAGATTTGCATCGAGGGGGCGACAGTATAATTACTAGTTTGCGATGCGGAACTTGCCACGGCATTAGACCCAGTCCCCACCACGTTAGTGCGCCACTTGTGGGATTCGTTCAGCCTAGAAATATACTCGAGGCTTCTTGACGTTTCACCGTCCTTGCCCTCCCCTCCTGCAATCTCCACCTGAGTATCCGCAGATACCCATAGTATCTTCCTCTCCACTACTTCGATACGACACTCATACCTCACCGTGTTTTGTAAATGTCTTTTAAAGTCTTTTAATTCTTTTAGGGTTTTCGTTAGCGGCTTAGTCCTAACAGTCGGCTCGTCCTTAGTGCATCCCTTCAACGAAGCCCGACCACTAATCGCAATTTGTTTCCCCTAAATCTCAATGGCCCTTGGCCTCACAGCACTTTCTCATGCATCTCAGCATCATTCTCATTAGCTCATCAGGCATCATCAACATTCCTCAACATCTTTCTCAGCGTCATGGTTTAGCGATATCATCATCTACATCTTGCTCCTCAGTTGTGGCTCCATGGCACCATCAGCATCGCTCATCGTCGCCACGCTTCCGCGCGCCTCGTCGGGTATTTCTTATCACCAACTCAAGCATTATCTTTTCTCATCATTCTTTCTCAAACTTAATTATTACTTTAGTCTTTTATCTCCTTTGCATTTCATTCGCATCATGATTTATCTTCCTCTCAAATATTTTCACAATTCCTTATTATTCTTAATCGCACTTCTTTTCTCTTTCAATCTCCTTTTCCTCATTATCATTTCATATCTCAGGGTAAAATCAAACAGCTTTTAACAACTTAATTAAATTACTTCACATATTAAACTAACCAACAGCTCATGCATAGTAAACATCATATCATCTCAACAAACATACTAGCTATAGACAACACTTCGGTCTCAGCGACTTGTAGGGATAGCCCACACTTAACAACAAACAAACAAACACTCACTATCCCTTTCCTCGCCTAACGAGACCGGGTCCAACCTTTGAGATGATTGGACGCCTTAATATGTTGCCTAATACCACGGCGTCTTAAGGGGAGCTTCTCTCTCACCTCGATGGCGACACATCCGAAAGCTTTCCAAGGCTTCCCGTTGCTAGCTTTGCGTCTTTCCCGTCGCGTCCGACACCCGAACTAGAACATTTTTCCCGTGCGTTAGAACGTTTTTTGATAAATTCTTAATTTCGTTTTAAAATACGTTGCTAAAATCCGAAGGTCTTAGATCCAATTAATTAAAAAGGGTTTTCAAGAACACTTTGAACGATTAAAATAATCTTTTATTAAAACAAATCCATTCTCTGAGTTTAGAACATTCTAGTTATAGAAAATCAGTGTTCTTAAGTTTTAAAACAGGATATCAAAAATCCAAGGAAATAAAATTTCAAAACCATACTTTGAAAATCTTTTAAGACACAAAATCAGAGGAGATAAAATTTCCAAATTGATTTAAGTTATTTTAAATCACGTATTTAAATAAAACAATTTCAATTTCTCTGAAATACAAACATAGATTTTTTTTTTCACGAATACAGTTCACAAACAGTAAAACAAATTCAATTCAATACATCCAATTATCACAACAGCAGCACACACAACTTTGTAAGCACTCCTAAACGCATATGATGCAAACCACACTTCAATCATCCAAAACCAATCACTTATATTTTAATCTTAATGAATTAATTTAATTACGCTTAAGAAAATAATTTAAACTAGGCCTTGTGACCAATTCACTAAGGACCGAATCACTATGATGGATAATCCTTAATCTCTAATAAATTTTAACAACTTGAAATTATAGAATTATCATTACAAAATTTCTTTTTCACATAATCAAATCAAAACATTTATTTTTATTTATAAAACCAAAAAGATAAAAGAAAACACACATCACTTTCATTAAGCATCTAGCATCATGTATCTAAACATAACCATTTTCACAAGTCATTTCATAAAGACAAGTTTTCTAACTATATGCACATGTTTGGCTGAATCATACATATATGGTTTTGCAAAGGTTTAATGCACAAATAAAAACATGACATCATGAAATCATTTTCTCTCTTTAAAACCGTGAGCATCAAGGACAAATCAACAATTTTAATTCATTTCAAGACTTTAAAGTAACAATTTAGATTATAAATCATTCCAAGGGTTCTCATGCATTTTCTTTTAAAAACTTAGCCATAGCATGCATACACCTTTAAGGTTCTCATATTAAAATAGATTCATCATCTATGCAACCTAAATGAGGAACAAGCCTAGCTTCCTATTTTCCCTAGGATAGCCGAATCTCATGATGCAAGGAGACAAGGTTGTTCACTTATTTTCAACACATACACAAAAGTCACACATTCACATCAATCTTCACAAAATAGACCTCAAGTTCATCATTTCATAAAATCAAAGTAAAGACTTTTCTTTAACTTCATGAAAGTAACATGCATGAACTTTTTATAAAATAAAATAAAAAGCATAGATTTTATTATTTTTGGAACATGATCGAATGGTCCTAAAACAACTTATGTACACAATCAAACACTTGCTTAAATCACGTTTGTTCTTGAAGAATCATTTCAACTTGTTATTTTAATTCTTTTCTAAAAAAAAGAACAAAACACATATAAAAAGGAAAACATGATCTTTTAAAATTACATGCATGTATTTAAGATCACTGGATCTAGCCTCAACACACACATGCATCAACTTTTATAAAAAGCATGGATCTTAAATAAACCAAACCTCTCCCTTCTTCCTCCTAAGCGCTCGGCCACCTCCCTCTATTTCTCCCAATTTCTTCTCTTTTCTTTCTCTAAGAGTTTTATGAGTCTCTTAGAGGATGTGTTTGTGTTGGTGTGAAGGAGTGGGAAGTGAATGGGGTGAATGAACTATGGCCAATTCTATATAAAGGCAACTCAAAATTTCCTTCTTTAACCTTGAGAGTAATTCGGCCATGTGCAACCAAGGGGGCGGTTTTGTCCTCACAATTTTGCATGGGTGGAGGTTAGTAAAGTCAAGGGGACAAAATGGAATGGGCTAGGACTTTAGGGATCATCTAGGTTCTAATGGGGTAATTGGCTTCTAGTTAGAGTCTTCCATTTGGTTAGCTTATGGTTGCCACTTAGTTGGCTTGGTTTCTTACTCCCTAAGTTCCTAGAGTCTTAAGTCTTTGCACACACACATGCACACACACACGTAGCACATATAGCACACACACACAAATGCATGCACCAACCGTGGCACCTTCATACACACACACACATGTCTTTTATTTTTATTTTCTAATCTCATTTTCTTAAAAAAATCCTTAATTTCATACAATAATTAAATAAATTCTAAGAAATCACATTTTCATGCATCACATATCACATGCACTACATGCTCATGCACCCAACCTTAGCATGCATTTCACATTTTATTTCTTACTAATATTCACTTATAATTATCTATTCCTAGAATAAAGCAATTAATTCCAACAATCACCTTCACACAATCATACATCAAACACACATATATTAAATCAAACACGCACACCACATAAAAATTTCAATTTCCTTTTGAAAATCAACAAAATTCTTCCCTTTTTTATTTATAAAAACATTTAGTTTATAAAAATCCTTGAAAATCATACTTTATTTCTTTCATATGAAAAACATTTTTATGAAAATTCCTTATCAAATAGAATCTCATGTTTTTATTCGTTCACGCACGTACGGGAAAAATGCGGGGTGTTACATGAAACATTGTTTTTGAGAGAGTTTGTGAAACATTATTTTTGAGAAAGTTCGTGAAACATTAATTTTGAGAAAATTTGTGAAATATTATTTTTGAGAAAATTTACGAAAGGATATTTTAAGAAGATGAGGAAACGATATTTTTGAGACAGATTATGAAATGCAATTTTGAGGAATTTATGGAAATGATTTTTGAGAAAATTATGAAATGAGAAATTTGGAAAGAAGGAGAAACGAGATGCAAATTTGTCAAGGCGATCCCAGCTCTGTGCCATGTTGAGGAAAGAGATGTATTGCGATTAGTGGTCGGGACTCGTTGAAGGGATGCACTAAGGATGAGCCGACCTTAGGATTAAGACATTAATTAAAACCTTAAAATTTTTAAAAGACATGAATTAACGCGGTGAGTTATGAGCGTGATCGAAGTAGTGGAGAGGAAGGAACCATGAGTATCTGCGGATACTTAGGTGGAGATTGCATTAGGGGAGGACAATGACGGTGAAACGTTAAGAAGTCTAGAGTACTTTCTAGGCAGAACAAACTCCACATGTGGTATACGAACGTAGTAGGGACTGGGTTCAATGCCGTGGTAAGTTCTGCACTGCAGACTAGAATAGTACTGTCGTCCCCTAGATTGCAAATCTTGAGCAGTGAGAGGGACTGGAACGGGGCATTTGATTTGCCACTATACCCGAGTTTTCTATAGTGAGCCTTGATTACATGATATGAAATGAATGGAATTGATTTGAGACTGTACCCGAGTTTTCTACAGTTCTCCTGGCTTGGAGCCAATTGTTGAGACAGCTGTCGTGCCCGCGTGGTAAAGGTCCTGTACTCCTGTTTGCTTCCGACTAGGTTGGGTGGATTACCGAGATGATGTAGACGTGTGAGCTAACTGTGAGAGCGACCCCTCCTCAATGATGATTATTTTTTCCCCAGCATCATTGACGAATACGATTTCATAAAACGTAAATAAGAAAAGCTGAAATATATTATTAAGAATAATTCTTAAGTGAAAGAATGGAAAAGAGGATGAGATTGTACGGCGACGGAATTAGTCTGGAAAAGAGGAAGAGATTTATGGTATGTGACGTGGTTATGCTAAAAGCCTAGAGAAGAGGAGTAATGAAATGAATTAGAGAAAATGATTTGTATGTTAATGGTATGAATAAACATGAATGTTTTTATGTGTTGTTTGTCTATATGATTGTTGTTAATTCTTAATATCTTGCCTACTGTAATTCCACACCGTTGGCATCCATTGCTTGGGAATACTTACTCTCTCTAGTTCTTCTATTTTGTGTGCCTGTTTATATATTGCAAACCCCATAGCCTATGGATCCTGTTTAGTTTACATTCGACATCCGAGACGAGGGAAGATGGGAAGTTAACTATAGAGGTTGGGAGTGGCGTGGAGTCACTGAGGTTCGCATCTTCGACCCCAACCATACGCTACTAGGAACAACGCCTGATACTCGCACTTGCCGGTTCGTGCTTTTGGATTTGCAGACTGGTGGACCAGCTGATTATCATGGTGGGCATCTGATGCCTTTGCCTGCACGGATTGATCCCGAGGCCGAGGAGTTAGAGGAGTTGGATGAGGCTTTGGACGATCTACCAGACGAGGCTTTTGAGGCTATGCAAGATGACGAATCAGAGGAAAACCCAGAGGAGGATCCTGACGAAGACTTAGATTACCCGGAGGCGGAGGTGATTGAGATCGACCCTAGTGAGGCACCTCCTGTGGATCCATCGACTTCAGCTTAGTGGGCCTGGTGGTAGTTCTTTTATTTTAGTAGTAGTATTATGTTCCCCTGTATTTACTTAGTTATCATTGCAGTACCAACATGTAACCCAAGACTCATGTTCATGAATCAAGTTTTTATTTCAAATCTATGATTAAGTTGCGAAAGTATAAGGGCCATTGCAAATGAAATGAAAAGAAGCATGTTTCAAAGTGCGGTGTCTTGTGACATCTCGGTTTGGAGCTTGAAGTTTAACATGATACGTGAGAACACTATTTTTAAATGTAAGAGTGTTTTAGAAACCTAACAGTTCTCATGATCATGTTACTTGTAAAAAAAAAATTGGCCCATATTTCTACTGCATTTTACAAAAAAGGAAAAATCTTTTCAAGTTGCCAAATCGGGGTGTTACATAATGTGTCATAGCGTTTTTTTGAAGTTGTTATGGCCCAAGCCCAATTTTAACCCTAGACTAGTTCCTCAATCTTCACTGCTTCGATACTTCCTCTGTTCTCTAATCTTCAGCCTCTCTCACCTAATGACCAAACAGCAGCGCGCGCCTCCGGTTCTCTCTCCCTCCGCTGTCGCGCTGCCTCCCGTTCTCTCTCCTCTCCGTTGTCGCGCTGCCTCCGGTTCTCTCTCCCTCTGCTATCGCACTGCCTCCGATTCTCTCTCCTCTCCGTTGTTCCCTCCGTTGTCGCGCTGCCTCCGGTTCTCTCTCCCTCCGCTGTCGCACTCGCCGCTGTCGCGCTCGCCGCTGTCATCTCAAGTTCTCAATCGCTTCCTTCTTTCTCTCTCTCTAACACTTCCCTTTTTCTGATTAACTTGTATGTGTTATGTTTCTTTTGCTAGATCTTGTTCTATTTTTTTAAATCTTATGTTTTATCTAGCCGCTGGCTACTTTGTACTACATGTGTTTGTATGTGGTTTTTTTTTTAATTTTATTTTTAAAGGATAATCTTAAATGGAATATTTATGTGCATTCATACATGGTGATAAGGCGATAGGATATCGTTTGTCATGTTCGAGGAACATGAGGAGGGTACTCTGGGAGTACCAAATTGATTGCAACTTGCTTGATGACACATTCCTTGGTGTGGATGTGGCCAGTATTGTGGGATATTGTTGATGTGGTTATTACGCCTTCGCGACGTGACACATACTTTGGTAGTAGCGTTATGTACCACGTTCCAAGCATGTTTGCGCGACTTGCTCGATGACACATTTTGGTAATGTGGCCAGCATTGTGGGATGCTGTTGATGTGGTTATTACGTCTTCGAGACATGACGCTCACACACCGGTAGTGGCGTTATGTATCACGTTCCGATCAGGTTCGCTATAGTTATGAGAACGTATTTTGGGTTGTTTGGATGGACGTCCATAAAGTGATAGCTGGAGAATCTCAGGAATTTGAGAGATAGTGAGCATGCATCATGCCATATAATTAAAGAGATTAATTATAAATGAAACTGGCTTGCTCATATGTTTATGCATATCACTTGACTAATTGGTATATGTGATTGTTTACTTGCTTTAATTATTCTTATTCGATTATGTGAACTGTATGTATTCCTTACCCCTTATGCCCATTGTAGGTGATGGCTCGCTATCTAGCTTGCATCGAGTCACGCCCACTTGGACTCCCTAGTGGAGTGTGGTACTACGGGGACCACAGAGCCACCTACGAGGGGGAGGTAGAGGTGACCCTCTATCACCCCAACCCTTTGGCTCGTGTTCGTCCTCGTAGGTTCCACATCCCTATTATCTATACCCTGCATGTGCCCCTTTTTACACTTACCATGGACCACCCCCGGCTCGACCAGCTCGTCGTTTTCATACTTTTCGATTTAGAGCAGCTACCCGATCCCATCCCTCTGCTTCCCGAGTGATTCGTGAGGAGATTCCTGTTCCTAGTTCGACGAGTCCAATTCATGGGATTCCATCAGCTGACCCAGTGCCCAGTGGTAGGGTACCGACTCAGTTGGACGAGGTCGAGGAGGACCCCGAGGAGGCAGAGAGTGAGGGAGAGTCAGTCGAGCATTCCACTGGGAGCCAGTGGGGAGTTGGGGATCCTCCGGGCGATGCATGATATGGATAGTTAGGATGTGGGACATGTGGAGCAGCAGCTGGAGACCTAAGGAGGATCTTGGCTTGGAGGAGGATCGTCAGACCATCGCTGAGATTTCATATTTTGGTTATGTAACTATATTGTATATATTTTTGAGAGATTTCAGTGAGATGGTCTATCTTTTTATTTAGCTTTTATGGACTTGTATTTTGGGATCTTTGTTATCACCACCTGGAGCTTGACTTGATGTACCTTGGTTACTTCTCACCTATATATATATATATGTATATATCTAGTAGTTTGATGTTTATCAGTTCAAGGTTCCTATTTAACTTAATTTCCGCATACTCTGATATTAATATATATTATTCGATTTAAAAGAACATTACTTTAAGGGTTCGAGATAACAATACCTTATTATGAAAAAGATATTGTGTGTACCACGACATATAGTCTCGACTCTCAATCTTTTCGTCTCAACAAACAAACATTCTATGACTTAAGTATAATAAACTTTATTGTTCAATGGAAACTTTTATTTACCATCTTTTATATACAACACAAGTCCATATTCTGTATATTATATCTTTATTTATCTATAAAGATTTAGGAAAAAGAGCGTCACACCACTTTTTGGTATTAGAGCATATGGTCCTGATTTTTTATCCTCGCGAGCATGATCCGACAGAAAGGTTCTCCATATGAGTAATGTTTCTTTGCTATCTGATTTATTTCATATAGCTTAAGTCTTATGAATGTTTTGTCTAAGTTAAAATTAGATAGTAAGTAGCAGTTCGATAGACCTTAAATGACCCAAGTCCATAGTGCAGGTCTACTATGGCGACGCGTTATAGAGACCATACGAATGAGATGTTGGAGCGAATTACCGCAGTGTTGGAAAACATGCAGCAGAATCAGCATCAGCCAGCTAATCCACCTCTGGTGAATATAGCAGCTGCTGAAGCTAAGACTTTGTCTGATTTCAGAAGCTGTAACCCCTCAAAGTTTGCTGGTGGGTTCAAGCCTGAAGAAGCTAACAAGTGGATCTCGAAGATGGACAAAATCTTTAGAACTTTGGAATGTAATGATGCTCAGAAGATAGCCTATGATGTTTTCATGTTGGAAGGAGAAGCTGAGCATTGGTGGAACCATGCAACCCAGTTATTGGCTGATGAAGGAAGAGAAATAATACGGGGAGTGTTTATGGAGAAGTTCTTGAATAAGTATTTTCCTGAAGATCTGAGAAGGAAGAAAGAGGTTGAGTTTTTGCAGCTCAAGCAAGGCAGTATGAGTGTGGGTGAGTATGCTGCAAGATTTGAGGAGTTGATGAAGTACTCTCCTTATTATCAGATGAACCCTGATGAAAGGAGTAAGTGTATTAAGTTCGAAGGAGGACTGAGACCTGAATTGAAGTCAGTGTTCAGTTATCAGAAGATTCAGAGTTTTCCTATGTTAGTAGATATGTGTAGAATGTATGAAGACGATAAGAAGGTTGAGGCTTTACAAGTTATGAAAGGGAAGAAAGAGCATCAGGGGTATGGACCGCAAAGACGAAAGGGGCATGATAACCGCCACAAGGGTCCCTATTCCCATAAGAATCGGGGGAAAGGCAAGATGTTATCTGGTGACAGAAACAGTTCTTACAACAATGCTTCTTATTGTGAGAAATGCAGACGTCATCACTTTGGGAGATTTTGTTGGACCAACAATGGGTGTTTCAATTGCGGGAAACCTGGTCATTTTTTCTCGTGATTGCAAGGAACCACCGAAGAGCAACCCAAGAGGATCTGCAGATAAGCCTGTGATTCAAGGACGGGTTTTCACTCTTAGTGGTGTTGCAACCAATCAGACTCCAAAACTCGTGCAAGGTAATTATTTGCTTAATGACCAACCTTGTAGAATTTTATTCGATTCAGGAGCCACTCATTAATTCGTATCTTTTTAATGTGTGAATCTTTTAAAGTTGCCTGTGTTTGATTCACCTTATTGCCTTAGGGTAGAAACCCCTACCAATCCTCCTATGATTTCTTCAAGGATATGCCTTAATTGTAGAGTTAAGGTACTAGACCAAGTATCTCGGGTAGACCTTATTTGTCTGCCATTATCCCAATTAGATGTGATCTTGGGTATGGATTGGATGATTAGTAACCAAGTGATCATCGATTGTGATAAAAAGACAATCTTTTATAAGAACCCTACTCCAGAAAAGTGTCTTTGTCTCTTCCCTGCCGTTGGATCTGAGGAAGAGGAGAAGTTGGTGGAGAAGATTCCGGTTGTTCGGGATTTTTCTGAAGAGATGTCGGGACTACCACCAAAGAGGGAAATTGAGTTCGCAATTGAATTGATTCCAGGAACTAGTCCCATTTCTATTGCTCCTTACAGAATGGCACCACCATAAATGGTTGAGTTGAAGAAGCAAATAGAGGAGTTATTACAGAAGCAACTCATAAGGCCAAGTGTATCACCGTGGGGAGCTCTAGTGTTATTTTTAAGGAAAAAGGATGGAAGCCTGAGAATGTGTGTGGATTATAGGCAGTTGAATAAAGTGACCATTTAGAACAAGTATCTTTTGCCAAGGATTGATGATCTTATGGATCAGGTTAGAGGAGCTTCTGTGTTCTCGAAGATAGATCTGAGATCTGGGTATCATCAGATCAGAATTAAGGAGGAAGATGTCCCTAAAATTGCATTTCGATCGCGTACGGACATTATGAGTATGTTGTAATGCCGTTCGGATTGACTAATACACCAGCTGTTTTCATGGATTATATGAATCGGATTTTTAGACCATATGGATTCATTCGTGGTGGTATTCATTAATGATATCCTGATATATTCTAAGAATCTGGAAGAGCATACCGAGCATCTCCGGATAGTGTTGAAGATTCTGAAGGAGAAGCAACTCTATGCCAAACTTTCCAAGTGTGAGTTTTGGTTAAGGGAAGTTAAGTTTTTGGGGCATGAAATTTCAAAAGAAGGTATAGCAGTAGACCCAGCTAAAGTTGATTCAGTTTTGCAGTGGGTTCAGCCTAAGTCAGTTACTGAGGTCCAAAGTTTCTTAGGACTGCCTGGCTATTATAGGAGGTTTATTGAAGGATTCTCAAAAATCACACTACCTCTTACAAAGTTGACTCGGAAAGATCAACCATTCGTATAGGATGAGAAGTGCGAGAAAAGTTTTCAAAAGAAGGTATAGCAGTAGACCCAGCTAAAGTTGATTCAGTTTTGCAGTGGGTTCAGCCTACCCAGCTAAAGTTGATTCAGTTTTGCAGTGGGTTCAGCCTAAGTCAGTTACTGAGGTCCAATGTTTCTTAGGACTGCCTGGCTATTATAGGAGGTTTATTGAAGGATTCTCAAAAATCACACTACCTCTTACAAAGTTGACTCGGAAAGATCAACCATTCGTATAGGATGAGAAGTGCGAGAAAAGTTTTCAGATGCTAAAGGAAAGATTAACATCCTCACCAGTGTTAATCTTACCTGACCCTCACAAGGAGTATGAAGTGTATTGTGATGCATCGAAGCAAGGACTCGACAGTGTATTGATGCAAGAAGGAAAAGTTATGGCGTATGCATCTCGTCAATTAAAAATTCACGAGGTGAATTATCCCACCCATGATTTGGAGCTTGCGGCGATAGTTTTCGCCTTGAAGATATTGAGACATCATCCCTATGGCACTACGTTCAGAGTGTTTAGTGACCATAAGAGTTTGAAGTATTTGTTTGATCAAAAGGAGTTGAATATGAGGCAGCCTCGGTGGATGGAGTTTTTGAAAGATTAAGATTTTGAGCTCCGTTACCACCCTGGTAAGGCCAATGTTGTGACAGACACTTTGAGTCGGAAAGCGATTCATGTAAGCTCGATGATGATTAAAGAAGCAGCTTTGATTGAAGAATTTCGGGATTTGAGTTTGGTGATGCAAGTTGAATCAACCAGTATTAAGATGGGTATGTTGCAAGTCTCTAATGAATTCTTGGTTCGAATTCGTGAATTGCAATGAGAGGACGAAGAGTTAAAGGAGAAGAGGGAGTTGATGATTGGAGGAAAAGAGCCTAATTTCTCAGAAGAACCGAATGGAATTCTTCGTTTCAAAACGAGAATTTGCATACCGAAGAATGCGGAAGTTAGGAGATTAATCTTGGATGAAGCACACAAGAGCCAGATGAGTATTCATCCAGGACCAACTAAGATGTATCGGGACTTGAAGAGCATGTTCTGGTGGCCAGGTTTAAAGAGAGACGTAGCGGATTATGTGGCGTCTTGTTTAATCTGCAGAAGGTTAAGGTGGAACACCAGAAGCCTGGAGGGAAGTTGCAACTCTTGGATATCCCTCAGTGGAAGTGGGATAGCATTTCAATGGATTTTGTGATAGGACTGCCAAGGATAGTTGCAAACTATGATGCAATCTGGGTAATTGTTGATCGTTTAACTAAGTCGGCGCATTTCATTCCGGTGAATATGCGCTATTCTTTGGAAAAGCTTACCCAACTTTACATCAAGGAAGTGGTACGACTACACGGGATACCTTCCAGTATCATTTCAGATCGTGATCCAAGGTTCATGTCGAGATTTTGGCTCAGTTTACATCAAGCTCTGGGGACAAGGCTTAAGATGAGTTCGGCTTATCATCTTCAGACTGATGGGCAGAAAGAAAGGACCATTCAATCATTGGAAGATATTCTGCGAGCTTGTGCATTGGAAGAACAAGGAAGTTGGGATCAGATTTTTCCACACGCTGAATTCACATACAACAATGGATATCATACAAGCATCGGTATGGCACCGTTCGAAGCCTTGTATGGGAGAAAGTGTCCAACCCCGCTTTGCTGGTTCCAAGTGGGGGAGAACCTGCAACATGGTCCTGATGTTGTGCAACAGACAACTGAAAAGATTCGGATGATCCAAGAGAAAACCAAGATAGCACAGAGTCGTCAGAAAAGTTATGCAGATCAGAGAAGAAGACCTCTAGAGTTTTCAGAGGGCGACCATGTTTTCCTTAGGATTGTATCGATGAAAGGAGTGAGTAAAGCCTTGAAATCTCAAAAGCTTTCACCTAAGTTTATAGGTCCCTACCAAATCCTTAAACGAGTAGGCCCTGTAGCTTATCAGATAGCCTTACCGTCATCTTTAGCCAATCTGCATAATGTTTTTCATGTTTCCCAATTGAAAAAATATGTGCATGACCCAACCGCAATCCTTCATATTCGTCTTCATGACCTAACCCTACGAGAAAACCTAACCTTTAAAGCTGGCCTAGTTAGAGTTGAAGATAGAAGGATAAAACAACTTAGAGGAAAGGAGATTCCATTAGTCAAAGTGGTTTGGCAAAGCGGAGATGTGTATGAAGCAACTTGGGAATTAGAGGATAAGATACGTAAGGATTATCCTGAGTTGTTTATGTAACTTGAATTTCAGGGACGAAATTCCTGTTAAGTGGGGGAGTAGTGTAACACCCCGAATTTTTAGTCCCTTATTAATAAAAATTTTAATTATTAAAGTTTATTCATAATTATTTCTTTTGTATTTAATTTTGATTAAATATATGTTTGTGTGTGCTTATGTTAAGTGAAAAGGTATGAAAAATATTTTGATATTTAATAATATGTAAAAATAGGGTTTTTGCATATTAGTCCCTAATTTAGGACGTAGAAGCAATATTATAAAGATTTTGGAGAGAAAGGAATTAAAATAATTATTTTTCAAAAATCAGCGAAAAGACTCGAGTCCAATACGACTTGAAAGCGAAAAATATAATAACATCTGCTTTGAGTTATGATGAGTTTTTCAGGATATCTACATGTGAGACAGCACAACAAATGTGGGATACATTAGAGGTCACACATGAAGGTACCAATGAAGTCAAGAGATCAAGAATCAACACGCTGACGGGAGAATATGAACTTTTCCGAATGAAAGATAGAGAATCAGTACAGGAGATCCAAAAGCTCTTCACAATGATAGTCAATCAGCTCGTAACCTTGGGGAAGAAATTCACCAACGAAGAACTGATCAACAAAGTGCTGAGGTGTCTAGGGAGAGAATGGCAACCAAAAGTGACGGCCATAATGGAATCTAGAAATCTTTCAACCATGACTCTCGCTACACTATTCGGGAAACTACAGGAGCACGCGAGTGAATTGAAAATATTAGCACAACATGAAGAGGAGAACAAAAAGGTGAAGATTCTCGCATTCAAAGCTGAAGCACCATCAACCGAAGGTGACTCGGACAAGGAACTAATCAGTGATGAACATATGGGGTTACTTGTCAAAAAATTCGAGAAGTTTCTGAGAAAGAAGAGCAACTTCACTACTCAAAATAAAAGAGACGCTAACAAAGGTGGTGGATCTACTATCACATGTCATGAATGTGGCAAGCCCAGTCACATCAGAGCGGAGTGCTATCAGTTGAAAAATAAGGAGAATTCATAAAGAAACACCTCCAACTCAAGGAAAGGAAAGCAAGCATACTTGGCGTGGTTAGACAACGAGGGAAGTTCGGATGAATATTCAGACGAACAAGAAGAAACAGCCAACCTATGCTTAATGGCACATGGAGATGAGGTTACTCCGAAATAAAGGAAATCATTGTGGTACTTGGATAGTGGGTGTTCCAAGCACATGACTTGAGACAAATCGAAATTCTCACTTATCATTCCAAAGGACCAAGGATATGTAACTTTCGGAGATAACAACAAAGGAAAGATACTCGGAATTGGTAAAGTAGGTATTCCTCCAAACCCTTGCATTGAAAATGTTTTACATGTTGAAGGCCTTAAAAATAACTTGCTAAGTATTAGTCAGCTATGTGATAAGGGCAATAGGGTTTTCTTTGATTCTGATAATTGTATTATTGAGGGTAAAATTGACAATCTTATTAAGCTTGTTGCTCGCAGGGTAAACAATGTGTATTTAATTGATCTTAACTCAATTCCCTCAAATGATGCTAAATGTTTAATTAGTAAAGAGGATGAGTCTTGGCTATGGCATAGTAGGATAGGTCACATCCACATGAATCATTTGAACAAACTATCTTTTCAAAACTTAGTAGTTGGTTTGCCAAAACAAAAATTTTCTATTTCTGAAAAATGTGATCCTTGTTCAAAATAAAAACTCTCAAGGGTACCTTTTTTCCTCCTAAAAATATTGTTTCTACTCAAAGACCCTTGGAACTTTTATATATGGATCTTTTTGGACCATGTCAAACTAAAAGCTTTGGTAGCAACTATTATTGCTTGGTTATTGGATGACTATTCTAGGTACATGGACTTTATTCATTACTCATAAAAATGATGCATTTCATGAATTCAAAAAGCTAGCAAAGGTTGTTCAAAACCAAATGCATTTGAGCATTGCATCCATTAAGACTGATCATGGCGGTGAATTTGAAAACTATATTTTTGAAAAATTTTGCGAAAAAAATGGCATTAAGCATTATTTTTCAGCTCCAAGAACTCCGAAACAAAACGGGGTTGTGGAGAGGAAAAATCGATCTTTAAAAGAACTTTATCGAACAATACTTAGTGACATGAACCTGCCTGCATATTTTTGGGCCGATGCAGTGAGTACAACCTGTTATGTTATGAACTGTGTTTTAATAAGGCCTATTTTAAAGAAAACCCCCTATGAGCTGTACAAGGGGAGAAAACCCAATATATCCCATTTGAGAGTCTTTGGATGTAAATGTTTTGTGCATAATAATGGTAGAGACAATATAGGAAGTTTTGATGCTAGAGCTGATGAGGGTATATTCCTTGGTTATTCTACTTCGAGCAAAACCAATAGGATTTTCAATAAGACTCGTAATACTATTGAAGAATCTATTCATGTTACATTTGATGAATCTAACCCCAGAAAGCTAGGAAAGGTATCTGTTGATGATCTTGCAGGTATTCTAGGAGAACTATATCCTGATGAGGATCTGGAATCAATCCTGGAAGAAAAGAAGGAATCCCGAGGAAACAAAAAGGCAAATGAATCAAATGAAAATCAAATGCAAAATCAAGGGAATTCCATCGAGCCTGTGAGACCCCCAATTTAGGCCCAATTTAATTGGGTTATTATTTGGAAAACTAAATTAATTTTGTTTATATGTTTTAATTTAATTTTGTGCTAAGTACATGATTTAAGTAATATATGTGATAATGTGAATGTTCATGTATTATAAGATTTTATTATATTATAAGATGCCCAAATGTTTTGTTTAAATTATTTTAAGAATTCAATTGAAATATATTTTGAGCAGAATTGTTTTCTTAACATGAATTTTGCTATGTGCTAATTTATATTTATGTATATACATATATACGTGAGATATGTGAAACCCACAATTTTAGCCAAGTTATTTGTGATATTTTATTTCATTTATTTAATTTATTTTTAATTAAATTATTAAACAATGATTTATGGTACTTTGGTTTATAAAAATATTGTTTGAAGTTATATAATTATATATGTATGTATATATGCATACCAATGTTCTTTCATGAATTTAAATTGTATTCTTAGCATGAAAATAGTGTTTTGTCTTCAAAAATTCATATCTTTTTAACTGTACGTCCAAAAATTACAAATAATATGTCAAAACGATCGTATTGAAATGTAGATTACAAAAATGTAAAGTCTTGGATTTTATTTAGGAGCTTTCGAAATTTTATTTTTGTTACAGTATAGTACGATTTTTTGTGTTTATAAGCTTGAAAGTATAACCTTAAGACATTTAATGGCTCTTTGACCAAGAGATATTTTTATTTGGATGAAAAAATTATTTTTCTGAGTTCTTATTGGTTGCACCATCCATAATTTAATTTCTGTATTTTTGAAATTTAAATTAGTTTGAAAGCTTATGAAATGCATTTTTGGAGGAAATAACTTTAGAACTTCAAAAATTCATAACTTTCAAACCGTAAGTCTGAAAAATTATAAATTTTATATGAAAACGATCGTATTGAAATTTAGTTTCTAAAAATGTAAAAATTTTAATTTTATGTGGTGTCCTTCGAAAATTTTTCTCTGCTGCAGTAACTAAGAATTTTTTAAGTTTAAAGCTTGAAAAATTAATTTAAGGCCTAGGATTAATTATTGGACCTAAAAATAATTTATTTATGTATTTTTTTGGACTGCACCGTCCAGATACAAGGATAGGAGGGAGATATTTTCTGAATTCAACATGTGGTGAATGTTTATGAATTTATGTGCATAGGAATTAGAAGAAATGCTTTAATAGAAGGTGCATGTTACTTGTAGTGTCCCGGTATTGATGGAACACCACGATGTGTTTTTGGGGTTGTTGCAGCTGACGAGGGTGACCCCGGTCCTACGTACCCCCAGTGATAAGGGGATCAAGCCACACGTAGTTCTTGAGAGTAGGGATGAGAGAACATACCTTAGCCCCTATAGCATGGCGATACTTATAGGGGAAGTTGTGTTGTGGTGCCTTATGGGCCTGTTCGGCCCAGTAGGGCTGACGTGGCTCTTAGAGGATGAGAAGGATGAGTTATTCACCCTTATCCTGTACTAGAGAGCTCATGCTTATCCTGTAGCGGTAGGATTTATTATTGGTTAACCCTAGAAGCCCCCCAAGCTCGTATAGGCTCGAAGAGCCTGTGCTGAGCTTCTGAGAGTTGGTGGTGACATAAAATATTGTTTGCGGCTGAGAACTTTTTAAAGTCACGATGCTTTTAAGGAGACATCCTTTTATGCGCTTGCCATGGTGAAAGCCGAAAGGCTTGTGCCAAGGTATGCTGGCACGACTCAAACTGTTATTTGAGTTCGAGGTGTGCCAAGATTATCACCAATTGGATCTAACGTTTACGAGGGATTGCTGTCGGAATGACAACCTTAGCCGAGGTGTATTCCTCGATCCGCGATGTATTGGACCAGATATGAGCCGAGTGGCTTTGAGCCGAGAGGCTAAGCCAAGTTATCGGGTCGCAATCCTCGTTTTCACTTGTAGCCTCGCCGATCTGGCCGGCTAACCGAGATCGTGGGCAAGTGCGTAAGAACATGATCCGAAGTGAGTGAGTTTAACATATGTCCTTAATAAGGAAGGTAAATTATCAATTTGTTGCTTCATGGGACGTGGTGATCCTCTTTGGCACGACATTTGATCTCGAGTAACTTATGCATCATATAATACCAGTATCAAGGTCGGCCAATGTCAGCTATGTATATGCCTCATCACATACTAGTCCCCTACTCGGTAAAGCCTGAAAAGGCTTGTGTCGAGTTCATAAGGTCTGTGAAACGCTCGGGACCAAAGTGGTATAGGTCCGAAAGCTCGGTGAGAGGTTCTAAAGGTGTGGTGCGAAGGCACCCAAATATTGCCGGAGCATCTGCTGCTCAGGGCTTTACAGTTCTTCTCGGATTATTTTGTAGAGTCGGAGTCCGTTCCTTCCCCGAAGCAGCGAACATCGTGCTCGAGAATAGCCACTCGACCCGAAGAGTTGGAGGCTCAAATTACTTTCAAGACTCAGAGTCCATTCTATCCGCCGAGCAATAAGCTTCATGGCCGAATAAGGTCACTCGAGTGGAAGTCATCGAAAGTTTATCGAGTTGATGAAGCGGCCGAGGATGCCGAGAAGGGAAAGAATGAAACCGAGGAGGCAAGAACATGTAGAGAAGCCAAGGACGATCATTTCCCTTGTCGGAACTGTTTTGTCAACTTCAATTGTTGAACCCCTCTTGAATCCGATTGATTAGGGCGAAGGCAAGCTGATAGATAATAACAAAGCTAAAGCAAACTTTTACTCCATTGCATAACCAACCCCTTTACTCGATAAAGCCTGAAGAGGCTTGTGCCGAGTTAAGAAGTCCTTTAAGGTGTGAGTTGTTTTCCGCTAATTAGATCGTGTTCATCCAAGCCTCTTTGAGAGACTGTCGGATTCAGATCTGTGCAGGCGAACGCTGAGCGAAGGTTGAATATTTGCGAGTTGTGGGTGTGGAATCAGCATTGTGTGACGTTACAGGATGAGTCGTGCCAAATACATTGTGTGGTTCCTCGAAGATGCTGGGATCCGAATTAGATCACTGGGTGTTGGCACTGCGGATCGTTCTACCATATAGGTAAGGTCGCGATGGTGCGCAAACCAAGGAAAAAATGATCGGCCACCGGTGTGAAGGACTTGAATTAAGTTGGGTCGTCATACTTGGACTCGAATTAACATAGGTCATCATGCTCAGCAGATCCGATCGTTATGTTTGTACGATTATTATCTAAGATAACACATGTCACCGTGAGATTTTGCCGAACCCTGTTGAAGGCGCTGTAATATTAGATGCCCATCGTGACTGAGTAGTCTAGCACCGATTAATTTGAGGATATCTTTGGCGGTCGGAAGCTCGAAATGGGCCTTTTAGAGAAATGGGCCATCATAATCGTACCTCGCATGTGTAAACAAAATTAACAATTGGTAATCATCGTTATGTAACAATTTATAACAATTAAATAACGATAATAACAATTATTGGCGAATATACGATGTATAATATTGGTATAGAAGTAGTATGATTTAATAATATCACACGTAATGAACATAGTAATGACAATAATTAAATATCGTGCAACCAGACAGGATTGCCCATGAAAAGATGCATGATTTCAGGTATATCACGCTCAATAATTGTAATGAATGACATTTATAAATATGCCAGAGTATTTAATGACAACAAATCAAATGATGAAAGCATTAATTCATGAAAAATGACAATGCACCACTGCCGGAAACTGCCTAATGTTATTCGAAAGGCAATGTATATCAAATATTATTATCCTATCACGACAGGAAAGACAGACATTTAAAAACATTCAGCAGCAAAGAAATTTGGCTAACGATATGTCATGTATCAGTATGTATACAAAAAATTCATAATTAGGGAATATCAAATAATTAGTGACATGTAATGAAGTTATAAGGAATATATAAGCATTAAAAGCACATGTCAAAAGTATTGCATCAGGTAAATTAATATCAGCATGTGCAAAGTAATCACGTAAAATGCCAAGTAAATAGGAAAATAATATAGGAACGAGAATTCCTTCCCTGATTCAGTGTGGTGAGAAATGCCAAATTGAGGAATGTCGAATTGAAGAATGTTGGATTGGAGTCTTCTGTCATTCCTTTCCAAATGGACTTTGTTGAGCATTGAGGGCTGACCTCTGTTTTCCTTAAATATGATTTCTTTATGCTCGGAACACGAGCATCAGGAGGGGAACTCGGCGCGGGGGTCCTCACTCTTCGCTCGGAGCACAAGCTTCAAGAGGAGAACTCGGCGCGGGGGTTCTCGCGATCACCACTAGATTCCAAATAGAGTGACATTATTGTACTCGCGATACTCAAAAAATTATTTCTCCATTAATGGAGATCTCGGCATGGATAATTCAACCGCTCGGGTGTGTACCTCGCATATGCACACAAAAATAATAATTAATTAGTTATTGTTGTTCAAAGTTAACAGTTTATAACAGTAATGATAATTATTAGCAATTAATAAATGACATGTAATCAAATTAATCATGCGCTAATGAGTGATATTGGCAATTGAATAAAAAGGTTATTTCCCTGTTTTGAGGAACGAGTTGTTGTTGTTGTCCACGTTCTTCTTCTTCTTCTTCTTCTTCTTCTTCTTTTTTTAGGGCCTGTTGAGGCCCCTTTTTTTTGTTAGGGCCTGTTGAGGCCCTTTTTTTTAGGGCCTGTTGAAGCCCTTTTTTTTGTTAGGGCCTGTTGAGGCCCTTTTTTTTGTTAGGGCCTGTTGAGGCCCCTCTTTTTTTGGGGGGGGGGGGGGCTTTGGACCGTTAGGGTTTGGGAAACCCCTACCTAGCAGCAGCTGTGTTCCCTCTTCTCCTTTGAACAGCAAGTGCGGCGGCTGCACTATGGATGGTGCCGTTTGCAACCCTTGGCGGCGGTGCCACACAAGGAGTTCAACCACGAAGATGCAGCGGCGGTTCTGCGGGTTTTGAACCAGGAGTGAGCTTCTGCGTGGCGACGGGGTGGTTCTTTCTTCCCCGGTTCGCAAACCGTTCGTCACCGCAAAGGCCACGGTGGCTGAGAATGAAGGGGGAAGAGAACCCGTGATCAATCGCGAGGGAGAGAGAGACAGCGACGTCGTGGCTGGTTTCTGGGCACTGATGGCTTGCGATTTTGGCTGGGTCGCTTTGCTTTGGTGGTGTCGCGAACGCAGTGGTGGAGATGAGAAGAAAATGCAGGGTGGTTGGTGACGACGGCGGTGGAGGCAGTCGTCACAGCGAGGGTTTCATCACCACGGAGAGCGCATCGCTTCTTCTTCTTCCTCGCCAGACCATCACAATGGTGGCAGTGGAGGAGCGTTGCGAACGGCGAACTCGATGTCGTCCATCATTGCCGTGAGTGACACCGTCCTCACCATACAGCATGCGGTCAGAAGGGAGATTGTGACACCCTTCCGGATTACCCAAATATAATATAGTATTTATGCTTTATATTGGATAATATATGGACTTGTGAGATTAGAAAATATGGTAATAAAATTTTCTTTAAAGCGGGTGCACAATTCATCTAATGGAACTCTTGGAGAATAAATTCTAAAATCCTTTAAAACACTTGTATCGAGTTCGGAAATTTCTAAAACCTTTTCTCAAGCAGGATAACATTCGTTCTTTAGAAATTTCTTTACATTTTACAATCAATTGAAGCTACCCATACTTTTTTCAATAAAATTGATACCGTCAATTAATATTTATAGCCGAGCTCATTTATAAGTTAAATCAGAGTAAGCGGAAATTACTGGACTATGCAACTGATATAATATAAACATAGATTTTCATATATACGAAAGAGTCATACATACATAGTCCATGAGATAAGTCACTAAGTTCCAAAATATAGCAAGTCCATATAAACAGATCTACATCACTATGATACTATAACCCTAGAATAAAACATATTTACAATATATACATCATCAAAATACAACCCCAGGGATAGTCACGTAGATCCATCAGCATCAGATGCAGTAGTAGTAGCAGCAGTAGTCTCCCAAGAACATAGGTAATAAGGTAGTAGCATCATCATCACAGCAGCAGCAGCACATCTCCTCCACACACCGGATCCTCGGATCCACATCATACACCATATACATGTACCTAGGGATCATCGTCCCTCCAGTCACTCCCAGTAGAATGCACGACAGGCTCGCTCCCACTCTCGTCCTCCACCGGATCCTCCTCGATCTCATCCGAAGGAGAGTGTACCCTACCACTGGGTACCGGGTCAGGTGATGGTGAAACCCTGACGGGGCTCCTCGGATAAGAAGGGGGAGTCTCCTCGCGGACAACTCTCGAAGTAAAAGGGTGAGAGCGGGTAGGTCGAAAATGAAAACTATGGTAAGAGCGAGCTGGTCGCATGGGAGGTGGTCCATGATAAGTATAAAACGGGGGTACATGTATAGTGTATATGATGGGAATCCTAAACCTACGAGGACGGAATCGCATCAGCGGGTTAGGGTGGTAGAATGTGAACTCTACCTCCCCTTCATACATCGCGCGATGGTCCTCATAGATCCATACGCCACTAGGAAGTGGCCGGATCTCGATGCAAGCAATGTAACGAGACATCACCTACAAGGGCATAGGGGTAAGCAATTCTACTCACATAATCAATAGAGAATAAATCATGCAACATATGAAAGATAATAATACATCAATTAATAACAATCACATATAGCACTTAGCAGTTAAGGAATGCACATAGGATGCTCACACGTATTTCATTTATCACAATTAATTTAAATGAGTGGCATGATGCATGACTTTAGCTCTCAAGCCTATCTCCATCATACTATGTCACTCTCTGACGTCCATCCCTGACAACCCAGCACTCAACAGTGCGTTGTATTCCTAGGTATACAACAATTCGTACATTCACCTAGAATGTACACGACAAGCTTGGTATCCATGCCACCCGAGCATATCCCGTCATCCAAACGGACCGTCATCCAAACGGTATAACCATATCGGCATTCCCTCAGCCGACCACGTCAACGACGTGTCATCAAGCAAGCGTATTGGCACTCCCAGAGGCCCTCCACATGTTTACCAAAAACATGATATACGTCCTACCAACCAAACTCCAGTATGAATGCATTAACTTTACTTAAAAGGAATTGATTGATGTTTCGTCCTTTTATTAATACACTACGTGCCTCCCGAGCAACGTATCATCATTATTTAAATGAAAATATCATAACATCAATCAGTTTCTTTTAAGTCCAGGATCACTTGGTTTATTGTCCTTTAAGAGTTACAAATGACTTAGAATTGAAAATGGTATTTTTAAGTATCTGACTAAAAATACTCGAGTGTTTTCCAAAATACTCGAGTAGTTAATCATTTTCCAGATTCTACTCGAGTTGTTCATAATTATACTCGAGTCGTTCATGTCTTTTCAGAGATTTAGGGTTTCAGGTTTTCATAAATATACTCGAGTAATTCATGAGATACTCGAGTATTCCATTACCCAGAATACTCGAGTAGTTCATACATTACTCGAGTGTTCAATCTGATTCCCAAGTTGGTGCGCCAATTTTCACTCTGGTGCACCACGAAATACTCGACTGTTAAGCCAAATACTCGAGTATATGCAGACAGAACAGAGTGAAACTTGGTTTTTACATACCATTTCAGTTTCTAAACACTTTTAATCCAAACCAGTGATCACAGTAGTTCACATACCATATATTGAACATGTTGCAATACTCATTTCATATCAAATAACCAATTTGACAGAAAATCAACCATTTATGCATAATTTACACAATTTAGCAACTCAACACCTCAAATTGAAAAATAAGCATAACACTCATAAAACAATGGTCATTTAAGCTTGCATGCATGGTATAAAACTTACTCAACACAGTTTTAGAGCAAAGCTTGGTCTCCAAACCAAAGTTCCTATTCAATCTAAGCCCTTAGAGCCTCTTGGTGGCTCTCTAACACAAATAATGGAATTTAATCTCTATCTAGTGAATATAATTACTTCCCCTTACCTCTCATACGTGAATCAAACAAGAATTCCCCCAAAGAAGAGCTCCACAGCACCAAAAGCACTTTAACCCAACATGCAGAGCAGTTTTGAGTGCAACACCAAAGTGGAATTGGTTCACACATGAAACAGAGAATAAAATTGGGGAAATTAGGTTTTCTAGACTCTATGCCACATAATCTAACTAAGGAAATCGAATTTGAGACTCAAAGACTCATGAGCTTACCAGAAATCAAGATCAAAGTAAGCTCCAGACACAAGCTTGGCCAAGAACAGCTCCACTTCCAAGCCTTGAATCTTCCACCACACTCACTCAAATCTCGCAATTTTGGTGTTTATACAAAGCTCGTGATGTGAGCTTTGTATTCGTGTATAGTTTGTGGTTTGAATATGAACAGAGAAGGAGAATCGAAGAGGATGAATTCAGAACCCTAACTTCAACAACAACAACAAGGTTGATCAAAATCCTCCACCAAAAGACGTTGATGGGCTTAAATACTAACTTGGAAGCATCATGCACAGCGACACGAAGCATAGGACGTGTTGAAGAAGACGATTTCGTGTCAACACACGAGAATCGTTGGTGCTGACTCACCAAACGCACTAACTCGTGCAACTCTGTCCAGAATACTCGAGTTTTTCAGAAAATACTCGAGTATTTTTCCCAATTTTTGAAAAAAAATTATTTTATTTACTTTCCCACCAAAATCTTTCCTATAATTACCTCTAGGTCCCAACCCAGGGACTAATATGCAAAATACTCATCTTAGGCATTTATTATATTTATTAAATCAATTCACACACATATACCAACTATATAAACACATATTTTAATCAAGGATTAATATGGAAATAATTAATTATAATTAATTTATAATTAACATTTCGTTAATCGGGATTTAAAATTTTGGGGTGTTACAGAGATGACGAGCTCCAACACGAGGAAGATTCAGAAGCTGTGGTGGCCAAAGGTGGTCTTCATGGTGGTTACCGTGGCTGGTCTTGCGACAACCGAGGAAGATGGGAGGCGATCGCTTGGCATAGGAGACCCGTTGCTGCGTTCACCATTCTTGGTGGTGGCTCGTGTGTCGTTAACGGCACCGGTCACACCGTCGTACCGCTCCTCCCCGGTGAACCGTAGCAGCCATGAACACGTTTCTTTTATTTTCTGGTTTTTTTTTTGTGTTTGAACGTGGATGGGATTGAAGTTTATCGATCCCCACAGACGGCGCCAATGTAGTGTCCCGGTATTGATGGAACACCACGATGTGTTTTTGGGGTTGTTGCAGCTGACGAGGGTGACCTCGGTCCTACGTACCCCCAGTGATAAGGGGATCAAGCCACACGTAGTTCTTGAGAGTAGGGATGAGAGAACATACCTTAGCCCCTATAGCATGGCGATACTTATAGGGGAAGTTGTGTTGTGGTGCCTTATGGGCCTGTTCGGCCCAGTAGGGCTGACGTGGCTCTTAGAGGATGAGAAGGATGAGTTATTCACCCTTATCCTGTACTAGAGAGCTCATGCTTATCCTGTAGCGGTAGGATCTATTATTGGTTAACCCTACATTACTAGACTTCATTAAGTGAAAATTTGAAATTCTTGACCTCTTTCTCACTCTCCTAGGGCATGAACCTTATAGGTTTTCAGAGGAAGATTCACTCTTTGCTAAACCTATAAATAGAGGCTTAAACCCCCTCATTTTTTATACACACAACACACAACTCATTTGTAGAAAGAAAAAAATTTAGAACCTTGAGAGCAAGAGAGAGAGGGAGGCGTGGCATAAGGGGGAAGAGGAAAGTGCATACTTACTTGAAGTTCATTTTTTTTGCTTAGGAGAAAGGTACTCTCATGAACTTTTGATTTATTTCTTGTAATTTGTTTTGAAGCTTTTCTTTTGGAATTTTTATAAATAAACAGTAAGCTTTATGTTCTGGATTTTTTTTTCTACTTCATGAACCCTAACATGAAGATTTGAGATTTTTTTAAGTGTTTGTGAATTTTTATTTATGGCCATGTGAATAAGGATTAAAAGGGACTTGAAATGAAGTTTAAAGCAACAAAGTTTCCCCTTTTATTTTTCTTATGATGGCCGAATTGTTATGATCATAGGTAGGAGTATAATTTTGATTTTTCTAAGTGTTTATGTGATTATATGGTGTTTGTATCTTAATACTTTGATGTGGTTTCATGAAATAACAATTACATAAATGATTTTTGATAAAAAAGAAATAATCTGGAAATTTATTTTAATTATGAAAAATTTTATTTTAATAAGGGCGTGTGATATAAAGGTGATTTTTATGTGTATGTGTATTTAGTATCATGTATGGTATGAAAATGAAAGTTTTAAAGTGAATAAAATTATTATTTTATGGAAAATGAAGTTGCTGTCCATATTTGATGTAATTTAGAAAATGTGATTATTTTTCTAAGTTAAGTATATTTTTGAGTTGTAGATTATAGGTCTTTGTGTATAAGTATTAGAACTTGAATTATGATGAATTTTTAAGCGAATGCAACCTGTTTGTGTGGCTGTCCAGCACTTAATTTGTTCATTTGAATCAAACATTATGATATTTTCATATTAGAGCTTGTAATTAAGCTATAGGAAAAAGTGGCATGATTTTTGGATTAACTGTTTAAGAGAAAAGTGCTTTTTAAGATTAGAAAACTCATGCTGTCCTTAATTTTTAATTTAATTATACTGATCTTAGAATTTGTTTTAATATGATAAAGTATGTGATTTTATGTGTTATAAATTTAGGTGCATGAATATGTGTGTACTGATGCTTAAAAAGTGATTTTTCTTATGCTGATTAGAATCTGTAAATGAGTTGCATCAATTTAGAAAAATTATTTTAAGTTTTGAGAACATGAGTTTATATTATAAATGAATTATGTGTGCTTGTAATGTGGTTGTATGATTTTTATTTACTGTTTGAATTGATTTAAGTGTTGCACCAAAAACAAATGATTTTAACTCTGGCTGTATGATTTGTCTGATAATGGTAGTTGTTATAAGGTGTTTGGAAAGGGATTTTTCAATAAATTAAAAACTAGAATTTATCTTTGAGATGTTATAATTAAGTTTTAAAAATTATTTTGTGATTTGAAAAGGTTTTCATGATTTGTAAAGTTATAAACAAAAAAGTGTTTTTACTTGAACAGTGAATTATTTTTGAGTTTTGAAAAAGGTTTTAAGTTATTAATATTGTTTATGATCTACGATTTTTCTACCTATTTTGAAAAAGGGTTCAATTGGTTTAAGTTATTGTTTTGTGAATGTATAATTGATTAGTCCTTTGAATTGTATTATCAATGTTTAAGGTTCGAGTGAAACAAATTCGGGTAATCAAAATCAGTTGTCTCTAGCTTCACATCCAGGTGAGAGAGAAGCTTTTCTAAGACACAATTGCACTTTGGGTAGCATTAGGATGTTCTTGATGATCATCTCAAAGATCAAAACTCGGTAGTTATTTGTCAATATACGTGACGACAATTATTTGTGTGTGTTTGGCCGGACGACGTTGAGACAATGACTCTTGTTTGTGTGATTCACTGTTTATGATTTATCTGTATTATATGTCATGAGTATTATATTTATCTTCTTTAAATTATGTTATATCCTGAGCAGTTTTGTTTATCTGCTTTGAATAATGATGTATCCTAGAGAAAATTGATGAAATGATTACTATGCTGAAAATCATGTAATATCCGATTGATATAGAGAATTGTTATCTTGAAAGTATAAAGATTGAAAAGTAAGCTTTGCTCAGATCGTCTAAAGTAATAGTATACAGTGATGGTGCAACGTAGCACAGATAACCTTGTGATGTATATCCCCATCGCACTATCTTCGGACGTGCTTGATTTTAAGTAGCTGGCCACGTGAATGAAGTGTCGTGGTTGCGAGCTTTGTGGATTCCACTGTATGTAGGGAGGTGTTTGTTCGTTTTATTTTTAGAGATCGAGGCCTGTTAGAAGCATGGCTTAGAATGGGTCGACAAACGATAGGTTAATAAAGCTAAATCTTGTTCTAAAAGACTTAAAATGCTTAAAGACTTTAAAAGCTTAATCTTTCCTAACTTGCGTTGAGAAAGAAGTAGCGGAGAGGAAAGATACCGAATACTTGGAGGGTTTTACTCTTCGAGTGGTGATTGTGATAGGGGAAGGCAAGGACGGTGAAACGTCAAGAAGCCTGGAGCGCTTCCCTAGGCAGGACAACGTTTCAATGATCTGAGGTCCCTGATAGGCCTCGATCATAGCAAGGACTGCAACGTGAACTAGGGATAGAGCTGTCGCTCCCTTGAGCAAATCGAAGATGGTCAGGGGGAATCCGAATCGAGGCTAGAGGTCATTGTTTTTATTTACTGGCCCACTGAGCGTGGTCCATTTACTATTTCTTTTGCTGGCCCTCTGTAGTGGTATCAGCTGGTGCGTACCCTTTGACTATCGATGTCTGCGTGGTTAGGATTCCTGTGCGTCCCATCTGCTTTCCAAACTAGGTCGTGGTTGGATATTGAGGAGGAGATGTATCGTGTGTGCTGACTTATTCCTCTGCCTTTATGATTTCCCTCCCTAAATCATTGATGGCTATGTTTGAGTTGAAAGCAGAAAATTAAAGAAGACTATTAATATTTTTATTGAAAATCCCTTATGAAGCAAGTGAAAATTATTATTGATGATATGACATGCCATTATGAGGAGATGCTATGAAATGATGATGGTGATACTTATGATCATAAGGTCTTTTGAGAATGGCCACTATTTGCTTAGATGATTGTATATGTATGTGTGTGAATCTTAATGTGATCCCTTAGAGTAAGTCCATGCCGTCGACGATTAATTCGTTCGGATTGCTTACTCTTTCTGCTTTCCCTTTTCCTGTGGACATTGGGAATGATGTCCACAGATGGCAGATCAAGTCATTGTCGTGTGGAAGTTTCAAATAGTGGATAGTGCATTGGGATTATTTTAAAGTGAAGCTTATTGGATGACATGTGTTTTAGACTTTGATCCGGAGCTGATTGTCAGTGGGAGTTCGACCCAGATGCGGCATCAGTAATGGAAAGCAGCGACAACGAGAAGTTTTATGTTTGTCTTAGGCCTCAATAGTTAGATTGAGTCTGTCTGCTCTGATAGGACTGATGTAATCTCTAGGATTAGCATAGAACTTTTATTCAGTATTTTATTGTATCAAATGTCATGACCTTAGGGGTCGTGACCTTTTTGTAAAACAATTGAATTGATGTAATTACTCGATTATAAGAATAAATTCTTTTACTTCTCAATTGAAGTCTTTTGTCGAATTTTTAAAAGGTAATCAAATGTTTTCCGCAATTAATCCTTAGAGGAAATAATATTTTAAGGAAAAGAGTTTTGGAATGTGTAATGGTAATGTCTCAATTTGGAATAGAATAGCATCTCAGATATTTTGTAAACAAAGCTAAGTAATGTATATTGGTTAAAGTTAAACTTTTCAGAATAAATTAAAAGGAAATGTTTTAGAAAGGTTAAAAAAAATGGCCCAAATTTTTATGAAAAATTATATGTCCAAATTGGGGTGTGACAGAGCCTAATGCAGATCTTCCTAAGGAATGGAAAACATCAAGACACCATCCAATCGATCAGGTTCTGGGTGATATAACCAAAGGTGTAAGTACTCGTAATTCTCTTAGTAATTTGTGTAATCATATGGTCAAGTGGAGCCAAAGAATATTTCCGAGGCTACAATTGATGAACATTGGCTACTGGCTATGCAAGAAGAATTAAACCAGTTCTAAATAAACCAGGTTTGGGAACTTGTTCCTAGGCCTGATTCTCATCAAATTATTGGAACAAAATGGATTTTTAGAAAACAAACTTGATGAGGCTGGTATAATTATTCGAAACAAAGCTAGATTGGTTGCACAAGGCTACAACCAGGAAGAGGGGATAGATTATGATGAAACCTTTGCCGCTGTTGCTAGGTTGGAAGCCATTAGATTACTTTTAGCATTTGCATGCATCTTAGATTTTAAATTATATCAAATGGACGTAAAGATTGCCTTTCTTAATGGTTTTATAAATGAAGAAGTGTATGTTAGTCAACCTCCTGGTTTTGAAAATTTTGAACATCCTGATTATGTTTTTAAATTGAAAAAGGCTCTTTATGGACTCAAACAAGCTCCTAGAGCATGGTATGAGCGATTGAGCAAATTTTTATTAAAAAAGGATTTTGAAAGGGGGAAGGTTGACAACACACTTTTTATCAAAAATAAAGGAAAGGACATTCTTTTAGTTCAGATTTATGTTGATGATATTATATTCGGTGCTACTAATGAAACCCTTTGCAAGAAATTTTTGAGTTTAATGCAGGAAGAGTTCGAGATGTCGTTGATGGGTGAACTCAAATTCTTACTTGGATTACAAATCAAACAAGCAAAGGATGGAATATTTATCAGTCAAACAAACAACTGCAAAGAATTGTTGAAAAGATTCGGCATGGATAAAGCCAAAGCTGTAGCAACACCCATGAGTACTTCATGTTATCTTGATAAAGATGAAGGAGGTAAACCCGTTGAAAGTAAAAAGTATCGAGGTATGATCGGATCCCTTCTATATTTAACGGCAAGTAGGCAAGACATTATGTTTAGTGTATGCATATGTGCACGTTTTCAGGCGAATCCAAAAGAAACGCACATGGTTGCTATCAAAAGAATAATGAAATATCTATTTGGCACAACTGATATGGGTTTATGGTACCCTAAAGGTTCCACTTGTAACCTTGTTGGGTATTCCGATTCTGATTTTGCTGGTTGCAAAGTAGATAAGAAAAGCACAAGCGGCACATGCACCTCCTAGGTAGTTCTTTAGTGTCTTGGGCTAGCAAGAAACAGTCTAGTGTAGCCATATCCACAGCTGAGGCTGAATATGTCGCTGCGGGTAGCTGTTGTGCACAAATCTTATGGTTAAAACAACAACTCCTAGACTTTGGTGTAAGTCTAGATCACATTCCTATAAAATGTGATAACACTAGTGCAATAAATATAACCAAAAACCCAGTGCAACATTCTCGCAAAAATCATATAGAGATTTGTCACCATTTTATTCGTGATCATATTCAAAAAGGTGATTGTATTATTGAGTATGTGGATATTACAAGGTTGTTAGCTGATATCTTTACGAAACCGCTTCCTAAAGAAAATTTCTTTTTTATTCGCAGAGAAAGCAGTCTAACATCTGCCGCTCACCTTGATTGAATATGTGAGCATGCATAATTACTCCCTTGTTATTATTAATGTATCTATTCAGTGTTTCAGGGGGAGTATAGTACACAGGGCGAGAAGAATCCTATTCATTTCTATCTCCACCATTTTTGACGTTGACAAAAGGGGGAGAAGGATTCTTAGCTTCATAGAATATTTTATGCATACCAAAAGGGGGAGATGAATTGCATATCAAAAGGGGGAGATGGATTCTGAGCTTCATGGATTATATTATTCATACTAACCATCTGTGCAGGGGGATATTATGAAGAGTTTTATCATGTTTTATTATTATTCCGTGACATTTGAAATTTCCTATGTTTCTATTGAATTATATTATGCTACACTGTCCTGGTTAACGACTGTGATGCAGAAACTCAGAAAAAGTTTGGAAACTCAGAAAAGGTTTGTCATCATTAAAAAGGGGGAGTGTTGGAAATCAAGCTTGCCCTAAAGGACGTAAAGAGTCAATGCTAGAAGATTTCTAGAAGAAGTTAGTTTTGATGATAACAACACATTTCAAGTTTCAAGCATCAAGTCAAGCATCAAGTATCAAGCAGTTCAAGGCTCAAGCTTTCATGTTCATTGTTGTATAAGCCTTGTCCATAGGAAATTTGTAAGGTAATGAAATTTTATTACAAGTGTGTATTGGTCAAATGAGTTTTTCAAATTAAGAAGAAAAAGAGTTTTTAGTGAAAATCAGTTTTTAACTTAGTTTTTGTGGAAGTGCATGATGAAACAACTCTGGATGATTTTATCTAGGTTATGAAAATCTATTTTTACAAGTGCATGAGAGGATAATCGATTACCTTCTCAAAGTAATCGATTACTTTTGTTGCATCATAGAAAAACCAGAGTGTGAATAATCGATTAGGTGAACTTGAATAATCGATTACTTTTTTAATGAGAGTAATCGATTACCTAGATCAAGTAATCGATTATCATTGTTGCATCAATTTTCAGAGGCAAAGTAATCGATTAATGCCTTGAGTAATCGATTACCCAATGTTGCATCTCACACATTTCAAAGGCTATGTAATCGATTATTAGATTAGTGGTAATCGATTATATGAGTTGCATCATATACTAAACAGGAGTGAAGTAATCGATTACTTGGTATGATGTAATCGATTATTGGTTTTTCAAAAGGATTTCAAAGTTTCCATTTTAAAGGGGATAATCGATTACCTTCCCTGAAGTAATTGATTATCTCATGTTTTATTGAAAAATGTAACACCCCGATTCGGCAACTTGAAAACTTGAACTCAAAGTAGTAAAAATTAGGGCCATTTTTTTTTAAAACAAGTATTACACAAGATGAAAACATATAGATTTTCAAAACATAGTTATAATTAAAACTCATGTTCTCATTCAGCATAAACCGTTCAAGTTCCAAACCGAGATGTCACAAGACACCGCACTTTGAAACTCGTTTTCAAACATCATTTAAAACAAAGCCCGTTTACTAATTTCAAAACGTCAGTAATGAATCAAAACTTGTGCCGGGGTACAGTTTGATAGAGCTAAGGTAACTAAGTACTTACAATGGAGTACACTCTGCCAGGGGAACTCCTAGCATCTAGTCATGCTTCCTAGTACTTGCCGTCTAACTCCGGACTTTGGTTGATGAAGCCCACCACGCTTCCGCTGCGCCATCTACCAGTTGCAATATCAGCAATTGCCGATACGACAACATGGTAAGAGAGAGTCAGTGTTCCGAATACTAACGGGTTGACCTTGCGGTCTCAGAGTAGATTCGATGTAGAAAAAGACAAAGGAGGTAACATAGCTATATAACTAAAACAAAATGCTAAAGAATGCAATCATCAACATAAATGCATCTAGCATGTTATACACATAGCATGAATCACAACAATAATGTAATCATCGTCATAAAGACCATTACGTTAGTCCCAACCTCTTTCTCATGAGCTTTCACAATTGGTCTCAATCCTTCTTTCCTCATAATTCCACACTCATTACTCATCCAAGAATTCGCTCATCTTATAAATCTGATTCGATGCTTAATGCTTTGATATACTTTTCTTTGAAACATCTTTGTCTTTTAAGTTTTATTATTTCGAATAGCATCAATGATGAGGGGGAAACATCATTGAGCTCACACACGTCTACATCTCCTCGGTCAACCACCCAACCTAGTCGGAAGCAAACAGGAGTACAAGACCTTTACCACGCGGGCACGACAGCTGTCACACAACAAATGGTCCCAGACCAGGAGGCCTTGCCTCAAATCATAATCATAATTCACATAATAACAGTGCACGCTCTCAGCGGCAATCACAAATGCCCCGTTCCAGTCCCTCTCACTGTTCTCGATTTGCAATCAAGGGGGAGAGAGTACAGTTCTAGTCTCGAGTGCAGAACTTACCACGGTATTAGACCCAGTCCCCACCACATTAGTGCACCACATGTGGAGTTCGTTATGCCTAGAAAAGTACTCTAGACTTCTTGACGTTTCACCGTCATCGTCCTCCCCTCATGCAATCTCCTCCTAAGTATCCGTAGATACCTATGGTTCATTCCTCTCCACTACTTCGATACGACACTCATACCTCACCGCATTTGTAGATGTCTTTTAAAGTCTTTTAAAATTTTGCGTTTTAATTAGCGGCTTAATCCTAACAGTCGGCTCATCCTTGGTGCATCCCTTCAACGAAGCCCGACCACTAATCGCAATCTGTTCCCCCTAAATCTCAATGGCCCTTGGCCTCAACATCAAATTCTCATCTCATCGTCATAATTCTCACAAACTCATTCTCCACATATTCCTCATCACATCATCAGTATCTCTTCCTCGTCTTTTTCGAAATATCTTATCGCAAAAATTTTCGAAAACATGCTTGCACAAAACATTACTTCACAAAATATTTTCAGAAACTTCACTTCCATAAACTTTTTCAAAAATAACGTTTTCAAAAACTTTCACAAAAATATTATTTTCACAAAAGCTTTTCAAAAATCTCTTTTCATAACCCTTTTTCCAAAAATCACATTTTTGGGTGAGTGTTAATGGAGGAGCAAGCTCAACTCAACACTAAGCTTCTTCCCAAAAATGTGAACGAGGAATCGCATCTCACTTTCACAACCATGCTTCCGCTCGCCTCATCAGACATTTCATTTCTTTTCAACTCAGATTTCACTTTCTTTCTTACTTTTATCTCTTTTGCATTCCATTCGTATCATGCTTTATCTTTCCTCAATCATTCCAACAACCTTTTCTTTAGTCTTATTTATCGCTTATCTTTTACTTAATTATGCTCATGTTTCGCATTCGCCTTCTCTTTTCCCTTTTTGATCTCATCTCATCACTTTCACGGTTTCCTTATTATGGTTTTACTACTCAGACATAATCCAACAGAATTAAATATGCACAACTAGTAAACATTTAGCATGTAACTAACAAGTAAACATTTAGCACACAGATTTCTATTGCCTAATTCGCAATATTCTCATAGTCCATCTATTTGGATTGCGAGCAACCACGTTATGGGACCACCGCACTCTTACTCACCTGGATGATGAATCATCCGAAAGCTTTCCAAGGTTCCCAGTCGATAGCCTTGCCACGTTTTCCTCGCGTCCGATGTAACACCCGAACTATAACATTTTTCCCCGTGCGTTAGAACGTTTCCAGTAAACTCTTAATTTCGTGTGAAAACTCTTTAAAATAATTCCTTTTCTTAAGAACTAATTATTAATATCCAAAGACTCCAAAACCAAATCAGATTTCAAATAAAAGATTTTCAAGAAAACAAATCACAAAATTTATCTTTGTTAAAACCAATCCATCTTTCTTAATTCAAAAACACTTTGTTTATAGAAAAATTATTTTCGTGAACCATTAAAAAAAATTCAAAACTCCAGAAAATAAAGTTTTAAAACCATATTAGATTGATTCATTAGATTTCCAAACTTCACAGCGTACATTGATCAAAGAATGTCAGTTAAGAACTTCAAACTAATTTAAGTTGCTTAGGTCATACTTTTAAATAAAACATTTTCAATTTCTTTAAAATACAAACATAGATTTCAAACAGAGTTCACAAACACAGTTCAGGACAATCTCAATTTAGTACATTCAATTGGCACAAACAGCATACTCAAGTTTTAAAGCATACAAAGCATACATCATACAAATCATATTTTTAATCACTTAAAAATCATTAGTTATATTATAATCTTAATAAATTAATTTAATTACACGTAAGAAAATAATTTAATTGAATCCTTTTAAATAGTTTAACACAAACCGAATCACTCATCCTTAACAATTCCCTATCACAAATAAATTTTAACTACAACCATTTGAATTAATTTTACCAAAAATCTTTTCGCACAATCACATGAAACCACAAAGGAACTAAAAGAAACACACATCATGTGCCTAGAAGTATAACTAGCATCAAAGTCACTTCATGAAAATAATTTCCCAACCGAATCATTCACACATAACTTTGCAAAAATTGAATGCACAATCAAAAACACAAAAGCATGAAATCATTTTCTTTCCTCTTAGGCAAAAAATCTGTGAACATACAGTAGGAAAATTAACAATCTTCAATTCATTTTCAAAAAAAAATCAAGCAACAATTAGAATCACAATCTACATACAAATTTATTTATTTCATGCATGCATTTTATTTTTAAGCCTTAAAGTCAATTTTCTTCATCATGCATGCACCTAAAATGAGGAACAACATAGCTACTCACCTAATCCTAGGATGGCCGAACATCATCATTGAAAAGGACATGGTTCTCATTCATTTTCAACATCCATGAATCACAAAAGTCAAAGCAAATCATGTAGGAGTTCAAGACCATTTTTCTTAACAACACACCAAATCACATACACAAACAAATTCAAGTTCATCATTTTATAAAAATCAAAGTTATACTTTAGGCTTCTAAAATGACATGCATAAGTTTAAAATCATTTGATTTAGTCCTAAAACAAACATGCATTAACAAAACATAGAGCTTATTTTTCACACATGGCCGAATGGCCTCATAAAAATTTAACACACACAAAATCAAGTACTGAATCAACCATGCTTGAAATCATTTCAAATCTTACTTCTTTAATTATTTTCTTTAAAACATAAAACAAAAACATGATCTTTTCTTTTGAAAATAGCATGCATGTACTTTAAATCATTAGATCAAGGCTTAGAACAAACATGCATCAACTCTTTATTCAATAAAAAGCATCGAACCTAATTTAATTTAGACATGGCCGAATGGTCTAAAAATAAATCTTGCACAAAAGATCAAACACTTAATTAAAACATGCTTTTGCTCAAGACTCATCTTAAAACTTGGTACTTTAATTCTTTTCTTTTGAAACCGCAACATATATAAAAAGAAAACACAACCTTTTCTTGAAAAATAATCATGCAAATCAAGGATTTAAACAAAATAATTACATGCATGCACTTAGATCAACTAGAATCATCACAAAATTAACATGCAAAATTAAAAACTTTAACTTTTTCATAAATCAAGTTCGGATCATGACTTTATTCACCAAATAAACATGGGAATGCACATAAATCATAGTTTTAACACAAAGATTTATCATGCAAGACTAAAGAATTTTGCTCAATGAACAAATTTTTTTGTCAAATAATCACATAAACATACATATAGGTCATGATTTAGAACAAGAAAAACATACATGCAAGGAAGATCTATGTTAAGCTTCACAAATTCTTAAACAAACTTTAGATCCTTAGGTTTGAGTTAGAAAAACATTAAGATCTAGCAAAGGAAATATAAACCGAACCACAAACATAGAGGTACAGATATTACAAGTTATGTTTAGTCCATCAAAGTCCAAGATCAAGAAAGAATACACAAATTCATCTTACAAATCACAAAAACAAACATGCAAGAAGAAAAAGAAAGGGATCTAATAACTAAAAAGAAAACTAGATTATTACATTCTTCCTCTTGTTCTTCGGTTCTCTACCAAGATGGGTTGGTTCTGGAGGTTCCTAGCACTTAGATCTTCAAAAGAAATGGCTTGATCTAAAGTAGATTTCCTTCTTCTCCCCTTCTAGGTCTCACGGTCACCTTTCTCTTTCTCTCTTTCTCTATTTTTCTCTAAGAGTTAGAATGGACCCTTAGAGTGTTTGTGTTGGAAGAAATGGGAAGTGAAATGGGGGAAAGTGGAATGAACTAAGGCCAATGCATATATAAGCCACGTGTTCTTCCTCTTTTGCCCTTGTTTCATTTTCGGCTCATGCACACTAGGGAAGGGCGATTTGGTCCTTATAAAATTTGCATGGCTAAGGGTCACCAAAGTCAAGGGGACAAGATGAAGTGGCTAGGTTGTTAGGGGTCATCTAGGTTCTAATGGTTGGTTAGATGATAGTTAGGGTTTCTCTTTCACTTTAGTTGGGTTTGGTTCTAGTTTGGTTACTTAGTGTCTTAATCCTTAAGTCTCTACAATTCTAAGCCTACACATGCACATGCACACACCCACGAATGACACATACACACACCAATACATGCACCTACATGCACACACACACCATCGTGGCACTCTCACATGCACACACATGTCACATACTTTTTATTTTCTAATCATATTTACCATTAATTATTTAAAATTACAATTCATATACTAATGTAATTAATTCTAGGAAATCATGTTCACAACCATTCTCATGCATCACATATCACACATACATTAAATCAAATACACACCACATAAAAATTCATGCTAAAACAATCATCACAAAACACATTTTCTTAAAATTCGTAGTTCTCATATTCTGAAAATAAATTTTTATAAATAAATCTAGAAAATTCTGAAAATCACATTTTCAAATTCTAGGTTTCAAAACGATCGTTTTCATATATGGATCATAAAAATCCGAGTTACGGTTTAAAAGATACAAATTTTCAAAGATAACAGACCCCAAAAATTTCATTTTTAACCAAAACCATCTTTTTATAAAAATCACCATTCAGCAAATCATTTCCCATCTTAACAAAATCATTTACTTTTCTTCTATAAAATATTTTATTTATAAAAGTCCATGAAAATCAGCACTTTATTTTCTTCTTATTAAAAATACTTTTTCTAAAAATCATGATTTCAAGGTTTCTTTCGTTAAAAATCGTTTACGCACGTTCGCAAAAAATGCGGGGTGTTACATTCTCCCCAACTTGAAGATTTCTCGTCCTCGAGAAATGCCGTGTAGAGTCTTGCTAATTCGCGGACGCGTAACTTCTTGAAGAAATTTCTTTTCTTTTAACTGCAGCTACTGTCGCATCTTCGAACGCGTACCATCTATTTGTCGTTCTTAAGAGCAAATCGAACGGATTACTTGCAAAAGTAATCTCTCAAAGGACTTTACATGATAAACAAAGTGGGGTCAAAACAATATGGCTTCACTGGTAACAAGAGATTGAGGGTTCAAAGGTATCAAAATAGGATTCAGAAACAACATGGTTACGGTCGTTTGGGGTCAAGACATTACTATACTTCAAGATTACACTCTTTTCGTCAATTCAAGCCTAAACAAACTACTCCTCAAAACCTCACATCTCCAACTACTCCCCAACTTAAATGACACACACCTTTACACACCACATTCATGATTACAAACTTAGCTTCTAAATACTCCTATCCTTCACCACTCTTTGATCAATCTTACAAAATTTCCCATCACTTAGCTTCTATCTATCCTCTTGTTGCCTTACTTTTTACCAATAATGATCCTTATCAAACTCCTGTAGTCACATTTTACATCTCCCTTTATCCTAGCAACCCCTAATTTTTCAAGAAACACGCACTATCTCACTCTTTATTTCTATCACTGGATCATATAACTTAGACACTCTAAACCTTTCTATACTTTCCACAATTTTCCTTATACTCTAACCCATTAAAATTCCTCATCTCAGAGACCTATTATCCATTACCACATCAAATTCTAGCTTTTTACCTATCCTTGGGTTAATCACTTAAAGATTCTAACCACAAGTTCCACCATATCATCACTTATTCACCTCTATCTAACCATTTACAACCCAAATCAAGACACTTACAACTCTAAACCCGAATTACCACCTCCATTTCTTCCTCATCTTATCACCACCCAAACCATTACGGACATCAAAACTCTTAAATCTAACCACTTTACACAATTCACCACTCATCTAAGACTCCTACTTCTTCCAAGACTCACACTTCCTTCGTCCATACTAACCAATCCTCATTCTCCTTAACCTTTACAACCCTTACCTAACATCACTTCACAATTCAATTCCCCACTTAGAACTATCTTTGTGACTAGGATAAGGTGTCAGGGTTCAAGATTCTCATCAAAAGTTTAGGAAAGAATAAATGTCTGGCCAAAAGATTAAAAGAGAATGTTCTAGGTCCATCAACAATCAAGGCTGTGTCAAAATGATTGTTTAAGATCCTCAGAAAAGGCTTCTCCAAAAATCATGCCAAAGCAATTTTGGCACGCATAGGGTTTTCCACTAGAAAAGTTCCAATCATATAAGAAGGAGTAAAATCTCAGAGCTTAGGGTCATTATGAACAAAAGGGTTCACATCAAAGATGAATTAAACAAAAGAAGAATCGAATCGCACATCAACATCCCATAACGACACTGATCTCTGCTCCTCGTTTCCACTGTAGTCAAAACCATCACATTCCAGAGAAAACACCCGCGTACTCCTAACGTTCCTATTCTCACCTATCGCTATCTTAATACTAACGCGCACACATAGAGACACACAGCAGAGTATGTAAGCCCATGCAGAGGTTACTTAGTTTAACCATTGCTCTGATACCATTCTGTAATACCCCGATTCGGCAACTTGAAAACTTGAACTCAAAGTAGTAAAAATTAGGGCCATTTTTTTTTTTAAAACAAGTATTACAAAAGATGAGAACATATAGATTTTCAAAACATAGTTATAATTAAAACTCATGTTCTCATTCGGCATAAACCGTTCAAGTTCCAAACCGAGATGTCACAAGACACCGCACTTTGAAACTCGTTTTCAAACATCATTTAAAACAAAGCCCGTTTACTAATTTCAAAACGTCAGTAATGAATCAAAACTTGTGCCGGGGTACAGTTTGATAGAGCTAAGGTAACTAAGTACTTACAATGGAGTACACAATGCCAGGGGAACTCCTAGCATCTAGTCATGCTTCCTAGTACTTGCCGTCTAACTCCGGACTTTGATTGATGAAGCCCACCACGCTTCCGCTGCGCCATCTACCAGTTGCAATATCAGCAATTGCCGATACGACAACATGGTAGGAGAGAGTCAGTGTTCCGAACACTAACTGGTTGACCTTGCGGTCTCAGAGTAGATTCGATGTAGAAAAAGACAGAGGACGTAACATAGCTATATAACTAAAACAAAATGCTAAAGAATGCAATCATCAACATAAATGCATCTAGCATGTTATACACATAGCATGAATCACAACAATAATGTAATCATCGTCATAAAGACCATTACGTTAGTCCCAACCTCTTTCTCATGAGCTTTCACAATTGGTCTCAATCCTTCTTTCCTCATAAGTCCACACTCATTACTCATCCAAGAATTCGCTCATCTTATAAATCTTATTCTATGCTTAATGCTTTGATATACTTTTCTTTGAAACATCTTTGTCTTTTAAGTTTTATTATTTCGAATAGCATCAATGATGAGGGGGAAACATCATTGAGCTCACACACGTCTACATCTCCTCGGTCAACCACCCAACCTAGTCGGAAGCAAACAGGAGTACAGGACCTTTACCACGCGGGCACGACAGCTGTCACACAACAAATGGTCCCAGACCAGGAGGCCTTGCCTCAAATCATAATCATAATTCACATAATAACAATGCACGCTCTCAGCGGCAATCACAAATGCCCCGTTCCAGTCCCTCTCACTGTTCTCGATTTGCAATCAAGGGGGCGACAGTACAGTTCTAGTCTTGAGTGCAGAACTTACCACGGTATTAGACCCGGTCCCCACCACGTTAGTGCACCACATGTGGAGTTCGTTCTGCCTAGAACAGTACTCTAGACTTCTTGACGTTTCACCGTCATCGTCCTCCCCTCATGCAATCTCCTCCAAAGTATCCGCAGATACCTATGGTTCATTCCTCTCCACTACTTCGATACGACACTCATACCTCACCGCATTTGTAGATGTCTTTTAAAGTCTTTTAAAATTTTGCGTTTTAATTAGCGGCTTAATCCTAACAGTCGGCTCATCCTTGGTGCATCCCTTCAACGAAGCCCGACCACTAATCGCAATTTGTTCCCCCTAAATCTCAATGGCCCTTGGCCTCAACATCAAATTCTCATATCATCGTCATAATTCTCACAAACTAATTCTCCACCTATTCCTCATCACATCATCAGTATCTCTTCCTCGTCTTTTTCAAAATATCTTTTCGCAAAACTTTTGGAAAACATGCTTGCACAAAACTTTACTTCACAAAAAATTTTCAGAAACTTCACTTCCATAAACTTTTTCAAAAATAACGTTTTCCAAAACTTTCACAAAAATATTAATTTCACAAAAGCTTTTCAAAAATCTCTTTTCATAACCCTTTTTCCAAAAATCACATTTTTGGGTGAGTGTTAATGGAGGAGCAAGCTCAACTCAACACTAAGCTTCTTCCCAAAAACGTGAACGAGGAATCGCATCTCACTTTCACAACCACGCTTCCGCTCGCCTCATCAGACATTTCATTTCTTTTCGACTCAGATTTCACTTTCTTTCTTACTTTTATCTCTTTTGCATTCCATTCGTATCATGCTTTATCTTTCCTCAATCATTCCAACAACCTTTTCTTTAGTCTTATTTATCGCTTATCTTTTACTTAATTATGCTCATGTTTCGCATTCGCCTTCTCTTTTCCCTTTTTGATCTCATCTCATCACTTTCATGGTTTCCTTATTATGGTTTTACTACTCAGACATAATCCAACAGAATTAAATATACACAACTAGTAAACATTTAGCATGTAACTAACAAGTAAACATTTAGCACACAGATTTCTATTGCCTAATTCGCAATATTCTCACAATCCATCTATTTGGATTGCGAGCAACCACATTATGGGCTCTTATGATTTAATCTCATTATCATAGAGACCTAAATTGTTGTATCTGTGTTGTTGAGAACACACTATACGATTGTAATCACTCACATGATACTGTATTCAAACCTTAGTGGTTAGGGATTAAACCCCTTAGTTGAATGTGTGGTACGTTCGTAGGGTGGGGAACCCTACTGTGATATTGAGGCCCCTAGCGAACGGAGGTTCCTAGTAGTGTGCGGGGTGCTCTGTTTGTAATTGGGTGCAACTCAATTCGAGTATATAAAAGGCTCAAGCAGGTCGCTTGGGGACGGGACGTAGGTCTTTCGCGGAAAAGACTGAACCAGTATAAAAATTGGTTTGTGTGTTCTTCTTCCTTATCTTTTTTAATTTCCGCAATTTCAAATATTTACGTTTCCGCGCAACTCTTATATTTGTTATCTAACGCTATCGCTCTCCATCACAATCTCTTAATCTCTCCAACGCGAAAATATTTTTAATTATACGTGCTTTCTCAATAAATTAATAAAACTCGATTCACCCCCCCCCCCCTCTCGAGATTTTGAGCCACGATCCTAACATAATTAATTCCCACGGTTATTTGTTATATCACCGTCATAAACCTAATCTCCGCGTATTCTCATGCCGATTTAATCAAATCGAATGTGTCTTTTCCTACTGTCCTATCTTAACTACTTGTCACCATGCATGATTTCAATCACAATCAATATATTAGGATTGACTTTAAATCCTTTACTTGGTATTGAATTGATGCTAAAAGAAAGTGACTTCCAAAAGTAACATTTATAATATTCAAATAAAATTTAAACATAAAAATATTAATTAAAAAACATTAGTACAATATTAGATGTAAAAAATTACACTTTTCAGATTTTTATACAGTGTCTAACAGGTTAGCATAGTTAGTAACCGGCTAGGCCACTGTATTATTTAATTCAAATTTCCCTCTTTTCAATTTTTCAGCATTTAACCGGTTAGAAAACTCAGTAACCGGTTAGATCGTGCAGTTTTCAGGTTCTGAAATGTCACTTTTAAGCATCAATTCAACATCCTTTAATTTCCAATCTTAATCAATCATCAACAGAACATATTTGGGTATATTCAAACATGTTTAAACAAATGATAAACATCAAGTTCAAGAAATTCATACATGACTCATCAAATACACATATAATCACATATTTGGCATTCAATATATCAAAATCATTTCCAGAGCTTCTCAAGTCCAGTTTTCAGTTTCTTTAGCTCATATTAAGTTAATATAACATGTCCAAATCAATTTTATAACCTATTATTGTAGTGGACCTTCAATAGGCCGAGCATTTCCCGACCAAAGCTACCTTGGACCGACCGGTTAGACACTGGAACGAGGCATACAGTCGGAAAGTTACACCGAGTAGATTGGGTTTCTACAAAGAGGTCACGCGCTAATAAGATTAACCCCGAGCACAGGACTTTCATCCTTATCGTTTACATTCTCACCAAGGCGTAACTACCTCTCCTAGATTCCCACGACTCTTGGTTAGATAAACACAGCATTTGATAAAGTCTATCGCATACAGGATTTACGGATGTTATCTTATCATAACCCTTACGAATCCTACTTGAATTCTTCCTCTTCAGAAGCCTTATCAGAACGGCCCATGACACACAGATAATCCCCTATAAGTACCACCATGCTATAGGGGCTAAGGTACGTCTTCTCATCCCTAAGTTGACACTAGCACACACATTGTTGACTAGGGAGAACCTGTTTATCCCAACTGGATATACAGAATCCTAAAAAGTCCAATATTAACCTCTTGATTGGGATCTTTCTTCGAAGTTCTTCCATAGCTTCAAGGTGATCTTGATTAAGGACACGACATTGGCGCCGTCTGTGGGAACAGAATAACATATCATTCCCACCACCACCATGGTTACCACCAGAAGCCAAATTGGTGATCTTCGGGATCGCCTCGCCCGCACACGTGGCAGACCCAGAAACGCTAATAACAACGATCCGCAGCCACAATCCGTTGGTGATTTGCGTGACGTTCTCAATCAGAACCATGGAAACAATGTGCAACTGCCACGCACATCTCAACCTGGGGCAGGAAATAACCACCAGCCACCAAACAATTCACAAAGTCAGCCACCCCCAAATCGCAGCCAAAATCATAGTGGAAGCCACGCCACCCATTCTCAAACACCCCAATCTCCTCATCCAAGAACCGGGAGCAATCCCCAACACCTGCAAGCTTTACGAACAATATTACCCCCACCACCATCACCACCACCGCCATCTCCCACCCCACCACCCCCTACTCATGGAGATTCGAGTAGTACAGCCCCAACTACTCGCAATACAGCTAGAACCACTGGAAACCGAGCACACCATGGCAGAAATACCCATCGGACCCCAACTCCACCTGTCCCACCTAACCCCGACCATATAAGTTCAACACCTAGAACCAGATTGACTCCAGGAAGAACAGCCCATGGAAACTCTCGTCATAGCCATTCCACCAGTAGATCATATGCAACATCTGCATCCGCTCGTGCTCGCGAACAGGAGATGATCAACATACTTAACAGGCAGACAACTTTCATTGAGCAACAAGGACGTGCTATTGCCGACCTTCAACAACAAGCTATGGCGAGGATTGCTCAAAGCCAACCGAATGCCATACCACCACCAACCATAGAGACTCAACCGCTTCCAGTAATGCAACTTCCCCCACCACAAAATTTCCATTCAAATCCAGTCACTAGCCAAGGCCTAGATGATTCTCACCCAAGCCATCCTTTTACCCCATTTATCATGGAATTTGAAACCCCACAAGGATACTTGGGTCCATCCAACGTCCCACATTATAATGGCCTGACCGACCCAATAGACCATATAGTTTCTTATGAAGGGGCTATGAATTATTACAGAGGTGGCGATCGGATGAAGTGTCGAGCTTTTTCCATGACTCTCGAACCCTCGGTACTACGGTGGTATTCGTCTCTCCCTCGACATTCCATTAGTTCTTGGGAGGAGATGAAACGTGTATTTCTAAATAGATACACAGGCAGCTGCATCCAGCCCAAATTCGATCACACGCTCGCTGCAATCACACAAAAACAGGATGAACCATTGAAGGATTACTTGTCACGCTTCCATACAGAAGCTAGTTTTGTTCCCCGACTAGAACCTGGTGTGGCAGTCTTGTTATTTACACAAGGTTTACAGCCGGGGGATTTTAGAAAATCACTAATTGGGAAACCTCCAAAGGATATGGCCGAGCTGAGACAAAGGTCAAATAAATTCATCAACTTGGAGGAATTCCACAAAGGCCAGAAATTCAGAGACGATAGGCAACGAGCTGACCCTCAAAGTCAGAACAAACAAAAACGTGACGAACGTTTTGGTGGAAGACAGTCGGACAGAAATGATCGGGACCGAAGGATACCTCCGAGGAATAAATTTCAGGAATACACTCCTTTAACTGTTCCAAGAAGTCAGATCCTTCGGGAAACAATGCAGACTGACTTACGCTCGGCCCAAAGACCTCCATCTTTAAGAAAGGGCGCACAACGTGATAGGTCAAAGTATTGTGACTTTCACAAGGGTTACGGACATACGACCGACGAGTGCATTTGTTAAGAGATCTGATTGAAGAGATGATCAGAGATGGTAAACTACAATAGTATATCAGAGATGCAGCCGGGCGAAGGGGTAGGAACAGATCCCATTCACCAGTGAAATCCAAGCGCCAAAGGAGCAGGTCACCAGATGATAGAAATTCAGGGAGACAGAGAACCAACCCCACTCCGGCCACTGATACAAATCCTTCAGCTAATAATGAATTTTTGGTTAATACTATTGTCGGAGGTTTTGCTGGAGGTGGAGAGAAAAAGGCCGACAGGAAGAAATACATTAACCAAATTTTGGCCGTCAGTCAGAAACCCATTTGCAAAAGGTCAACAAAAATGTTCCCATCATTTTTAATGATGACGATCTGGATGGAATCCTCCCAGGTCATAATGACCCCATGGTAATCACTGCCCTTATCGGTAATTACGAGGTAAAACATGTTTTTATCGACCAAGGAAGTTCGGCGGACATTATGTTTTTCCCTTTGTTCAAAGCTCTAAAACTCAAGGAATGCAATCCCGCTCCTTTTGAGGGAGAATTGATCAGTTTTACTGGAGACACCATTGAACCTAAGGGATACATCCAACTTCCTATCACCCTCGGACAACAGCCCTCAGCTAGGACTGAGATAGTCAAATTTTTGGTGGTCGACTGTCCAGCGGCCTACAACGCCATTCTTGGGAGAACTTCTTTGCAGGCATTCGGAGTGGTGGTGTCAACAGTTCATTTAGCTATGAAATTTGTTGGTACAGATGACAAGGTGGTAACAGTCAAGGCCGAGCAAGAAGCAGCAAGAAAATGCTACAACGCTAGTTTGGGGAAGGTTAAAAGCAAGGATCAGAACAATTTGGAAAGAGTCTCTCTTGGTAAAGGCAATATCAACCTGGCGGATCTTGATATGCGGGATCAATCCGACAGAAATAGACCGACTCCAAAGGGACAGTGGGAATTCCTGACATTATCCGACGATCCTATTAGACAGATAAAAATTGGTTCCGACCTGCCCATAAGTGTTAAAGATGAATTGACAGCTCTGCTAATCACTAATAAGGATTTGTTCGCATGGACCTCGGCTGATATGCCGGGGATTGACCCCAACTTTATATGTCATAAGTTGAGTATTCTTCCGGGGGCAAAACCAGTGGCACAGCGCAAAAGGAAGGTTAGTGCTGAAAAGGCTGCAGCCATTGAAGAAAAGGTTGTCGAACTACTCCGAGCTAGTTTTATTCGAGAAATTGACTACACAGACTGGTTAGCTAACACCGTCTTGGTCAAAAAACCCAATGGGAAGTGGAGGATGTGTGTCGACTACACAGACTTCAACAAAGTCTGTCCAAAAGACCAATACCCACTTCCCGTCATTGACAAGCTCGTCGACAGTTCGGCTGGTTATAAACTCCTTTCATTCATGGATGCTCACTCTGGTTACAACCAGATCCCAATGTTTCCTGCCGACCAAGACAAAACTGCATTCATCACCGACAGGGCAACTTACTGTTACAATGTCATGCCTTTTGGGTTGAAGAATGCGGGAGCTACTTATCAGAGGATGATGAACAAAGTTTTTCAAGGTATGATCGGCTCAAATATGGAGGTATACATTGACGACATTATTGCAAAAAGCAAACAGCAAGAAAGCCATGCCCAAGACCTTAAAACTATATTGGATCGAGTAAGAAAGTACTCCATGAGGTTAAATCCGGAAAAGTGCATATTCGGAGTCCCTGCCGGATCTTTCCTGGGTTTCATGCTAACCGAGAGGGGAATTGAAGCTAACCCAGAAAAATGTAAAGCAATCCTCGAAATGAGAAGTCCAGCTAATCTCAAAGAAGTCCAACAGCTCATAGGCCGAGTGGCGGCCCTCTCCAGATTTCTGTCTCAGGCCACTCGGAAAGCTTTGTCGTGGTACCAACTCCTTAGGAAAAACAAAGATTTCCTTTGGGACGAGCACTGCGAGCAAGCTTTTGTTCAGTTGAAGGAGTATCTTTCCAGTCCACCAGTTCTTCATAGCCCTCATTCTGGTGAAAGTCTCATTCTATACATGTCGATAGCGGAAGCAGCGGTCAGTTCTGTTTTGGTACGAGAGGATTCGGGACTAGAGGCCCCAATTTATTTTGTTAGCCGAGCGCTCCAGGGATCTGAGTTGAGATATCAAAAGCTTGAAAAACTTGCATACTGTTTGGTCACATCTGCTCGAAGGCCGAGACAATACTTCCAATCACATAAGATCGTTGTGAGAACAGCTCAACCTCTGAGGCAGGTCCTTCATAAGCCCGATCTAGCAGGCAGAATGGTTTCGTGGTCGGTAGAACTTTCAGAATTTGACATTACCTATGAACCGAGGAAGGCGATGAAGTCTCAAGTTCTTGTTGACTTCGTCACTGAGTTCACCGATATTCCCTCGGTTACTCCCCAGAATTTGTGGTCAGTTTATGTTGATGGATCAAGCAATAGGAAAGGAGCCGGGGCCGGTGTCATTATTGAAAACCCCGAGGGACTTTGTATGGAGTACTCATTGAAGTTTGAGTTCCAAACCTCAAACAATCAAGCAGAATATGAGGCAGTTCTTGCAGGCCTCAAGATAGTTCATGAGTTTGGAGCGGAACGGGTGTCAGTTTTTAGTGACTCGCAGCTAGTGGTTTCTCAGATCAAGGGACAATACTTGGCAAAAGAGCCCATTCTACAGAAATATCTTGAGGAGGTGAAACGGATCATCTCAAACTTTTCAGAATTTGACATTTCCCATGTACCGAGAGATTCAAATTCCCGAGCCGATATTTTGTCTAAATTAGCAAGTACAAAGGGATCGGAAAACAATAAGACGTTGATACAGGAAACCATCCCCCAACCAAGTGTTATTCTAGCTATTTCATTGTATCAATCATGGATGGATCCGGTTCTTACTTATTTGCAACATGGTTTTGTTCCTCAAGATCAGACAGAGGCTCGGAAATTGGTTAAAAGGGCAGCTCAGTACACAGTCCTCAATGGCGTTCTTTATAAGAGAGGGTTCGGTTCACCCATGCTCAGATGTGTTAACCCCTCTCAAGCTGAAGAAATCTTAGAAGAAGTCCATGGTGGCATCTCTAGCCATCATATGGGCGGAAAATCCCTGGCTCGAAAAATAATCCGAGCAGGTTACTTCTGGCCTACATTACAAAGGGACGCCATGGAGCATGTTAAGATCTGCGTCCAATGTCAGTATCACAGTGATATCTACCAAAAACCTGCTGAAGAGTTACATTCCCTTGGATCCCCTTGGCATTTTTACCAGTGGGGAATGGATATCATCGGAAAATTTCCCACTGCACCTGGACAACTGAAGTTTGCGGTAGTGGCTATCGATTACTTTACTAAGTGGATTGAAGCAGCACCATTAGCAACAATTTCCACGGCCCGTGTTCAAACTTTCTTTGTAAAGGAAATAATCTCTCGATTTGGAGTGCCTCATGCCATAGTAACGGACAACGGATCGCAATTCGCAGCCTCTCACTTTCAACAATTAGCTGCCGACCTGGGAATCACTCACTATTTCAGTTCTGTTGAACACCCGCAAACAAATGGATTAGCCGAGGCCGCCAACAGAACCATTTTGGACGGTATTAAAAAGAAACTTGGTAACGCAACTGGCACTTGGGCAGATAAACTTCCGAGCGTTCTGTGGTCACATAGGACAACCGTACATTCTTCAACAGGTGAGACCCCTTTTCATTTGACATACGGTTGCGACGCAGTCATTCCAATCGAAAAGCGAATCCCCACCTTTAGGACGCTTGAACGTCCTTCAGAAATCAATGACCATATGCTCAGTGAAGAACTCATTTTACTTGAGGAAATTCGAAAGAATGAAGCAGCACATGAAATGAAAATAAAGGAACGGCAGGCACGAGAATACAACAAGAATGTCCGACCACGAAGTTTTGAAGTAGGTGACTTGGTCCTCCGCCGAGCGGATATCGGCAAAGGAAATGCTGGAGTTGGAAAGTTGAAGCCAAAATTGGAAGGACCATACCGAGTGAAGGCTAAATCTGGAACTGGCGCTTACAAGTTGGAAACTCTCTCGGGCATGGAGATCAATAACAGCTGGAACGTAGCCAAGCTCAGAGCTTATTACAGCTAAGATCTCATGTTATTGTTATTATTGCTTAGTTTATTGCTCAGATTTGTTTAGGTTGAATAAACGAAGGATAACATCCTTCTTAGTTTATAGACAAATTGTTAGGAAGTTAGCAAGTGAGCATTTTCGTCTTTGGATTTTCCTATCAATGATTTGTTTTCAATAAAATACATCCATTTCTTCTTTGTGATTCTCTTATCAACATTGTGAAAATAACACACGACTCATTTGGTTCGGCTAGCCACCGAGTGAAATCGAGATACAGCTCTTTACGAGAGTTTAACGACGTGTTCATAGAACGCCCGAATTCAGGAAAATACTTTCCTTGTTTCGAGGTTCGAGGGTCCCGCTTCGGCTAAAGTCGGCGATCCGAGTTCTACTCACAATCAATTAAACATATAAATAATGATTCCTCGCACAAGGATTACTATAAAGTTTTAATAAAGAACTTCCGATCAGCAAATGTAATGATACACGTGACAAACGAAACCAACAGTAATGATACTATACCAAACAAGGATATCATTCGCATACACAGCAAGTTGATATAAATTCAAGTCCTACAAAAAGAAAATTGTTCGAAGCAACCATGAAATAACGCTCGAATACAACGAGCAACAAAATCTAACATACGACAGAGAAGCAGGTAAAAATCGATCAGCAGATCCCAAGATCATTCCTCAATATCAGACAAAACAATATTGGTATCATCAAATTCAGGGGCTTCAGTCAGATCAACGAGAGGATTAAGCAAATCCACTGCCTGCAAATCGACCTCGGCTTTGGTTTCAATATCAATCAGCTTCCCATTTTCGACAGTATGAAAGGGATAAGCCCCAACCACCCTAAAATCAGTTTCAGGGTTCAGAATTTGAATTTGTTTAATTGCTGAAACAAAAGAATCATCAACACCTTTTCTCCAATTGTAAAAATTAGTCGTCGTCGCTTTCTTGTGATGAAGAGCTTTCTCCTTCAATTTCCGAGCAACCACAGCAGATCTCTCCACTTCAGACTTCAGCTCGTCTACCCTCTATTGGTTTATCTGCATTTCCTTCTTCAGTGCCTCCTCCACCTCCTTCTTCTTGTCCTTCGCAGCTTTTTGGGAAACCTTCAAAGAATCCCTCTCCTTGATCAACTCGGTTTTGTCTGCCTTCAAATTCTCCAACTCATTTTTTACTCGGACCAATTCGTCCGAAAGACTAGCTTCTTGAGCGGCTGACATTTCTCGAGCCTCTTTCTGTTCAACATTAAGACCAGCAAAAAGATCTCTCGATTGCTTAGCTAAAAAGTAATTAAGGTTGGCACTTCGAAGTAGATACTTCGTCAGAGTCATGTTGCAACGAGACCACTCATCGGCAGTAAGAATTCCGAACCGAGAATAGTCAGATTCGGGGCAAACATACTTGGGAAACCTCTCATCCAATTCTCGGTCCCAAATCGTGGTTTCTGATGGAGTTGCGGCAGAAGAAGGAGCAGTAGCAGCTCTAGTACTTGTCCCCTCAGCCCTCGGATTCGCCCCCTCGGACTCTTTTTCTTTGCCCTTGTCTATCCGTCGGCGACGAGTCTATTGTTGAGGAGAGGAGACTCGAACTTGACCGCTCGGGCCCAATGAAACTGTAGCAGCAACAGTAACTACATCAGAAGACAGCCGAGGAGATGCCTCGGTTGGAGAAGTAGTAGGAGCAGAAGTACTCAAGCTTGGGGTGATTAAGCTTGAAGACCCGGAAGCCACACTCGTTGCAGTGGTTTTCCTCTTCTTGCCCCCCTGAAGCAGAGCAGCCATTCGGGATGCCATTTTTTGAGAACAGTTTACCAAGTTCAGCTTTGACATCCGATGAAGGGATATTTACGATGTCCCTCGTTTCTATCATTCCACTGTTTTTCAAGTAACTCTCAACAGCTCGGCACACCTCTTTCTCGTATTCAGCAAGCTCTTTCCAATCTGAGGCGTATGATGCGATCGATCGGTTGAAAAAACTTGCACTCCACTGAAGAGGAAACCGAGGGATTGGTCACCTTTCGCCAGGATGAGTGAACCAGCAAACACCGTTGCCAACAAAATTATATTTGAAATAGTAAGGCTTAAAGCCTTTCCAAGATTCGGAGTATTTAGTGAAAAGAGCATATCCATGACGGGACTTCAAAGAGACCCAAGGTCGTCGTACTGAACCTTTCTCAAAAGAATTGCATTGGGGGGCGAACATATAGAAAAAAATGGGAAGAGTGCAAGACCATTCCATTGCCGAACAAACTTGTTGAAAACCTCTTACGAAAGCCCAAGCGTTCAGATGCAGTTGGGAAGGAGCCACTCTCAAGGTACTCAAAACACCTATCTCAAAGTCAGTAAAGGGCATTCTAATCCCTAGTCGAGTAACCACTTCCTCATAAAAATAGAAACCGGTACTACCCTCCGGAATTTGAGTGCAAACCCACTGGACTAATGGAGTACAAGTTCCCAGCGTTATCACCAGGACAAGGAAGAATTATAGCTCGGGTTTGTTCTAGTGAGTCTTTTGTTGAAATCTCGGATTGGGTACCAAGAACCTCTCGGTCCACCCAATCGTATTGAGCAGCATCCGGTGGAAATGGGTAGAGTTCAGGATTAGTGATACACTTTCTCTTCATACCTGAGGAAAAGGGGGCACACTTGGAGTCAGAAGCAGAAAAATTAACCATTTTGGATCAAATAATTACGATTACGGTTGGTTGGGGAACACCTCCCTTTCTGGGCAGAATTTCCCCAAACCAACTGAAACGTCTAATGCCTCTCTATAGCTTCCTTAACTTCCTCTGTTCTACCCTCTCGGCAATCCTATAATGAATCACACCCTGTCTGAACTCTTTCAAGGTCTGAGGAAAATGCATAGCTATCGGTTTTACACAAATATCGGGGTTCCCTCCTTTGTGTGTTCTGGGTACATCGGAGTTTACAGATTCCTCAATCATGATTAACGCAGCTTCGGTATCAGCCCTAAGAAGTTAAGTTCAGCAAAACGTAAAGCAAACCTAAGAAACACTATGGCGATCACTCAGCAAATGACAAAGAGGGGTAAAAAAACTTCAAAAGGCAAAGGGGTATACTCAAACAGTGAATGGGGGTTTAATCGAACCCTAGAAAAATCTTTCAAAATCAGAGGAATAGAACCAGAGTTAATGCATAAAAAAGAAAGTGCTAAACACAACACCGATGGCAAAGGACAAAAAACAGTCACATGCAGAGAATCTTAAACAGTAAAGAAGAAAGAGGAAATCGCCAGAGAAGAGAAGAAAGGTTGTTACCTGTTAGTGATGAATAATCAAGAAACCGAAGGAAAGGGAAGGTCGCGGAGGTAGAAATACACTTGATGTAGAGAAGAAAAGCGAAGAGATGGCAAGAACTCCTTTGAAGAACCCTGGCTTCGATGATGAAAATCTCATAAAAACAATGAATGAAGAAAGAGAAAAGAACTTGAGAGGTTTCTTGAGTTTTTATTAGAACGAATTGGGAGAAAACTGCTCTTTGAAATTTCAGAACTTCCCTCCACTATCTCAAAAAGACTTGGGCCGAAGTCAGAAAAAGCCCATTTATGATGAAAATTAAATACGTGGCGCTTCCAGCGAGTTTGAAATCATAACGTTTCATTTCCCGGTAAAGAGAAGGACACGTGGAAGCTCATGTAGAATTGAAGAGTCACTTCTGGGTCAATCAAAAGACAACTCTCATAAAAGCACTAAGATACTCGGGAATTTCTTTCCATCTACGAGGCTCGGTCGGAAAACAGTTCGCTCGTCTCATTAACTCGGCAGGGCTCAAATCACCCAACCGAGCTTGGGGGGCTTATGTAGTGGACCTTCAATAGGCCGAGCATTTCCCGACCAAAGCTACCTTGGACCGACCGGTTAGACACTGGAACAAGGCATACGGTCGGAAAGTTACACCGAGTAGATTGGGTTTCTGCAGAGAGGTCACGCGCTAATAAGATTAACCCCGAGGACAGGACTTTCATCCTTATCGTTTACAGTCTCACCAAGGCATAACTACCTCTCCTAGATTCCCATGACTCTTGGTTAGATAAACACAGCATTTGATAAAGTCTATCGCATATAGGATTCACGGATGTTATCTTATCATAACCCTTACGAATCCTACTTGAATTCTTCCTCTTCAGAAGCCTTATCAGAATGGCCCATGACACACAGATAATCCCTTATAAGTACCACCATGCTATAGGGGCTAAGGTACGTCTTCTCATCCCTAAGTTGACACTAGCACACACATTGTTGACTAGGGAGAACCTGTTTATCCCAACTGGATATACAGAATCCTAAAAAGTCCGATATTAACCTCTTGATTGGGATCTTTCTTCGAAGTTCTTCCATAGATTCAAGGTGATCTTGATTAAGGACACGACAATTATGGCCTACAAGCCAAAGGCCCAATTCAAAACATATGCCCTTGAGGTCGTAAAGCTCCTCTACATTCCAAGCCATTTAATAATCATTCTAGCAAATGAATATCTTCTCCCTTACCTACTAAAACTGTAGGAACTAATTTGGAAGCAAGGAAAATAGGTTGACACGTTTTTGGTTCAACACACCCCAGCTGCAATTTTCTCTGTTTTCAGCTTTAACAAGGGTTATTTATCAGAGATTTTCAATAAGAATCAGCTAGATAAACTCGTGAATAAGGATTGGAACTCAAACTAGGATACATTAACTTGAGATTTAAACAAATTTGAGACTCAAAGGTAGCCTGAGCTTACCAAACGAATTAAAGAAAGAGAGTTCCAGAGACAAACTCGTGCTCTGTTTTTCAGCACCACAAAGTCAAGTTGCAAGGCTTATAACTTTCTCTATAGTTCACCAAATCAAGTGGGGTTTGTTTCTACTTCAAGAGGGATGAGAGAACTTTAGTTTGGTATTGAATTCGCGAGGGTTTGAAGGGAGAATAAGGGTCCACGAATCCACTTTCAGTAACACCAAAAAACTGAGCTTTGAGGTGGGGTTTATGAGATTTTTATGAAGATTAAATTAATTCACTTTAATCTTGTCCACACTTCACAAAATGACCAATTTCGGGCATTGTTGACCAATTGTTGTGGTAAAAACGTGGCCTCATCCATTGCTGCTTCATGCAATTACAGACATAATTTTTGACTGCAGAGACGCACTAACCGGTTACACATTCTATTAACCGGTTAGATCGTACAGTTCTGGAAAAATATTTGAATATTTTATTTTATTTCCTTTCTTTTCTTCAATCCTTTTTAAATCCTTCTTTTATTTTTATAAAAAGGAATATTTTAATTAATGAAATAATTTCCTTTAATTATTTCTTAATTAATTTCACATTATAATTATTACAATTATATCCTAATCATCACAATAACATTATAATTACATTACAATTTTTATAATAACTAACGTGCTTACATATAATTAAAATTCCTAATCGGGGATTTAAATTTTGGGGTGTTACATACAGGACCACCTGTGCTGATTATCCTAGCCCACAGAGTCTACAAGACCACATGTGCTCTATTTTGACTGAGTCTAACTGACCTCCTATCGTATCTTATTCTTCCCTCACTTTTTATTTCACTGCTTACTTATTCCTTTCTTCCTTCTTAATTGTTACCCCACTTTCCTTATTAACTATCCTTAATTCTCTTTCATTTCCATTAGGAATGATCCACTATGTTAATCTTATTGTTTCCCTACTTATTATCTAATTAATCCATCATCCATTTCTTTATTACCGTTCCCTAAATTCTATTACATCTTCCTATTTCTAGGTTAGAACCCAATTCATGCTTAATTTCTTTCTACTAACCTCCATAAATTCTTAATTCAATCGACTCTACCTCAGTTAATTCATTTATACTTAGGACATTCTAACTAATCCTCAATTAAGTCTCTTTTCTCTTAATTTTCCTTATGTTTAACTCTCGCTAGCTAGCCTCGATTAATTCCAATAAACTTAAATCTCTTTTTCGAACCTCAAGTGATTAATCTGTTACTCAGTTCACTACATAAAGCTAATCAAAACTTACAAATATGCCATGTTCGTTTGTAGACCCTAAGTGATCACTTATATAAACTCAACAGCATTCATAAACTATCATTTTCATAAAAATAATGCGGTATCATCTACACCATCCTATATCATATATAATCATAAGTACTAAAACGGGTTTTCCTTCTTTATTTAAAATATAAAATTTATACTAATATTAACTACCCTAAGGTTCATTAACATTATATTCCTCTACCCTTAGCTATCACTATAACATTCTAGAGTTCATTCCCAAAGTAAAGGTAATACCCCCTCCTTACCTCAAATGGAGAGAGAGGAAGATAGAACCTTAAGTCCTCACGCTAATTTTCCTTTCCTTTGCGTCCTTAGATCCTCAACCGTTTGATCCTAGCTTTGTATTCTGTTGAGAGCAACCAACCATCGCGTAGGGATGTTGTTAAATGATGTGAAGATGGAGGCAACGGGTTCTCGTTTTGCTCTTGAGAGCTTTGGGGCATTTAGAGAGAGAAACACCCCATGAAAGTGAAGAAAATGAGAAGAGGGGATGATCTAGTGAAGCATAAAGCCTTGGATGATGTTTGTTTTTGCAAGAGGAAGCTTGGAGCTTTGGCTATGGAGTTGGCTTGCCTTGGAAGCCTTTGGGGTTTCCAACTTGGGGAGAAAGAATGGGGAAATTCGTTTGCCCCACGTTTTTATTTTTTTCCCATCTGACACGAAATACTCGAGTAGTCTGATGACTACTCGAGTAGTCAGCTCCAGTAGGCTCAATTATTTTCTTTTCTTTGCATTTCAAGATGCCACAACTTCTTCGTTACCCGTCGGATCTTGCTCAAATTTGAAAGTAAGCTTCCCTACATACTAACCTTCACATCCAATGGTGGAATTCATGTTTAGAGTTGTAACTCTTTTATTTTTAATTTCCTAATATAGCGTGTTTATAACATCGAAAATGTCGTTTCTAACACTCGTTTTCCCACCTTTCAACCTCTTATTCTTTGCTAAGACTATCTAACTATCCCATAGCACTAAAAGTGATTCCAATCCATCATCTTAATTCCTCTTGAGTATAATTATCATTTTCCTAATCTATTTATTATTCTAATTATACTTAGAGTTGAATTTAGGGATGTTACAATTCTCTCCCACTTACTGGAATTTCGTCCCCGAAATTCCGTTCAGTTCCATGATTGGAGAGCCATCCCTTTGGCAAGGCTTTTGACTATGGTCTATACGTCTCTTCGGTTCCGTTCTACCACTTAGAATACTTCTAAGCCCATACTCCTTGGCGTCTTCATACTTATGCGAGGACATCCTAGGTCTTATTTTCTCATGTCATCCCTTCCTGATTCCAACTGTCTAAGTTTCGTCTCATTGTCACCCAGACAATGTCTAAGTTGGCTACTAAGTCCTCCTACACTTGGCATCGACATACCTGGTTATATTAATGCCAGGAAGTAAGGAATTGAATGCGTCAGTTTTTGACCGCCTTTCTGATAGCCTCCAGCCAAAAGGACAAGGATCTAACAATGGAAGGAAATGCAATCTTTTCAATCCAAGAAGGGTTTGTGCTTTTGCCTTAATGAAACTAGCCTAAGATCATGCAATTCAAAGACTTTTTATAGAATGCAACAAATTATGGTTCTAACTTTCCTAATCAAAGAGAAACCGGATTGAATAGACAAAACTAGAACTCCAGGAATGATTGATATTCACAAATGAGCAACAAAGAGAAAGATCAGAGGTTCACCAACCTGAGTTGGTTGAAGCAAGAACACCTTCGGCTGGCATTGAAATTGTTACATCCATGTTGATTCAGAACCAAGAAGTGTAAAGAGAAGGGGGTTTACTTGCACGAAATGAAGCATTAATTAAGGCTTAAAAGAAACACTAATGAAGCCTTAAACGACACTTAGTGGCCATGAATTGGGGTAGGCAAACACTTTTGAGGTTTACCACACTTTCACAATTGAAGATCGTGTTGAATTGACCACATGTTGGTGGTCGTTCGGGGATCTTGTTAGTAAGACTCCCAATAGATCTCGGACTACCAAAATCTGTTTTGGTTTTCCAGGGAAGTTGGGGATGTTTTCTAGGGTCAGCTTGATTCCCTTAAGAATTCTACATGAAGGATTTGGAAAGGTTACTGTTCAGGTTGACTTCCTTTCATCTTAAGGTGGTACATCTTGGGAAACTCTATTTCAGGCTGGTTTCTATTTTAATTAGAAGCTTTCATTGACATCTACCGTTAATAGGTGCAAAGATCGGGGTGATCAGTCCCAATCTCACATCTATCAATAGCAACATCATTCTTGTGTTTGTTGATGATATCATCACTTAACAGTTGCAAGATTAAGGATGGCCAATCCTAACCTTACACTCTATTAAAGGACAACACCATCACAGAAGTTAGTTAAGTTTAACTAGTGTCCTATAATCTATCGCTTCTTTCTAACTGCTGCTAGAATCTCAGCTTGGCTTTGGTTCATTGGAGCCAAATTCTCTAGGATTGAGGCAATCCTATTGCTGTCACTATGCCTCCAAGTCATACTACCTAATCCTGGAGAAGAAAGCAAGTTAACACATATATAAATAGGACATTCTAACTAATCCTCAATTAAGTCTCATTTCTCTTAACTTTCCTTATGTTTAACTCTCGTTAACTAGCCTCGATTAATTCCAATAAACTTAAATCCCTTTTTCTAACCTCAAGTGATTCATCTGTTACTCATGAGTACTAAACATTCTACATAAAAACTTACAAATATGCCATGTTCGTTTCTAGACCATAAGTTATCACTTATATAAACTCAACAACATTCATAAACTATCATTTTCATAAAAATCATGCGGTATCATCTACATCATCATATATCATATATAATCATAAGTACTAAAACCGTTTTCCCTCTTTATTTAAAATATTCAATTTATACTAATATTAACTACCCTAAGGTCATTTAAAAAAAAAACTACCCTAAGGTTCATTAACATATATATATTCCTCTACCCTTAGCTATCACTATAAACATTCTAGAGTTCATTCCCTAAGTAAAGGTAATACCCCATCCTTACCTCAAATGGAGAGAGAGGAAGATAGAACCTTAAGCCCTCACGCTATTTTCCTTTCCTTGGCGTTCTTTGATCCTCAACCGTTTGATCCTAACTTTGTATTCTGCTGAGAGCAACCAACCACCGCATAGGGAAGTTGTTAAATGATGTGAAGATGGAGGCAAAGGGTTCTCTTTTTGCTCTTGAGAGCTTTGGGGCATTTAGAGAGAAACACCCCATGTAAGTGAAGAATATGAGAAGAGGGAATGATCTAATGAAGCATAAAGCCTTGGATGATGTTTGTTTTTGCAAGAGGAAGCTTGGAGCTTTGGCTATGGAGTTGGCTTGCCTTGGAAGCTTTTTGGGTTTCAAACTAGGGGAGAAAGAATTGGGAAATTCGTGTGCCCCACGTTTTTATTTTTTTCCCATCTGACACGAAATAATCGAGTAGGCTGCTCCAGTAGGCTCAATTATTTTCTTTTGTTTTGCATTTCAAGATGTCATAACTTCTTCGTTACCCGTCGGATCTTACTCAAATTTGAAAGTAAGCTTCCCTACATACTAATCTTCACATATACTAATCTTCACATCCAACAGTGGAATTCATGTTTAGAGTTGTAAATCTTTTATTTTTAATTTCCTAATATAACGTGTTTATAACATCGAAAATGCCGTTTCTAACACTCGTTTTCCCATTTTTCAACCTCTTATTCTTTGCTAAGACTATCTAACTACTCCTTAGCACTAAAAGTGATTCCCATCCATCATCTTAATTCCTCTTGAGCATAATTATCATTTTGCTAATCTATTTATTATTCAAATTGTACTTAGAGTTAAATTTAGGGATATTACAATTCCCAATACTAATTTTCTAAAATACCTCTATTTTTTTTATAAATTTGATAAAATTAAATACAATCAACTAACCTCCTTAATAAGCGTAAAATTAATTATTTTCTTATAATACGAGCCAGAGTGAGTACTAAATAATACTCCATCCGGTCTTATATGTAAGAGCTTTTTAGGAAAATAATTTGGCTCTATTTATAAGACTGTATTCTAATTTCCAATAACATTTAATTACTTATTTTCCAAAACATCTCTATCAAATCAACACTTTCTAGAATCACAATAATAATTATAAGGACAGTTTTCAAAAGTATATTAAACGTTAACATTTCTGATGCCACAAACAACTCTAACCCACTTTTCTAGTGGACGTAATATTCCCCAAAAATGTCTTACATATAAGATCAATGAGAGTACTCTTTTCATCTAAAAAAATAAAAAAGTGTAAATAAAAGTGTTAAAATGAAATCTCACTAATAAATAAAAATGTTTGAAAATTGAATATTATTGAGTACATTGAGTAATCACACATTAAATTATGTCAATTATAATTGATAATTGCTTTATTAGACAATACTATTATCACCTTTATAAAAAATAAAGAAATTAATTATCAATAAAATAATTTAATGACTCCCTTCGATTTCAAATGTAAGTAAAAAAATTCACTCTATTAGTGATCTCATGTATAGGCAAATTTTAACTAACTTTGTATTCTTAATACAATTATTCTTAAAATATCCATACAAAATAGTAGCAATATTTAATTTTATTTCATTTTCAATGCAAATTTTTTAAAATAGTCAATTTTTATATGAATTTGAAAAAATTAAATGCATTCGGCTAAATTTTTTTAATATGTGTAAAGGTTTTTTCTTTTTTTTTTACTCACTCTCGTCCTATTTATAAGACTTTTTTGAGATTTTTATTTTAGTCTTATTTATAAAACTCCTTTTCAATTTTCAATAGCATTTAATTACTTCTTTCCACCAACACCCCTATTAAGTCAACAATTTTTAGAGTTCCAATAATAATAGGGGTAGTTTTGAAAGAGTATATCAAATTTTCACATTTCCAATGTCACTAACAAATTTATCCACTTTCCTTGATGGGAGTGAAAAACCCTAAAGGGTCTTATAAATAGGACTAGAGAGAATACTATCTCCGTCCCTAATTATAAGGCTCTCTTAACATTTTTATTTTGTCCTTATTTATAAGGCCCTTTACCAATTTTCAATGAGCATTAATTATTTTTTTCCACAAACACCCCTATTTATTTAACACTTTTTAGATTCCCAATAATATTAATAGGGGTAATTTTGAAAATACATATCAAAAATTCACATTTCCAATATAATTAACTAAATTATTTCACTTTATTAATGAACGTGAAATCTCCCAAAAGGGTCTTATAATTAGGGACGGAGTTAATAATACTCCCTCCGGTCCTATTTATAAGACCATTTTGGGGTTTTTGTTTTGGACCTATTTATGAGACCCTTTCCAATTTTCAATAACATTTAATTACTTCTTTCCACTAACACCCCTATAAAGTCAACACTTTTTAAGTTCCAATAATAACTATAGGGGTAATTTTGAAAAAGTATATCAAATTTTTACATTTCCAATGCCACTAACAAATTTATCCACTTTTCTTATTGGGAGTAAAAAATCCAAAAGGGTCTTATAAATAGGACCGGAGAAAGTATTTAAGACCAGAGTATATGAGACATCTTTTTGGGTTTGCGAGAATAATAAATCAGTCAGTCTTGATGACGAAGAGATTCCGTGCTCCAAGATGAATTGGGAGGGTCGAGACAGAGCCTTGTCAACTTCCACTTAAGAATTATGTCAACTCCCACTTAAGAATTATGTCAACTTCCACTTAAGTATTAAGACCAATTACGAGAGGTTGAGTATTGAGAATTGCAAGTACATATCCGTACACAAAAGCGACAATAATAATACTCCCTCGGTTTCATTTTAAGTGTCTTTTTGGACTTTTGCACATAAATTAAGAAATTGTTGATTATGATGATTATTGTAAGTTTTATGCGTATTTTGTCAAAAATGCCCCTATTTAATATTTTTATTTTGTCAATGCATCATTACTAGTATTTCAAATTTCAAAACTAAAATAACATTAAATGTAAGGGTAAATATGGAAAAACAGTATTAAATGTTGTCTAGATTTGGTAGAAAGACACTTATTTTGAAATAAAATTTTGATGTTAAAAAGACACTTAAAGTGAAACGGAGGGAGTATAAATTACAGTATTTTTTAAGTTTTTACACATATACGTATTAAAAAATGGAGTAATTATTTATTTTGGAAAATTACACAAGTTATAATTTAATCCTAAAAATTATTTTATATTCTTTAGGCTTATTTAAGTTTTTGGTCCCCAAAAGTTGACCATGTTTTGGTTTTAGTCCCTATCTTTTTATTTGACCGGTCTTAGTCCTTAAAAGTTCAAAAAAATTTGGTTTTGGTCTCTGCCGTTAAATTTTGCCGTTAATGCTGACGTGACAAACAGAATTTAAAAAAAAATAAGAAAAAATAATTAAATTTATAAAAAAATAAAAAAATTTTAAAAAAAATTATTTAAGTTTTTGGTCTCCGAAAGTTGACCGTGTTTTGGTTTTAGTCCCTATCTTTTTATTTGATCGGTCCTAGTCCTCAAAAGTTCAAAAAAAATTGGTTTTGATCTTTGCCGTTAAATTTTGCAGTTCATGCTAACGTGGCAAACAGAATTTTAAAAAAAAATAATTAAATTTATAAAAAAAAATTTAAAAAAAAAACCCAAAACTCGTACCCAACCCCACCCCACCCACCCTCCCCTCTTCCTCTCTCTCTGTCCCTCAATCACTTGACCCTCTCCCTCCCTCACGCCCTCCATCACGCCACCGCTCTTCCCTCTCTCTAGAACACAAATCGCGTCTCTCTCCCTCCCTCATGCCACTGCTCTTCCCTCTCTCAAGGCAAAATCGCGTCTCTCTCACCCCTCACCAAGGCCTCAGGGCCTCAGGGCCTCATCTCTCTCACTCATGTTTTCCCTCTCCTTGCCTCTTCCCTCTCTTCTTCCCTCATCAAGGCCTCTTCCTTCATCTCCAATCGACACATGCAAGCTCACAAAGTGATGTTTCTTCCCTAACTAATCATGCCCTTATAAAGCTCCGATCGGCACATGCAAGCTTCTGCATCTCCGATTTGGGATTATATGATGTATTTCTGGAATTGACGGTGGAGAACGATGGATCTCCATGGTGCATCTCCGATTTGGAATTGATTCTTTTTTTTTTTGGGATTTTATCATTTCTTTTTCATTACTGATTTGTATTCTTAATCTAAATTTATGGAATTGACGGTGGAGAACGGTGTATTCTGATAGCAAATAATAATATAGGCGGTGGCGGCAGATTGGCGGTGGAGAAAGAGAGAGGAAGAGGGGAGGGAATGGGTGGTGGTGGGGGGTTTCATGGGGGAGAAAGGGAGAGGAAAGGGGGAGAGTGGGTGGGGTGGGGTTGGGTTGGGTTGGGTACGAGTTTCATGGGGGAGAGAGAGAGAGGAAGAGGGGAGGGTGGGTTGGGTTGGGTACGCATTTTTTTTTTGGGGGTTAATTTTTTAATTTTTTTATAAGTTTAATTATTTATTTTATTATTTTTTTAAAATTCCGTTTGCCACGCCAGTATTAACGGCAAAATTTAACGACAGGGATCAAAACCAATTTTTTTTTAACTTTTAAGGACTAGTACCGGTCAAATAAAAAGATAGAGACTAAAACCAAAACACGGTCAACTTTCGGGGACCAAAAACTTAAATATTTTTTTAAATTTTTTTAAATTTTTTAAATTTTTTTATAAATTTAATTAATTTTTTTATTATTTTTTTAAAAATTCTGTTTGCCACGTCAGCATTAACGGCAAAATTTAACGGCAGGGATCAAAATCAAATTTTTTTGAACCTTTAAGGACTAGGACCGGTCAAATAAAAAGATAGGGACTAAAACCAAAACACGGTCAACTTTTGGGGACCAAAAACTTAAATAAGCCTATTCTTTAAATACCTCCTCCAATTTTTATTATAAATTTTTTTACCAATTTTTGTACCCCTTAAGAAAGTTAATTAAAACTGTTAGTAATATTGAAAATGTAAATATTAGGTATACTTTTTCAAAAGTACTTTTATAATTGTTATTGAGAATCTAAAAATTATTGAGTAAATAATGGTGTTTGTTGAAAAAAAGTAATTAATGTTATTGAAAATTTGAAATTGAACTTATATTAAGGACAAAAAAAAAGTTTTTAGATGTGGCTTATATATCGAATCGGAGGGAGTATAAAACTTTTTTGAAATTTTGTCTCTATTTATAGGACCATATACTAACATTTAATGACAATTAATTAATTCGTTTCACCAATACACATATTTAATCAACACTTTTTAGATTTCCAAAAATATTAATAAGGATAGTTTTGAAAATATATAGTGTCAAATATTCATATTTTTAATATCATTAACTAAATTAACCAACTTTCTTAATAAACGTGAAATCTACCGAAAGGGTCTTATACATTGATGTGTGTAGCATACATAGTATTTCCTTATTAGCTTGTATTTTTTTTAATAAATACTAATGCATTTTATTATAATTTAGTATGTATTTAGGTCATATTTCACTTGGAGAGATTTTTTGTGTTTTTGATGTGCATATTAATTATTTTGAGACTTGTAGTTTTGGCAAACTAAAGGAATAAATTATTGAAGGATGGTAGAAGCGTTTTGAAATAAGAAGAAGCAAAAATAGAGTGTTAATGTGGTGTTGGGTCTATTTTGCTATTTGGGATCCAATACTTGGAGGAAGAAAAAATCATAAAAAGATAAAGATAGAAACCCTGTAATTAGAATATTAGAACTAAAGCAGTAGTAGGATTGAAATTTATCATAGACATAAACAAATTAGAAACAATGATTCAAGACGGCAACCGCTCTTTCTTGGCGAAATTCGTAGGTGATTGAAGTGGAGATTCTCTCCTCTTCATTCCTCTCCTTGTTCTAGCTATATCTTATGTCTTAATTCCTATTCCTATTTTGTATTATATTTATGATTGAGTAGTTTTTCATTTCTATGGAATGAGATTAGGCCATGGAGGCATTGACATGATATTTTGATTATTTTCTCTTCTTAATATTTGTTTATTTGAGATTTAATTATGTTGTTCTTAATGCATATGATTGTGTCGGATCTCACTTTTGCATGATCATAGATGTTAGGGGAAGAAATGAAAGGTGAATGTTAATGTATGACATACATAATTAAACTTGAGGTTTTAGATCACGAAAGTAGTTCTAATCCTTGAGAGGATTCAATGAATTATCAAAGAACATAATGGATTTGATGTGACCTAATTACCACGAAAGTTGGAGTTAGGAATCATTGGGTACGTTGGTAGATTCTAAAAGGAATTAATATTCTACAATAGGATAATTCACCATTAAAATAAATCTAATTTGATAAGAGATATATCTTTATTTGATTGTCAATGTTGATATGTGGTGAAACTAATCTTTAGGAGATTCAATTCTTATTTTATTTCATATCTTTAGATTTATTTTATTTTATTTTTCAAATTCAATCTTTAATTTTATTTCTCAATTTTATAATATATTGGTTTAGTTCATCTATTTTTATAATTTGTCAGTACTTAACAACAAAATACCTTAGGGGACAATATTTTTTATACTACTTGACATAACTCATGTGCGACACCCTCGCTTATAACTCTTTCGTTAAATAAATAAGTAAATAACCTTTATTGAAAAATTGAATAATATTAATGTGAAAGAATAGAGTGAAAATTTCATGAAAAGCTTTTTCTTTCCTTTTTATACTACGTTTATTTAATCAAAATTCCTTCACTTGTATTATATCCAGTTCCTTTTCAAATTAAAATTGAGTACCTGCTTTGCTGAAAAATTTGCGAAAACGTTTTGGAGTTATCAATATGGTTGCGTTAAAACAATTTTAAAGAGACATCAATATGAAACAGTGCAACCATAATATAAAAAAGTATAATCAGGTACATCATCATCAAAGTCGAGATAGCAGTAGTAGTACAAAAGTAGTACATCAAGTCTGAAAGATAAAATTCTGAGTCATCTCTTTCCAAAAATATATACAATATAGTACAAATCAAAATAAGAAGAGATGTCTCAAAACTAGTCCATGATCCTCATCCACTGATCGCTGGTCCACTGATCCATTGGTCCACTGATCCACAAAAGCTGAAAGTCTCTAACCTCCCCTCATGATCCCCGTTCTACCCATACTCATGGGTCATCCACACACCACTGACTACCGGTCGACTGATCCTCATGGGCTCTATCGTCGGCTCCCTCGTCCAAGTCCTCAACTAGATCCTCCTCCTCCTCCTCCTCCACCTCATCCGGCACCAAGGGTATTGTAGTGCGAGGCACTGGCTCAGGTGACAGTACAAAACGAACCCTCGTAGACGGACCAGGGCGAGGAGTGGCAATGACATCATCACGGGGTGGTACAGGAATCGTACGTGTAGCTGGACGGAACCTAAAGTTATAAAACCTACGACCTGGACGGGGTGGTGGTCCATTCACATATAACAAAATGCATAATCATCATTCACATACCAATATCAAAACCTACGATCGGGACGGGGTGGTGGTCTATTCATAATCATTCACATATAATTCATCGAATTATAATCATCATTAATACCAATATCAAAACCATGCATATTACAAAATGCATAATCATCACATGTACATGTTCATCTACGTTGGCCAACATTAAATCACACACACTCAGGGTACCTCCACTAACATGCCCCACGTTCTTACGAACGCGTCTCAAACTCGGAAACCACATAAATAACGTCACTCATAGAGCTCTTAGAGTGCCCGCCCACGTTCCCAGAATGTGTCTCGAGTTTGGCCATTCTAAAGCATGCCCACGCTCCTCGAACTGTTAGATCCAGTGAGAAGGTTTTGATGATGACAAATGTTTTGATCAAGTTCAAGTTATGGAGAAGCTCACAAAAGTTCAACAAGATCAACAAACAACAATGATGAAGAGAGAACAAGCTCATGAAGATTCAAGTTGTGTATTGTATTGTAATATCTTTAATTTGAGTCTTATAGTTTGATGAGTTTGGGTAGAGTTATTAGAGGGTAGTGAATCTCTATCAAGTGCATGATCATATTATATTTTGAGTATTCACTTAACCTAAAATCAATAGGTGGCTTAAAGGTTTGAAAGAAAAGGTTTAGTTTTGAGAAAACAAGTTTTTAATCAAATTTATCAGTTCATAATCGATTATAATGAAGTCATAATCGATTATCAAATGTTTGATCAGGTAATAGTCGATTATGAGGACAGAATAATCGATTATCACTTTTCAGCAAAGGGATAATCAATTATGAACAGTGCTTAATCGATTATAACCTGTTGTACTGGTTTTTAAAAATACGTTTTTCACTTCTCAAAATCAGTTTTTAAGTTTCCTAACTTTTGGGTATTCTATATAAACCTTTTCCTAACCTTTGTGAATCATTAGAACAAATCAATTTCATTTTCATATCATTTTCTAAAAAGATCAAAAGCCACACTATTCTATTTTCTCTCTCATTTTCTCAAAGATCAAAGCTTTGATTTTCACATTCTTTGGTCAAGAATCTTTGAATCTCATGTGTTGATATTTTCATAGTTCTTGAAAGAGATTCATAGGATTGTTATTGTTTTCTATTGGGTTGTAAATCATTGCAAGGAGGCAAACATTCTACAACAAAGGAAGTCTTGGTGGTTGTTCATCAAGAAAATTGTCTTGGAAGTCTTGTTGTGTTAACAAGCAAATTTGAAGTCTTGTTGTGAGGAATCAACAAGCAATTGGAAGACTTTTTGTGGGGTTATCAACAAGCAAGGGAAGAAGGTTAGATTAGATTTCAATAGGATTGCAAGACAAGAGTGAGGTATCTCTTGGAAGCTATCAAGAAGGGAGTCTTGAGAGGCATTTACTTGTAATTTGAGAATTCTAATTCCTTTAGTGAAGAATCTCTCTTGGTTGAAGAGGGGACTGGATGTAGCTCACGGTGGTTGTGAGTGAACCAGGATAAATCACTGTGTAGTATCTCTTTTCCCTTAACTCTTTACATTCTTGTCATTTCATATTGTTCTTGGTTGAAAACCTAGAAAAGATTGATTTTCCATAATTGATTGAATGAGTGTTTAATTGTGTAAATTGAATTGGGGAAAATCATTTTCATAACCTAGGTAATCAATAAGAATATTGGTGTTAATCAATTCCGCTTTATCTCTGATATTATGTGTTAATTGATTGATTTTCGTATTTGATTGAAAAAGTGATTTTTCAGTTTTTCCAGATTATAATCGATTATCTGGACATTATAATCGATTATCATAAAGTTGTTGTCATATGATAATCGATTAAGCACTGTTCATAATCGATTATGATTTTCAGAATTTGTGAAAATTGTTCGTTTTAATTGTTTCGATTTGTTTCGTTCGAAAATCTTTCAAGGTTTCTTTAACACCTATTCAACCCCCCCTTCTAGGTGTTCTCCTAGTGTTTCTTAGTTAATTGACCCACAGATTGTAGTACTTACAATTGGTATCAGAGCTCGGTCGAAAGACACGAGCATAGAGCTATTTTCGTAAAGATCCTTTGAGGAAACTACTATGGGTTCTACGAATCCCTTTGGTGGTGAAGGTGATTCGATAAGTCACCCTCCTATGTTTGGTGGAGAGGGTTATGCTTATTGGAAAGTTATAATGAGAATCTTTATAGAAGCCATAGACATGAACATTTGGGAAGCCATTGAGAATGGTCCTCACATTTCCTCAACTCAAGTAGAAGGTGTATCTCAACTAACCCCCAAAGATAAGTGGACTGATGATGATAAAAAGAAAATTCAATATGATTTAAAATCTAAGAATATCATCACCTCCGCTCTATCTTATGATGATTTCTTTAGAGTCTCCCAATGTCATAATGCCAAACAAATGTGGGACACCTTGCAAGTCACACATGATGGCACTAGTGAAGTTAGGCGTGCTAGATTAAATTCTTTGATGCATGAATATGAATTGTTTCGTATGCTGCCTAATGAATCTATATGTATTATGCAAAAACGTTTTACTCATATTATTAATCATCTCATTGGTCTTGGAAAAACTTTCATGAATTGTGAACTTGTTAACAAAGTTTTAAGATGTCTAAGTAGGGAATGGCAACCTAAGGTTACCGCAATTGTTGAATCAAAGGACTTGGACAACATGGACTTAGCTACACTTTTCGGAAAGCTTCAAGAACATGAAATGGAGCTTGGACGTTTGCATATGCATGAGGAGTCGGATAAGAACAAAGAAAGAAAAGGAATTGCTCTTAAGGCTAAAAGTTCATATAAAAAGGAAGAGAGTTCCGATGATAGTGAAGATTCCGATTCGGAAATTGATGAAGAGGATATGAAACTTCTACTAAGAAAGTTTAGCAAGCTTCTAAGGAGAAAAGGAAGGTTGAACAAAGACGAAAGAAAAGAGAAAAATTCCCCACACTACAAGACCAAGACAACAAAAGAAGGAGTAGTTTGCCATGAATGCGGAAAACCCGGTCATCTCAAGTAATCGTGCTCAAAGTATCCCAAAAGGATGGAGAAATAAAAGAGACACCCAAAGCATAAAAAGGCATACATTGTTTGGGATGATGAAGAAGAAAAGGAAAGCACTTCAGATGATGAAGAAATCGCTACACTCAACTTGCTAGTTCAAGTAGATGAAGAAGAAAGTTCAAATGATGAATCAAATGAACAAAGCGAGGAAAGCTATGTAAGTGATACTAAATCCGAAATTTCTTCTAAATATGAAATTTTATATAATGCTTATGAAGAAATGCATGAACAACTTAAGAATCTAGTTGTGAAAAATTTAGAAAGAAAGAAGCTCATTTCGAAACATCAACAAGAGATTTTAGAACTTCAAAAACAAGTTGATGAGCTTAATCTTCAAAATGAAACTCTTGATCTCATTTATGCTAGTTCTTCTTGTGATTGTGCTAGTAGATTGAATGTTGTGGTTGATTGTGAGAATTGCAAGTTGCTTAAAGATGAAAATGCTATTTTGAAAAATAAGCTTGCAAGTTTCACAAGTGGTGATATTAAATTGCGCACATTGTTAAATTTTCAAAGAGAAAATTCAAACAAGTTTGGTTTGGGTTATACTAATGCTAAGAGTAAGTCTCATAGAAATGTTGTTGATTTTTCTAAGATTGATTTTTCAAATACACCAACATGTTTCTATTGTGGTACTCATGGACATACTTCAAATGTGTGTTATGTTAAAGTGCATGGTATACCTAAAGGAAATTTTGTTTGGGTTAAGAAGGGTGAAAGTCCCTTAACTAATAAAAATGGATCCAAGACTATTTGGATACCAAAAAGCAAAGCATGATTGTTTTGTAGGTATGATTGAAGAGAAAAAGGGCTTACAAGTGTTATTCTTTATTTGCGTCTTCAAGTATCAAAGAGAAAGTCCTACAATTGGTATTATATCTACAAAGCTCACATTGGTATCAAGTGAATTTCTTCACGAGACAACAAGTACTTTCAATTGGATTTACAATTGGTATCTTCTAATCTTACCATTAGTCTTTTACAATTGGTATTTACAATTTGTGTTGAAGATTCACAAGTATTATTATGTTATATTTTATTCAATTGGTATCATTGTGTGATCATTATATGATTGTCATGCTATTGTGATTATTGTGATATTTCTTTACAAATTGATATCTTACTTTGTCAAGTGATATGACGACTCTTTAGTTCCAATTGGTACCATATTTCATTGTCGTATTTCTTTCCAATTGGTATCACATTTCAAAGTATAGTTCATTGATTAATTGGTATCAATGATGTATAGAAAGGAATTCATTAAAGAGAATTCAATCTTTGTTACTTCTTATTTTGGCTTAAGATTTTATTGTCATATTACTTTTTGATAATGCCAAAAGGGGGAGAAAAGGTTGTTTTGTTGTTTTTATGTAGGTTGAGAAAAGTTGTTGAAGATAGGGGGAGAATCAAGCTTTACTCAATTGGAATTCAATTGTCAAAAGCATTTATTGAGGGGGAGCAAGAGTCTCACCAAGTGATCAAATGGTTCAAGCATCAACAACTTCAAAACATGTTTGTAATAATCAAAAAGGGGGAGATTGTTAGATCCAGTGAGAAGGTTTTGATAATGACAAATGTTTTGAACAAGCTACAAATGTTTTGATCAAGTTCAAGTTATGGAGAAGCTCACCAAAGTTCAACAAGATCAACAAACAACAATGATGAAGAAGCTCATGAAGATTCAAGTTGTGTATTGTATTTTAATATCTTTAATTTGAGTCTTATAGTTTGATGAGTTTGGGTAGAGTTATTAGAGGGTAGTGAATCTCTATCAAGTGCATGATCATATTATATTTTGAGTATTCACTTAACCTAAAATCAAGAGGTGGCTTAAAGGTTTGAAAGAAAAGGTTTAGTTTTGAGAAAACAAGTTTTTAATCAACTTTATTAGTTCATAATCGATTATAATGAAGTCATAATCGATTATCAAATGTTTGATCAGGTAATAATCGATTATGAGGACAAAATAATCGATTATCACTTTTTAGCAAAGGCATAATCGATTCTGAACAGTGCTTAATCGATTATGACCTGTTGTACTGGTTTTTAAAAATACGTTTTTCACTTCTCAAAATCAGTTTTTAAGTTTCCTAACTTTTGGGTATTCTATATAAACCTTTTCCTAACCTTTGTGAATCATTAGAACAAATCAATTTTATTTTCATATCATTTTCTATAAAGATCAAAAGCCACACCCTTCTATTTTCTCTCTCACTTTCTCAAAGATCAAAGCTTTCATTTTCACATTCTTTGATCAAGAATCTTTGAATCTCATGTGTTGATATTTTCATAGTTCTTGAAAGAGATTCATAGGATTGTTATTGTTTTCTATTGGGTTGTAAATCATTGCAAGGAGGCAAACATTCTACAACAAAGGAAGTCTTGGTGGTTGTTCATCAAGAAAATTGTCTTGGAAGTCTTGTTGTGTTAACAAGCAAATTGGAAGTCTTGTTGTGAGGAATCAACAAGCAATTGGAAGACTTGTTGTGGTGTTATCAACAAGCAAGGGAAGAAGGTTAGATTAGATTTCAATAGGATTGCAAGACAAGAGTGAGGTATCTCTTGGAGGCTATCAAGAAGGGAGTCTTGAGAGGCATTTACTTGTAATTTGAGAATTCTAATTCCTTTAGTGAAGAATCTCTCTTGGTTGAAGAGGGGACTGGATGTAGCTCACGGTGGTTGTGAGTGAACTAGGATAAATCACTGTGTAGTATCTCTATTCCCTTAACTCTTTACATTCTTGTCATTTCATATTGTTCTTGGTTGAAAACCTAGAAAAGATTGATTTTCCATAATTGATTGAATGAGTGTTTAATTGTGTAAATTGAATTGGGGAAAATCATTTTCATAACCTAGGTAATCAATAAGAATATTGGTGTTAATCAATTCCTCTTTATCTCTAATCTTATGTGTTAATTGATTGATTTTCGTATTTGATTGAAAAAGTGATTTTTCAGTTTTTCCAGATTATAATCGATTATCTGGACATTATAATCGATTATCATAAAGTTGCTGTCAGATGATAATCAATTAAGCACTGTTCATAATCGATTATGATTTTCAGAATTTGTGAAAATTGTTCGTTTTAATTGTTTCGATTTGTTTCGTTCGAAAATCTTTCAAGGTTTCTTTAACACCTATTCAAACTCCCCCTTCTAGGTGTTGTCCTAGTGTTTCTTAGTTAATTCAGCCACCAATTGTAGTTCTAACACGAACGTGTCTCCACTCTCATGGGAAAATCATAAGGTACACCCTAGTTGTCGACATGCCCCACGTTCCTACGAACGCGTCTCAAGCTCGGAAGCAACACAAATAACATCACTCATAGAGTGCCCTCCACGTTCCCAAAACGTGTCTCGAGTTTGGCCATTCTAAAGCATGCCCACGTTCCTCGAACGTGTCTCCACTCTCGTGGGAAATCATCAATTAACCTAATGTGCCATGCTTCTATCATGCATGAATACCATCAATTCTTTAGGTTTCCATCAAATTTCACCTTACAAATTCAATTACTTAACAAATTAATTACCTTTAATAAAGTTTGAGTTAGTCTTATTAATTTTGGTACTTTTTCAACCCCATAACACATAGATAATTGATTATTATCCTTAATTATCAATTATTATATGATACTTCAGTTATAATTTCAGTTTTCAACCTGGTAATTAATTACTCAAGCCTGGTAATCGATTACTGCAGTGTATTTTAAATTATGTTTTCATTTTCAATCGGGTAATCGATTACTCAAGTCTGGTAATCGATTACCACGACGGCAGATTACACAAAATTAAATCTGGTTTTTAAGTATCAAAATCAATAATACTTAATTTCTACCAAAATCAACCTCAAACACATTTTAAAGGCAATAATTAGAACTTGTCCAAATCATCAATTCAGTACCAAACTCAATGAATCAAAATCTCATGTCAATTTTGCATATTTCACAATTATGACAACTCAACATGCCAAAACTTAATTCAGAGCTTTTTGATTCAATTAATTCATTCACATAGCATCCTCATGCATAATCAAACTTGCTCAAATCAATTTTTAACACTAATTTGGCCTCCAAGCCATAAAACTAATTCACTATGCCATTGAACCTCTTGATGGTTCACCCTATATACAAACACCCATATACTTCCATTCTAGTGAAGGTAAAGCTTCTCCCTTACCTTAATGAAGCTTTTCCAATTGATTCCAGGTCAAAGAATGTCCAATTCCTTCAACACCAACTCTTTGTTTCAGGGTCAAATCAGTTTCAGGTGTGCATGTTCATCAGAGGATTTGACATAGCAAATGGGCACGAAAACAAGCAATTAAGATCAATAACGAATCTATGTATGGAAAACTTGAAAATAGAACAAGTTTGACAGAGATTGATAGCTCAGACTTACCACAATCGAAGCCTAAAGTGAGCTATCTGCGTCAGATTACTCTGTTTTTGGTTTCCAGATCCTATCTTCGAAGACCTATAACTCACAGCACAGGCCACCTCAAAACACAATCTTGATATCTACTTGAAGGTCTCATTGTAAGCTTTGAAATGGTGTAAAACTTGCTAACTGTGTTTAGCTACGGAAGGAGAACGAACGTGAGAAAGAAGGGTGGTTAAAGCTGAACCAGAACAGGGACATGGAGTAGTTTCCAACTTCATTTCCTCCATCAACACCCAATTTATAGACCTCCCAGAGCTCCATGCACGCCTACACGCATCCCTCCACTCACTCTGAGCTTGGCTATGTGTCAACAAGGGGTCTTCTTCCTTGTTGACTCATCAAACCCACTATCTATCTTTCACTCTAGCACCTTCCCAAGGACCAAACAACAAAAGTGCTATTTTTCTTTACCAAAATATTTTTCCAATATTTTTCATTCACTTATAACTTAATTACAATCATAATTAACGAAAAAACTAAATATTTTCCTTATAATTAATTTTTCTTATTACATTTTCTTTTAATTGGGAATTAAAATTCGGGGCGTTACATCATGCACTTGTGGGGCTATCATATATAGGGGACCAAGGGGGTTTTAGTTTTCCAAAAATTAATATGACATCATCTTGATTTTTTTAGGGACTTATTTGATTATTATATAAATCTTTTGAGAATCAAAATTTACAACAAATAATCATTTGATTATTATATAATTTGTGATGTCATATTGATCTTTGAGGAACTAAATCAATGTAAGAGATCTTTTGAGAACTAAATAAATGATCAATATATCTTTCAGGGATCTAAATGGGACCAAAGTGATCGTTCATTTTTTACTACTCCCTCCATTTCATAAATAGTGTATTTTAAGGTTATGCACAAGTTTTAAGAAGTGGTTAAATGATGGAAGAATTTGGGGTGTTTCAACTATAATGCCGCTATATATTAATTATTGAAGAAAGAGAAAAATATTGGAAGTGAGAAATAGAGGGTGTGTTGAGAAAAATAACATTAATTATATATTGGGTTTTGTAATAAAAGATCAATACATATAAAACATGGGACAAAAACTTTAAAACCACTATATATGAAAGAGGGAGTAAAAACTGAATTTCTATACGGAAAATGCTAACAAATGTCCTTAGGGTAAGGAACTATATATATGTAATTGCACAGTATTGAAAAATGTAATTTTTAATATTCTTGAGAGAAGAAGTAAAGACTTATATTATTTTTTCTAATTCTAGAAACTTAACAACTGCCATTGTTAATAATACCCTTTCTATACACTCTCCTCCATTTCATATGTAAGTTCTCTTTCAAGATTTTTTTCTTACTACTCCTCTAATTTTCTTTTCCAATTTTCAACATTATTAATTACTCCTTTTCTCCCTTGATATAAGATCTTTTTGGAATATTTTACGTCCATTAAGAAAAGTAGTTATAGCATTGGAAATTTAAACATTTGATATATATATATATATATATATATATATATATTTTCAAAATTACCCTTATAATTATTATTGGAACTCTAAAAATATTGAGTAAATATGAGTGTTTGTGGAAATGATAAATTAATTGCTATTAGAAAGTGGAATGAGGTCTTATAAATAATGAAAAAAAAGTTTACGGAATGGTCTTATATTAAGGGAGAGATGGAGTACTTTTCCCACAAACACTCTTATTTACTCAACATTTTTTAGAATCTCAATAATAATTATAGGGGTAGTTTCGAATTATATGAAATGTTTGACCGAAAAGAGTAATGTTTATTATTTTTAAAGTATTGTTAACCAATGCTTTAAGAGTAGTGATTAAGGAATATATTAAGAAAAAATCACTCGTATTGGAGATTTAAGGCCCCGTTTAGAGTGATAGTCAATTTTTAGTTTTTGGTTTCAAAATTATATTTTCAAAACAAAACTTGTTTGACAAAATTTGGGCTGAAATAATTTTTTACTTATTTGCAAAACAATTTAATCTTTATTCTTTTTTTTGGTATATAAAAATTTTATTACCAACCGGCAAAAAGTAATCTCATACAATTTCATCTTTATTCTTAAAACAACAAATAATGGTTTCGTAATTCAATTGAAAGTTACAAACTTATATAACCTCACTTTAAGTGTCACCCAACCACCTCCATTATCATTATCATTATCACTCATCTCTCTACAAAAATTGCTAAAATCACTGCTATCACTATTATTGTCACCCAACCACCACTATGATCACCTAAATCCCAACGACCACCACTGTGACCATCACAACCACCGTAGTCACTACTATCTCTGATGATCACCACCACCAGCATCATAGCTACCCCAATCGCCACCACATCCTCACCTGCTACTACTGCCCCTCCTGTACTACCATCATCACCAATGAACCACTACCACAATGATCATCCCAGCCACCAGCCACTACCCTTGGATGACCCACCGCAGTGACCACCCCTACCCCAACCATCACTACCTTCAGATGGCCACCACCACCTCTTTATCCTTCCCAACTATCATCTTTCATCACCATCACCACCATCACATCCTCACCCCCTCCCCTACCGACATCTCTCCCTTTATCAACACCACAAAATTACCACCAATAACCGATCAAACCACCACTGTCACCACCAAGAGTTCAAGACCACTATTGCCCATCTAGTCACTATCCTACTATGAGCACCATTATCACCACCATCACAATCACCACTCTCGACCGCAACCATTATAACAGCAACCACCAACTCCAACTAACAACGACAACAAACACATGAAGGTAATTATTATTACCGGTTTCTTGATTACGATGTTGTTAACGGGTTCTTGGTTAAAGAACTCCACCACCGAGTCAAGATATTTGGGGTGATGCGTGTGCCATGTGAAATGAGAGAAGAGTTGGGAGCCCTCATACCTTGGCATTTTACCTTGCTTATATAGGGATGCGTTGGAGGCCTTGTAATGATGAGCCATGATGGGGCATTAAGGTCGAGGTGTAACGGCTACATGAATGCCATCATTAGCTAAAATAATGACGAACCGTTACAATGGCTACTTATTGAATACTATTGATACAGGATTACGTATACCAGATTGAAGCTTGTTGGTCCGTGGTACTGGTTCTTATTGGTCTGTGGAACCGGTCCTTAACAGTAGCCCCCCAGCTCGGTGTTGTGATGTAAGGAGGAGTGCCGAGGTCTTTGGATGAGCGTTGTTTTGTCCCTATGAAACGAATCCTTAACTCCGATGAAATTCTTCAAATCTTACAATTGATTTCAAAGGAGGGAAAAAACAATATTCTCCTTATCCAAAACTAGAGATTGAAGAGGGGAACTCGGTGCAAGGTTTCTCGAGTCGTCTAGTGAGTTCGAAGAAATAAATCTGGCATGAAGAATCTTTGCTTGCCAAATACAAGACCTAAGGGGGAAGCCCGATTGAGGGTTCCTCACGCTTGGCAAGAGTTCGGGAAGGAGAATTGAAGTTCTTCTCGTTCTAAACCCTAAAGCGAATAAGGAAACTCGACACAAGGTTCCTCACCATCAACAAATGATTCCGGATAAGGGAATATAGCAATGTGTTCCTCAGCTTTGGAAACATATTCAATATTGAAGAAAATATCGAAGTTATGTTTGTGTAGAGTACTCTCGAGATAATGATCATAAAAAATCATGTATCTTTCTAACCGTTACTAAGTCGATGGCTAGTCGAATTAGGGGGTGGTACATTCAGGAAACCTCATGGACTAGAATAATTGTGGTGTGGGATATTTTTTATTCTCCTCTTAAAAAACTTATTGTCCGTTGATGAGAATCCCAGAGTCCTTTTTAGACTAATCCTAAGAAGTTGGGACATCATATTTGCACATCATCTTCTCCTCCTTTCTGTGACCTAGGAGCAACAGCTCTTGTTCATGATATATGAGGCATAGGAGGAAGGCGACACTGAGACTGGTGGTAGAACAGACAACGATCCACCAGTCCGGTGGCTCTGGTTTGTAGTGGTATGTGGACCCATCTCCGGTCTGGAGAGCGAACGACGTTTATGGTGCCGGTCGTGCCTATGACGGTGGGGGTTCGAATTCGTGCATCCTTGGTAAGGTGGAATTGCGATCGACAGCAATGATAGTGACAAAGTTCGAAAGCTATTGATGATGCTCTGCATATGGACGGTGCTATGGCTCTGTCCATGGCTCTGATGGCTCTGTCTATGGTGCTATGACAGTGTTGTTGCCTCTTTCTAGTCCTGTAACAATAATTCAGAGGCGGTAGTGGCCCTTATTTATTTTTTTTATAGAAAGCAGCAGTCCTTCTTTGTGTCTTGTATGTGTTTATTGAGATTTTTGAGTAAAGTACTATGCCTCACTTCCATCCGTCTAATATGCATCATTTGATTGAGGCAAGTAAGGCAAAAACATAGGCATGATCCATCTGAATATAGGACCAATTCATGCGATACGAATCCAAATGACTATGAGTGGACGTTGAGACTTTTTCATGGTTACTATGGCCACGATGGGCTTTGGAATGCCGATGATAATATGGTGGTGGGAATTAGTTTTCCGTTCCCACTGTGGTCGCCATTGTTGTGGGGTGTTATCCCACATGTACCGACAAGCAGGTTAGTTGATGTACGACGATGGTAACGAGTTCTCGGTTAAAGAACTCCGCCACCGAGTCGGGATATTTGGGGGTGTTGTGTGTCATGTGAAATGAGAGAGTTGAGAGTTTGATTCATACCTTATTTATAGGGTGAAGGATATGGGCTTGATACCTTTCATGAATAGGTTTGATGGGCAATGACGAGACATTAAGGCGGCAAGTGTAATGGCTCCATAAATGTCATAATTAGCTACAATAATAACTAACCGTTATAAAGGTTACACATTGATTAACTATTGATGTCGGATTACCGGTATACCGAATTGATGTTCGTTGATCCGTGATACCGATTCTTATTTGTGTATGGAATCGGTCCATGACAAATATGAAAACTAGTTTTGGTTTTTTAAAGTTTTAAATCTCAAAATTAAAAATCATCCAAAACTGGGCCTAAATATACAAATCCTCAAAGTTCAAATTCAACATTTCTCAAAATAAAACAACTTATTTTACTTCCTTAATCAATATTCTAAAAGAACTTTTTAGTTTTTTTTAACTCGTTTGCATTTTTTATTACAAAAGAAGATTAAAAAACTAGTTGAAAGAAAGGCATGGTTGAGTCGGAACATTAGCTTTTGTTTGGAATTCGTTTTTTATTATCCTTAGAACAATGTTTAAACATTCTAAAATTGTAAATTTTATTTTAAAGAATGAAAATTTTGTTTCTTAATACATAAAATATTACTTTCTCATTCTCATAAAGTTAAACAATTTAAGGTTGTACCCTCATTTAAAAAATATTAATTAATGTAAGAATTTAATATATTTTGACTAAAATACTCTCATTTAATATTTGAAGAAAGTAATAATAAATATAAGAATTATTGAGGAGTGATAGAAATGATTGGATGAAAAATATTATTTATGCCTTAAAAAATTAAAACAACAAAAAAAAATTAAAAAGAAAAGATTAAAACCACACCTTCCCTCCCAATTTATTTGTCGTTTTAGGAATTTCACATTAATTAAGAAAATTATTTAATACTTCAATTTTCATGAGAAGAATAAGAGAATTTTACTGTATTATCCTCGCATTACATTAATTATCACACATTTCACATATTTCAATTCAAAATATTTTTTTTTGGTCCACGACCGGAGTGTCCACCGCCGACCGCAGTGACTAATCTCCTTGCTGGCTTGTAGGCACCTCTAATGGGTGGGACAGCTGGCCCCGAGATTTAACGCTGCTGCATGCACAAGGCAGAATTCGAACACCTGACCTTACTTAAGCATGGATCAATCCCTACCACTGAACCACACGCTCGGGGTTTCAATTCAAAATATTTAAAAACAAGGTTAAAATTTAAAAAAAATTAATTAATGCAGTCTTAAATTCTTAAAGCGACAAAAAATTTGGTACAAATAAAAAATACTAAAATAACAAATAAATTAGAATGTAATGAGTATGTAACATATAAAACGGAACAGAAAAACTACTACATTTAATACAATAAATAGCACATTTTTTTTCGTTTTATAATTTTCTTTAGTCCATGTTAACATATTTTCTCACCCTTTTGAAAAAAGGATTGATTATGCATCCTAACAAATTGCTTATAAAGATAGCATTTTGGATTTTTAGCCTAAGCAATGTTGCTTAAAATAAAGGATTTTATTAACTTTAACTTTTAACACTTATAAATAGAAGTGTAAGTAGTGGGTTAAAATTGATCCGCGAATACGCTAAATTTGAATCATCCCAATCTATATTTGATAAGTTGGTTTGGTGTTTTTTTTTGTCTTGTTAACATACATTAATGAAAAATTTATATTGGAAATCTAAGTTCATTAGTCCTCGACGTTTTAAATTTAACGATTTCTTATATAAAACTACTTTTTTGATTCTTTAAACAATGTCATAAGAGCACTCTTTAGCATTTTCCTCTTTTTTTTTCAACAATCCAATCAAGTATGAGTTCAATCATGAGTTTACTCTTTTACAAACCAATCAACCTAACCCGACCCGCTGATCTAAATTTATTATACTTATTTACTATTTCTTAATGCATGTTATGCTTATATCTTAACTATTGTATTCTAAAAAAAAAGGAATTAAATTATTACTTAATACTTACTACTTAAACCTTTCACTTTGAAACAATTATACAAAAAATAAAAAACTTAAGTGCTAACAATTCTTTTTTCATACTAGATCCTTTCGGTCTTTATTAAGGTAATTTTCTATAAGATTTTCTTCGTCCTACTTATAAGTCACTTTCTATTTCCTATACACTATTTATTGTTTTTTTTATCTTTTTGCCCTTATTAAATGTTTTGACTATCAACTATAATTTTTTTGTTCATTAATGAGTGTGAAATTTTCCAAAAAAATTTGAGAGGGTAAATTTGTAGTGCTACAATACATTCTCATAGAATTCATAAAACTAATCACTTTACTTGGTATGTGTAATTCAGTTAAGTATACCCTATAATAAGTATCGGAGGGAGTTTATGTCTTGCACAAGGGTGTACCATTTTTATTTATCATGTGTATGAACAATTTACTTCATGATTTGAAGCTACTTGTGGACAATTTAATTCTGGTTCATCACTTAATGTTAAACTTTGCAGTTGTGTTATTTATGGATATGTTGAATTACTTATTCACGTGATTTTTGTTGTATTTTTAATTTTATTTTGTATATATTTAGATTTTTTTATTTTCTATTTTTTGGAATGAGATAAATATACATAGGGATCGAATATATATATGTGTGTATATATATATATTTGGGGTTTACTAATATGATCCCACTTGATTTTATAAAGAATTAGGTTAGCAAAAAGTGTAACATCCATCTAATAATTACCATTAATTAATTTAGGACTTGAAAATTTTTCTTTAAAAACCACCTTATTTTCTTTTGCATTACCATTTCCAGAGTTCCAGCAAAAATATATTTTATACATATAGCACCGAAGTGCATCAACAACAGAGTTTGAAACATTAATTATACAAAACCAAAATAACCAAAGTATCAGTGTATCATCACAAAAGATCGAGGACATAAACAAATGTCCGACTACTAAAACCTACTCTCCCTGTGAGGCAGGGAGAGTGAACCTGTTCGGCCGGGGAACGTGCATGCTCGGACTCGGTACCTGAAAAATGGTAAGGAGGTGAGCATTACACAAAACTTAAGGAAGCAGTTTCTAATATGACATAACGACATACCAAGTCAAACACAGTTATTCAAATAATCACATCATCCAATCCAAAACATGCATCATACACAGTTATCATCATTCACTCGGCCCATACCTATCCTTCTCCTGTTCCTGTTCCTTTATCTTTCACTTTTATTTACCTATTTCCTTTACCTTTTAATCTCGCTTATAACCTTTTACCATGTCTTAAATTCTTTTTACTTTGCTTTCTTTCCTCTTTTCCTTTTCATTCACATTTTCCATATCTTTTAGAGAAGCGCACACCCAGTATGCGTCTTACACTTTTATTTTTTTCGGAAGCGCACACCCAGTGTACGTCTTATACCTTTTTATTGGAGTTATGAAGTGTCCATAATTGCGCACACCCCCGTGTACGTGGTGCACGTCTTACAATTGCGCATCACGTGCGACTTACGCGATCATGGCAAACGGCACCCCGCACGTCTTAAATGACCAGAAGCACATCCTAACCAATTCCATTATTAGGAATCTTTTGTGAGCCATTACTACGTGCATCCCCATGAGGCATGTCTTACAGATGCACATTCCATGTGTCTTACTCGGTCATTGCACACGGTCCGCTTGCGACTTATAGCACACATTTTCATGCGCGACTTATTGCACCCAACCGTAATGTCTAACTTGACCCGTCTCACACAACCATTATTCATTACTTATCCTTTTACTTTTATTCATTCACTCTTAACTTCTCTCTTCTCACTTCCCTTTACCATTTCACTTGCCTTCTTGTTATAATCTCTATCCTTTAGTTATTATTCCTCATTTAATCTATTCCCTAGCATTTTACGCCATTTCTCAAACTCGGCCACCTATGGTCGGCACGCAGGTTATTCAAACAGTATCAAACATGTATAAAACAGTTATCACAATTTACACATAAGTTCATGCTTGTCAAAAATACACCTATTCATAGTTAATTTATTCGGGTTCTTTTTATTCACTTTGTTTCTCTAATAATAATCTATATCCACTATCCTACGGTTCAATGCCCTAATCTAACACTCATTCTTAGTACTCACTATGAATGGCCTTTGTTCTTGTTTTTATTTCCCTTTGGAAATAAATATGTGGTCCTGGTGAGAAGCTTCCTTTGGAAGTTTTGGGAACATGTGGCTATAAATTATTGGCTTCTTGAGGAAGCCACAACAGTGATTTGAAAAGGACAAATAGAGATTGAAAAGGTCGTTTGACGTACCTACGCCTGACGCAGATAACGATGTGCGAGTCTTTTGTTCGAGCGCAAGTTCTCGGCTCTAGCTTGACGTGTTAGGATCTCGGTGCTCGGGTTGTGGGAAGCACCCACTAGGAATAAGATAGTAAAGTGAAATGCTCGGCGCGTGGAGGCCGAGATGTCTTGGGGCCGATACAAGGTTGGCTTAATTTCTCGCTAGTCGGCCGGTAGAAGGTCGAACTTATAGTCGGTTAATTCAAGGTGACTCGCTGTGGTCGACTGTACATGGTTAAGGCAGGTGCGTATAATCGGCCGTCGCGAATCGTCTCGATATGCTCGGCTACTCATTACCAAGGATTGTCAAGTGAGACGAGGTCTCGTTTCTTACGAGCTCAATACTATCTGCTTAGTTCGGAAACATGTCCTCTACATAAGTCCTCCTAGTTCGGTACGGTGATTCGAGCTTATCTCAAGTTTAAGGGATAGCCTAACAGTCTAATGTTCTCTGCTTGGCTTACTTCGGTTAAGATGGGTCCACGACCCTGCACGTCGCTAGTTGGTTGGCTAAGATGGAATTTGGTTGGAACGAGGTCTGATCAACTATACTCGAATTCTCTTACTCTTTGCTAAGGTTTCCTAACTCTGACATGCTTTTCTCTTAATAAATCCCAACTTATTCCTATGATTTCCATTATTTTCAATCAGAATTATTCTAATTAAGTTGGACATTAAATTCAAGATGTTACAAAATGTACCATAACTTTTGAACAAAAATACCCTTTTATTATATTGGCTTAAGTTTACTTTGTAGAATTATTTTGGTAAAATGTTTTTCCAAGGAATTAAAAAAAAATCAATTTCTCTCTTTTCCCTAACACATTCAATCACCTTGGACGTTTTCTCCTTTCTTTCTCTAATTATAAACAAACTGCACGGATAAAGATGTAACCGCATTCAACTACCAACACCCCACCACTGGCGCTGGCTCCCACCCTGTTCCACTCCGCCAACGCTCCATCATCCCAGACCCGTAACCTACAACCAACCTCGCGCCCTCGATCTAACCAACCGTCTCGCGCCCCGCCCAGCCCAGCCACCAGCAGGTCGCAAACTGGTTGGGCCTTCACGGAGAATCGACGACAACAGTGTTGGCTCTTAGCATAGAAGCGATGATGGTGACTAACGTGCTCATTGATGTATTTGATGACGGAGAAGCGACGACAGCAGAGTTGGCTCTTGACCGCAAGGTTGGCTCTTAGCTGTGGCAGCATTGACGTCATTGTTGGTGGGGCTGGGTGGCGGTGGGAGTGAGGATGGAGAAGAGAGAACATGAGAATGGAGAAAAGTATTGATGGGTTTAGGTTTTTGAATTTATTTTTTTTAATATATTTCATAAAAGAATATTATTAAAATACCCCTAATCATTAAAACTTGCTCTCACAAAATATATAAGGGTATTTTTGTTTACAATAATTAGTACATTTTGCTAAAGTGTTCCAACTAAAAAATTACATTTTTCATATATTAGCAAGCCCCTATATGTATATATATATGTGTGCGTATTTATTTATTTATTTATTTATTGAGAAGTTTTAAATTTATATTTTCAATATTAAGTTAATTTGTTTGTATTTATTAAAAAGTGTCCTAAAACATAACCCTAACTTAAATATGATACTTCATTTGTTTTATATGCATTACTATTATTTTTTAAGTTTTTTTCTTGTTTCATATGTATTATTTTTTTCAAACACAAAGCATAATTAATATTATTATTTTCTCAACTATACATTTATTTATCACAATCTTCTTTCTACTTCCAATATTCTTTTCTCTTTTCAATAATATTTATATAAAGGTACTATAATCAAAATAATTCAAATTCTTATATTGTTTAATCGTTATTTTAATCCTTGTGTACAACCTTAAAATGCTAACTAGTGCCCTTATGACATTTGTTAAGCAATTAAAATATGTGATTTTGTCTTGAAAATTGATACATTTAATATTTGAAAAGAGTTGAACTTGTGTTTTCAATGTTCACTTACTTGTTTTGTCTTTTTTAATCGATGCTCATAGGACACTAGTTAGTAATAATGCTCTTATTATTATTAATCATACAGGAGTAATTTTTTTCGTAAGTATATTAATCATATAAAATTATAAATTTATTTATTATTTATTTTGAATTTCTAAATAAAACAAATAAATAGAAACAATAAAATATCTTTAAGAAAATAAATAAATAAATAAAACAATAAAACAGATAAATAAAAAAAAGATGAAGTATTTAAATTAAGTAAAATGATAACACCCTTAAAAAATCAAAAATAATAAAAATTTCTTAAAAATTATATCTTTTAATATTTTTGTGAGAATAATAAGATGAGTTTTTTCTTATTTTGGGAATCTTAAAATGCCCTTAAATTAATAAAGAAGGAAGAGAGTAATTAAATTAGACTTAATTGCATTTGTGGCCCTTTGTCTTATTTTTAAGATTCACTTCGGGTTTTAATCTTTATTTTGATTTATTTTGGTTCTTTATCTTTTTTCAAAAAATTCAATATGGTCATTCCATAATAATATTATAAGTTTTACTCGTAATATCCACACTTGTGGCATTTCATTGATAGAACGTAACAAATATTTTTACGACTCTATCTCGATAGAGCTCCTAACGCATCTTCGTTCAATTTTTTATCACAGTTATTTTTTTCTATATCAATCAATTATATCGTGAGCTAGATTGCTTCATCATTGGCGAAGTAGTACCATTGTTCATATCCTTATCGGGTGGTGGCCTGGAATATTTCCAAATTCTCGCAACATTTGTCATTTTTCGATAATGGGTGTGAATATTTCGATAAAACTTATACTGCTATAATGAAATGACCAAATTGAATTTTTTGAAAAAAGTAAAGGACCAAAATAAGTCAAAAAAAAAATAAGAAACACAATCAATCTTAAAAATAAGATAAAAGATGAAAAATATAATTAAGCCATTAAATTACGCTGCAGACACAGATAAATGAAAATGATGTTTGTGGCATTTTTTTCGAACATCGTAAGGGTGACGGATCTTGTGATGAACACACACGTAGCATTCGTATTCCCACCGTACGAAGCAAATTGGTCCCAGGTGAACCCCACTTTTGAACCGGTCGAAGTACGGAGCTTGCATGCATCAACTTAGACATAGATCATATTATTTTCGGAAATGCTATGGAGTGTTCTTAATATAATGGTTAAAAAGTTAAACATAGTAAATATTATGAGAAAATATAGTTTTTTTTAAAAATATAAATATATATATATATGATTATTTTTTAAATATTAATATCTTTAACAAATATTCTAAAAATATTTTTAACAAAATTCTATTATTTTTTTTCTCAAGTCATCAATCTCTTAAATATAAGTTCATAATTAACTTAATAGTGTAATGATGAAAATAACTTCTCTCATGTTGTTAAAGGATCCCAAATATTAATCACAATATTTTACCCATTTATCTTTATATTTATATGCATAAGTTGGGTTGGGTCTCAAATATGTGTTATTCCATATATTTCTAAATGTAAGTATTACATAGCAAATTTCTTTTATATCTAAATATAGGTTTCTATTTTAATTTTCAATGATATTAATTATTTCATTTTAGTAAATACCTTTACTTAGTCTACACTTTTAAGAGTCTCAATAATAATTATAAAGATAATTTTGAAAAAGTATCCCAAATACTACCATTTCTAATATCACTAACAATATTAACTAACTTTTTTAATATACGTGAAAGTCTATCTTAAGTATGGGTGTAAGTGGGTAAGAATCAATCCGCGAATTCGATAAACCTAACCCAACCCATATTTGGCGGGTTGGGTCGATTTAACGAGTTGGGTTTTTTTTTAAGTAACCCAATCAAATATCGGTTGGGTCACGAGTTTATTATCTTAAAAACCGATTAACCCGACCCAACCCACTGATTTAAATATATTTTATTTAATTATTTGTTACTAATAGCAAGATATCTTGGATGCATTTGTTAACCACTATACACAGCTGTTTCAGAGGAAGGCAACTAGTTGGAATATGACTGATGTAATCAGAAGGTTTGGGACTACTTTAAGCACTGAGGAGCAATTAGGCCTTATCATTCCTTTTAGCAGAGAGGAAATTAGGCAGTGTTTATGGTCCATTGACAAGGACAAGTCCCCTGGTCCTGATGGATTTGGTGCATGGTTTTTCCAGGCAGCTTGGGACATAGTTGGTGAAGAATGCTGTGAGGCGATTGAAGAGTTCTTTAGGACAATAAATTACTAAAATCTTGGAATACCACCAATTTCGTTTTGATTCCTAAGAATGATAATCCTATTTGCACTAAGGATTATAGACCAATAGCCTGTTGTAATACTCTTTATAAATGTGTTTCTAAACTGTTGTGCTTGAGATTAAAGAAGGTGCTTCCAGGCTAATAAATAACAATCAGGCAACATTTGTTGAAGGTAGAGTATAGTGCACAATATACTTATATCTCAGGATCTGTTGAGGCAGTATGGTAGGAGGCATGCATCAGCAAGGTGTTTGTTGAAGATTGACCTTATGAAGGCATATGACACTTTGAATGGGAGATTTATTAGAAATATGCTGGAGGCTATGAGTTTTCCAGAGAAGTTCATCAACTAGATCATGGTATGCATTTCATCTGTTTCTTTTAACATTATTGTAAATGGCCAGAGTTCCATGACTTTCAGGAGCCAAAGTGGGATAAGGCAAGGTGATCCTGTCTCTCCCCTATTTTTTGTGATTGCAATGGAAGTTCTATCTAGAAGGTTGCAGGCTGCTACTTATGAAAAGGACTTCAGGTTTCATCCTTTGTGAAAAAATTTGAGACTGGTTAGCTTGGCTTTTGCTGATGATCTTATGCTTTTTTGCAAAGGTCATCACAAAAGTGTCCAGATTTTAATGGAAGCTTTGCAGGATTTTTCTCATAACTCTGGAATGTATGCTAGCAAAGAAAATTCACAGGTTTTCATGGCTAGTATTAAATACACCAATAGGGATTTAATTGTGAGATGCACTGGTTTTAGAGTTGGCTCTTTCCCTTTTAGGTATTTAGGGATTCTTTTGTCGGCAAGGAAGTGGTCTGTTGTTACTTGTCATTCTCTTGTTGACAAAGTGACAAAGAGACTGAAGACTTGGAGGACAAGGAATCTATCTTACCAGGGCAAATGTGTATTAATCAATTCTGTTCTGTTGTCTCTTCACATTTGCTGGGCTTCAGTGTTTATTATTCCTAAAGGTGTGCTTAAAGATATTGACAGGGTGTGCAGGCAACTTTTGTGGGACTCAAAGCATGCAGGGCCTATCAATTGGCATCAGATTTGTAGAAGCAAGAAAAATGGTGGTTTGGGTTTTAAAGATACAATTATCTGGAATCAAGCTGCTTTGGGAAAACAGTTATGGCATATCTCCAGCAAAGTTAATGTGTTATGGGTAAAATGGAATAATGCTGTAACACCTTACTTTTAACTACCCTTTAATACCCATTAGGAAAATAGAAAATTTAAAATTTCTTTTTAACTTATCAAAATTTTCCGTCTATCGGACGGAGTTTCCTCTGTTTTCACCACTTTCCCAAAAATTAGTTTTTCCTTGAAAACCTGATAAACACATTCATATAATATCCAGAAGCCAGCAGGGCTGAAAACAACGTATATCATAGCTTAGTGCATCTTTGTGCAAACATCACAACATCAGCATATTAACATCAGAGTAAAGCAGCCATATAAACAGGTTTTGGAAATAGTATTTTCCCAAAAAGACTCATTTCCCCAAAGGAATTGTCCTGGGCCCACCCAAAAGATATATTTACATATTTACATAAAAATAGATCACATCAGATAATCAAAGGCCCAAGACATTTCCATGTCCTACTAAATAAACCATACTCTCCCTGCAAGGGAGAGTAGTACTCCTGCTCGGCCGGACTATGTGCTAGCTCGGTCTCAGTACCTGTAAAAAAAATGGTAAGGAGTAAGCATTACACATAACATAGGAAAGCAGTTTCTAATATGACATAATGCTATACCAAGTCAAACACAGTACATCAATTAAATCATCACATAACAAACCCAATCCATTCATACTCAAACACATTTATAGTCTTACTTTAGCTTTTCATTTTCCTTTCTAATTTCTCTTAGCTAGTTACATAAGTTCATAGTGTCTTTCTTCCTTTCCATTCTTATCTTTCCCTTTCTTTCTTTCCATTCTTACTTTTCTCTTTCTTTCTTTCTTTCCTTTCTTACTTTTCTCTTTCTTTCTTTCTTTCCTTTCTTACTTTTCTCTTTCTTTCTTTCCTTCACAATTTTCGTATCTCTTGGGGCATATGTGTCCATCACTACGCACATCCCATCTTACAGTTGCACATCACGTGTGACTTACGCAATCAAGGCATACGGTCCGCTCGCGGCTTACTGCACACATCCACATGCGCGACTTACTGCATTCGGACGCACGTCTTAAAAGACTAGGATCACACAACCGGTTCACATCACTAGGCTTTAATTGCACCTGCTAGGCATTTCGAACACCATATAGGGACTTTACACCCAATCAGGACTTTGGCACCCATTAGGCATCACCCTGTTAGGCTATGCTTATACTCTTAAATTCTATTCCACATTTATTTATCTTTTATTCAGCAGCAAATTGAGTCATTGGGTACATTGACGCCTAACGGGCGTTTAAACCTAATGGGCATTTGGCCTGATGGGCATTTGGTACATCTAGCAGGGCACCCAGTGTATCATTGCACCAATGCTCAATACAGGTGCACATTCCTTTAATACTTAATTTACGATTCTCTCTTTGTTTATGTAAGCATTCTTTAACCTAGTCATCCTTCAATTATTCATTTATCACACAAATGTTACTCTTAGCTTTTCTTCTTTCTTTTATTTACTCATTTCATTCTAATCATTCATACACATATACGATTACTCATAAAATTCATCACATCATTTTCCAGCACATAAAACATTTATCACAACATACACATAATCACCTTTATTAAAGTAGCCTATTTTCTTTATATTCTTTCACTAATGACTAATCATATCAACTACCCTAAGGTACAATAACCTAAACTAACACTCATCCTTAGCACATATTATGAATACACTACAAACTACTCCCTAGGTTAGGGTAACACCCACTCCTTACCTCAAAATAACAAGAGATAAGGAACCTTAATGATTTGTGCCTTGTTTATTAGAATCTAAGAACTTTGAACCTCTTGAGTTTTGCTTGCCACCTTAGAATAGTTAATGTCCAATGATGATGATGAATAATCCTATGATGTTGGTTGTGATGAGCATCTTATTTCCCATTATTCCTTGCATTATTTTACTCCTATTATTGATACTTGTTGCCCATTTGGCATTGTTTAGCTTGATTTAGTGATTTAGAGTTTATTGGGCTAATATTCCGAGTATTGTTTAATTTGGGGTTATTTAGTCTAATTAATTCTATTCTAATTTCAGGTCATATTTGGCACAAGGACACTTTGGGCATTTTGGAAATGAGGATTGAAGTATTGAAGTGAAGATTGTAATTTGCATCCAGTCCCTTTTTAGTTGTAATTTTCAGAATAGTGTTTCTTAGGATTTGGGCCCATGTTTTAGGCCCATTTTGTGTCTTAAGAAGGGAAATTCGTGTAAAGGGTTGAACACTCTCCCATTTTCAGATTTCACACTCTATCTCTAGGTTAGAACTTCTCTCTTGGCTCTCCAAAGTGGTGGTGGCTGCTAGGGTTTTGTTCTTCCCCATTTCTACTCGTTTTTCTTCATTTATGGCCATGGAAGGCTAGACTTCAAGGGTTAATCCCTTTGGTATTGTATTATCTACTCTTGAGCTCTTGTTATTAATGCAATTTCGTTTTCTCTTCTCTGTTTTCATGTTTATCAATGTGTAGTGGTTTGCTTAATTCCATTTCGTAGAGATAATACATGAATATAAATGCTTAATTTGTATTAACTCGTAAAAACTCCAATTCTGGTTTCTGATGCTTAATTAGAAGTTAGGGTTTGGAGTGATAACTGAATTTTCACTTAGTATTTGGTTATCACGAGTTGGACAGAGGAGAGGAGAGGAATCGATCTTTAGTGAGCTAGGATTGAGTAGTGTACGTAGCCAAAGGGGTTTGCCCGCTTTTGTTTCTGATTTTGTTAGTTTTAATATTCTGTTTATGTTTTGTTCATCACAATTGTTACACACAAAAACCCCTCCAATTTACTGCACACTACGTGTTTGATACTTTGCCTAGACCGATATTCACTGGGAAACGACCTAGGATCACCTTCCTAGTACTACAGAATTAAACCCCTTTTATTTTGATCGGGTACGGCCTCGATCAAAATTTGGCGCCGTTGCCGGGGATTATCGGTTCTTGCCAAAGATCATACAGTAGTTAGTTAGTTTAGTTAGTGTAGTTAGTGTGTGAATAAGCATTCTGATAACTGATTGAAAGCTGCCTTGTTTGCTGATTTGCTGTTCTGCACAACTGATGCTATTTTAGTGATTCTGTGAGTGCCATTCGACATAGCTGTGGGTGGAATTTTTGCACGAAAATTGGTATCCACACTTGTTTCAGCATATATTAGTGTGTTGATGCATCACAGACACTCAGATAGGCACTGGTTGTGAGTTCCAGAAAAATTTTCCAAGTTTCAGCAGCACTTACTATAAATAGGCGTAACTTTTGATCAGTAACTCGGAATTTGACGAATTTTATATCAAATCGAAGGGAATTTTCTGAATAATCTGATTTTTCTCACTTTGTTAGAAAACTCCTTCGTTTTGATCCCGAAAAAGCCTGTTTACTATTTCTTTTTTATTTTACAAGTTCTATTTTCTTAGTTTTTGGTCACTGTTTTAATTCTTTGACTTGGTTCCCTTTTGAATTTTGTCCTCAAACTTTCTGTGATATGTTTTCATGATTTTAGGGTGCTGAAAAAAATAAATAAAAAAATTTAAAGAAATAAAAAAATTTTGTTGCCGATTTTGGTCATGCATATCTGTTACAGTATGCTATGGTTGATGCTGTTCTGTTCAGTACATGACTAGGGGCAACCTAAGTTATTTGCATCCTTACAACCCTGAAATTGATAGAACTTATCACAGATTAGTTAGACAAAATAGGAATCAGTCATTAGATAGTGAGTCAGAGTCATCTTATAGTCCTTCTAATTCTGCTTCTGTTTCTGCTTACTCTATTCCTTCTTCTTTTGTTCAATCTGATTTTGTACATTGTGATAACATGGCTCAACCCCCACCAAGGGAAAGGACACTTAGGGAGCTGGCTGCACCTGACTTCACTATTGAAGACTCGTGTATCCGGTATCCTGATGAGGATGTTCCTTTTGAGCTTAGAACAGGACTAATCCATTTGTTGCCCAAGTTTCATGGTCTTGCAGGTGAGGATCCTCATAAGCATCTCAAGAAATTCCATATAGTGTGCACCACAATGAAACCACATGATGTGCAAGAGGATCATGTCTGTCTCAGAGCATTCCCACATTCCTTAGAGGGTCTAGCACAAGATTGGTTATTTGACTTGGCCCCTGGTTCCATCACAAGCTGGGATGACTTGAAGAGGGCATTTCTGGAAAAATTCTTCCCTGCAAATAGAACTACTGCAATCAGAAAGGAAATCTCTGGTATCAGGCAACAACATGGAGAGAGTCTCTATGAATATTGGGAGAGATTCAAGAGGTTGTGTGCTTCCTGCCCTCACCATCAGATCTCAGAGCAGCTGCTTATTCAATATTTCTATGAAGGTCTCAACTTCATGGAGAGAAACATGGTAGATGCTGCAAGTGGTGGCACATTGGGAGATATGACACCCTTACAAGCCAGGAGCAAAATTGAGAAGATGGCTTCCAACTGTCAGCAATTCCATGCAAGAAGCAACAGTGATGCAATAGTTGTGAGAGATGTAAATGATGTTGGTGCAGACTCGGGCAAGGTTGAGAAGCTTGAGCAGAAAATTGATTCTCTTACAACATTGGTCACACAATTGGCTGTCAATCAGAAAAAGATGGTACTTCCTGCTAGAGTGTGTGGCATGTGCACATCCATTGAGCACCCCACAGATGCATGCCCTTCCCTTCAGCAGCAACAATCGATGACCAGTGGTGACCAACCCGAGGCCTATGCAGCAAACATATACAACAATAGAGGCCCACAACAACACAATCATGACCTCTCTTCCAATAGATACAACCCTGGATGGAGGAACCATCCCAACTTGAAGTGGTCTGATCAACAACAGCAACCTTCTCCTAATGTTCCATTTCAGAACACCGCTGGACCGAGTAGACCACCATATGTACCTCCTCCAATCCAGCAGCAAAGGCAACAACAACAGCAGCAACTGGCTCATCCTGCACCATTAGCCCCTCCATCCAACCAACCTACCTTGGAGGAGTTGGTGAGGAAAATGACCATGCAGAACCTCCAATTTCAACAAAAAACTAGAGCATCCATTCAGAGACAAGAGGCATCCATTCAGACTTTGACAAATCAGATGGGTCAAATGGCAACTTCTCTCAACAACTTGCAATCTCAAAATTCTGACAAGTTGCCTTCCCAAACAGTGATCAACCCTCAGAATCAGAATGTGAGTGCCATCAAACTGAGGTCAGGAAAGCAGATTGTCGCACCCACACCACAACCTCACCTCAACAATGATGCTCTAGCTTCTTCCTCTAAAGGGAAGAGCCAAGTGGTAGATGAAGGCGAGCAAGCTAGCACCAAAGAGAATCATCCAACTCAACCCTCCTCGACTTCAACCACAAGCCCTGCTTTTGTCCTACAACCTCCTCCTGTTCCTCTTCCATTCCCACCAAGATTGCCTCAAAACAAAAGGGTGGAAGAAGTGGACAAGGACATTCTTGACACATTCAGGAAGGTGGAAGTCAACATACCCCTTCTTGATGCAATAAAACATATTCCAAGGTATGCGAAGTTCCTTAAGGAGTTGTGCACTCATAAGAGAAGACTCAAGGGCAATGAGAGGATAAGCATGGGAAGGAATGTCTCCGCTCTCATAGGTAAACCTATCCCTCACATTCCTGAAAAATGTAAGGATCCTGGAACTTTCTCTATACCTTGCATCATAGGCAATGTTAAGTTTGAAAATGCTATGCTAGATTTAGGAGCATCCATAAATGTCATGCCTATGTCTATTTTTAAGTCTCTTTCTCTTGGACCTCTTCAACATACGGGTGTGGTGATTCAATTGGAAAATAGAAGTACTGCCCACCCCGCAGGTTTGATAGAGGATGTCTTGGTTCGGGTTGAAGAGTTGATCTTCCCTGCTGATTTTTACATACTTGATATGGAAGATGACTCCCCCCGTAATGCTGTTCCTATTATTTTGGGGAGGCCATTTTTGAAAACGGCCCGAACCAAGATAGATGTGCATTCAGGTTCACTTTCCATGGAGTTTGATGGCAGTGTGATCCGATTTGACATTTTCCATGCTATGAAACATTTTCCTGAGGATCACTCCATTTTCCATGTGGACTTGCTTGATGATTTGATAGATGAGAATATGCTTGACTTTTTGCATCATGATTTTGAATTGCCATCTTTCACTGATTCATTTACTTGTCCATCATGCACTAACTCTGGATGGTGCACCGCATGCACTGAAATAGCCCAGTTTCTAGACTCTGCTACTGCATCTGATGATTCATATGTTATAGATTCAGATTATGCTAACCCTAACCCCATATCTGTTATGCATGAGTCTGATTCACTTGTTCAGGTGCAGGCAGCAGAATCCATTTCTGCTGTCCCTTTAGTTTCATCTATTATGCAGGCACCCTCATTGGACCTGAAGCCCCTCCCTCCTCATCTCAAATATGCTTACTTGGAGGATGAGCAGAAACTCCCAGTGATCATCTCTACCTCACTTTCTGTTGATCAAGAGGAGAAACTGCTGGATGTGATAAGAAAGAACAAGAGGGCAATTGGATGGACTTTAGCGGATATTCCTGGAATTAGCCCCTCCATGTGCATGCACCGCATTTTGTTGGAGGATGGGGCTAAACCAGTGAGACAACCCCAAAGGCGGTTGAACCCCCAGATTCTTGATGTGGTTAAGAAAAAGGTCACCAAGCTGCTTCAAGCGGGTATCATCTACCCAATTTCAGATAGCACTTGGGTGAGCCCGGTGCAAGTTGTTCCCAAGAAGTCTGGTGTCACAGTTGTCAAAAATGAGAAGGATGAGCTGATTCCCACTAGAGTGCAGAACAGTTGGAGAGTCTGCATTGATTACAGAAAGCTCAACCAGATGACTCGCAAGGATCATTTCCCTCTCCCCTTCATTGATCAGATGTTGGAGCGCCTGACAGGTAAATCTCATTATTGCTTCTTAGATGGTTTCTCTGGTTATTTTCAAATTTGCATTGCACCAGAGGACCAACATAAGACCACATTTACCTGTCCTTTTGGCACATTTGCATATAGGAAGATGCCTTTTGGCCTATGCAATGCTTCTGCCACATTTCAAAGATGTATGATGAGTATTTTTGCTGACTTGCTCGAGCATTGCATAGAGGTCTTCATGGATGATTTTAGTGTTTATGGCTCCTCATTTGATGCATGTCTTGATAATTTGACTAAGGTGCTTAACAGGTGCATTGAGACTAACCTTGTCTTGAATTTTGAAAAATGCCACTTCATGGTAGAACAAGGCATAGTCTTAGGGCACATTGTTTCGCACAAGGGCATAGAAGTTGACCCTGCTAAGCTGCATGTAATATCACATTTGCCTTACCCCTCTTGCGTGCGAGAGGTGCGTTCTTTTCTTGGTCATGCAGGTTTCTATCGCAGGTTTATTCAAAACTTTAGCAACATTGCCCTTCCTCTATCCAAGCTGCTTCAAAAGGATGCCCCATGGGAATTTGGAGACCAATGCAAGAGGGAATTTGATGAATTGAAGAAAGCACTGACCACCACTCCCATCATCCAACCACCTGATTGGACCCTCCCATTTGAGCTCATGACTGATGCTTCGAATTATGCTTTGGGAGCAGTTCTCTCCCAAAGGGTTGGTAAGCTGTCGCATGTGATTTATTATGCTTCTAGGACTTTAGATGTAGCACAGGTTAATTACACAACAACTAATAAAGAACTTTTGGCTATTGTTTTTACACTTGACAAGTTTAGATCATATTTGCTTGGTTCTAAGGTTGTAGTGTACACTGATCATGCTGCTTAAAGTATCTTTTGAAAAAGACAGATTCCAAACCTAGGTTGATTAGGTGGATGTTTCTCCTTCAGGAGTTTGATCTTGAGATTCAGGATCGGAGTGATGCTCATAACCTTGTCGCAGACCACTTGAGCAGAATAGAGAGAGAGGAGGATGCACTTCCTATCCGGGATGACTTCCCGGATGAGCAGCTTTTATCTTTACATGTTTCCCATCCCCCTCCCCAAACTCCTTGGTTTGCAAACATTGTTAATTATCTGGTTGCTTCTGTTTTTCCTGCCTTGGCATCCAAAGCTCAAAGAGACAAATTAAAGAGCGATGCCAAGTATTATGTATGGGATGACCCCTTTTTATGGCGTTTTTGCAGTGATCAGGTCATTCGCAGGTGCATTCCAGATCATGAGATCCAATCGGTTCTCCAGTTTTGCCATGCTTCACCGGTGGGAGGCCACCTTGGGACTCAAAGGACAGCACGAAAGGTGCTGGATTCTGGATTTTATTGGCCTACCATCTTCAAGGATGCGAGCAACATCTGCAGCTCATGTGAGCAGTGTCAAAGAGCAGGAGGCGCCCTATCTTGGAGGCAACAGATGCCGCAACAACCTATGTTGTTATGTGAGGTGTTCGATGTCTGGGGTATAGATTTCATGGGCCCCTTTCCTGTTTCTTTTGGTTTTTATTATATCTTACTTGCTGTGGATTACGTATCCAAACGAGTGGAAGCTAAGGCCACCAGGACTAATGATGCTCAGGTTGTTGTAGATTTTGTCAGGTCTAATATCCTTTGCAGGTTTGGCATACCTAGAGCCATAGTCAGTGATCAAGGCACACACTTCTGCAATAGATCCATGCAAGCTTTGCTCAAGAAGTATGGGGTTGTGCACAAAGTTTCTACACCCTATCACCCCCAAACCAACGGGCAAGCTGAGATTTCAAACAGAGAGATCAAGCGGATTTTGGAGAAGATGGTGAAGCCTAATAGAAAGGATTGGAGCACACGATTGGAGGATGCTTTGTGGGCCCATCAGACCGCTTACAAAGCACCCATAGGGATGTCACCCTATCGGGTTGTCTTTGGTAAAGCGTGCCACCTGCCTGTGGAGATAGAGCACAGTGCATATTGGGCTGTGAAGCAATGTAACTTAGCTCTTGATCAAGCGGGTGAGGAGAGGAAGCTGCAGTTGAGTGAGCTAGATGAGATCTGCTTGGAGGCCTATGAGAACTCCAAGTTCTACAAAGAGAAGACCAAGAAGCTTCATGATAGCTCAATTTCCAGAAAGGAGTTCTTGGTTGGTCAAAAAGTTTTGCTCTACAACTCTAGGCTTGGACTCATGAGTGGAAAGCTCCGCTCTAAATGGATTGGACCGTTTGTAGTCACCCAGGTGTTTCCTTATGGCACTGTGGAGATCAAGAGTGAGTCCAAGAACAAGAGCTTCAAAGTCAATGGCCACCGACTCAAGCCTTTCCTAACCACCCCTTCTTTGGATGATGCACCTGTGGAGGAGGCCTCATTGGTCGACCCCACTTTTGAACCACCATGACTTAGGGAGTCTTCTTTTCTCCTTCCTTACTCTTTTTATTACACTTGTCTATATCTGTCTGATTCTGCTATTTGTGTTCCATTGAGGACAATGTGTGATTTAAGTGTGGGGGGAGCGTAGTTTAGGTTGCATATTTTGCTTTGATATTTTTTTAGGTTTTGCTTAGTTTTGGGCATTTTCTTGCATGTTTTTGTTTCATTCTAGTAGAGTCTTGGTATCTTGTGTTTGAATTCATGCATTTATGTGTGCAAAGTTGCTTTTGATAATTAAGAGGTAGTAACACTGTGATAGAATTGTCCCTTCTGTGAGGATTTGAGCCTTAATTGTGGGTGGATTGCTATATATGCCACCTAATTTTCTTCATGTGTGATTGCACTCTGGATTACTTGCACTCTAGAACTTGACTTGACTCTTGTTGATACTTGATTGCTCATGCACATTTTGAAATGATTTAGGCACTTTCTTTCTTGAATAAGCTACTAGCCAAACGAGCCTACCTTGAATGAATGTATCCTTTGCTAGCCCGTTTGAGCCTTTTTATCCCTTTCCTTGTTCTTTAGCTCATTACAAGCCTATGACTGAAAAACCATGATTGTCCTAACCTTAGGGAATTTTGGAGCTTTGGAATTGTTTTGGGAATGGGTATTAGGTAAGAAGTGTGCTCTATGCTTCAATTGGTTGACTTCTTGGTTTTGCCTCTTTGGTTGTTGTAGTTATGGCTTCATCTTCATGCCATTTGTGTTGTTTCTTCTTTTCTTTTTGTATATGTCTCAAAAAAAATAGAAGACAAAAATACAAAAAAAAATGCAAAAATAAAAAGAAAAAAAAAAGAAAGTGAATAAATGGTTGTTGAGGCAAAGAGGATTGGAATTAGTGGTTGTTGATTTTGGTTACTTTTTACTTATTCCCCATTGCTCCTCTATTCCCTTGGTTTTAGCTACATTCCCATATTTTTATCCTACCTTGTCCTTGGCCCCATTACAACCCTTAAAAGACATTTTGATCATTTTGTGCATGTGTGTTGATAGTTGATGTTAGAGGCTTGTCAAGCTTATGGTTGTGTTTGTTTTTCATGATGTGCCTTGAGTGTAAATAATGATTAACCCCAAACACTTGAGTGGAAACACTTTTGAGTGATCCTTGTGAGTTTCTATCATCTTTGTGACTATCCTCTTGATGTCATTGGTTTCTTTGCATACTTGAAGTAATTGGATGATGTTCACGGATGCTTTGACTCTTTGATCCTTAACCATTTTGTGTGATTGAGTTTGCCCATTTCTTTGCATTTCCTAGAATTCATTGTGAAGTATGTAATCTCTTAGGTTTGCATTTCTTAGTTGTAGTCATCTTGTTGCATGATTCACTTTGGTGCACATTGATCTTCATAGTCCTATCTTTTGGTTTTGCCCAGGAGTGCAAAAGGATAAGTGTGGGGGTATTTGATGAGCATCTTATTTCCCATTATTCCTTGCATTATTTTACTCCTATTATTGATACTTGTTGCCCATTTGGCATTGTTTAGCTTGATTTAGTGATTTAGAGTTTATTGGGCTAATATTCCGAATATTGTTTAATTTGGGGTTATTTAGTCTAATTAATTCTATTTCTAATTTCAGGTCATAGTTGGCACAAGGACACTTTGGGCATTTTGGAAATGAGGATTGAAGTATTGAAGTGAAGATTGTAATTTGCATTCAGTCCCTTTTTAGTTGTAATTTTCAGAATAGTGTTTCTTAGGATTTGGGCCCATGTTTTAGGCCCATTTTGTGTCTTAAGAAGGGAAATTCGTGTAAAGGGTTGAACACTCTCCCATTTTCAGATTTCACACTCTATCTCTAGGTTAGAACTTCTCTCTTGGCTCTCCAAAGTGGTGGTGGCTGCTAGGGTTTTGTTCTTCCCCATTTCTACTCGTTTTTCTTCATTTATGGCCATGGAAGGCTAGACTTCAAGGGTTAATCCCTTTGGTATTGTATTATCTACTCTTGAGCTCTTGTTATTAATGCAATTTCTTTTTCTCTTCTCTGTTTTCATGTTTATCAATGTGTAGTGGTTTGCTTAATTCCATTTCGTAGACATGAATATAAATGCTTAATTTGTATTAACTCGTAAAAACTCCAATTCTGGTTTCTGATGCTTAATTAGAAGTTAGGGTTTGGAGTGATAACTGAATTTTCGCTTAGTATTTGGTTATCACGAGTTGGACAGAGGGGAGGAGAGGAATCGATCTTTAGTGAGCTAGGATTGAGTAGTGTACGTAGCCAAAGGGGTTTGCCCGCTTTTGTTTCTGATTTTGTTAGTTTTAATATTCTGTTTATGTTTTGTTCATCACAATTGTTACACACAAAACCCCCCCAATTTACTGCACACTACGTGTTTGATACTTTGCCTAGACCGATATTCGCTGGGAAACGACCTAGGATCACCTTCCTAGTACTACAAAATTAAACCCCTTTTATTTTGATCGGGTACGACCTCGATCAGGTTGTATGAGGGAAGTGAGCTTTCCTTCACTTGTTCTTGATGGTGAGGCATAAACATATATGAATCTCCATAGTTTTAAAGCTTGAAAATCCAAGGGAAATGGGAGAGGGAGGGTTGCGTGAGATGAGGGAGTGATGGGGGTGGTTCTTGAATTTATTTTCTTGCTTGAGTGTTGATGATGATGATGAATATGAGGATTACGGGGTTTGATTTTCGGGCTTGAGTTGGTGTTGAGGATGTTTGCTTCTTGATGGAAATGAAGAAGATGATGAAGTTGATATGTTGTTGTGTTTTTCTTTCCATGCAAGACATGAATATGTGGCCATAATTTAATGTCTTCTTGAGGAAGCCACAAATGAGTGGTCCTCAAGACTCCTTTTTTTTCCACTGCTGAATGTAATACTCGAGTAGTCCATGCTCTACTCGAGTAGTTCAGGAAATCTCACTTTCCTGGCTTGTTGTTGGCATGGAATACTCGATCAGTGCATGCACTACTCGAGTAGTCCAACAGATTTTTCATTTTCTTGGCACTTCAAAATGCAATAACTTCTTCGTTATCCGCCGGATCTTGCTCAAATTTGAAAGCAAGTTTCTCTACACATTAAACTTCAGATCCAACGGTGGCATTTACGTTTTGAGTTATAAATATTTTATTTATAATTTCCTAAAGTTCTATGTTTCTAACCCCGAAAAGAATCTTTTATTCCTCTTGTTTTAACTTAGCATACCTATTTTCTTCACCATAAGCTGATTATCATATCAATTATACTCGAAATTAAATTAGGAATGTTACAATCCTCTCCCGCTTACCAGAATTTTGTCCTCGAGATTCAGTTGGCGCTGAACAACTGTGGATGGGATTCTTTCATCTTGCTTTCCAGCTCCCAAGTGGCTTCTTCCACATTGTTCCTGCTCCAAATCACTTTGACCAAGGAGATTTCTTTGCCTCTAAGTTGCTTCACTTGTCTATCTTCGATTTTTAATGGTAGTACCTCAAATGTAAGATTCTCCTTCAAAGGCAAATCATCCATTGCAACAACTTGGGAAGGATCATGAATGTATTTCCTTAATTGTGAAACATGGAATACATCATGAAGCTTGGACAAATGGGGAGGTAGAGCAATTCTATAGGCAACTGGACCAACCTTCTCCAAGATCTGATAAGGTCCAACAAATCTAGGAGTTAGCTTCTTGGACTTTATTGCTCGTCCAATACTAGTGGTAGGAGTTACCCTTAAGAACACATGATCTCCAGCATCGAATTCTAAGGGCTTCCTACGTTTATCAGCATAACTCTTTTGACGATCTTGGGATGCTTTCATTCGGTCCTTGATCATTCGGATCTTTTCTGTTGTCTCTTGCACAATATCAAGACCAATTAGCAAGTTTTCTCCTATTTGAAACCAACACAATGGTGTTCTACGCTTCTGACCATATAATGCTTCAAAAGGAGCCATTCCAATACTAGAATGGAAACTGTTATTGTATGTAAACTCCACTAGTGGAAAGAGTGATTCCCAGCTACCAGATTGTTCTAGCACACAAGTCCTCAATAAATCCTCAAGAGACTGAATAGTGCGTTCGGTTTGGCCATCTGTCTAGGGGTGGTATACTGTACTGAACTTCAGCCTAGTACCCAGTGCCTGCTGCAAATTCTGCCAAAATCTGGATAGGAATCTTGGATCACGATCAGATATTATGCTAGTAGGAACTCCATGCAATTTGACTATGTCCCTGATGTACAGCTGTGTCAACTTTTCCAGGCTATTCTTCATGTTCATAGGAATGACATAGGCACACTTAGTCAATCTGTCAACAACTACCCAAATGGCTTCACATTCTGTATTGGTTCTTGGCAAACCAGATATGAAATCCATAGCTATGTTTGTCCCATTTCAATTCAGGAATCTCCAGGGGCCTTAATACACCACCTGGTTTCTGGTGTTCGATCTTGGCCTTCTGACAAACCAAACATCGAGACACATAATATGCTACATCCTTCTTCAACCCTGGCCACCAAAACAATCGCTTCAAGTCCTGATACATTTTGGTGGTACCTGGATGTAGACTGAGTCTAGTCTTGTGAGCTTCCTCTAGGACCATTCTTCTTACTTCAAAGTCCATAGGAATGCACACCCTATTCCTGAAACGGATAATGCCATCGAAACCTTTCTTGAATTCAGGCTCCACATCTTCTGTTACCCTTTCTAGTTGTTTCTGCAAGATCTTCATCATCGGCTTGCCTCTCTTTAATAAAATTGACAAACTCATTTGTTACTTGCAACATTTCCAGGACTATGCTTTTCTCTTTCACTTGCATGCCTAGATTAAGGTTGCTGAACTCCTGTATCAATTGCATCTCCTTCACCATCAGATTGCTAACATGTAAAGTCTTTCGACTTAGAGCATTAGTCACAACATTTGCTTTGTCGAGATGGTATTGAAGATGAAAGTCATAATATTTCAGGAATTCCATCCATCCCCTCTGTCTCATATTCAGCTCTTTCTGAACAAAGAGATATTTGAGACTCTTGTGATCACTGAAGCCTTCGAACATTGTGCCATACAAATAATGTCTCCAGATTTTAAGAGCAAAGACAACTGCTGTCAACTCAAGATCATGAGTGGGGTAATTCTAATCATGTTATCGAAGCTGTCTGGATGCATAGGCTATAACTTTCCCTTGCCGTATCAGCACACAACCTAATCCTTGTTTCGAAGCATCACAATACACATCAAAAGATTGGGTCGTGTCTGGCAAAGTCAGAACCAGATAGCTAGTCAATCTCTGTTTCAGCACTTGGAAACTCTGCTCGCATTGCTGCGACCATTCATAGGGCACATATTTCCTAGTTAGCATGGTTAATGGGAGAGACTACTTTAGAAAACCCTTCGAACAATCTTCGATAATAACCTGCCATACCAAGAAAACTTCTGATCTCTGTCACTGTCTTGGGTCTCTCCCACTTTAATATTGGTTCCACCTTAGAAGGATCGACATCAACACCCTTCTCAGAATTTACATAACCCAGAAAGTGAACCTCATTCAGCCAGAAACTACATTTAGAAAGCTTGGCATAGAGTTACTTGTCTTTGAGAACCTGCAGCACCGTTCCCAAATGCTCTTCATGCTCACTTGGATTCTTAGAATAGATGAGAATGTCGTCGATGAAACTATTACAAAAGAATCCAAATAAGGCCTGAAGATTTTGTTCATGTAGTCCATGAAGATTGCAGGCGCATTCGTTAAACCAAAGGGCATCACAACATACTCAAAATGCCCATATCGTGTCCTGAATGCCGTTTTCGGAATGTCTTCTTATCATATTTGAATTTGATGGTATCCAGATTGGAGGTCAATTTTAGAAAACACTGCTGCTCCCCTTAGCTGATCCAGCAAATCATCAATGCGAGGGAGTGGGTATTTATTTTTCATTATCACGGCATTCAATTGCCTGTAATCAGTGCACATCCGGAGACTACCGTCCTTCTTCTTAACAAAAAGAACCGGAGCTCCCCAATGAGATACACTTGGCCTAATCAACTTCTTGGCCAATAACTCCTCTAACTGCTTTTTCAACTCTTCAAGTTTAGGAGGTGCCATGCTGTAAGGTGCGATAGAAATCGGACCTGTACCAGGAATAAGATCTATGCCAAAATCTACTTCTCTGTTTGGCGATAATTCGGGTATCTCTACAGGAAAAACTTCTGGAAATTTGCAAACTACGGGAATCTGACTGACACCCGACACTTCATTTACCTCTATGGCAGATAAAGAAGGATCGCTAAAGATTACTGCTTTCTGATGACTATCAATAAGAACATGGTTCTGAGACATCCAGTCCATGCCTAGAATGATATCCAGTCTAGTTAACGGCAAACTGATTAGATTCACTTTGAATTCCCACTCCAACACTCGAAGTGGGCAATCCAAACACATTTGTGATGTGACTACAGAAGAATTAGTAGGAGTAGAAACTGATAATCTATAAGGCATTTCTATAACTGACAATCCTAACTTCTTCATGCAGTCGACAGAAATAAAAGAATGTGTTGCTCCATAGTCAAACAGAACACCACAAGGAATATCATGAACAAAACAAGTACCTCTGATCAACTCATCAGCATCAGTCACTTCCTCACCATCCAATGTGTACACCTTGCCCCTCTGAAGTGGTTGGCTGCCACCAGCTTTCTGCACTTTAGTCACATTCACCTCTTTCTTCATGGTGATCTTGGGACAATTGGCTGCAAAATGACCAGGCTGACCACACTGAAAACAGAGTGCTTCCCTTCTATTCGGATTCAGACTCCAACATACTCCCCTATGCTGTCTGCCACAATGCTGACAAGTTGGAATAGAACCAGGAGCATTCACTGCTTGGCCTGCTCCCCTTGGAGTTGCTGCTCTAGCCTGAGAATAAGGACCTGATCTCTGCACCGGACCCTTGCCCCTAATAGGACCACCGGACCTCTGAGCTGCTCTGTTCCGATCATTAGCTGATTTTAGTTTGAGACCCTTCTCGTAAGTACTTGCCATATTCACCAATTGAGAAAGATTATCTATATTATGATATTCAAAGGAGAGACGAACATCATCACGGAGTCCGGCCTCAAACTTAATGCACTTGGTGCGCTTGTCTACATCTCTGTAACTACCAGAGCAGCGAATCAGATCTTTGAACTGGGCAGCATACTCACCGACAGTCACGTTTCCTTCCACCAACTAGAGGAAAGTAATCTCCTCTCCTCTGTTGCTCCCGCCAGTGCTCAGCCTCATTGGCTAACACATACTCGGCTAACCAAACCCGATGCTCAACTGGTGGTTGTAGAGAACGGAGGATCTTCTCGATCTCCTGTAGCCATTTCTGTGCCCCATCCGGGTCATAACATCCTTCAAATCTGGGCGGCTCGCTTTTCCTGAACCGCGACATCCAATCTATCTCGACTGGAGCTAGTGGCGAGGCTGCATGGCCGCCGCTGCTGTTGCTGCAGCTGCTGTTGTCACTATGTTCTCCCCCTGGTTATGATGCATTTGAGCAATATTAGCAGTAAGATTAGCAGCTTGGTTCTATTGCATTTGCACCAGATGTTCCAAAAAAGCATAGATCCTGTCATTATCGACCCGTCTTCCAGCGATACTATTTAGTCATGGAGAAGACAACCAGTTAATTACTAAAGTAAATAAACAATTGCATATGTATCCTATTGATTAATTCTAGACTCTCAACTAGAAACATCGATTACTCGCTCGGTGAGTAATCAGTGGAGTAATCACAACTCCAAGGCCGAGGAGAAACCGCTCTGATACCATAAAATGTAACAGCTCAATTTTACCTAACCTTTAATACCCATTAGGAAAATAGAAAATTTAAAATTTCTTTTTAACATATCAAAATTTTCCGTCAATCGGACGGAGTTTCCTCTATTTTCACAACTTTCCCAAAAATTAGTTTTTCCTTGAAAACCTGATAAATACATTCATATGATATCCATAAGCCAGCAGGGCTAAAAACAGCGTATATCACAGCTTAGTGCATCTTTGTGCACACATCACAGTATCAGCATATTAACATCAGAGTAAAGCAGCCATATAAACAAGTTTTGGAAATAGCATTTGAGTAGTAGTCTACAAACCCCACTCTTTAGGCCCCAAACCCCCGTTTTTTTCGATGGGGTTTTCTCGGAATTTTTTCCGATACCCCCGAGCCGGAAAAATGCATTTTTCGACTTTAAAACCCCATTTTTAATAAACGAGCATTCGGAAAATTGCATTTTTCCGACTCGGGGGTATCAGAAAAAATTCCGAGAGAACCCCATCGGAAAAAACAGGGGTTTGGGGATCAACAATGAGTCTAAAGTGTAGGGTTTGTAGACTAATTCTCTTCCCAAAAAGACTCCTTTACCCAAAGGAGTTGTCCTGGGCCCACCCAAAAGATATATTTACATATATACATCAAAATAGATCACATCAGATAATCAAAGGCCCAGGACATTTCCATGTCCTACTAAATAAACCCTACTCTCCCTGTAAGGGAGAGTACTCCTACTCGGTCGAACTATGTGCTTGCTCGGTCTCAGTACCTGTAAAAAAAATGGTAAGGAGTGAGCATTACACATAACATAGGAAAGCAGTTTCTAATATGACATAATGCTATACCAAGTCAAACACAGTACATCAAATAAATCATCACATAACAAACCCAATCCATTCATACATAAACACATTTATAGTCTTACTTTAGCTTTTCATTTTCCTTTCATATTTCTCTTAGTTACATGAGTTCATAGTGTCTTTCTTCCTTTCCATTCTTATCTTTCCCTTTCTTTCTTTCCACTCTTACTTTTCTCTTTCTTTCTTTCCTTTCTTACTTTTCTCTTTCTTTCTTTCCTTCACAATTTTCATATCTCTTGGGGCATAGTGTGTCCATCACTGCGCACATCCCATGTGCGTCTTACAACTGAACATCACGTGTGACTTACGCAATCAAGGCATACGGTCCGCTCGTAGCTTACTGCATACATCCACATGCGCGACTTACTGCACCCAGACGCACGTCTTACAAGACCAGGATCACACAACCGGTTCGCATCACTAGGCTTTAACTGCACTAGCTAGGCATTTGGAACACCCTATAAGGACTTTACACCCAATCAGGACTTTAGCACCCACTAGGAATCACCCTGTTAGGCTATGCTTATACTCCTAAATTCTATTCCACATTTATTTATCTTTTATTCAGCAGCAAATTGAGTCACGTGGTACATTGACGCCTAACGGGCATTTGAACCTAATGGGCATTTGGCCTGATGGGCATTTGGTACACCTAGCAGGGCACCTAGTGTATCAATGCACCAATGCTCAATACAGCTGCACATTCCTTTAATCCTTAATTTACGATTCTCTCTTTGTTTATGTAAGCATTCTTTAACCTAGTCATCCTTCAATTATTCATTTATCACATGAATGTTACTATTAGCTTTTCTTCTTTCTTTTATTTACTCATTTCATTCTAATCATTCATACACATATACGATTACTCATAAAATTCCTCACATCATTTTCCAACACATAAAACATTTATCACAACATACACATAATCACCTTTATTAAAGTAGCCTATTTTCTTTATATTCTTTCACTAATTACTAATTATATCAAATAACCCAAAGTGCAATAACCTAAACTAACACTCATCCTTAGAACGTATTATGAACACACTACAAACTACTCCCTAGGTTAGGGTAACACCCACTCCTTACCTCAAAATAGCAAGAAATAAGGAACCTTAATGATTTGTGCCTTGTTTCTTAGAATCTAAGAACTTCGAACCTCTTGAGTTTTGCTTGCCACCTTAGAATAGTTAATATTCAATGATGATGAATAATCCTATGATGTTGGTTGTATGAGGGAAATGAGCTTTCCTTCACTTGTTCTTGATGGTGAGGCATAAACATATATGAATCTCCATAGCTTTAAAGCTTGAAAATCCAAGGGAAATGAGAGCAGGAGGGTGGCGTGAGATGAGGGAGTGATGGGGGTGGTTCTTGAACTTATTTTCTTGCTTGAGTGTTGATGATGATGATGATGATGAATATGAGGATTATGGGGTTTTATTTTAGGGCTTGAGTTGGTGTTGATGATGTTTGCTTCTTGATTGAAATGAAGAAGATGATGAAGTTGATATGTTGTTGTGTGTTGTTGTGTTTTGCTTTCCATGCAAGACATGAATATGTGGCCATAATTTAATGGCTTCTTGAGAAAGCCACAAATGAGTGGTCATCAAGACTCCTTTTTTTTTTTCCAATGCTGAACGTACTACTAATGTAGTCCATGCACTAATCGAGTAGTTCAGGAAATCTCACTTTCCTGTCTTGCTGTTGGCATGGACTACTCAATTAGTGCATGCACTACTCGAGTAGTCCAATAGATTTTTCATTTTCTTGACACTTCAAAATGCCATAACTTCTTCGTTATCCGTCGGAGCTTGCTCAAATTTGAAAGCAAGTTTCTCTATACATTAAACTTCATATCCAACGGTGGCATTTATGTTTTGAATTATAAATCTTTTATTTCTAATTTCCTAAAGTTCTATGTTTTTAACCCCGAAAAGAGTCTTTTATTCCTCTAGTTTTAACTTAGCATACCTATTTTCTTCACCTTAAGCTCATTATCATATCAATTATACTAGAAATTAAATTAGGGATGTTACAAATGCTGTGTATTTGAGAGGGGAAAGCATATGGACCATTCAACACAAACCAGACCAGGGTTGGCATCTTACGCAATTGTTAAAGGTCAGAGACAAGTTGCAGGCAGGCTTTAGAAATGATTTATGGCTGCATTCACCTGATGGTCATTATACTATTAATTCGGGCTACAATTTTTTGCTTGGTGCTCAAGCAATATTTGTTCTTAATCGTGAGGTTTGGAATTCAGCTTCAGTGCCTTAGCACTGTGTCATTATGTGGGTGGTTGTTCAGGATCGACTTCGAACTAGAGACAGATTATGCAGGTTTCTTCAACTTGATTCTTATTTATGTCCTCTGTGCAATGTGCATCAGGAAACTAGAGATCACTTGTTCTTTCAATGCCACCGGAGCAAAACTCTTCTTCAGCTCATGGCTAATTGGTTGTGCGTGGACTCTGTGCATTATAGCTTTAATCATTGGACAAGGTGGCTGCGATTTGGTTTTAAAACTAGGCTGCAAAAGAGGCTTTGTTGTGCGCTCATGGCATCAACCATCTATCAAGTCTGGTGCGAAAGGAATAGGCGTGTTTTTCAGCAAAAGCACCAGGACCCGGAGCAAGTTTACTTTGGTGCTATAGAGAATTGGCTTATAGATTTTCTATGAAATTTGTTTAGTTTAGAAGTTGGAAAAATACTACTCTTGTAAATAGGATACAGGAGGAGATTTAGTCATTTTTAATTTGTTGGACTTAACCCTTTTGATCTAATGAACCCTTCCTAGAAGGTGGCATTGGATTAGGGGATTTTGTTTTGTTTAATATTTTGAACGTTGGTAATAAAAATTTTTATTTACAAAAAAAAATATATGTTATGCTTAATTTTTTATGACTTAATGCTAAATTGTGTAATTGTATTATTCATGGATAATTTCGTTCACAATTATGTAATTGAGTTTATTTGTATAATATTTAATGATTTATGTATGTGATTTTTGTTCTTTTTTTAATTTTATATTTATATTTATTTATTTTATAGAAATCAAGATACATAAACTCAATCCCCGACCCAACGTAACCGAATTTCTGTGGGTTGGGTTGGGTCCGTTTAACACTCAAATAGAAAACAATCCAATCCGGCCAACCCAACTCAATTTATTTTAGTTGATTCGGACTCTAAACCTCCTCAAAAATCAACCCAATCCGATTCGTTACATCCCAAATCCTAAATACTTATATTTGGAGACCAACTAACATACTTTCTTCCTTAGCATAGCATTTAGGTTGGCCTAAGTTGACTTTTCCAATTTTATGGTAGATTGTGTTAGTTTGTGTTGAATCTTATAACCGACCCCAACCCAAGGGAGAGACGACCTTTCGCAATGGGAAAAGAAAATGACAAAGGAACGTTGATAGAACCAAATTCTAGGTTGGCTTTTGACGGGTACACATTGAGAGTGCTATTTTAAAAATTGGAATAATATAAAGTTGAAGGCTTGAAGGTTTCGTTTTCCCATAATAATATCTCACTCTATTTTTTATCGTACGTCCCTTTTTACATTTTTTTTATTTATCTTTTGAGAATTTCAGGAAGGTAATAAACGTTATTTTTCATATTTATCCCTCTTAAATATTTTTTGGTTTACGTAAGTAGTAAAAAATTTAATAATCATAAAAAAAAAGTTAAAATAGAGAAAAAAATAATTAATATATTTGAAATCCAAGCAATGAATATATTTCTACGTGTTTTGTTTGAAATGGAACTGATAAATAGAAGAATTTTCTTAACCTCAACCTTTTAATACTGAGGATAAAATATTATTAATAACATTTTTTCATTAAAAAATAAAAATTAAATAATTGAAACTCAAAAAAGCTAAATTTTTAATGAGATTTTACTATTTTTTAACCTCTTATAAACTTGTAATAGAAACGGAGGGAGTTGTATTAGAAACTTTGGAGTACGGATTAATTTTCTGTCTTCTCTACATTAGTAGAAGACAAAAATATGCTTTATAATAATATACACCATATGATAGTAATGAAAAATATTCTTGCATATATAAATATTGTTAAGTATTCCTGTATCAATAATATTACTTCATGGACGAGGTCTATAACATAAATGTAACCATAAGTTATGTAACATCCCAACTTTTAATAAAGGTAATAAAAATATTTCTTAAAAAGAACTACAACAGAGAAAAATAGTTTTTTTTAATTGAAAAATGATGATTAAAATTTTTCTCTTCAGATACATTTCATTTTGGATTTACATTGGAATAGATCATAGTAAAATATCTTATTTGGAAACCTAACAAACAGTAAGGGATGGGAAGTAAGTCATTGTCAGTCAAATAAGTAATGGAATAACTAAAAGTAAACAACCATAAGAACCATATCATAATGCCAATGATGAATGAGAAACAAGTTTTTAATAATTAATCATAATGATTATCTTTTTACTATGTATGCAATGCATGCTCCATATCATTCTGATCTCCTGAATACAGTGTTAATCACCTCCTTCTCAATCTCAACACTTTAGGGAAAAGCAATCGGGAATAAATGTCTCACTTTCACGTATGCCTCCAACGAGCCTTTTGCCCATCACGAATCCTTCCATGTTTAGGCCATACTGAGAACCACCTTTCGCGATTCAAAGATGGGTGAAAGGTAGATAAAATTATTTTAGTTACTACTAGATTATCCAAGGCGAGGTTAGTTAGACCAGCCCATCACATGTTCATTTTACCCACAAATAATTCTCAACCCCCATCCATTTCCACTCGGGTTCCCAGAACCGACATGTATCTTTTCCCCATATCACCGTAATTCCCTTAGCTTCATGTATGATGTATGATTTATCTTTTATATCTTCACAAATTCGAGCTTTAATGTTATTGACTTCTTAAGAAAAATCCTTATTTCTTCATACTCTTTGATAAACTAAAACCACAATCCCATTAACGTTCGACATTAAATTAGTTATTGATTTGGGTCCAATATATGATGTTTTGAGCATGATTTAGACTCCCTTTTACTATGTATTTGGCTTGTTTCTCTTGTAAATTTAGGACTTTTTGTATAGTTTTTAAGAAGTTAGGTAATTTAGAATCCTTTGAACGTTTTGATCCGTTTTGGGTTTGTTTCAAGTACTTTTGGAGCTTAAATGAAGAAAATAAATATGGAGCATGAAAGAGGATGAAAAGACCTTGAAAATGGCGCAACAACGAAGCGAAATGGAGTCAGAGCAGGTGACGCACGCCCAGACGCACGCCCAGACGCACAGACCCGCATGCCCAGGCGCGCGCACCACGAGAATTGCACCATTTTACAGACCTGACACGCCCAGGCGTGAGGCCGTGGGCGCCCAGGCGCGCAAAATGCGAGAAAGTGACACTGTTCACAGTTTTTACCATAACTTGAGCTACACTTATTCCAATGAGGCGATCTGGGTATCATTTTAAAGCTAAGGAAAAGATCTACAACTTTTCCAGAAATAGCCTTGCTCAAATTCGTCCATCTTTGGCGTCAAAATCAGTGCCGAAGTTGCTGTCAGACACAAATACGGGATTCTAGAAGGATTTTAATGATAAATTCTATTTGTAAATAAGATTCTTAAAGATTAGTTTATTCTAATAGGATCTTATCATATTATATCAATTGGGATTAGTTGTAGACTTTAAATATAGGTTTTTCCATTAGGTTAGGCAGACTTTTCAGAGCCAAATAAGAGATTAGAATAAAATTAGGATTAGAGAAGAGAGCTTGTTATGCAATTGAGAGCAAGGAGGCAAAGCATAAGGATTGGAGATCAACATTGCTGGAGGGATCCACTTGATGATTGAGGATCTCTTGGGGGTAAATTGATTATTGTTTATAATTATTAGTTTTTCCCATTCCTTGTATTTCTTCTCCCAATATGTATAATTGAACCTCTTGTTAGGAATAAGGTGAATTTGTATGGATCTTAATTTGGCTGTTTATTTATGAATTAATGTTTTTCCTTTTAAATCAATTGCTTGGTTGTGTTTTAATTACACTTCATAGAATTTTTCACTTTATGTTTTGCTTTGGTAATCTGAACCTTAATTGGAAAATTAGGATTAAGATTAGGCCTTTCAACCAAACAATATAATTATTGAACTTGTAGGCATACTTTTGGGTAATTGTATAACTTTTATTTATTTTACTCACTTAAGGGATTAAGGGGTAAAGTTTAGTAAGAAACATAATTGCCATGAGGGATCTAGCTTTTATTGTTTCTAGAGTTTTTGATTTATTGGAAAACATATTTTCATAATTAATAACCCGATCCTACAATGAAACCAAGTTCCTAACCTTTTCCATATATATTTGCTTCTAAAACCTTTTTAGTTTCTGATTTGTTTCATTCTACCTTTTCTCCATTCCTTTCTAAACTCAAAACCCATACAAGTTATACATAGTAATCGCAATTAGGTAAAGGAAATTAGAAACAATTTGCAATCCCCGAGTGGAACGATAATTTACTTACTCTTTATTACTTTTGCGATCGGTACACTTGCCGAATTGCTAACAAGTTTTTGACGCCATTGCCGGGGATTGAAATTCGATTCTAATTTTTTCCAGTACCTATTTGTAATTACTTTTGTAACTTGTCCCTTTTCATGCATAACTATAGTTTTAATAATGATTTTGATTGTGATAGATTTATTTCGGATCCTTATTCTCCATACTATTATGCACAAAACATAGGTTATAGGAAAACTTCATTAGAAATAGCTTTAGAGAAATTAGAAGCTAAAGCTAAGAAACCATTTTTTGTAGAGCCAATTCCTGTGGAGAAAGCTTCATGGGAAATAACTTTAGAAAAATGTTCTCAAAGCACTAAAGATTTTTTTGAACAAGTTAGAAACGATGGTGAAATCTTAAGTGCTAGTAGAAAGAACCTTCAAATGCAAGTTGAACACATGTTAAAGAAATTAAATGAAGAGTCACAAGCATCACCAATAATTTTTGACTCTCTTCAAAGAGAGGAAAAAGTGGTGGTGATGGATATGACTAATGATGAAATTCCTATGGAGGAGCAAATAGAAGTAAATGTGCATAATGAGTTTGAGGAAGTGGACTGAAATAAAACAATAGAAGGTTTGAATATGGCAGAAAAATTTGATCCACCCTTGCATGATGAATTTCTAGCAATTAAAAATTTGGTTAAATCTATTGCATGCTTGGATGACTCAAATTTTTTCCATTATATTCAACCTCTGCGCTTTCATGAAAAATCTAAAAATCAATCTAAATCATTGTTAAATAATAGGGAACCTGAAAAGGTAGTTTTCCTAATTCATGGAATTAACACCTTCATGAATGGGAAAAGAAATAACTTGTCTGAGATGATGCATGGAGTAAGGAATGCACCTTTTGACCCTGGTGGGATTGAGCTTATTCTTAAAACTTCCTTACTCCACCATCATCCAATGTTTGTCCCATGGGATGTGGGAATAACTTGTTATTGTTGCATCACATGGGATTTAACCTATAGAATTTGGGATCCTGGTGGATTCTTTGTAATTATGTAGTAGTGTAGATTTTTATTTTTTTAGTTAGTTAGTGAATAAAGAGTTGGAGCTTTTTCTATGTAACTGCTAATGAGGTGCTTCTAGCACTATTTTTAGTTGTTCATGTGACACAGGTGAATAAGATTGGGGGAGTCTCCTCCATGGTGCATCAAGAGAGAATGTTGTGCTACAAAGGGAAGTTTCTTAACTCCTTGCTTTTGTTTTTAATTGTTATTTTGTAGTTTTAGGTTAGTTTAGTTTTCTTGAGGACAAGCCAACCTCTAAGTTTGGGGGAGTGGACAAAATAAAATTTTTTTGACTTGAATTATTCTCCCATATTTGGTGTTGGTTTGTGTCTTGGGTAGAAGTAGATGATTATTCTAGGTGTAGGACTATTTTTCTGATTACATATGTAAATACTTGATTTAGGATGACGACTCATTGATTGTATAACACTGATTGGATTGAGTTTTAAGTTTTGTTGATAACTGGTTATTTTTATAAACTGTTTTGGAACAAGTTATTAGTGAACTGACTGTTTAGCCTATGAGTTTTAAGCCCATACACTGAAAGGGGTGTGATTTATTGAATTATTTTGATTGAGACCCCTAATTCTTTCATGAGTGTGTTCACTTTGATTTTGTGTTCTAGAACTTGACCGGTGACCATTTTGAGATTGATAATTGTTTGTATGCATTAATATGATTAAGGCACTTAGGATGTGTTTTTGTGGCCTTCAACTGTTTTGTATTGATAATATTCCCCTTAGTTGCCCATTTTGAGCCTTATGAGATATTATGATTTTTCTTTGGTACCCTGCATCTATTGAAATATTTTTGTGAGTACACTTTTAACCATGGCCACGTTACAACCAAAATAAAGACCTTTTGATTTTTGCATGTATTCAATAATTTCAGTGGAGAATTGGGTCTATGGTCAAGCATATGGTAACACATTGTCATTAGATGAACTTGAGTGAATTGTTATAACCTTTGATACACATGAGAGATACACACAATGAGGTTGAGAGTGTTCACTAGTTATAACCTTTGAGCTCCATGGATTGTTCTTGATTTTTCTCCTCAACTGATTCAATTGATTTTTCATTGCTTTCGGAATGTTCCTTTCCTTTAGCATTTGGCTCCTCATCCCCATCAATGAATAGATCTCCAAGGATACCTGAAATGTCATTAACAGATACCTTTCCCAACTTTCTGGGATCAGATTCATCAAATGATACATGAATAGATTCTTCAATAGTATTACGAGACCTCAAAACAGAATATCGAAGGAATATGCCCTCATCAGCTCTAGGCTCAAAACTTCCTAGATTTTCTCTACCATTATTATGCACAAAACATTTACATCCAAAAACACGAAAATGGGAAATATTTGGTTTTCTCCCCTTGTACAGCTCATAGGGGGTTTTCTTTAAAATAGGCCTTATTAAAACACGGTTCATAACATAGCACGCAAGCTGTACTCACTGCATCGGCCCAAAAGTATGCAGGCAAATTCATGTCATTAAGCATTGTTCTTGAAAGCTCTTTTAATGAACGATTTTTCCTCTCCACAACCCCGTTTTGCTCAGGAGTTCTTGGAGCTGAAAAATAATGCTTAATTCCATGTTTTTCGCAAAATTTTTCAAAAAGATGATTTTCAAATTCTCCACCATGATCAATTTTAATGGATGTAATGCTCAAATGCAATTGGTTTTGAATAATCTTGGCTAGCTTTTTAAATTCATGAAATGCGTCATTTTTATGAGTAATAAAAAGCGTCCATGTATACCTAGAATAGTCATCCACAACAACTAAACAATAATAGTTGCCACCAAAGCTTTTCGTTTGACAAGGTCCAAAAAGATCCATATGTAAAAGTTCCAAGGGCCTTTGAGATGAAACCAGATTTTTAGAAGGAAAAGATGCCCTTGTGAGTTTTGATTTAGAACAAGGATCACATTTTTCAGAAATAGAAAAATTTTGCTTTGGCAGACCAACTACTAAGTTTTTAGAAGAAATTTTATTTATATGAGCCATGTGGATGTGACCTATTCTACGATGCCATAGCCACGATTCATCCTCTTTACTTAATAAACATTTTGCATCATTTGAGGGTATTGAGTTAAAATCAATAACATAAACATTATTTATCCTGCGAGCAATTAGCTTAATAAGATTATCAATTTTACCCTCGATAATACATCTATCAGAATCAAAAATAACCCTATTGCCCTTATCACACAACTGACTAATACATTACAGATTGTGTTTTAGGCCCTCAACATGTAAAACATTTTCAATGCAAGGGTTAGGAGGTGTACCAATTTTACCGACTCCGAGAATCTTTCCTTGATTGTTATCTCCGAAAGTCACATGTCCTTGGTCCTTTGGCACGAGATGCGAGAATTTAGATTTATCTCCAGTCATATGTTTTGAGCATCCGCTGTCCAAGTACCACCACGATTTTCTTTCTTCCGGAGTAACCTACAAGCAAAGAATTCAAGGTGTCTTTTTAGGTACCCATATCTTTTTGGGTCCTTGAGCGTTAGTATAGCCATAGTTTAAATCATGCCACCTTTTAGTTTCATTGTTCGGTTTAACGAACTTCACTTTTCGGTGTATGCATTCATGTGCACCATGACCCTTTTTACCACAAATATGACAAATAATTAAAGGTTTCTTATGATTGCTAGCAGGGACAAAAATGGTACTTAATTTCTTTTGATGCCTACCGGGTTGATATCCTAAACCCGCTCTATTAAAGAAACATTTTTGTCTCCCTAGCATTAAATTTAAAGTATTTATACCTTTTGTAAATTTTGCAAGGGTTTCTTTTAAATCCTCTACTTCTTTAACAAGATCCTTGCAGAACTTACAGGAAGAAGAACTAGCTTTAAATTTAACTTCGTTACTCGAGGTGTTTGAAGAATTTTTCAAAGACAAATTCAGCTCCTTATTTTGATTTTTCAAAAATTCATTTTCTTTAATAAGATTTTTATTCTTTTCTAAAAGAGAAGCTGAATTTTTCTTTTCTATAGAAATCAATAAGGATAACCTCATCGATTCCTCATGCAATTCTTCAAAAGCCTCTTGTAATTCATCATAAGAAAAATTTAGTTCAGAAGTTACCTCATCTCCGTGTGCCATCAAACATATGTTGGCTGTTTCTTCTTGTTCGTCTGAATCCTCATCCGAACTTCCTTCGTTGTCCAACCATGCCAAATATGCTTGCTTCCCTTTCTTTGAATTTGAGGTGCCTTTTTCTGAATTCTCTTTCTTTTTCAGCTGGTAGCAGTCTGCTCTGATGTGACCAGGCTTGCCAAACTCATGACATGTGATGGTTGAGCCTCCACTCTTGTTGTTGTCTCTTCTATTGAAGTTTTTCTTCCTCATAAATTTCCCGAACTTTTTGACCAACAGACCCATGTGTTCATCATTTAACAATTCTTTGTCCGAGTCACTTTCTGTTGCTGGTGCTTCAGCCTTGAATGCCAGACTTTTGACCTTCTTGTTTTCTTCTTCGTGTTGAGCCAATCTTTTTAGTTCACTTTCATGCTCTTGTAGCTTCCCGAAGAGAGTTGCCAGCGTCATAGTTGAAAGGTTTCTTGATTCAGCAATCGTCGTCACTTTGGGTTGCCATTCTCTTCCCAAACACCTTAAAACTTTGTTGATGAGATCCTCATTGGTGAATTTCTTCCCCAATGTCGTCAGCTGATTTACAATCATTGTGAAGCGTTTTTGGATCTCTTGAATCGATTCTCCATCTTTCATTCTGAATAATTCGTATTCACCAGTCAGAGTATTGATTCTCGACCTTTTCACCTCAGTTGTACCTTCATGCGTGACTTCTAGCGTATCCCACATTTGTTGTGCTGTCTCACATGTCGATATCCTGAAAAACTCATCATAGCTCAAAGCAGATGTTATAATATTTCTCGCTTTCAGGTCGTACTGGACTCTACGTTCCTCCTCCTCCGTCCACTCAGCCATAGGCTTTTCGACGGTGTTACCATTAACCACATAGGTAGGAACATAGGGACCATTTACGACGGCATCCCAAACTTTTAATCCGACTCCTTGAATAAAAATTTTCATACGGGATTTCCAATACGCGTACCCTACCCCATCAAACATGGGAGGATGGTTAATAGAACTCCCTTCACCACCAAACAGAGAGTTTGAAGCCATACTCTTGAGACGGTTAAGTCTTAACACAAGAGACTAGCTTTGATGCCAATTGTTGGTTTTGGCCTCAAAATCTCGAGAGGGGAGGTGAATCGAGTTTTATTAGTGTATTGAGAAATCCTTTACAAATTAAAAAATTGTTTTGAGATGGAGAGATTAAGCGTTTGAAACGGATCGCGAAAACGATAGATAAAATAAATTGAGTAGCGCGGAAACGTAAATAAATGAAATATGCGGAAATATAAAGAGATAGGGATAGAAAAGCTTGCACCGGTGAATTTTATACTGGTTCAGCCTTCCCGTCGAAAGGCCTAGTCCAGTCCCCAAGCGACCTGCCTGAGAGTTCTTATAATCAGCAATAGAGTCGCACCTATTACACCCAAGAGCACCCCCCGCACACTACTAGGAACCTCCGTTCGCTAGGGGCCTCAAATCACACAGCAGGGTTCCTCACCCTACGAACGCCTCAACGTTCAACTATGGGATTCTCTCCCTACCACTAAGGTTGAGTACAAATGATGTGAGTGATTACAACAAGTATAGCGTGTTCTCAATAAAACAAATTCTACAATAAGCTATTATGATAATGAAATACTTTTTCTCTAGGAGTTACTCAGCCAACAAGGTTTTTGTTCTTCCAAAAGTATGAACGTGAAAACCAGAAGATTAGAGATGAAGAAGAGAGAAACGTGTGATGATCAGAAAAGAATGAATGAATGATTAACTTCTAATGTTGGAGTGAATTTCTTTTTAAAATAGAAAAACATTTTAGAATCAAAAAGATTTTGAATAAGTAAAACAAAATCAAAATAAAATAAAAATAATATTTGAAATAAGTTTTAAAATCAAAACTAAATCAAAACGATTTACAAAATAAAATAAAGATTTGATTCTTAAAACTAAAAAGGAAATAATTCAAATTGAAAATCATTTTCGAATTTTATAAAATAAATCAGAATCTTTTATATAAAAACAAATCAGGAAATAATTAAAATGATTCTGACACGTTTATCAATAAAACTGAAGTAATCGATTATTTTCTGAAGGTAATCGATTATTCCTTCAAAAATAGAAATTCTTAAATTCATTTGAAAACCATGTAATCGATTAGACCAATAATAGTTAATCGATTACACCACTCCTGTTTAATGTATGATGCAACTCATTTAATCGATTACACTTAAACACTTAATCGATTACTGAGCCTCTGATATGCATATGATGCAACATCATGTAATCAATTACTACAGAGCTTGTAATCGATTACCAAGCCTCTGAAAAATATATGATGCAACAATTATAATCGATTACTTGAGCCAGGTAATCGACTACTCCCATAAGAAAGTAATTGATTAACAAGATTCATTTAATCGATTACAACCTCTCTGATTTTTATATGATGCAACAAAGTTAATCGATTATCTTGAGCAGCTAATCGATTACTCTCTCTTGCATACATAAAAGTATAAGAGTTTTGAAACATCAGGTATTTTCACAAAGATTTAAAATAGAAAACACTTTTTCATGAAAAACACATTTTTCTTCTTCTCTCTTTTAAAATGAAAACTTATTGGCTTTTGTAAACTCGTAAAGAATAGAACTCCATTACCTTACAAATGACCTAAGGAAAAGGTTTCTAATCTATGCCTTGCTGGATTCTTCAATCTTGAATATGGATGACACTTGAGAGCTTGAACTTGAGTTGGTTTGTTATCATCAAAACATTATCTTGAATTATACTTGAAGTCCATAAGAGAGTTTGAAGCTTGCCTTCCAACACTAGCTTGACTTCCAACAAAAATCAGTGCCGAAGTTTCTGTCATACACAAATACGGGATTCTAGAAGGATTTTAATGATAAATTCTATTTGTAAATAAGATTCTTAAAGATTAGTTTATTCTAATAGGATCTTATCTTATTATATCAATTAGGATTAGTTGTAGACTTTAAATGTCGGTTTTTCCATTAGGTTAGGCAGACTTTTCAGAGCCAAATAAGAGATTAGAATAAAATTAGGATTAGAGAAGAGAGGTTTGTAACACCCCGCATTTTTCCCGTACGTGCATAAACGATTTTAACGAAAGAAACCTTGAAATTGTGATTTTCTGAAAAAGTATTTTTCATAAGAAAGAAATGAAGTGTTAATTTCCATGGATTTCTCTAAACAAAATATTTTCTATAAGAAAAAAAAAGTGAATGATTTTGTTGAATTTGAAATGATTTGAAAATGTGATTTTTAGAATTTTCTAGAGTGATTTATAAAAATTTATTTTCAGAATAAAAGAAATACGAATTTTTAAGAAATTGTGTTTTGTGATGCGTCTTGGCATGAATTTTTATGTGATGTGTGTGTGCTTGATTTAATGTGTGTGATGTGTGATGCATGAAAATGACTATGAAAATATGGTTTCTTAGGATTAGTTGCATGATTGTGTGAATTAATAATTTTTAAGTAAAAATGATTAGAAATAAATTAATGATTTAGGAAATAAAAATTTTGCAAGACATGTGTGAGTGTGAGGGTGCCACGGTTGTGTGTGTGTGCATGTAGGTGCATGTTTATGTGTGTGTGTGTGATTATGCGTGTGTGTGTGTTATAAGCTTAGGAAGTAAGAAAACTAAGGAACCAAACTAGGAACAAAACCAAACCAAATTAGAAGAAACCCTAATCAAGAAGCTAACTATCCCATTAGCCCTAAGTGACCCCTAGCCATCTAGCCACTCCACTTTGTCCCCTTGACTTTAGTGACCCTTAGCCATGCAAAATTGTGAGGACAAAACCGCCCCTTCTATTGGTGTGCTAGCCGAAAATAAAACAAGGGCAAAAGAGAGACTACTCGTGGCCTATATATGCATATAGTATTAGTTCATTTCACCTTCACCCATTTCATTTTCACCCTTTTCAACACAAACACTCTAAGAACCCATTCCCTTCTTAGAGAGAAATAGAAAAGAAAGAGAGAAAGAGAGAAAGAGAAAGTGGCCGTGAGCCTTAGGAGAAGAAGAAGGAAAATCCAAAGCTTGACCAAGCCTTCCCTTTGAAGATCTAAGCACTAGGAGCTTGAAGAACCAACCCTTCTTGGTAGAGATTCGAAGAACAAGAGAAGAATGTAATAGTTTAGTCTTTTTCCTTTTTAGTTTGTAGATCCCTTTTTATTTTCTTCTTGCATGTTTATTTCCATGATTTGTAAAGTGAAATCTTGTGCTATTCTTTCTTGATCTTGAACTTTTATGGACTAAAAGTAACTTGTAATAATTGTAACTCTATGTTTGTGTTTCGGTTTATACTTTCTTGATTTGATCTTGATGATTTTCTAACTCAAACTTAAAGATCTAAAGTTTGTTTAAGATTTTGTGAAGCTAACCTAGATCTCTCTTGCATGTATGTTTTTCTTGTTCTAAATCATGATCTATATGTGTTTATGTGTTTATTTGACAAATCAATTTATGATCTAAGTTTAATGAATGGTAAAGTAAAATTATTTGGTCTTGCATGTCTATTTTTCTTGTTAAAACCGTGAGACATGAAGTTTTAACAAATGATTTGATAAATTAATGTATGCTTTGAACTTGATAAATGATAGATCTAAGATTTTTAGTCTTGCATGTTAAATTTTGTTTGCTTAAATGATGATCTATAATATGTTGTGTAATTTCCTCATGAACGAATGTATGATCTAAGTTTGCTTGAAAATAAAGTTGAGATCTTTGGTTTTCATGATGATTTGATGATGGCTTTGTTGATTTATGTGTATATATTTAATGATCCAAGTTTTAAATCATGCATGTTAATTTCAAGTAGAAAAATCATGTTTTTGGTTAATGCATGTCACGGTTTTGTAAGAGAAAATTTAAAGGACAAGTTTTAAAAGGACTCTTAATGTGTGAACATGATTTAGTTTTGGAAATTGATTTTATGTGTACTATGTTGTGTAGTAGGCCATTCGGCCATATTTGATGTAAATGAATTTCATGCTTTTTATTGTGTGAAAAGTTAATGCATGTGCATGATAGGATTAGATCTAATAATTTTAAGTGCATGCATGTTGTTTCTAGACTTCTAAAGTGTCATCTTGATTTTTATCTAATAGTAAGTAATAAACTTAAGTTTTATTAGGATTCTTTAATAAGAATCTTGCTTTGATAAAGTGATGCATGTTGATATGGATGAGTGATGTGTTTGATGTCTTGAGTTGATTTTTTTGTGATTTTGGTGTGTTGAAAAATGAATAAGACCTTACCTTCTTGCATGTTAGCATTCGGCCATGAGAGATAGGAATAGGAAATTGTATTTGATCTTTGTTTAGGTTGCATTCATGATGAGATTAACTTAATCTTAGAGCTTAGGAATACATGCGTGAGGTAATATGTGATTTGTGATTTTAATTTGTTGTTTGATTCAAGATGGTTAAATTTTCTTTTTTTATGCTCTCGGTTTTTAGTCCTAAAGAGAAAGAAAAATGATTTCATTGTTTTGTGATTGTATATGTGCATAAATCTTTGTAAAATTTCACTTTTATGATTCGGCCTAAGTATGTTAGTGTAGCTAGAAAATTTATTCTCATGAAATGACCTTTATGAATGACTATGTGTTGTATGCATGATGTTATATGTGTGACTATTATTTGTTTTTGATCTTTTCGGTTTTGTTAGAGATAAATAAATAGGTTGATTTGATAATTAAAAAGGAGTTTTTGTGTTTAATGTGGCTTATTTTATGTGAAGTGGTGATGTGTTGTTTGAATGTGTTTCCTTTATATTTGAATTTCCAAAGAATTGAAGAATGTTTTACTAAAAAGTATGGTTTAAGAAATTGATTTGATTTTATTTTCTTAAGTGCTGAATTTTGTTTAATGATTGAGAAAAATGATTTTTATAACATGAACATTTTAAAGTAAGTTTTCTTGAAAACATTTTTCCGGATTTAAGAACTTTTGGAATGTAAACAATGTGTTTTCAAAAAGAAATGATTTCAAAGAGTTTTCTAAAATAAAGTAATGAATCCGTTAAAAAAACGTTTTCTAACGCACGGGGAAAAATGCTATAGTTCGGACGACAGACGCAAAGGAAACGAGGCAGAATTAGCGATCGGGAAATCTCGGAAAGCTTTCGGAGGCTACGTCAATTGAGGTGAGAGAGGGGCTTCCCTTAAGACGCCGTGGTATTGAGGTAACTTATTAAGAGGTCCAATCATCTCAAAGGTTGGACTCCAATATCATTTAGCGTAGTGGTGTATGTGATAGCAATTGTTTGATTGTTTGTTTGGCTATCCACCCGAACGGCTGAGATTGGTTTATTAAATATGATATTATGTTTTCTGGTTGATTATGTTTGAATTATTTAATTACCTTATGATTTGTTTATTGGTTAAGTAGTTATGATGTTGTTAAGAAACATTGGTACACTGTCATTATGTGATAAGAATAAATTATGAAAGTAAGGAAATGTGATGGAGAATATGATAAGTAATAACAAAGATAAAGCAAGTAAGAGAAGAGATACGGAGTTGAGATTGGAAAAGAGAATGTGGTTCTGAAGTGAGATGAATTGTGGCAGTGAGATGTGGCTTGGCTCCTGTGTTCTTGTTTTAGACTGGGAACTAGTGTTGAGTCGAGCTTGATCCTCCATTAGCGCTCAACAAAAATGTGGTTTTTGAAAATGGTTTTTGAAAAATGATTTTCGGAAAGCTTTTTGTTAAAAGATATATTTTTGAAAAAGTTCTGTGAACCAATGTTTTCGAAAAAGTTTTTGTGCAAAGATCTACTTTTGAGAAACGTTTTGGGAAAACAATCTTTTTGATAAAGTCTTTTTGAAAGGATATTTTTAAGAAAGTTTTATGAAGTGACCCTTTTGAGAAAAAGTTGGTGAAAACAATATTTTTGTGAACGATTGTGAAAACAGATTTTTGTGAAAGTTTTTGGGGAACAGTATTTTTGGGGAAAGTTTTGTGAAAGGAGATTTTGAGAAAATTTATGAAATGATATTTTTGAAAAAGTTTTGTGAAGTGAATGTTTTCTGGAATTATGTTTTTGAAAAAGTTTTGTGAAGAGTATTTTGGAGAAAAATACGGAAGTGAGTTTGAGAAAGTTGATGAAATGAGTTTTGAAATGAGTTTTGAAATGAGTTTTGAGAAAGTTGATGAAATGAGTTTTGAAATGAGTTTTGAGAAAGTTGATGATATGGAATGAGAAAGAGTGTGACATGAGATGTGGAAATGTGATGTGATGAATTGGGGAACAGTTTGAAAGATTAGTGGTCGGGACTCGTTGAAGGGATGCACGAAGGATGAGCCGACCGTTAAGAGTAAGCTTTTAAGTAAAACATTAAAATCTTAAAACCTTAAAAGACTATTAAAAGACATGAATAACGCGGTGAGGTATGAGAGTGTGTGTCGAAGTAGTGGAGAGGAAGGAACCATAGGTATCTGCGGATACTTAGGAGGAAATTGCATAAGGGGAGGACGATGACGGTGAAACGTCAAGAAGTCTAGAGTACTGTGCTAGGCAGAACGAACTCCATATGTGGTGCACTAACGTGGTGGGCACTGGGTCTAATACCGTGGTAAGTTCTGCACTCGAGACTAGAACTGTACTGTCGCCCCCTTGATTGCAAATCGAGAACAGTGAGAGGGACTAGAACGGGACATTTGTGATTGCCGCTGAGAGCGTGCACTGTTATTTATGATTATGATTTGAGGCAAGGCCTCCTGGTCTGGGACCATTTGTTGTGTGACAGCTGTCGTGCCCGCGTGGTAAAGGTCCTGTACTCCTGTTTGCTTCCGACTAGGTGTGGATGGATGACCGAGGAGATGTAGACGTGTGAGCCGCTTGCCTCAATGATGTTTTTTCCCCTAATCATTGAGTGAGTTGTGATGATAAGACTTAATAAGTTTAAAGATTCAAAAAGAAAAGTAAAGTAATGGTATGGAGTATTGAATGAGATTTGGGAAGTGATAATGAGATGATGTTATGTGATGATGATGATTATGTTTGTCTAGATGTTTTGTTTGCTATTTATTGTTTTATCTTAATAATTGCCTATCGTAAATACACATAGTCGACATTACATGTTTTGGGTAGCTCACTCTCTCGCACTGCTGTTTTGTATTGGGAAAATTCTGTATGGTCTTTAGATGGAAAACATAGCAAAGTTCCAGCGCATGCGGGAGATAGGAGCTTCTCCTTTAAAGGGAGACAATATCATTATGACCGGCCATGTCATAGTGTATATCGAGATGAAACGGAATCGAAAGGAAATCATGGAGAGACTGCTAGCTCGTTATGAGGAGGAAAAGAAAGCACGAGAGGCGGCTATGGAAAGTATCGCTAAGGAGGCTGATGAGGATGATTCTGCTGGCGACCTGAGGAGTCGACGTACCAAGAAACAGAGTAGCGCAGCGGAAGCGTTAGAGTAGATGACTAGAAGTTAGGTAATTTTCCTTTCAGAGTTTTGTAATTCCATTGCAAGTTACTTATAAGTCCTGGCTCGATCGTGCTGTAACCCCAACTAAATTCATTTTCAGTATTTATGTTTTGGAATTAAGATGAATGGGCTATGATTTAAATGATGTTTTGAAAAACAAGTTTCAAGGTGCGGTGTCTTATGACATCTCGGTTTGGAACTTGAAAGAGGTTACGTAAAATGAGAACACAAGCTTTTGGGATTGTAAACATGTTTTGAAAAACTAAGTGTTCTCATCTTGCATAACACTTGTAAAAAAAAAAAAAATTTGGCCCAAAAGTTCACTATAAACAGTTGTGATTTTCAAGTTGCCAAATCGGGGTGTTACAAGGTTGTTATAAATTGAGAGCAAGGAGACAAGGCACAAGGATTGGAGATCAACATTGCTGGAGGGATCCACTTGATGATTGAGGATCTCTTGGGGGTAAAATGATTATTGCCTATAATTATTAGTTTTTCCCATTCCTTGTATTTCTTCTCCCAATATGTATTATTGAACCTCTTGTTAGGAATAAGGTGAATTTGTATGGATCTTAATTTGGCTGTTTATTTATGAATTAATGTTTTTCCTTTTAAATCAATTGCTTGGTTGTGTTTTAATTACACTTCATAGAATTGATCACTTTATGTTTTGCTTTGGTAATCTGAACCTTAATTGGAAAATTAGGATTAAGATTAGGCCTTTCAACCAAACAATATAATTATTCAACTTGTAGGCATACTTTTGGGTAATTGTATAACTTTTATTTATTTTACTCACTTAAGGGATTAAGGGGTAAAGTTTAGTAAGAAACATAATTGCCATGAGGGATCTAGCTTTTATTGTTTCTGGAGTTTTTGATTTATTGGAAAACATATTTTCATAATTAATAACCTGATCCTACAATGAAACCAAGTTCCTAACCTTTTCCATATTTGCTTCTAAAACCTTATTTAGTTTCTGATTTGTTTCATTCTACCTTTTCTCCATTCCTTTCTAAACTCAAAACCCATACAAGTTATACATAGTAATTGCAATTAGGTGAAGGAAATTAGAAACAATTTGCAATCCCCGAGTGGAACGATAATTTACTTACTCTTAATTACTTGTGCGATCGGTACACTTGCCGAATTGCTAACAGTTATTCCGCTACATAACAACATAATGAATAATCCAATAAAAGCCAAGTTAAGCTTAAGATCCCAAAACATCTTATCAAAGCATTATTTCTTTCATTGTCTAATAATATAATTCATTTATCAATTCCATTAACATTTTGAGGTAATTAAAAAGGCTGATAACTAATTATCCACCGCTGATAACCGGTTATTTCTAAAAAAGAAAAAACTTGAGCACTATAACCAGTTATTTGCCCCCGATAAACAATATCTCAACCAAAAATCCTTTAAATTTCAAAACACGATACTTGGTTAACCTTGAGAATAACCGGTTATCTTGTAAGTAATCTGAAACCTGATACTCGATTGCTTTGGGATTTTAATGCGGCTTAAATATCAAAACGGTCCCTATAAATGTTGACTCCTTTGAAATTGGTCCCTGTAAAATAAAAATTTTGGTTTTTGTCCCTACATTTACAAAATGTTTTGGTTTTGGTCATTCATGTTAAATTTTGGTCCCCATAATTATGTTGGTAGTTTGTTTTGGTCCCTATATTATTATATTTGATAGGATTTGGTCCCTTTGTTATTAGATTTCATAGGTTTTGGTTTATCTACTGTCATGGTTTTTGCAGTGTCCTAGAACTAAAATTTCCTTAACCTTGTATGACATTTAAACAGTAAAAGTCTAAGGTCAAAAACGTGGTCAAGATCTTAATGTAGGACAATGGAATTTATGCGTATCCAGTTGGGATAAACATGTTCTCCCCAATCAATAATAGTGTGTGCAGAGTGTCAACTTAGGGATGAGAGTACGTATTTGAGCCCTTAGCAGCAATGTGCTATTCATAGGGGAGTAGTGGCATGTTCTTGGGCTTGGTTGTGGGCCTGCCCAGGTAACGCGATGATGCTGGGTTCTGTTGGAGATATCCTTCTAGAACGCTAAGTGATAAACATGTGATCTCATGTCTAGGCCGTTGCAAGAATCTAGGAGGGAATCATGGAACAGATAAAGCTTGGCAGTTAGGCTGGGTTATCAGCAAGCCAGAATCCGTGTGAATCGTTTGATACTCAGTGGTCGAATGGAAGCCTGCGTGGAGGCCTGTATATGTGACTCTTGTTCGGTCACGGAGACTGGTCGACATTGATCCATACCAGTCGGAGGACATCAAGGGAGGTTGGTTTGACCAGTATGGTCGGATCTGTTCGGTAGTGGTCGGTTTACACTACAAGCCCCCCCAGCTCGTAAGACTTGGGGAGTCTGTGCCAAGCTAAGAGTTTGAGTTGAAGTGTCGATCTTAATCACCGAGTAGATCATCAGGTGTTACACAACTGGCTTCCACGGTCTTGTCAAAAGTCCTTTCGTTTGTTCGAGGTGACGTTTACGTGCCCTAGGGAGATGAAACGTGTTTCAATCAGTCTTGGGGAAGGTGGTTGGGTTAGTGGAATTACGGTTTTTCCAAATGCCACATTTCACCAAGTGGTGGTTGGGTTGATGGAATTACGGTTTTTCCTGCCACGTTTACGGTTTCTGGTTATTGGGCCTGGACTTGGCATAAATACTTGGGCTTTTCGTGGAGGGAAGGCTGAGAGACCCCGTATTTAAACTCCCTTTTTAGCATTTATCTCTTCTTCCTTACGCTTTTTGAACATAGTCAACAGAGTCTCTCTATCTTCCTTCTGTCTCGTTCAAGCTTCTCCTTGGCGCCATTTGTTGTTTCAGTGGTGTTGGACGCTTCTTCTCCACAATTATCTTATTCATTTCCAAATTTCAGGTAATGCCTCTTTCTTACACTATTTTCTGGGTTATATTCTGTTCTATCACTTGTTCCTTTCTTGTGGGATGTGGTTACCATAGGGTTTCTGGGATTAGTCAAGAGTATTAAGGCTCTTCTCTTCTAGTTCCTGTTGGTTCTCTTCTTGTTTTTAGGTTTAGGATTGTGGACATGAGTGAGAGTGAGGATTCTGTCAACCAAAGTAGTGACTCCATTGAAGTCTTGTCTAGTCACCTTCTCCCTTCATAAACTGCAAATCTGACGATCACTCACAATCTAGTGAACCTGTTTCCTTTCACATTCCCCACAATTGGTAGAAGAGAGACAGGGAGTCTTAGCCTATCAATTGGTAGAGGCGCGTGCGCAGTTCGTTGTGCCAAAGTCGAAAAGCGGGGTTAATGGCAAGTCATTCTGGGGAAAACCGATTAGGGTTAGACTAATCTGGACCTCGAGTGGATCAAGCTTCTATCCATCAACAATTCTGCGGTTGTTTCATTAGCACAACCTGGTCACTATATCACTCTCGATCTATTTGGTTCCAAGAATCATCACGTCTTGTCTTTCCCATACCCTGACGTCCAACCTTATTTCACCATGTATGATGCATGTCTCGATTACTTCTTAATAGAACTTGAACTTTATAAGCTTAAGGTACATCATTCATTTGGTTCAATTTCAATTGATAAGCCTCATTTTCATTACATCTTTGCTTTGACATTGTAACATCCTAGAAATTAATAGCAATATAATAAATTTATAAAATAATATATATATAAATATTTATTTAAGGATAGGATTAAGCTGTAAGAATTGTATAAGGGTAATGAGGTAATAGGAAGCATAGGCCGACCTAGTATGTAAGTATTGGACCTCGGACCGATCCCGGCCGAGCTAAATGGGGTCAAACGCGGAACCCGTTGTCAAGCTCGGATTAGCCGACCTCAGCGCACCTCACATTATTATCCGAGAAGGAAGCTCGGACTACTGCTGTTCCTCTATACCGAGCCGACGTATCCTAGCTCCTCCGTGACAGCTCATGTTGAGCTGTTGGCCCATTGGGTTTCGCACCATCCTTACGATGTACTATCATTCACTTTATGTCACCATCATTGCTTTATGTCCTTTTCAAGTCACTATTCATGGCTTCCTATAGAAGCCAATGAATCCTGTCCACATATTCTAGCTTCTCATAGAAGCCTCAAATGAGAACCACACAAATAATTCCCCTAAAAGAATAAAAGAAAACCCAAACACAACACATAACACTTTCACTCTCTTTCTCCTTCGTCTCTCTCTCATTTTCTCTAAAGTTCCAGCACCATCAAACCCCAACATATTTTCCCCTCCCTCTTCTCACTCACGAACATCCCTCTCTTCCACCAAGTGGTACCAACCGGAAACCCTCCTTCTCTCCGTTCTTCTTCCCGTTTCAGACGCTTCCCTAGGTCGTGGTGGTGTTGTGGTGGCAGCAAAGAGGAAAGGATCCAAGAGGTGTGAAGCTCACAAGGTCAAGCATCAAGGAAAGCCATTCTCAAACTCTCAACTCTTATCTCTCACAGTTTGAGGTAAGGAGTGAGTGTTACCTCTACTTGAGTTTGGGTTTCTAGGGTGTTCATAACGGGTGCTAAGAGTGGGTGTTAGATTAGAGAATGGATATAGGTTAATATTAGAAAAAAAATGGTAAAAAGGGGTAATGGGAACCGATGAATGAACTAGAAACATGAATTTTAGGAGAAGAGGGAACATTATTTGCGGTTATATGCTTATATTTACATGCTGGACTGGTTAGATGCTTTATTCATATTGTTGTTGTGGTATAAGTGTTTATGAGCTTTGATATTTGTTCTTTATATCTGTGGCCGAGCTAAGAGAGGTTGAGAATGGGTATGAGAAAATGGTAAAGATGGAAAGTAGGAGAGATAGAGTAATAAGTCAGATAACGAGAAAGGTTAATGGAAAAGGGGAATGGATAATGGGGTGAGCCGAGAGAGGCCGAGCTAATGGAATGGTTAAAAAGGTAAGAGGAATTAAAGAGAAATGGTTGTGTGATCGGGTCATAGTAGACGTGTACTGGGTGCGTGCATTGATCGCGTCAGACGCATACTGGGTATGCGCAGCTGTAAGACGGGTATTGGGTACTCGCAATGATGATTCACACAAGGTTCCGAGCACGGAATCGGTGGGATGTGTTCCTGGTCATAGCAGACGCGTACTGGGTGCATGCATTGATCGCGTAAGACGCCGAGATGCGCAGCTGTAAGACGGGTACTGGGTGCTCGCAGTTATGGACACTCCTAACTCCATAGAATGATCGGCGGTAGTGCTCCTGGTCATAGAAGACGCGTACTGGGTGCGTGCATTGATCGCGTCAGACGCATACTGGGTATGTGCAGCTGTAAGACGGGTACTGGGTACTCATAGTTATGGACACTCCGATATCCGACCTTAAATGGTGTAAGACATGCACTGGGTGTATGCATCCGAGAAGAGTAAAAGATTGTAAGATATGTAAAAGTGGAATAATGAGTAACGAATCCGAGATAGAGATGGTTTGCCGAGGAAAGAGAATAGTGGCCGAGAAACTGAACGTAAGAATTAAGGAAAGGGTATAAGGGGAATTAATCGGATGAACCGAGGTATAACTAATAGGTAATGGATGAACTGGATGCGGATGTGAGCCGAGCTAAATGAGATTGTATGCATGTGAGCCGAGCTGAATGATGATGTATGCATGTGACATATGGTTTGATTATTTGTCATTTATATGCTAATTGACTACTTGTGTTTGGCTTGGTCGTTCGGTATTTCATGTTATAAACTGCTTATTCAAGTTCTGTGTAATGCTCACCTCCTTACCATTTTTCAGGTACTGAGTCCGAGCAGACGCAGTCCCCGGCCGAGCAGGTTCACTCTCCCTCACAGGGAGAGTAAGTTATTTAGAGTCGGATAATTAGCTGGGTCTCGGCCAGTTGGGCCGAGCTAAAACATTGCTTTTGTATTTTTGGCTTACCGAATGGGTTGTACTTAAATTTATGCTTTCTGCTTTTGATGTATTAAGTCTTCCGCTTTATAACTCTGATGTTTTGTATTAATGGAAGGAAATATTACCTTGGCAATTTATCATATGCGTTTTAAAAGAAATTTTAAATCCTAACTTTTCGGGTTTTAAGGGTAATTAGTATATAGGGTGTTACAGACATCAAATTTGTAACATCCCGAATTTTAATTCTAACAATAATTAGAATTATAGTAAGATTTGGAAGAAAGGATTTTCATAGAAGGGATTTAAAATGATGGATTAGGAGTGCTTTGAGTGCCATATAGGAGTCAAGGAGCATTGGCATCGAAAAGCAAATTTAAAGAAGACCAAACGAGTGGTAAAAATCGAGTTTTCGGTGTTATAAACACCCGATATTAGGAAATTCAAAATAAAAGATCTACAACTCTAAACACAAATTCCACCGTTAGATGTGAAGTAGGATATGTGAGGAAGCTTGTGTCAATATTTGAGGAAGATCCAACGGTTAACGAAGAAGTAACGGCCGTTCAAAGTCGGGGTGCTGAAAACCCTGCAACTTAATCGATTAAGTTGCAGCTTAATCGATTAAGCCTGAAGGGGGGGAGGTTTTAATCGAGTAATACTCGATTAAGGGCTGATAAAACTGAAAAAAATAAAAGCGTTTCACGCGTGCTTTTGGCCATAATGCACGAAATTTCTCTCTCTAGGGCACACAATCTCTCATCCCAAATCCATCAAGCTTCAAGGGAATCACTCCAAGGTCCCCCATCAAGTCTCCCTTGGTCTCTCCAAGTAAGTATCCATGATTATTGAAGTTCCTCTCTCTCTCTAACGTGGATTTTCTCTCTCTCTCTCTCTCTCTCTTTCCCCTCTTTGGGAAATCCGAATTCTCTATGGAAAAGGGGCAATAATCTCTTTATCATTCCATTCCTTTGGCTTAGGGAAGATTATTATCACTATCTCCATTTTCGTGCGTGCGGAGCCCTTGGTTTTGGGAGCGCTTGGAGCTACGGCTTGGGTTCTTCCACTTTCTCTCTCTTTGGTTAAGGTAAGGGAGTGGATATAGTGAGCTTGCCTTGTTCTAGAGAGTCGGGTCTAGTTAGTATATAATGCTTGTTAGGGTTATGTGTTAGGGGAGAAAATTAGATTATAAATCCCTAGGTTATTGAATATGAAATTCTAATTAATTAAGTATGCATAATGATTGTGTGTTATGACTAGGAAAAGGAAACCCCAAAGTATGAGAATGAATTATCTGATAAATGAAATTTGGTTATTAATTAAGTTGAATTAAATGAGGAATTGGGTAATTCATAATGAAGTTGACACAAAAATGGTCTCTGTGATTATTGGTTTTATTTGCAAGGTTGTGAATTAAATGATAATTAATTGTTGTAGCTAATATATGTATGTGTTGGGGAATAAATTGATATAGGAAGAAAGGGAATGGAAACAATTAAATGTGATGAATGTGTGTATTTGTATTTAATTGCTAAATGAGTTTAAATGTTAAGTATTATTAATTGTGAACAAAAGTCAAGGCTTATTAATGGAACTTGTGAATATGGGAAATGGAAGTAAGAGGATTATGTTTAAGAAAAAGTAAGAGATGATTTTAATATGTGGTGTTAAAGCGAAAATGTGAGACGGTGAAATATGTAAATTGAAATGAAGTGTAATATAAATGTTGGACTATGAATGAGAATGCTATTGGATATGATTGTGATAACTGAGAAAGGAAGTGAATGAGGAATTTGCATGAATGATTAGTTGTTGAATGTGTGTGGTTGTGTTTAAATGTGATGTAATTGTTGATGTGAGAATATGAAAGTATGTTTTGGCCTCTGATTTGAGGTAATGAATATGGTGGTGTGATTAAATGCGTTGGCCTCTGATTTGAGGTGGCGAATAATGGAAAGTGATGAATATGCTGACCTCTGATATGAGGGGCACAATATGAATGGTAAAATGTGTTGACCTCTGACCTGACGGACACGATATGAATTGGAATGAATGGGTGTTGACCTCTGACCTGAGGGACACCGGGTTAAATAATGGGTTGGGTGTTGACCTCTGACCTGAGGGACACCGGATTAAATAATGGGTTGGGTGTTGACCTCTGACCTGAGGGACACCGGATTAAATAATGGGTTGGGTGTTGATCTCTGACCTGAGGGACACCGAATAAAATATGTATTGGAGTGTTGACCTCTGACCTGAGGGACACAAAATGGATTATAATGAATGGGTGTTGACCTCTGACCTGAGGGACACATAATTTAAAAAGGGAATAAAATTGGATAAGGTAAAGGTAATGGAAATGCGATGTATGTAGGCCTTCGATTTGGTGGAGACATACATACACCGTAAATAAAAGGAAATGAATAAAGGAAACAGGGAATAAAATTGGACAAGGTATGGTAATGAGAACACGATGTATGTAGGCCTTCGATTTGGTGGAGACATACATCGTGATTGGTGTATGTATGTAGGCCTTCGATTTGGTGGAGACATACATACACCGTAAAAATAAGGAAAAGGTAAGGGTTTAAAAAGGGAATTATTTGGAAATGGGGAAAAATAAATACAAGGAAACAGATGGTGAAATGAATAATGAGAATGGAAATGTGGAATAAATATTGTAATGTGTACGGTGTGCAATATGTGAATATATGCTTAATTGTTAAATGTGTTTGACCTAGTGAGTTGTTATGTCTAGTTAGAAACTGCTTTCTATTTCTTGTGCAATGCTCACTCCCTTACAGTTTCAGGTTCGGAGATTGAGCTGGCGTAGCCCCCGGCCGAGCAGGAGCACATTCCCTTACAGGGAGAGTAGGGTGTTAGGGGTTTAGTGTATAGTATATATGGACCTAAGCCTCTGATATTATTTTGATGTAAATTTTATATGCATAATTCGAATGAGGCTTAGGATGTTTTGTTTTGCTAAGGCTATAACTTTTGGTTTTAATGCTTAAAATTTGTATTTCCGCTAATACTCTGATTTATTTTTGCATATTGATATCATTGGAGCCCGTGGGGCCTTGATTTGATTTAGAAATATAATCTGAAGCCCTGCAGGCTATCAGTTGTTTATTTGAAATTGTTTATCACAGGTCAAATTTTGGATTAGTCCGAAAAACAAACAAAACTCCGTCCGTTTGACGGTTGATTTTAATATAATTAAAAAGAAATTTTTAAGTCCGTATTTTATTAAAGGGGAATTAAGGGTAAAAATCCTAGGGTGTTACATTTATGGTATCAGAGCAGTTTTTCCTCGGCCCATTGGAGTAACTTACTACTCCTGTAGTTACTCATCAAGCGAGTAACTGGTAGTCTGATATCAAACTGCTTTGTGATTTAGTTAGGTATTATCGTTAGCATGATAATAGGCATAGTTGCTGAGTCTAGGATAGCGAATAGCTTAAATTCTTTTAAGTTTGTTAAGTATATTGAGAAACGCGATTAGTATCTGATGATTCTTTCGAGAAGCATGGTAAGCATTGGAAAATTTTTCTAAGTCCACTCATTATGTTTAGTTCACCATGCTAAACTTGAAATCTTGTGGAAAGCGATGAATCATATTTAGAAGTGGGTAAATGACGAAGCTAAGGAAAACGATACCCCAACGGGCTAGGGCACTAAGTTGCTACCCCACCGGGAGGCAGTGATCTTTAGTTTCGCGCTAAGTAAACCAAATCTAAATGTGATACACCAAACAAGATTTCAACATTTTGAAACTAATAGGTTGATAAATTCAAGCTTAAGTAAGACAAAAATGGTCTTATCACTGATATGATGTATGATTGAGCCTGATCACCTCAAGTGTACATCTATTGGGGGATATCATCATCCTGTCCTTAAGTTTCGGCGAGTACTTTGGGAATTTAGTGAGATCCCAAATTTATCAGGATTAGAGGTTCTTGTCATAGGTGTCCGTATGCGTAAGCATTTTAGAATCAGAGTTACGCAACGGAAGTGTAGGAAGTATTGCCTTGTCTTAAGATAAGAGGAGTAGCTAGTTAGGAATCCTAGTTAGCTATGATAGATTGCTAGTATTTATACATATAGACTTGAATATAAGAAACCCCAAGATAGTACATAGTAAAAGTCCTAAGATTAGACATTAGGTACTTAAAATCCCAAGTTATTGAATAGAGCTAGGTTATGCGTTTAGAAATGAATGAATGCGATGCTATGTATTGTCTTGTGTTTTCCTACATGATGAATTGTGCATTTTAATGATAATTGTTATTGTCTGAAACATGTGCATGATGAAAATTATTTGGAGCATAAAACCTTTCGCAAAACATCCTCATGGAATGGTATTGCTATCAACAAGTCGCTTGGTTCTCAAGCGTAATCATTTCAAAAATCAGGAACCATTCGATTTATTTTTCAAGCGTGATAGTGACCCCAATGAAATTTTATGTTTTGGAATTGAATTCAAAAATGAATTTTTCTGTTCTAATGGAACCATAAATTCTTCCAAATTGAGTACTAAGTTGTGTAGAGAAATTTTGAAAAGCTAGTGAGTCAACCAAGGATTCCTAAGTAATCAAGCGGTGGACTAATTTATTCTTTTAATCGATCCCCATGCTGATTAAATAGGAACCCTTCTAGGTGACTTTACTCGATTCGGAATGGAGCTTAATCTTCAAACTCAAAGTCAAAGGGAATGTGACTATTTGGATTGTTGAGAATCATCGAAATAAATTTTCTAGTAAACCACATACTCCCATTCTCATTGAGTTTGCTAATTTTGAGGAAGGTCATAATCCTTCACCTAAATCTCCCGAAATTAGATGGAGAAAATCCTTTACAAAGAGATATGCTTTGCTTTATAAAACTAGTTTTTGGAACTTCACCCAAGTTAATCTGGCATGAACATATCAAAGTTTTAGAGTGTGAAATAAATTTTTCCTGATTTAATCTTTTCCTAAGGATTTTACGTAAAACAAATCAAAATGGTTGTCCATCAAGAAAGGAACTTGATTTTTCAAGAATAATGAACCTATCGACACACCACCACATCAATATTTGTTGATGTGCTATTTTTTGGACTTATGCATATGTAAGTTCCTTTCTTGTAAGATAAGCAAAATTTCTAAACATAGATGAACGCATGCATGCTTTCGGCATGTCCTTGTAATTTTATAAATGCATAAATGAACAAACGAATTTTCGAACACTATTCTGATGTTCATAAAAGCGCACATACTTTGAATTTATGAGGTTTTAATCATTAAACTTTGAAACCATGCAAGTGGGTGATTTTATCAAAGTTTTATCTTGGCATGCATAACTTGAATGTGTAAAACAAATCATGGGAAACCATGAAAAGTTTCAAACTCTTCTTGGATTGCATTTGAAATGTGTGCAGCTTATCTAAGATGTGTGCATGGATTTAGACCTGAGTTCTAGGGCTGATTCAGGTAGATCAGAATTAGATTAGAATCAAGTAGAGGTTGCTAGGTTAGTGCTTGCACTTATGGGCTGATATGAAATGTTGGTGCGTATATTTGAATTTTGATTGCCAGGCAATTGCTAACTGTTTACTTGTCAATGAGTGTGGTTGCTTAGGACTTAAGAATAATGCCTAAGTGTAGATCACCAGGTAGATTGTGATTAGAACTCTTGCAATGTTTGACCGATATCGGAGTAAACCTCAAAAACCTTAGAGAATTTTGCTTCTAGTTTAACCAAACTAAACCACGAGTTGTATTCTTCATTGGACACATGAGTCTGGTGGCGTACTTAAGCAAGGTAGTATGCCGATTCAAAGTGGGGGAGTAGGACCTAGTGCAGTGTGCATCGTAGTTTAGAAAACCCATGTTGGGGTGGTTCTCCATTTGAAGGAATTGAACGGAATTTCGGGGACGAAATTCTAATAAGTGGGGGAGAAATGTAACATCCCGAATTTTAATTCTAACAATAATTAGAATTATAGTAAGATTTGGAAGAAAGGATTTTCATAGAAGGGATTTAAAATGATGGATTAGGAGTGCTTTGAGTGCCATATAGGAGTCAAGGAGCATTGGCATCGAAAAGCAAATTTAAAGAAGACCAAACAAGTGGTAAAAATCGAGTTTTCGGTGTTATAAACACCCGATATTAGGAAATTCAAAATAAAAGATCTACAACTCTAAACACAAATTCCACCGTTAGATGTGAAGTAGGATATGTGAGGAAGCTTGTGTCAATATTTGAGGAAGATCCAACGGTTAACGAAGAAGTAACGGCCGTTCAAAGTCGGGGTGCTGAAAACCCTGCAACTTAATCGATTAAGTTGCAGCTTAATCGATTAAGCCTGAAGGGGGGGAGGTTTTAATCGAGTAATACTCGATTAAGGGCTGATAAAACTGAAAAAAATAAAAGCGTTTCACGCGTGCTTTTGGCCATAATGCACGAAATTTCTCTCTCTAGGGCACACAATCTCTCATCCCAAATCCATCAAGCTTCAAGGGAATCACTCCAAGGTCCCCCATCAAGTCTCCCTTGGTCTCTCCAAGTAAGTATCCATGATTATTGAAGTTCCTCTCTCTCTCTAACGTGGATTTTCTCTCTCTCTCTCTTTCCCATCTTTGGGAAATTCGAATTCTCTATGGAAAAGGGGCAATAATCTCTTTATCATTCCATTCCTTTGGCTTAGGGAAGATTATTATCACTATCTCCATTTTCGTGCGTGTGGAGCCCTTGGTTTTGGGAGCGCTTGGAGCTACGGCTTGGGTTCTTCCACTTTCTCTCTCTTTGGTTAAGGTAAGGGAGTGGATATAGTGAGCTTGCCTTGTTCTAGAGAGTCGGGTCTAGTTAGTATATAATGCTTGTTAGGGTTATGTGTTAGGGGAGAAAATTAGATTATAAATCCCTAGGTTATTGAATATGAAATTCTAATTAATTATTTATGCATAATGATTGTGTGTTATGACTAGGAAAAGGAAACCCCACAGTATGAGAATGAATTATCTGATAAATGAAATTTGGTTATTAATTAAGTTGAATTAAATGAGGAATTGGGTAATTGATAATGAAGTTGACACAAAAATGGTCTCTGTGATTATTGGTTTTATTTGCAAGGTTGTGAATTAAATGATAATTAATTGTTGTAGCTAATATATGTATGTGTTGGGGAATAAATTGATATAGGAAGAAAGGGAATGGAAACAATTAAATCTGATGAATGTGTGTATTTGTATTTAATTGCTAAATGAGTTTAAATGTTAAGTATTATTAATTGTGAACAAAAGTCAAGGCTTATTAATGGAACTTGTGAATATGGGAAATGGAAGTAAGAGGATTATGTTTAAGAAAAAGTAAGAGATGATTTTAATATGTGGTGTTAAAGCGAAAATGTGAGACGGTGAAATATGTAAATTGAAATGAAGTGTAATATAAATGTTGGACTATGAATGAGAATGCTATTGGATATGATTGTGATAACTGAGAAAGGAAGTGAATGAGGAATTTGCATGAATGATTAGTTGTTGAATGTGTGTGGTTGTGTTTAAATGTGATGTAATTGTTGATGTGAGAATATGAAAGTATGTTTTGGCCTCTGATGTGAGGTAATGAATATGGTGGTGTGATTAAATGCGTTGGCCTCTGATTTGAGGTGGCGAATAATGGAAAGTGATGAATATGCTGACCTCTGATATGAGGGGCACAATATGAATGGTAAAATGTGTTGACCTCTGACCTGACGGACACGATATGAATTGGAATGAATGGGTGTTGACCTCTGACCTGAGGGGCACCGGGTTAAATAATGGGTTGGGTGTTGACCTCTGACCTGAGGGACACCAGATTAAATAATGGGTTGGATGTTGACCTCTGACCTGAGGGACACCGGATTAAATAATGGGTTGGGTGTTGATCTCTGACCTGAGGGACACCGAATAAAATATGTATTGGAGTGTTGACCTCTGACCTGAGGGACACAAAATGGATTATAATGAATGGGTGTTGACCTCTGACCTGAGGGACACATAATTTAAAAAGGGAATAAAATTGGATAAGGTAAAGGTAATGGAAACGCGATGTATGTAGGCCTTCGATTTGGTGGAGACATACATCGTGGTTGGTGTATGTATGTAGGCCTTCGATTTGGTGGAGACATACATACACCGTAAATAAAAGGAAATGAATAAAGGAAACAGGGAATAAAATTGGACAAGGTATGGTAATGAGAACACGATGTATGTAGGCCTTCGATTTGGTGGAGACATACATACACCGTAAAAATAAGGAAAAGGTAAGGGTTTAAAAAGGGAATTATTTGGAAATGGGGAAAAATAAATACAAGGAAACAGATGGTGAAATGAATAATGAGAATGGAAATGTGGAATAAATATTGTAATGAGTACGGTGTGCAATATGTGAATATATGCTTAATTGTTAAATGTGTTTGACCTAGTGAATTGTTATGTCTAGTTAGAAACTGCTTTCTATTTCTTGTGTAATGCTCACTCCCTTACAGTTTCAGGTTCGGAGATTGAGCTGGCGCAGCCCCCGGCCGAGCAGGAGCACTTTCCCTTACAGGGAGAGTAAGGTGTTAGGGGTTTAGTGTATAGTATATATGGACCTAAGCCTCTGATATTATTTTGATGTAAATTTTATATGCATAATTCGAATGAGGCTTAGGATGTTTTGTTTTGCTAAGGCTATAACTTTTGGTTTTAATGCTTAAAATTTGTATTTCCGCTAATACTCTGATTTATTTTTCATATTGATATCATTGGAGCCCGTGGGGCCTTGATTTGATTTAGAAATATAATCTGAAGCCCTGCAGGCTATCAGTTGTTTATTTGAAATTGTTTATCACAGGTCAAATTTTGGATTAGTCCGAAAAACAAACAAAACTCCGTTCGTTTGACGGTTGATTTTAATATAATTAAAAAGAAATTTTTAAGTCCGTATTTTATTAAAGGGGAATTAAGGGTAAAAATCCTAGGGTGTTACAAAATTCATTAGAATGGATTTAGCTATGGAATATTATTTCTCTTTATACTTATTGACCAATTGTTTCTATTTTATTATCTTTACTACCATCTTAACCGATTATTAGAATTGGTTTAAACGGTTAAGTTAGTATGAAAGTAATATTTTTTTTAATTTGGCCTTAGGTTCCATCACTAAATCCTTGCTATTGAATTCGATACAAGACTTCATATATATTCTCTCATGCAATTTCAATGTCATGCTTTCATCATGATACAAGCTTCATTTGCCACTGTCAATTCATCATCATTATCAAATAGGCATCATATTCCAAGATTAAAAAATAAGATCAAATTATGTCCATCATCCTTCAACACATATTAACATACTCAATATCATCTAATCATGGTTTTGCAAAGAGTTAATAGTCACATAGGTCCCTGAAAGATACCTGTGGAATCAGTTAGGTCCCTGAAAGATTAGTGCAATCTCTTAAACCCCCGAAAGATCATTTTGGAATCAGTTAGGTCCCTGAAAGATTTGTGGAATCTCTTAAACCCCTCAAAGATCAATTTGACATCACATTAGTCCCCCAGTGAGGGACCTAACGGAATCCTATGTGACACATTAAATGTTTTGTTGGCCCAAACGTGGCACCTTCTTAACATTCCAACATCGCATTGGGGCCGACAAAGCATTTAACATGCCACGTAGAATTACATCAGGTCAATCCTGACGAAATTGAATGGGGGGGACTAATGTGACGCCAAAATGATCTTTGAGGGGTTTAAGAGATTCCACAAATCTTTCAGGGACCTAACTGATTCCGCAGGTATCTTTCGGGGACCTATGTAACTATTAACTCTTTTGCAAAAATCACAACAATTTACATGTTCATATGTCCAACATTAGCTTGAGTATCGTATATTTTCATCATCAACCATCATCACACAACACATATTTCATAACATAGAACATTCATGTTCATCAAACTTTTATCATTCATCTCATGTCTTAGCTCAATTTTTAGAGGTCATCATCACAAATCATCATCATCATTTTAATGTATACTTCATAACAATCAATTATCTGTAAACACAATCAAGGTTCAACATATATTCAACTTTCATCCAACATACGCATATTTCAATTTACAATTTAAATAACACATATAACATACCATAGGTTGAGTTCTATCATCGATAAATTGTCATAAACCTACTCAAATCATTGGTTCCTAAGCATAAATCAATTATCTCTCATAATTCATTCCAAACCCTAAGGTTCAAATCCTACATTATTAATATCAACTACTTTCCCTAAGTTATGAAAAATTACTTCTCCCTTACCTTTTGGAGGAGAGAGAGAGATGAAGAGAGAGAAAATCCTAGCTTGTGGCTCCTTGGTCTTGCCACTTGATTCCCTTCTTTGCTTCTAACCTCTTTACCTAGTTCCTTTGATGATATCTCAAGTGTTGTGACACCCTAGAAAATAAAACTCCTTAATCCTAATTAATTGTTTGGTTACCTAAAAATTTCATTTTAAAAATTATTAACTTAAAAAGATTCTCCATGAAAATCGATGGAGTTTCCTTTGTTTTATGGACTTTCCCAAAATTTAGTTTCACCTGGTTAACCTGAAATATCACATAATCATATAAACAGAAAGCCAACAGGGCATAATTGCATCATAATGCATCATCATCAGTAAATACAAAATATAAACAAGTAGTGGAATTGTTATTTCCAAAAATCACTCCTTTCCCAAAAGGAGGAGTCCTGGGCCACCCATGTGCTACGTCCTAGCACCAAAACCCATATATACACCAGTCCAACAAAATAATTTATATATACATCAGATACCCAAAACAAGGCCCAGGACAAATATGACTACTAACTACAACTACTTACTCTCCCTAGAAGGGAGAGTACTTCTGCTCGGCCTGTGTCTGTGTAAGCTCGGGCTCGGTACCTGTATAAAAACAGTAAGGATGTGAGCATTACACAAAACATAGAAAAATATATTCTAAAGAGACATAGAGGATAACTAAGTCAAACACAATTAGCAAATAATTCATCACATCATGCTCACGCAATTTAATCAACAATCACTTCATATATCCATTTAGTTACTCTTTTACTCTTATCTCAGTTTTCATTGTCTTTTATTTCCTTTCTGTTCTTTTTTTCTTTTATTATCTTTCCCTGGAACCATTAGGATTTCGCGCATCTGCTACGTCGTTTGTCACCCATTAGGTATATTTATCACCCATCAGGTCGTTTTATCACCCACTAGGCATCACCCGTTAGGTCCTTTTTTATTTAATTCCCTTTAGTTTCATTTAATTATGTTCCATATTTAATTTACATTAGTCTCATTTTTACTTTTACGTTCTTATTACCTTTACTTAAGTTTCATTGTCTTTGTCCCTTTTTATTTTTAACTAACTTTGATTACCGTGCAACATATTGAACCCTTGGATACACAAATGCCTAATGTTGGCGTTCTGGCAAGTGTACCAGATCGCACAAGTAATAGAGTGGTAAATCGAGTGTCGAACCCAAGGGACTAAAACGAATTTAAATAACCTTCACCAAAGTAGTAGTTACTAGATGGGATTAAATAAGAATTTGAGAAATTTTGTTTACTAATAATTAAATTTGAACTTAAAAGCAGAAATATGAAAAATAGTGTTTTTCAAGCAGAGAGAAAAGCGGGACGTAATTTCGATGCAGGTTCCTAAAATATTTAACAACGAATTAATTTGTTTTCCTAAATTCAGAATTTGTGTTGCAAAGGTAGAAAACGCCTAATGTCTTAGATCGTTCCCGTATTTTAGAGATTAATCTCCCAATGATGTCTCAAGGGAGCCTTAAAACCTAACCCTTAAGTAATGATCAATCAACACTCATAAAATTATCCAATTCATAAGAAATATGTCTACCCTTACACAATTGAACAGTTTCATTATTTGGCCTAACCCTAAATTAATATGTCTATCAAATTAGGATTCCGGTGTCATGAACCGTACGCTTTCATGAACAACATTAAAAACATAATCAAACACATAATTTATAATGGAAAAACAAGATTAATTCATTTCATAATTATTAACAAGGTTCCATAAGCATTTACTCCTACATCCCAAATAAGGATTTAGTTCATGCAAGAGAAGAGAAAAACAATGAAAGTAGTAAAGAAATTCATAATTACCACTACACTTGAATCTCTAATCTCCGCGTTCTTCGCAAAAAGCTCAAAACCTTGTTCTCAAAACTCTAATGTGTAAAAGTTGTGGTGTCTAAAAAAAAACTCTGAAAACCTAGAATGAGTCTATTTAAAAGGATAAAAACTAATCTCCTATCAAATCTGGAGAAGATACGATTAAATCCACCAATGCTTGACGACGTGCGCTTGGTCCCACAGGACCACGCTTGGGCGTGACAATTTTTAATATTCTTGAACCCCAATTTTTGCATTACAGACCCCCGGGGTGCGCTTGGGCAAGCTTGACCGCGCCTGGGCGTGCTGGCCTGCGCTTGAGCGCAAATGACTGCGCCTGGGCGCACGACGGTGACTTCAGCAGATCCTTGCTTTTGCTCTTTTGACCCCATTTCCTGGTCTTGTGCACCCACGCTTGGACGTGCATAGCATCTTAACCATCAAAATTGCCTTCTCAGTTCCAACTTCAAGGTTTTATTACTTGCTTCTTTTTTATTTTTCCAATTTAAACAAATTAAGCTCCATATCCTGAAATTAAGAACCAAAAAGGCACAAAATCCACAAGGATCTCGTTGCTCGTCATTAGTAGATAAAATCAATCTTTTCTTAACAATTACTTGAGAAACAAGCCAAAATCACTAAGAAAGAGGGTAAATTATCACTCAAAAACATCATATTTTTGGCTCCAATCACTCCCCCAAACTTAACATTTTGCATGTCCCAGGAAAAAGTAAAACAAAAATTCAGAGCCTCAAATCCTCCCCAATCAAGACATAGCAACTCAATCATAAACTCCGACTCACCTACCCAAGATTCCTCTCTTCACTAGCAAATCACCTTAATGAAAACTAGTTGATAAGACAAACTCAAAGTGAATAAAAGATTAGTGACCACACTATCTCACAACATCTCTCATGTGTATGGGTAATATTTATCAATTCACTCAAGTTCAAACAATGAAAGCATGTTACCATAAGCTTGACTATGGACCTATATCTCCACTAAATTATTGACAACACGCACAAATCAAAAGGGTCTTTAATTTGGTTGTAATGGGGCCATGGCTAAAAGTGTCAGGTGGGATAAAAGAAGCAAAGGATAACACAAAGGGCTTATTTTAATACAATCACGAATCTTCCCTTTTGAATCATGAAATGAGCAATGAAAGTGGTTACACAAACACAACTCAACTCATTTGTTTCCCTTTTTCTTTTTTTTCTCTTCCTATTCTCTTCTTCTTCTTTTTTTCTTTTTCACTTTTTCAGCACATTTTTATTATGCTGTTCTTTTTCTTTTGAAGCACATTTTTGCTATGCTTTTTTTTTCTTCGAAGAGAGATAGAAATACATTTTTTCAACATTTAACACTTTCACCATTTTTAGGTAACATTCCACTCAATTGCTCATTCAAAAATTCAAAGGTACTTCATAAAAATATTTCAATTAATGTTGGGTACCAAAGAAAATCATATCTCATCAAGCTCAAAGTGGGCAACTAAGGGAACATTATTTCTCAAAAGTTGTTGAAGGCCTCAAAAACACAAAACCTAGTGCCTTAATCATTCTTATGCATGCAGTCGAACATCAATTTCGAAAAGGTTACAAGTCAAGTTCTAGAACATTCAATCAAAGTGAACACACTCATGAAAGAATTAGGAGTTTCATCACAATATAGCAATTAAGCATAACTCCTTTAAGTGTTTAGGCTCAAATTCTCACTAGTTAAGGTCACATCACTAATCAATTTTCCACAACAAGTTTGCCAAACAACTAATTTCCAAAACTTTTCAAAGCTAAGTCCAATTAGTATTTGGGTAAAACAAGTCGGAATCACAACCAAGTCTTTACATCTATCAAGGAGAAAAAAAATCTAACACCTAGAATTATTGCCTACTCATGCCCACAACAAAACCAAACACCAAGTTAAAGGAGAAATCAAATCCAGAAAAAATAATTTTTATTTTGTTACCCTCCCCCAAACTTAGAATGTGGCTTGTCCTCAAGAAACAAATAGACCTACACTACAAAATAAAAATAAAAGCTAGGGAAAAATGTAAAACTTCCCTCACATTCAGTGGTCCCTGTAAAGCACATTGGAGGCAACTCCCCCAAACTTATTCACCTGCATCACAATTAATCTCAAGGTGCAAGAGCACCACATAAAAATCACAGGTAATTAAGTATAAAAATCATGACCACAAATATGAATTAAATTTAACCATGCATAAAACTAAACAAGTGTTTTTGGTGTACAGGTCTGTAGGTAACAAAATAAGCTCAAAGTCAGAACTAGTCTCACAATAGCACCAAATACTACCACAACCTAACTACCAGCCTAACTACACAAATCAGCAGCTACGACCATAGAACTCAGATCCCGGCATCACCATCACTCAAATCATCACCATTAGAAGAGTTATCCAATGTCTGCAACTGCTCGTCCGTATATGGTGGAAGAGGAAAAGGAATGCCCAGGTGGTCACCGATCACACGCTGGTGTGCATCTCTCGTCTCATTCCGGAGCAGCTCCATCTGAAAATAATGAGTGTGGCGGCTCTGACGGCGCAAAATCCGCTCCATCAGGCGGGTCAAATCAGCTGTCGATCCCACTTGAGGTGGATGAGGGTCTGGGAGGGGTGGGACAACAGGAGCAGCAGGGGCTGGTACTAGGGGCACAACCGGGGTAGCAGCGACACGTGTAGAACGCGAACCACGGACAGCTGCTCGCGGTGGAAGACCAAGCTCCTCACAAGCTATAACCTCAAATGTCTGAAGTTTCTGGAACCCCATCTGAGGCTGGCGCTTGAGATCACACAAATCATCAGCAAAAAGTACGCCGGCATCCTCACACAACCTGGTGATCAACCACGGCAGCCCAAAGGTACCCGGGGCAAAGTCCCGGGCCTTGTGGAAAATGTAATCGGACATGATCCAAGTAGCATCAACCTCCATGTCAGAAAAGATCCCATAAATTATGCGAAGGATAGGAGGCTTACACTCATACTCATGGGATTGGGGATAGATGTTGTGCATAATGAATTGGGCCCAGAATCTCGCCCAAGGGTGGAGGTGCTTCGCATAGACATGCTTCACCGCGCTAGTGCTCTTGTGATAATTCCAATCCTTCCCCTCAAGAAAAAGAGCACCTTTCAATTGATCATAATCATCATTATTCAGAGTCGCTCTTCGGTAATACTCCACAAAATTGGTCTCGTATGGATAGTCCGGTAGCTCTAAGACCCTAGCGATGTTATGGGCACCAAAAGAAATTTGTTTTCCCCGAACCCAACTTAAGCGGCAGCCGGGAGTTTGCACCTCACGATATTGAGCGTGGGCGAAAAACTCCCAAACTAAGGACTTACTAAAGGCAGGAGCAGTATCTTTTGTAAAACAGGTCCACTGGAGACTGGCTATACGTGGAGTGATATAAGGGTCCCTAATGATGTTAGGCTCCTCAAGGTTAGTCTCAGCCACTATCCCCTTCCCCTTACGTTGTGCATCATAAAACACTTTAACCTCAGGGTGTTCAAAAGGTCTCCTAGTGATGGAAGATGATGGTGCATGTATCCTAGGTCTCTTTCCTTTGTCTCTATTGGTTGACATAGTGCTAAATCTCTCTCAGGCAATATAGCAAACACCTAGTATGCACAAAATATGACAAAGCTCTAAGGTTCAAATACTAGAACTCTACCCCCTAATAATCACTAGTCCAGGCCATATATACGTAAAATCAACAAAAACAACTCACTCAAGTGCCTAAGAAAGAACTAAAGAGAGGGATTCGAAATTTGTGCTTACCCACAGAGAGAAGAAAAATCGAATGGAGAGAGAGAGAGAGCCCAGCACGCACGAATGGAGTAAGAGGGAGTTAGGGTTTGAGATGAGGGAAAAAAAAGAGAAGGGTTCGTATAGGAAAGAGGGAAAGAATGAGGGTTAAGTTCAAAACCCTCCGTTTTTAGCTGCTGCAGAAAACGCATGCGCATGGGCGCGGTTATGGGCGCTTGAGCGCACCAATTTTTTTTAAACCCCCTTTTGTAATTTCCTTCAACCCACCGCGCCTGGGCGCGCTTAGGTGCGCCTGGGCGCGCTTAGGTGCGCCTGGGCGCACTACGTGATTCACCACTCCACCGTGCGAATTAAATTTGAAACCCCTCTTCTGCCATGTGACCCCACTGCGCCTGGGCGCATAGGAGCGCGCCTGGGCGCAGTGTACAAACCTGTACAGATTTTTTGTTTTTTTTTATTTTTGTTTTAAATTATAAAGCAATAAAGTCCTACACTAAAAGAAAAATAAAATTAAAATTACTATGAAAGAGCTACTTACCACTGGGTTGCCTCCCAGCAAGCGCTTGTTTAACGTCCCGAGCCTGACGGTTGGCCCTTTCTCAAGAACTAAGGGTCTTTGAGCTCGACAGAGGATGAACTTTGATCAATGACTCCACCATGGTACACCTTGAGCCTGTGTCCATTCACTTTAAAAATTTCCCTAGTCTTGGGGTCCTTAATTTCCACAGCTCCAAAAGGTGATACCTGAGATTGGGTGGAAGAGCTTTGAGCTCTAGGGCTGCTCTAGGCTCTTTGTCAAGTGGCTTCATCTCCTTCATCTGATCTTTCCTTGTGTAATCTGATGGTGCTTTCAATCTGGTTACCATTTATTCCACCTTAGGGTCCTCACAACCCTCACTTGTTAGTGCTGCTGCTACCACATCTCCATGGCCAGTTTGTTCAAAGGCAGAAGTGACTAAAGTGTCAATCATGTCCACTGAGAAACATTGAGAGCTCTCCATTGGGTTCTTCATGGACCGGTAGACATTAAAAGAAACCTCCTCCTCTTGGATCCGGAGTTTAAGCTCGCCCTGTTGCACATCAATGAGGGCTCGCCCAGTGGCTAGAAAAGGTCTACCCAAGAGGAGAGGAATATCTGAATCTTCTTCCATATCCAAGATCACGAAGTCTGCACGGAAGATGAACTTGTCCACCTTGACAAGTACATCCTCCACTTTCCCATATGGTCTCTTCACAGAGCGGTCAGCCAGTTGGAGGCACATCAGTGTTGGTGTCACTTCCCCAATACCAAGCCTCTTGAACATTGAGAGAGGCATCAGATTAATACTTGCTCCCAGGTCACACAGAGCCTTGCCAATATCAAATCCACCAATGCTGCAAGGGATTGTGAAACTCCCAGGATCTTTTAGCTTCTGAGGGAGCTTCTTCTGTAGAATGGCACTGCACTCTTCTGTTAGCATAACTGTCTCATCATCCTGCATCTTCCTTTTATTGCTCAAAAGCTCCTTCATGAACTTGGCATAAGTGGGCATTTGTTCAAGAGCCTCCGCAAATGGAATGTTGATTTGGAGTCTCTTGAACACCTCCATAAACTTGGCAAACTGCTTTTTAGTCTTATCCTTCTTCAATCTCTGAGGGAAAGGAACCTTGAGGTTGATCTGAGGCTGTTTTTCTTTTTCCTTCTCCTGAGGTGCAGTTGCATTCAGTTTTGGTTGCACTTCAGGAGTAGGCTCCTCTGGTTTTTGTTCCTCCTCCTCTTCTACTTCAATCACCACATCATCACTCTTCTTTCGTGGCTCCTCAAGAGACTTGCCACTTCGAAGAGTAATGGCCTTGCAATGCTCCCTAGGATTTGGCACAGTATCACTCGGAAAGGACCCAGATGGCCTCTCTGAAATCTGCATGGAAAGCTGACCCATCTGAATCTCCAAGTTTCTGATGCTAGCTCCCTGGTTTTTCAAAGCTGCTCTTGTCTCCTCTGCCATGCTATGAATTGTATTATTGGTTTTTTCAAGAGCCACTTCCCATGGTGCCAACTGCCTCTCTTGCTGTGGTGGCTGAAGTGCAGGACTTGTCCAGGATAAGTTTGGATGCTTCCTATACCCCGGATTGTAGTTGTTTGGGTAGGGATTATTCCTCTGACCCCCTCCAATGAACTGAACCTCTTCATTGCCTGAACTGTTGGTGACCTCAAAAACACACTCACCATTCTTATGATTGCCTTTGCAGAAATCATAGGAAAGCACTACCCCAGAAACATCAGAAGTACCCATCTGAACCTGATTCAATTTCTGAGTCAATGCAGCTATTTGCTGCTGCATCTCCTTATTCTGATTGAACAAAGCTTGCACATTTTCAGGCTCCAGATCAGTCTTTTTAAGGATTCGCTTCCTCACAGTGGCACGGCTGTTATTATGTGCCATTTTTTCAAACAACTGCCTGACTTCTTCAGGGGTCTTGCTCTCCAAAGAACCTTGTGATGCACAGTCAACCATATGCTGAGTGTTAGAATTCAGCCAATCATAAAACAATCTCATCAACATCCATTCAGGCAAAGAATGATTAGGACATCTCTTGAGCAAATTCTTGAACCTTGCCCACGCCTCATGTATGGATTCGCCATCCTGTTGAGCAAAGGCATTGATTTCTTGCCTAAGCTGAGCTTGTCTAGTAGGTGGGAAATACTCGCCCACAAATAGTTTGGCTAAGTAATCCCAGGAGGTGATGCTTCCTTGTGGTTGATCACGAAGCCACTTACTGGCTTTTCCCCGTAGTGATAAAGGGAAAAGTCTAAGTCGTATGGCCTCATCACTGACACCCCTGATTCTGAAAAAGTCCAGGTGCCTCAAAAAGGTTGCTATATGGTCATTCGGGTCATCATCCGGGCCACCCCCAAACTGATTCTGCTGCAGCATGTTCAGGTATGCGCCCTTGATGTCAAAGTTTGGTGCATCAATGGCAGGCCGCACTATACTGGTGCCACACAAAGTTGGATCGACTAGAGCAAAATCAGCCAGGGTGCGCCTTACAGGCTCAGTTTCAGGCTCAGGCTCCCGCTCGCATTTGCGCTCTTCAGCCATCGTTCTCGCTTGTCTCTTTCTCTCTTTCTGTGCCTGTTTCCTTAGTTTCCTCGCTGTCAACTCGATCTCGGGATCGAATTGTAGATTTCTGTGATCACCTGCAGTACGCAAGTGCATATACCAATCTAGGCAAAGAGGGGTTAAAAGCACCTGTTGAAATAATAGAGATAATTAAGAATAAAAGCTGAAGTAAAATTCACTACGTAACTACTAAAAAGTACCGAAAAATTATTTAAAATCTAAAATAGTCCCCGGCAACGGCGCCAAAAAATTGTTGGCGTTCTGGCAAGTGTACCAGATCGTACAAGTAATAGAGTGGTAAATCGAGTGTCGAACCCAAGGGACTAAAATGAATTTAAATAACCTTCACCAAAGTAGTAGTTACTAGATGGGATTAAATAAGAATTTGAGAAATTTTTTTTACTAATAATTAAATTTGAACTTAATAGCAGAAATAAGAAAAATAGTGTTTTTCAAGCAAAGAGAAAAGCGGGTCGTAGTTTCGATGCAGGTTCCTAAAATATTTAATAACGAATTAATTTGTTTTCTTAAATTCTGAATTTGTGTTGCAAAGGTAGAAAACGCCTAATGTCTTAGATCGTTCCCATATTTTAGATATTAATCTCCCAATGATGTCTCAAGGGAGCCTTAAAACCTAACCCTTAAGTAATGATCAATCAACACTCATAAAATTATCCAATTCATAAGAAATATGTCTACCCTTACATAATTGAACAGTTTGATTATTTGGCCTAACCCTAAATTAATATGTCTATCAAATTAGGATTCCGGTGTCATGAACCGTACGCTTTCATGAACAACATTAAATGGAAAAACAAGATTAATTCATTGCATAATTATTAACAAGGTTCCATAAGCATCTACTCCTACATCCCAAATAAGGATTTAGTTCATGCTAGAGAAGAGAAAAACAATGAAAGTAGTAAAGAAATTCATAATTACCACTACACTTGAATCTCTAATCTCCGTGTTCTTCGCAAAAAGCTCATAACCTTGTTCTCAAAACTCTAATGTGTAAAAGTTGTGGTGTCTAAAAAAAACTCTGAAAACCTAGAATGAGTCTATTTAAAAAGGATAAAAACTAATCTCCTATCAAATCTGGAGAAGATACGATTAAATCCACCAATGCTTGACGACGTGCGCTTGGGCGCACAGGACCACGCTTGGGCGTGACAATTTTTAATATTCTTGAACCCCAATTTTTGCATTACAGACCCCCGGGGTGCGCTTGGGCGAGCTTGACCGCGCCTGGGCGTGATGGCCTGCGCTTGAGCGCAAATGACTGCGCCTGGGCGCACGACGGTGACTTCAGCAGATCCTTGCTTTTGCTCTTTTGACCCTGTCGTGTCTAGGACACGGTGTATCAGATATACCCCTAGCTCGAAGGTATTGAGAGACCCAAGAACTAGTGGATGGACTGATGTTAGTGTATGATTGTTTAGGTATGCTAGAGGTCCAGTTGGGACAACTAGGGTTTCCCTAATCACAGTGTGTGCAAATGTGCAATTAGGGAGAGAGAGAACGTACCAGAGCCCCTTGCTGGAGACAGCTATTTATAGGGGTGGCATTGTACCTTGTAGGCCTGTACGGAGGTCCAGCAAGGCAGCTGACGTGTCCCATTTAGGATAAGGAATGAGTCATTCATTCTTATCCTGTGTTGGGAGTCCTTATTCCTGTGGCGAGTTAGGCTCACGCGCCCCTAGCTCAAACCCTCAAGGGGTGAGGCCCATATGTTCGGTCCAAGGTCGCTAGGGTGGGTCCTAGGACAAGCGCTCGGCCTGGGTAGGCGTGACCTATCAGATAGGATACTCTGGTCGGCCGAGTATGTTAAGGGTAGACCAAGGGTCGGTCTACCACATAAGCCCCTAGCTCGGTAAAACTTTTTGCGTCTTGAGCCGAGCTGATAATTCTTCGACAGTGTCTTTTAAAGGAGCCGAGTGTTAGGGTCGAGGCGAGGTGATGAGTTCAGGATAGCTCAAAGTGCCTCGTTGTCCCTTCTACTGACTGAGAGGACGTTTGAATGTCCTTTCATTGACACGTGCTGCTTGTGTCAGGTGTCATCATTATGCATGCTGCCCTTTGGGTTTTTGAAATGTTTCCCTCCACTGATTGCGCGACACGTGTCTCTTTGAGTGGCTCAATGTGGATTTGGGCCTCTGCTGCCAGGCCCAGTAACTCAAAAAACGTGGGGAGGGAAGTTTCTTTTTGAGTTTAACTGCCTTTTAGTCTTCTCTTTTCTTATTTCTTCCAAACCTCTTCCTTCTATCTTCCCTCTCTGTTCCTGCGTTTTCTCTTAAGATCTCAGATTTCCTCCAACCATTCTCAAGCCATTGCAGTTCTGCCCTCTTTGACGATTATTGCTTCCCCTTCATTGCACCTATCAGTTCGTGCCAGTTTTCTTTCTACAGTTTCAGGTATTTTGACTTGGAACCTCTGGTTTTTGCTTCTATCTTTTTCTTTTTCGTTTGAACTGTTCATCCCTTAGGTTCTGGGTTCTTGGCTTTCGTTGGGTTTAGTATTTCTTTCTGGGTTTTCTGAATTTCCTGAGTTTTCATCATGGGTGTTAACTGGTCATGGTATGAGGAATTGTCAAAAATTTTGGGTTTAGGCGATATTGAGGATTCTTCCTCTTCTTCATCTTCATCTTCTTTTGATTTGGAAGTGCTAGACTTCCTGCCACCGCCTTTTCGCCATCGCATGGCGGATCCCACGGCGGAGATGCCGTTATCGGTGGAATTTCCCCAGAATTTTGAGGAAAAGGAGAGTAGGAAGTTACTGTATCAAGTAGCGGAGGAGCGGGCGCAAGTGGCCCGCCGCCCCTCGAACCGTACTTGGGAAAAACCCTTCTGGGGAAAAGCCTTAAAGGTTAGGGGAAGATGCAGTAGGCTCGGCTATAGGACCAATAAACCTAGGGTTAGGTTGTTTAAAGATTTTGATTTTGTAGATTCTGACGCCGAGACTTCCCTTTCCCCAGGTATGGTTCGACGGTGTGTCACACATCCTCATGAATTTCCTGTGCCTCCGAACTCTGGAGTTTATGATTGGGTTGATTTGGAGGTGCTCGGTACGCCGTCAGCCTTAATCAACAGCAATTTGAGTCATATCCGAGCTAACATACTCCCTTGCCCTACGGATGAAACGGGGACATCTTACACAATCAGTTCTCCGTCAGCCAATGACCGAGTATATACAGCAATCGAGGGGAACCGTAGGAAGTTTTTCATGTATGAGGAGGTTGTGATAAGGCTGGGTGTTAAAATGCCGTTTTCCGATCTAGAGATAGCTCTGCTCCATCGGCTGCGCCTAGCTCCCACCCAACTACATCCTAGTGGTTGGGCATTTGTTCGAGCGTTTCAAAAATTTTGTGAGGCTCGCAGATTGACATGCTCGCTCCGAGCGTTCCTATGGTTATACATACCACAGGTAAACATTTTTGAGAAAGGGTCAACCAAGAGACTGTGGGTATCGTTGAAGGCACGCAACGACCATGCTCTCTTTGCTAAATACACCGATTCATGGAAAACCTTTAAACCATTATTTTTCAAGTATCAATTCGTCGGAGAGGGAGAATGTTGGTTTATGGAGGGCGGTGAGCCTCGGTTCCCTTTATCATGGACACCTGACTTCTTCAACAGACACCCAAAGCTTTATCAATACCATTATGACGAAGAATTGACGAGTGATGAGAGGCATACCTGTGATACCTTCTTCTACTACCTTAAAACCAATGGTCAAGTCGATATTAGGAACATCATTATTTTTCCCCAAGAGCTTGTGAAAGCAGAGCTTGGTATATGCCTTTTTTTTTAACATTTGTACTTTTGTTTTGTTGTTTTGCAGTCAAAATGGCTAGGGAAAATAAGGCTGCTGCTCGCATGAGGGAGCTTGCTAAATCGAGGGCGGTCGGCTCTTCTGGCGGAGCTGCTTCCTCGGAAGCGACTCGATTAGTTACGGTGGCCGTGGCATCACCTTCTGAGGTTGAAGTGGTGCAAGATGTCCGACCACCATCTGTTCGTGTTGTGGAGGAAGCTACTGGGAGCCCCGTTGTTCGGGTGAAGGAGGAGGAGGAGGAGGACCGAGTGCCTTTGTCCAAAAGAGCTAGAATAGAAAAGGGGAAAGGCAAAGTTGTTGAGTTGCTGAAACCACTACAAAGTAGTAATTTGTTGTTTGACGTTTCGGACCCCGAGGAGGAGACCGTTTGGGCTCAGAAGCTGAAGGAGAAATTTGTTGATTTGGTTTATACTTCCAATGATGATAAGAGATTGTCGGACCAGACTGCTACCAATGTTGAAGGGCTGCGAGCTACATGTTCCACCTTAGTAAGCATGCCAAAGATATCAGCACAACTCTTTAGGCCACTGAGATGGAGAAAAGGAGAGCTGCTGCCCATCAAGCAAAAAATCTGTTAACTCAGATTATGGAGAATGAGGAAAATCTTCAAGCTCTGACCGAGGCCAACACCGACCTGCAAAGAAAACTTGAAGCATCTGAAAGAGCTCGAGAGACTGCTCAAAAGGCCTTTAAGGATGTTGGTGGAAGGGAGGCCGAGAAGGGAAGGCTGCTGCAAATTGCTCAAGAGAAACTGGCTGAAGCTCAGCAAAAAGTTACCGAGCTGGAGTGTGTTCAGGGTCGGTTAACAAATTCTGAGAATGAGGTTGGTCGGTTGCAGGGGGAGTTGATAAAGGCTCGTCGGAAGGCTTTGAAACATAAGGTTACGGCCAAGCGGAACCACTTCAATTGGGATCATGCAGTGAATGATTCTTTCGTGAATGCTGTTAAACAGTTGTCCCTTATGAATCTGGGGATCCGAGTGGTAGGTGCAAGTCCAAATTTTGGAGTTGATGGTGATCGTATCATTGACTATGCCCACGAGGATAGGGAGGTGGACTTATCAGTGCCGAATCTCCCCAACCCCTTGGACTTGGAGAATGAAGATGAAGCTGATTTCGATGGGTCGTCCATTGCCCTTTCCGAGGATGAAGAATAGATGTTTATGATGTATTTTCTTTTTTTTTTGTAATATGAAGTGTAGTATGATCGGTTTGATCAGAATATTGCTTTACTTGTCCTTTGAATTCCTTATGAAATGTTGATGTTTTAATTTCGTCAAGATTTTGCACTGTCCTTTATTTCGTTGTAAACTGTTATTTAGATTTCGGATCTCCTACCTTTGGCCAAGGTGGGATCCTCGGTCCTCGGCTTATAGAAACTGTTTAAGTTTTTAGCCGGGCATCTACTAAAAGTACTTGTGATTGTTAGTTTATAAGTCCCCGTTGGAAGGACGTGTATAAACACCCAAGTTCGCCTCGGTGGCGAACCGAGAGGAAATGGTTAGTACGTTAACAGTAAGAAGACAAGATGAATAACTGAAAAAGATAGATCTTCATTAAGCTCTTTTTGATCTGCTTGTAAACAATAGAAATCAAATGTAACATAAACATAGAAATGCTGAAATAAATGACATGAAATTTAAACAACAGAATTTTAAAATCAGGGTTAAAATTTTGCAAAAGTTGTGGTGGGGTTTCAATTGGCTGTAGTAAGGTCTAAGCTTGGTAGCATTCCAGGAGTTGTTCAGTTGCTGCTTTGTTAGTGTCTCCAATCTGTATGCCCCCGAGCCAGTTTTTGAGACGACCCTGTAGGGGCCTTCCCAATTCCTTGCTAACTTTCCTTCTTTTGAGTTTTTCAAACCGATGTTGGCTCGTCTGAGGACCAGATCCCCTACAGTAAAGCTTCTTGGAACCACCCACTTGTTGTATTCTCGGGACTGCCTTTCCTTTGCTTTTTTCTCTCGATCAGATGCGAGAGATCGGATCTCCTCGCTGAGAGTTAACTCTTCTTTTAACAAACCATCATTCACTTCTACTGGACGTTCGGACACTCGGAAGGTGGGAATCCGAGTGTCTATAGGCAACACAGCCTCACAGCCATTTGTTAGTCGAAATGGGGTTTCTCCTGTCGAGGTGTGAATGGTCGTTCGAATTGACCATAATACCTCGGGGAGGAGGTCAGCCCATGATCCCTCGGCTTCAAACAATCTCTTCTTCATCCCATCAATGATGATTTTATTCGCTGCTTCTGCCTGTCCGTTCGTCTGCGGGTGTTCGACCGATGAGAAATGGTGGATGATGTGGAAGTGGTCGACCAGCTCTTGAAAAACCTTGGCTATGAATTGTGTGCCATTGTCGCTCACCAGAGTGTGTGGGACACCGAAGCGAGCGATGACTTGTCTGAGAAAGAATTTTTGGATTTTAGCTGAAGAGATTGTGGCCAAAGCCTCGGCTTCGATCCATTTTGTGAAATAATCAATTGCGACCACCACAAACTTGAGCTGCCCCGGAGCTGTTTTGAATTTCCCTATGATGTCCATGCCCCACTGATAGAAGGGCCATGGTGCGATCATTGAGTGGAGCTCCGTCAGGGGGCGTTGGAAAATCTTTCCGTGAAGCTGACAGAATTTGCATCTTTTGACATGTTCTGAAGCATCGCTTAGAAGTGTAGGCCAGTAATAGCCTGCTCGGAGTACTTTACGGGCTAGAGCTTTTTCACCTACATGGTGGCTCGAGATTCCTTCGTGAACCTCGGCCAGCACGAGATCGGCTTCAGCAGGGTTCAGACACTTCAGCATAGGGGAGTCCATTCCCCGTTTATACAAAGTGTCACCAATCATGGCGTACTGAGCAGCTTGCTTGACTATCTTTTTTCCTTGAGTGGGGTCGGTTGGTAGAACTCGGAATTTAAGATATTGCTTGATGGGGTCCATCCAATCGGTGGTCATAGATAATGCCAGAACAACACTCGGCTGGTGGACAGTTTCTTGGACTAGGCTTTTGTTGTTTTCAGGACCTTTAGTGCTAGCGAGCTTGGAGAGAATATCAGCTCGCCCATTAGAGGACCTAGGGATGTGAGTGATGGAAAATTGAGGGAAGAGATCTGAGAGGGTTTTGACTTGCTCTAGGTATTTTTGGAGAATTGGTTCTTTTGCTTGAAACTCACCTTTGACTTGAGATACAACTAACTGAGAATCGCTGAAAACTTCGATTTCTGAAGCCCCCATTTGGTGGGTCATCCGCAGGCCGGCTATCACCGCCTCATACTCTGCTTGGTTGTTTGAGGTGGGGAACTCAAACTTGAGGGAATATTCTACGCTGAGGCCCTCGGCGTTTTCAAGGATTATTCCGGCCCCAGCCCCCTTACTGTGGCTGGAACCATCAACATAAATCTTCCAAGGTTGGGGCTGGCTGGGATGGTTAAAGTCTGACAATTCTGAAACAAAGTCCGCCAAGACTTGGGACTTGAGAGTTCTCCTTGGCTCGTAGGTGATGTCGAACTCTGATAGCTCAACGGACCAAGAGACCATCCTTCCCGCCAAGTCAGGTCGGTGAAGCACCTGCCTTATCGGCTGAGTTGTTTTGACCACAATGGGGTGGTTCTGAAAGTACTGCCGGAGTCTCCTAGCAGCAATTACCAGAGCAAAAGCGAGCTTCTCTATCTTGGAGTATCTTATTTCGGGTCCTTGGAGGGCCTTGCTGACAAAGTAGATGGGTCGCTCGGTACCTGAGTCGTCCTTGACCAGGGCCGAGCTAACAGATGTTTCACTAACAGACAAGTATAAAAACAGAATTTCTCCCTCCCGAGGACTTGTGAGGACGGGAGGGGCCGAGAGGTATTCCTTGAATTCAACAAACGCTTGTTCGCAAGAGTCATTCCAATGAAAAGTTTTGTTTTTTCTGAGAAGTTGGTACCACGGAAGGGCTTTTTTAGCTGCTTGAGGGAGGAATCTTGAGAGGGCTTCCATCCGACTAGTCAGCCTCTGGACCTCCTTCACATTAGATGGGCTATGCATGTTCAGAATAGCTTGGCATTTCTCTGGGTTGGCCTCGATACCCCTCTCTGTGAGCATGAAACCTAAAAAGGCCCCAGCCGGAACCCCGAAGGTGCACTTATCGGGGTTCAGGCGCATGTTGTACCTTCTGATTCTGTCCAAGATGGCTGCTAAATCATGGGGATGATCTTCCTTTTTCTTGCTCTTGGCTATCATATCATCTATGTACACCTCAAGAGTAGGACCAATCAAACCCGAGAAGACCTTGTTCATCATTCGCTGGTAGGTTGCGCCAGCGTTTTTCAATCCGAAATGCATTACCGTATAGCAGTAAGTAGCCCTTTCAGTGATGAAGGCCGTTTTCTCCTGATCAGGAGGGTACATCGGGATTTGGTTGTACCCCGAGTATGCATCCATAAAAGAGAGGAGTTGGTAGCCAGCTGAGTTGTCCACTAGTTTGTCAATGATGGGGAGGGGATACTGGTCTTTTGGGCAAGCTTTGTTCAAGTCGGTGTAGTCGACGCACATGTGCCACTTCCCGTTTGATTTTTTGACCAATACTGTGTTTGAAAGCCATTCGGAGTAGTTGACCTCTCGGATGAATCCGGCAGAGAGGAGCTCAGCCACTTTCTCCTCAATTATTGCAGCTTTCTCTGTGCCTACCCTTCTCTTTTTCTGGGCGACCGGCTTGGCGGTCGGGTGAACGCTGAGACGATGACAAATCAGGTTTGGATCAATCCCCAGCATATCAGCCGAGGTCCATGCAAAAAGGTCCTTGTTTTTCTTTAAAAGTTCAAGCATCTCTGCTCGTACTTTTTCTGAAAGGTTGGTTCCTAGCTTCACTTTCCTGCTCGGGACCTCTTCATCTAACACAATGAATTCCCACTCACCTTGTGGGGTCGGTCTTGTATCATCCAACTCGGATCTGACATCCAAGTCTGTCAAAAGTACATTTTGTTGGAAGTCAAGCTTTCCCAAGGACTTCAAGTGCAATCATTAGATGGTTTTGATGATAACAAACTCAAGCTTCTCAAGTGCAATCACAAGCTCTTCAACCTTCAGTCCAAGCTTCAAGTTCAAGACTCAGCAAATGAAGTTGAAGGCTCAAGCAAATGAAGACCTTTTAGCCTTTTCCCTTAGGACATCATGTAAGGTAATGAAGTCAAGGTTTATATTATGTTAAAAGGCCAATATAAGTTTTTCTAAATATATTAAGGAGAAGAAAAAGAAGTTTTGTGAAAATCAGTTTTTATATCTTAGTTTTGGTGAAAATACTTGATGTTACAAAACTCTGAATATTTTTATGTATGCAAGAGAGAGTAATCAATTACTTGCCTAAGTTAATCGATTAACTTTGTTGCATCATAGAAAAATCAGAGAGGTTGTAATCGATTAAATGAATCTTGTTAATCAATTACTTTCTTATGAGAGTAATCGATTACCTGGCTCAAGTAATCGATTAAAATTGTTGCATCATATATTTTCCTGAGACAAAGTAATTGATTATTGCTTTGAGATAATCGATTACATGATGTTGCATCATATGCATATCAGAGGCTCTGTAATTGATTATTAGAATAGTGGTAATCGATTATATGAGTTGCATCATACATTAAACAGAAGTGAAGTAATCGATTACATGCATGTGATAATCGATTACTGGTTTTTAAAATGAATTTCAAAGTTTCTATTTTTAAAGGGATAATCGATTACCTCCCTCAAGTAATCGATTACCTCAACTTTTATTGAAAAACGTGTCAGAATCATTTTGATTATTTCCTGATTTGTTTTTATATAAAAGATTCTGATTTATTTTATAAAATAATAAGCGCGGTAACGGTTTTCGTTGTTCTCATTTAATTCGTATCCGCGCATATTAGTTTTTCTATTATTATTAATATTATTCGCTTCTGCGCAACCGTTTTCAACATTATATTGTTTTCCGCTGCAAAATCTCTTTAAGTTTGTTGAAAAAGTTTTAAAGCAAATATTTTCCAATGTTTTCGTAAACACCCAATTCACCCCCCCCCCCTCTTGGGTGTCGGCTGCCAATCCTATCAATAATTCTAACAATTGGTATCAGAGCTTCGTGCTCTGGTAAAGGCCTAACAGCCTGAGTTAAAGATCCGTTGTAGATTGGCAGCGTTGGGATATTTTATTTGTTTTTAATATGGAGGGATTTTCATTCGATGAAGCACCACTTTTTGATGGAAATAATTTTCACTATTGGAATGCGAGAATGAAAATATTTTTACAATCTATCAGCATTCGTCTATGGAATGTCGTTTTACATGGTTTTGATGAAAAATCTTTTTCCTTGAATTTTCAAGCTATGCATGTTTTGAAAAATGCTTTAAACCATGATGCATTTGCTATTATTAAAAATTGTGAAAATTCTAAGGATATTTGGGACACTTTACATCTACACTATGCTACTAATGATCTTGTTGAAAGTGTAAGTGTCCACAGGAAAGAGGAGAAGGAACAACAAGAAGTTGTTATAGAACGTGAAAGGACCAACTCCCTAGACGAAGATTCTGATGATGAAAGTGAAAGTGTGCGGAGTAACTCAACAAGCGACTGTGATGACTTAGAGAGGATTTTTGAAACCTTTATGGACTCACTAGAGGAATCAAGTGACTCGGATGCGGAATCAATGGCAGATGAAATTAAAACATCCGACTACTTGGCTCATGTAACATCCCTGAATTTTAGCTCCCAAATAATTCGTGCTTAATGTTTTGCTTTAGCTTGATATGTTAGAGCTTAATCTTGTTTAGATAGCAAATCGTGATTAGGGTTAGATCAAACTTAATTTATTAGGTTTAGACTTGTGTGGTTTTAAGTTAATTTGGTTTAGTTAGCTAATCGGTTAGTTATGAGTTAGATTAGCTTGGTTAATGTAGGGCTTAAGGGTTAAGTGGACTAGATTAAGCCTAAGTGAACCTAATGGGCCTTGTGAAGTGATGCAGGGCCATGAATGTGTGTTGGGCCTTGTGTGAGCATATATGGTCGTGGCATGTATGTGTGTGTGAGGCCATGGAGTGAATTTTGTGAATGCATGAAGAAGGTGAGTTGTCATGCTCACATTTCATGCATGTGGTCAAAGCATTAGGTGGCAACGCCACATTTCCTTCCTTGCATGAAGTAGTGAGGTGTCAACACACCAAGCACACCACTTAGCCATCCTAATGACTCACCATTTGACCATAACTTTTATAAAAGAGACCATGAGATAATGGTCATCACTTTTGCTTTCCTTTTCTTCATGACCTCTTCACCATCATCTTCTTCTTATTTCTTCATAGACGCTCACAGCCACCTCCCCAAAACACCACCAACCAAACATTTTCTTCCATTAAAACCAAGAATCCTTACATACTCTAAGCCTAGATCATGAATACACAACATGCATGGGTGATTTAAGCTTAGAAAGTTCAAATCCAACCCTTCCTCTTCTTAAAGGACCTCACGGCCATAACCACCACCACTCTTTTCAAACCCAAACTCTTACCAAACACAAGAAACCTTGGCATATTCATACCCTAGATCATGAATATGCCACTTACTTGAAGTTGTGTGAAGAAATTTCAATCAAAACCCAAATAGACCTCACGGCCACACCCTCATAAAAGCCTTAAGGTCTTTAGCTTGGTAGATCAAGAGGAGTCTTAGAATCTTAGAAGCTTGGAATTCAAATCTCAAGGGTCCAAGGAGGGAGTGTTGCTCGCGGTTTTGGTGAGAAAAAGACCCAAAGGTTCTAAGTTTTCTTTTAGTGTCTTCAAGAGGTAAGAGAGAAGCTTACACATTTGCTAGAATAAGTTTTAAGCTTAGAAATTTAGGGTGAGTCACCATGAGACTCAAGGGCACTAGTTAGATTTTTTTTTGGGCTTGGATGCAAAATTTGATGAATCTTGATGTGTGATCATTCCATGTTCTATGCTGAATTTTATAAACATGTTATGTGTTGATGAATGTTTGCTTATGTTATGTTGTTAATGAAATGTTCTATGCTGAATTTTGTGATTATGCTTGTGTTGATGAGAAACCGAATGGATTTTGTTGTTAAGGGAATGTTTAGAGCCTTGAATGAACTAGGCTTAAGCGTTAACTAAAGGACTTGAGCCAATTAAGCCTTAATTGACAATTAGATAAGGTAATTAGGGTGTTGATCATCACGGTCTTAGGTTTCAAAGCCTTGGTTAAGGAGTTAACCCAATAACTAAGAATGGTTTAGTCACTAAGTGTTAATCAAACCTAGTTTTAGACAACTAAGTAGCACTTAGACCAAATTAAGTCACCCTTTACCGTGATTAGTCAACTAATCCACGATTAGTTGGACTTAATCCAAGATTAGTAACCTTAATCCCTGATTAGTCAACTAATCCATGATTAGTTGGACTTAATCCAAGATTAGTAACCTTAATCCCTGATTAGTTAACTAATCCGAGATTAGTTGGACTTAACCCTCGGTTAGTGACTTCAAACCATGATTAGTCAACTAATCCGAGATTAGTTGGACTTAACCCTCGGTTAGTGACTTCAAACCATGATTAGTCAACTAATCCAAGATTAGTGGGACTTAAACCCTAGATTAGTGAACCTAATCCCCTGATTAATCAACTAATCCACAATTAGTTGGACCTAATCCATGATTAGCCGGATTTAATCCGAGATTAGTCAATTAAGCTAGACCTAATTCATGATTAGTGAGATCTAGTTCATGATTAGTGAGACTAAACTCCTGTTTAGTGAGATTTAGTCCAAGATTAGTGGACTTAGTCCATGATTAGTCAACTGGAGTCAGTCAAACCTAGTCTTAAGTGATTAGGACTCACTTAACCGAAGTCTTAAGTAGTTAAGACTTGGTTATCACAAGTTTTAGTCACTTGAGGTGACTTAGGTCAAGAAATGATGGGACCTTGACCGAACACTCAGACATAGACGTACTCTAGAACTAGTATGAATCTGCTATGTCATTTGTATGCTTAGATACTTATGGATACATGTTGGATGCCTATGGCTATGTATGTATCCATGCTGAACTGATGTCACATGATTATGACATAGTTGGACTAATAATAAACCTGGATCTTGAACATATGCATGATAACCTAGGATTGCAAGAGTTGCATCGAGAATATACATGACATGAGCTAGGTTATCAGACCAGTCTCAATCTGAGGAACACCTACGCAGGTGGAAACACCGTAGGGCGTGCCTTTCCTACGCCGGTGAACCTGTGAACTGTTTTTGTAACTAAACTTGATATTTTATGAAAGCCTGGACAGGGTTCACCGTAAGTCGTGTCGTTTACGCTGGTAGAAATACTGTAAGTCGTGCCTGTTTACGCTGGTGGAAACACTGTAAGTCGTGTCGTTTACGCTGGTGGACGCACTGTAAGTCGTGCCTTTTACGCTGGTGGAAACACTGTAAGTCGTGCCTGTTTACCCTGGTGGAAACACTATAAGTCGTGCCGTTTACGCTGGTCGAAATACTGTAAGTCGTGCCTGTTTACGCTGGTGGAAACACTGTAAGACGTGTCGTTTATGCTGGTGGAAACACTGTAAGTCGTGTCTTTTACGCTGGTGGAAACACTGTAAGTCGTGTCGTTTACGCTGGCAGAAGTGCCGTAAGCCGTGCCGCGTCTGGGACGCACCGTTCCTCAGATCTGGACCCGGTGGACACAGAGGCCTCAGAGCTAGAGAACATGTACATGCATCATGCCACTTATCTCGAAGATAATAATTAAACTGGTGTTTGCTCATATGTATATGCATTATTGCACTGGTGATTGCTGCTGTTATCTGGTTGTGAATGTTAGGGCTTAGGCTTATTCGATAATGCGACTGTGTTAGGCTTACTCTCCTGCCCTTGTAGGTGATGGCCGGACGCCTGCCTTGTATCGAGATCCGCCCGCTCCTTGATGGTGCTTGGGAGTATCGGGATCACCGGGTTTATTTTGAGGGTGAAGTAGAGATCACTCTCTACCATCCCAATCCCTTAGTTCGCTTTCGTCCTCGTAGGTTTCGTGGGACGAAACCGGTGATCTCTGTCTATGGAATAGCTGTAGTGGACCGACGACCAGCTCTGATGATACCCTTTCTTTTTGAGTTTTACCTTTTGTAAATTTTGCTTTTGGTGAGGTATTGTCAGAGTGTTTTATTTCCAATGGACTTGTAACTATCTTGTATCAGACCTTTTATGACCTATTATCTACAACTATGGTTCACTTCACGCATATCAATATTCCGCTTGCTTTTAATAAGTTTTGAAATCCGGTATCAATCAGTTTTATTTTAAAGCACTCGCAATTGAGGGACTAAAGGTTTCATTTACGGAAAATAATATTTATTGCGAAAACCCCTCGACTGCCTTTCAACTTCTTTTAACTTTCCGGATTTCAACTCTCTGATTTTACTTCCCAATCAAGTGTTTTAATAAGAAAAAATTTTCCACCCTAATTTTTGGAAAACCTTACAAGTCCAAATGATTTACGAAAATGAGTGCGTTACACCTTTTTGTGGTATCAGAGCAGCTCCTCTCCCAGTACGGTGTGGTTCGGGGACGAACCAGGCGGAAGCTGGTGGGCATGTAACACCCGGGCTGATGAGGGCGAGGAGTGATCGCCGGTGCAAGAGGCACGGACAAGGAGCGGCTCCTGGCAAGGCTTCTAAGGGAGGGGTACATGGATGAACCGACACATCGGAATGAGAGGGTGATCCTGAGACTGTGTAGGAATGGGACTACACAGTACATGAAGGCTTAAATGAATTGATTAGTACTACCCATATCAACAAGATGCATCTTCTTTTCGGTAGCCCATCACATAAGAACTCCATGGTTAAGCGTGCTTGACTTGGAGTAATTCTGGGATGGGTGACCTCCTGGGAAGTTTTCTCGGGAAGTGTGCGAGTGAGGACAAAGCACGCTGAAAAGACCCGTGTTGGTATGTGGGGATAGTCACAATCCATTTGCCTGCCAGGGATGTTACAAATGGTATCAGAGCTGAAGGTCCTGCACCTGGTCCATAGTTGGTTCTATCTAGACTAAGATAGTTGTAGGATTAGGATAGCTCTAAGACTTCAGTTCCCTTAGGTCTATTGTGATACTTAGCCTTTATTGCAGGTTCACAATGGCAGCTAGGAATCAACGTAACTTAGCTGACGTTTTAGATAGGATCACTACGGTGATCGAGAACATGCAACAACAAGCTAACCAACCACCCCCAGACCAAGCGGGACAAGTCGAGTTCCGTAGTCTGTCCGAATTCCGAAACTGTAACCCTCCTAGGTTTGAGGGAGGTTTCAAACCCGATGAGGCTAACAAGTGGATAAGCGAACTGGACAAAATCTTCCAAACCTTAGGATGTACGGACGCTCAGCGAGTGACCTACGCCACGTACATGTTGTTTGGGGAAGCTGAAAACTGGTGGAAGCACGCTGTTCAACTCTTAGCTCATGAAGGTCGGGAAGTCACATGGCAAGTGTTCACGGAAAAGTTTCTGGATAAGTACTTTCCCGAGGATCTGAGGCGAAAGAAGGAGGTAGAGTTTCTGCAACTGCAGCAAGGTGACATGACCGTGGGCGAATACACGGCTAAGTTAGAGGAGTTGCTACAGAAACACTTGATCAGACCAAGTGTGTCTCCATGGGGTGCGCCCGTGTTGTTTGTGAGAAAGAAGGACGGAAGTCTGCATATGTGTGTGGACTACCGGCAGTTGAACAAGGTGACCATCAAGAACAAATACCCTCTGCCGAGGATAGACAATCTTATGGATCAAGTTCGTGGAGCTTCTGTTTTCTCAAAGATAGATCTAAGATCTGGGTACCATCAGATAAGGATTCGGGAACAGGACATTCCCAAGACAGCATTTCGGTCTCGTTATGGGCACTATGAGTATGTAGTGATGCCGTTCGGTTTGACGAATGCTCCTGCTGTCTTTATGGACTACATGAATAGGGTCTTCACACCGTACCTGGACTCGTTTGTAGTGGTCTTCATAGATGATATTCTGATCTACTCAAAGAGTCCAGAGGAACATGCAGAACACTTAAGGATTGTGTTGGAAGTTTTAAGGGAGAAGCAGTTATACGCCAAACTCTCGAAGTGCGAGTTTTGGCTGGAGGAGGTTAAGTTTTTGGGACACGTGATCTCGAAAGGAGGAATAGTTGTCGATCCAACAAAGGTTGAATCAGTTCTTCAATGGGAACAACCTAAGACGGTGACGGAGGTTCGGAGTTTCTTAGGACTTGTCGGGTACTATCGGAGGTTTATAGAAGGATTTTCGAAGATCTCCCAACCTTTGACTAAGTTGACCAAGAAGGATCAATCTTTTGTCTGGGACTCGAAGTGCGAAGAGAGTTTCCAAAGGCTGAAGGAAAAGCTGACGACTTCACCAGTGTTAATCCTACCTGATCCGCATAAGAGTTTTGATGTGTTCTGCGATGCTTCAGGGCAAGGCCTCGGATGTGTGCTGATGAAAGATGGTAAGGTTGTGGCATACGCATCAAGGCAGTTGAAAGTGCATGAGGTGAACTATCCGACGCACGACTTGGAGCTAGCCGCAATAGTTTTCGCTCTTAAGATCTGGAGGCACTACCTCTATGGCACTGTGTTCCGAGTATTCAGTGACCATAAGAGTTCGAAGTATCTCTTTGACCAGAAGGAGCTGAACATGAGACAACGACGGTGGACGGAGTTTCTCAAAGATTATGACTTCGAACTCCATTATCATCCTGGAAAGGCGAATAAGGTTGCCTATGCCTTAAGCAGAAAGGCATTGCATGTGAGTTCCATGATGATTAAGGAGGCTGTGTTACTGGAGAAGTTTCGGGATATGAGTTTGGTAATGGAAATCGAGCCAACAAGCTTGAAGTTGGGAATGCTGCAGATCACGAATGAGTTTATGACTCTGATCCATGAGCGACAACGAGAAGATGGTGAGCTTAGTGAAAAGAAAAGATTGGCATCTGAAGGGAAAGAACTAAACTTTCAAGAGGGAAAGGATGGACTTCTTCGTTTTAAAACAAGGATATGCGTTCCAAAGGACGCAGAACTTAGAAGAATGATATTGGTGGAAGCGCACAAGAGTCGGATGAGTATGCATCCGGGAACAACTAAGATGTATCAAGATTTGAAAAGGTTGTTCTGGTGGTCTGGATTAAAGAAAGATGTGGCTGAGTATGTAGCATCGTGTCTGATTTGCTAGAAAACGAAGGCCGAGCATAAGAAGCCAGGAGGAGAGCTACAATGTTTGGAGGTCCCTCAGTGGAAATGGGACAGCATATCGATGGATTTTGTGACAAGTTTACCAAGGACGGACCGGAATTTTGATGCCATATGGGTTGTAGTAGATCGGTTAACTAAATCTGCACATTTTATCCCCGCAAATATGCATTATTCATTGGAAAAGCTTGCTCAACTTTACGTTGATGAGGTGGTACGACTGCACGGTATACCTTCCAGTATACTGTCTGACCGTGATCCAAGGTTTACGTCTCGGTTTTGGAACAGTCGGCATCAAGCCCTGGGAACAAAGTTAAAGATGGGATCTGCTTATCATCCTCAAACTGACGGACAGACGGAGCAGACCATTCAGACATTGGAAGATATGTTAAGAGCGTGTGCCTTGGAGGAACGAAGAAGTTGGTATATGGTGTTACCGTTGGTGGAGTTTACCTATAATAACAGTTATCATGCGAGTATTGGGATGGCACCGTTTGAAGCATTGTATGGTAGAAAATGTCAGACCCCACTATGTTGGTTTCAAGTGGGGGAGAATGCTTTAATCGATCCAGAACTGGTACAAGAAATAACTGAGAAGATTAAGATGGTACAAGAGAAGATGAGGACCGCTCAGGGAAGGCAGAAGAGTTATGCGGATAAGAGGAGAATACGTCTTGAGTTTGCAGAAGGAGAGCATGTATTTATCAAGATATCCCCGATGAAAGGCGTAGGCATAGCGTTGAGAACCAAGAAACTTTCGCCCAGGTTCATTGGTCCATACCAAATCCTTAGGAAGATTGGCCCAGTCGCGTACCAGATAGCCTTACCACCATCTTTGTCTAGTCTGCACAATGTCTTTCATGTTTCACAACTTCGAAAGTTTGTGCACGACCCTAATTCAATTCTAGATATCCGACCCGATGACCTGTCTGTGCGAGAAAACCTAACTCTAGAAGCTGGCCCAATTTTTATAGCAGACAGCCGAATCAAGCAACTTAGGGGAAAAGAGATACCCTTGATTAGAATTGTCTGGGAACACAATGGTGTTCAAGAGTCAACTTGGGAACCCGAAGCTACGATGCGTAGAGAATATCCTGAGTTGTTCCAGTGAAACCGAATTTCGGGGACGAAATTCCTGTAAGTGGGGGAGAGTGTAACATCCCTGAATTTTAGCTCCCAAATAATTCGTGCTTAATGTTTTGCTTTAGCTTGATATGTTAGAGCTTAATCTTGTTTAGATAGAAAATCGTGATTAGGGTTAGATCAAACTTAATTTATTAGGTTTAGACTTGTGTGGTTTTAAGTTAATTTGGTTTAGTTAGCTAATCGGTTAGTTATGAGTTAGATTAGCTTGGTTAATGTAGGGCTTAAGGGTTAAGTGGACTAGATTAAGCCTAAGTGAACCTAATGGGCCTTGTGAAGTGATGCTGGGCCATGAATGTGTGTTGGGCCTTGTGTGAGCATATATGGCCGTGGCATGTATGTGTGTGTGAGGCCATGGAGTGAATTTTGTGAATGCATGAAGAAGGTGAGTTGTCATGCTCACATTTCATGCATGTGGTCAAAGCATTAGGTGGCAACACCACATTTCCTTCCTTGCATGAAGTAGTGAGGTGTCAACACACCAAGCACACCACTTAGCCATCCTAATGACTCACCATTTGACCATAACTTTTATAAAAGAGACCATGAGATAATGGTCATCACTTTTGCTTTCCTTTTCTTCATGACCTCTTCACCATCATCTTCTTCTCCTTTCTTCATAGAGGCTCACGGCCACCTCCCCAAAACACCACCAACCAAACATTTTCTTCCATTAAAACCAAGAATCCTTACATACTCTAAGCCTAGATCATGAATACACAACATGCATGGGTGATTGAAGCTTAGAAAGTTCAAATCCAACCCTTCCTCTTCTTAAAGGACCTCACGGCCATAACCACCACCACTCTTTTCAAACTCAAACTCTTACCAAACACAAGAAACCTTGGCATATTCATACCCTAGATCATGAATATGCCACTTACTTGAAGTTGTGTGAAGAAATTTCAATCAAAACCCAAATAGACCTCACGGCCACACCCTCATCAAAGCCTTAAGGTCTTTAGCTTGGTAGATCAAGAGGAGTCTTAGAGTCTTAGAAGCTTGGAAGTCAAATCTCAAGCGTCCAAGGAGGGAGTGTTGCTCGCGGTTTTGGTGAGAAAAAGACCCAAAGGTTTTAAGTTTTCTTTTAGTGTCTTCAAGAGGTAAGAGAGAAGCTTACACATTTGCTAGAATAAGTTTTAAGCTTAGAAATTTAAGGTGAGTCACCATGAGACTCAAGGGAACTAGTTAGATTTTGTTTTGGGCTTGGAGGCCAAATTTGATGAATCTTGATGTGTGATCATTCCATGTTCTATGCTGAATTTTATAAACATGTTATGTGTTGATGAATGTTTGCTTATGTTATGTTGTTAATGAAATGTTCTATGCTGAATTTTGTGATTATGCTTGTGTTGATGAGAAACCGAATGGATTTTGTTGTTAAGGGAATGTTTAGAGCCTTGAATGAACTAGGCTTAAGCGTTAACTAAAGGATTTGAGCCAATTAAGCCTTAATTGACAATTAGATAAGGTAATTAGGGTGTTGATCATCACGGTCTTAGGTTTCAAAGCCTTGGTTAAGGAGTTAACCCAATAACTAAGAATGGTTTAGTCACTAAGTGTTAATCAAACCTAGTTTTAGACAACTAAGTAGCACTTAGACCAAATTAAGTCACCCTTAACCGTGATTAGTCAACTAATCCATGATTAGTTGGACTTAATCCAAGATTAGTAACCTTAATCCCTGATTAGTCAACTAATCCATGATTAGTTGGACTTAATCCAAGATTAGTAACCTTAATCCCTGATTAGTTAACTAATCAGAGATTAGTTGGACTTAACCCTCGGTTAGTGACGTCAAACCATGATTAGTCAACTAATCCGAGATTAGTTGGACTTAACCCTCGGTTAGTGACTTCAAACCATGATTAGTCAACTAATCCAAGATTAGTGGGACTTAAACCCTAGATTAGTGAACCTAATCCCCTGATTAATCAACTAATCCACAATTAGTTGGACCTAATCCATGATTAGCCGGATTTAATCCGAGATTAGTCAATTAAGCTAGACCTAATTCATGATTAGTGAGATCTAGTTCATGATTAGAGAGACTAAACTCCTGTTTAGTGAGATTTAGTCCAAGATTAGTGGACTTAGTCCATGATTAGTCAACTGGAGTCAGTCAAACCTAGTCTTAAGTGATTAGGACTCACTTAACTAAAGTCTTAAGTAGTTAAGACTTGCTTATCACAAGTTTTAGTCACTTGAGGTGACTTAGGTCAAGAAATGATGGGACCTTGACCGAACACTCAGACATAGACGTACTTTAGAACTAGTATGAATCTGCTATGTCATCTGTATGCTTAGATACTTATGGATACATGTTGGATGCCTATGGCTATGTATGTATCCATGCTGAACTAATGTCACATGATTATGACATAGTTGGACTAATAATAAACCTGGATCTTGAACATATGCATGATAACCTAGGATTGCAAGAGTTGCATCGAGAACATACATGACATGAGCTAGGTTATCAGACCAGTCCCAATCTGAGGAACACCTACGTAGGTGGAAACACCGTAAGTCGTGTCGTTTACGCTGGTAGAAATACTGTAAGTCGTGCCTGTTTATGCTGGTGGAAACACTGTAAGTCGTGCCGTTTACGCTGGTGGACGCACTGTAAGTCGTGCCTTTTACGCTGGTGGAAACACTGTAAGTCGTGCCTGTTTACGCTGGTGGAAACACTGTAAGTCGTGCCGTTTACGCTGGTAGAAATACTGTAAGTCGTGCCTTTTTACGCTGGTGGAAACATTGTAAGTCGTGTCGTTTACGCTGGTGGAAACACTGTAAGTCGTGTCTTTTACGCTGGTGGAAACACTGTAAGTCGTGTCTTTTACGCTGGTGGAAACACTGTAAGTCGTGTCGTTTACGCTGGCAGACGTGCCGTAAGCCGTTCCGCGTCTGGGACGCACCGTTCCTCAGATCTGGACCCAGTGGACACAGAGGCCTCAGAGCTAGAGAACATGTACATGCATCATGCCACTTATCTCGAATATAATAATTAAACTGGTGTTTGCTCATATGTATATGCATTATTGCACTGGTGATTGCTGCTGTTATCTGGTTGTGAATGTTAGGGCTTAGGCTTATTCGATAATGCGAATATGTTAGGCTTACTCTCCTGCCCTTGTAGGTGATGGCCGGACGCCTGCCTTGTATCGAGATCCCCCCGCTCCTTGGTGGTGCTTGGGAGTATCGGGATCACCGGGTTTATTTTGAGGGTGAAGTAGAGATCACTCTCTACCATCCCAATCCCGTAGTTCGCTTTCGTCCTCGTAGGTTTCGTGGGACGAAACCGGTGATCTCTGTCTATGGAATAGCTGCAGTGGACCGACGACCAGCTCTGATGATACCCTTTCTTTTTGAGTTTTACCTTTTGTAAATTTTGCTTTTGGTGAGGTATTGTCAGAGTGTTTTATTTCCAATGGACTTGTAACTATCTTGTATCAGACCTTTTATGACCTATTATCTACAACTATGGTTCACTTAACGCATATCAATATTCCGCTTGCTTTTAATAAGTTTTGAAATCCGGTATCAATCAGTTTTATTTTAAAAGCACTCGCAATTGAGGGACTAAAGGTTTCATTTACGGAAAATAATATTTATTGCGAAAACCCCTCGACTGCCTTTCAACTTCTTTTAACTTTCCGGATTTCAATTCTCTGATTTTACTTCCCAATCAAGTGTTTTAAAAAGAAAAATTTTTCCACCCTAATTTTTGGAAAACCTTACAAGTCCAAATGATTTACGAAAATGAGCGCGTTACAGCTCATGAGGACCATGAGGTAATTTCAATTAGTCCTTGTTATAAATCTCTACAATTTGCATATAATGATTTGAGTGATGATTTGTTATCTTTAGAAAATAGAAACTTGGACTCTTTACAAAAATTATCTCAAATTGAAAATGAAATTGATTTTTTGAAAAATGGAGATATTTTTGATAAAGAGATATTTTTAGAAAATAGCTCCTCAACTATTTTTGAAAATTGCTTTGATATTGAAAAACAAGTTGAGGATGCACTCTTTGAATTTAGTAACATTGAAAAATCTAGTTGTTCAAATTCTTTACTTGATGAAAATGAAAATAATGTGGATATCCAAAAATCAAGTAAAGTCGTTGACAATTATAGTTTTCAATGTGAAGTTAAAAATTCCAAGTTTCATGAAAATAATTTTGAAAAAATCAAATCATCGTCCAAACCCATTACATGTAATTATTGTGGTTGTTTAGGACATATTTCTCATTTATGCTTTTATCGTAAAAATTTAAATATGAGAAATAATATGCAATGGGTTCCAAAGGCCTCTAAGGAACCTATGACTAACCCCCAAGGACCCAAGATGAAATGGGTACCAAAAGGTTCTCCTTGTGTTATGAATGTGCAGCAAATGAAATCAAAGGGTGAACCAATTGGACAACGTAAGGGGAAGTCAAAGGGTCAATGGTCCAAAAATAAGCAATGTGGTCGAAAGAAGAAGATGTTCACAACCAAAGCCTCTCACGTGCAAAAAGGTGAAATCATAAGATTGAGGACTTTAAACAAAAAGCAATGGCATAAACCAAGTGGAGGAGAAAAAGGGAAAATAACAAAGATGGTACCTAAGAGAACAAAAACCAAATGGGTCGATCAAAGGAGAAAGATGCCTACCAACATCAAAGCTTCACATGAGAAAAATGGAAGATCCGATATGTTCAAAAATCAAAAGGTGAAGCAATGGGTAAAGGCAAGAACTTCATTGGTCAACAAACCTAAGGTATCAATCTCTTATTCCTCTTATATCAATGATTATACAAAGGTATACTTGGACTATTCAAATTTTTATTCATACTAAGGTAGATCATGAGTGCTAATTTTTTTTAAAAAATATTTTTAATTTTCATGATCACTTCTTGGTTGAATTAAATCATGTGTGCTTTACATCTTTTTGAAAATTCTTTTTAGCACATGATTATTTTTGGCATAGTCCTAGATACCTGTTACATATAATGTGTTACATCATGTGAGGTTAAAATTTTGTTGTTATTTTCTATCACATGATTACACTTTATCTGTAATGAAATTGCATTGATATATGAGGACATGCTTGTATTTGTAACTTGTAAGGACATGTTTGGTACGACATGGACTTATAACATAAGCATGGTGTTATTTCTTTTTATAATTAGTGCATATGTTTAAATTGTTTATTCATATTTTACCTTCACAATATCTTTGATATTAGTGAAGAGATGTAACTAATCATAGAGGATCCAAGTCCTTGGATACCAAAAGAATTGTTCCTAAGTACTTTTACAGGTAATGCATCAAGTACAAGAGAAGGTATGAGCATTGAGATTATATGAAAGAATTCCAAAGGAGGAATTAAGACTCTCCTTCATCATGATGCTTGAGAAAAAGGGGAACATATTAAAAAGGTGGAGACTTCCTTCAAGGCAAAGAATAGGAAAACTCTTAAAGGAAGAACTCCACAAGTGCACAAACATCCCTTATGATGTGGAAAATCAACACCTTCGATAAGTATCACCACTCTTATTTTTTTACTATTTTATGTTACTTATCTTTGTGATACACATGTTTATCTTGATGCTGAAATGTTTTTGTGATTTATTCCTTCTTCGATATATTTGCACAAATCTTTTTGAAGGATAAATTCTTTTTCAGCATACACCATATTCATGTGTTACTAACTCCTAAGGATCCAATTATCTTGGATACCAAGAGAAACGTGCTAATTAGTTTTGCAGGTATTCCTACAAGTATTAGTATGAAAAGTTCTGAATAAACTTATGGTCATGGTTACAAATGAAAAGAGAACTTGGAAATACATAAGTACTTGAAGGTGATATGGCAATATCAAAAAAAAATCTCTTGGAATGGAAGTAGTGTGACACATTGAACAAGAGGAGACATCCTTCAAAATGCTACATGAAGAATCTATCATTAGAAGGAACTCCAAAGCTCTCGCTTTCAAATCATCACTATAAGTATCACTAATCCTTTATTTATTTTAATCATTTTATGATACTTCTACTTATGATATGTGCTACATGATATTTTGTGCTGAAGTGCATTGAATATTTATTGTCATGGCATATAGGACTCTCAAATTTTTGTGATGATAATAAGCATACACATGTTTTTAATGATGCATTTGATCTCCCTTTATAACGTGCTTGGTTGAATCATTCTTTTAGAAAGGGGGAGAAAAACTTTTTCAAATTTGCATAAAAACATGTTTGCTACTTCACTCTATCTTGACATCATGCAACTCTTTAACTATGTATTGGGACAAATCTTTTGTTTCCCATAACTCCTTATGCTGATGTCAAATAGGGGGAGTAAAAGTATGAAACAAATCTCCTTGTTATTATTAATGCTTCTACCCAGTGTTTCAGGGGAAGTTTAGCATTTGGTTTATTTGATCAAAAGGGGAGATATATTTTACAAAAGACATGGGCTTAATGAAGACAAAAGGGAAAGAGAACCAAATGTCGTTGACAAATCAAAAGGGATCATGTTATAACTCCCATGGAAAGAAAAGTGAGAAGTCAAGCTTACTCATGGGGAGAAGAATTCTGAGCTTCATAGCATATCTAATGAATAACAAAAGGGGGAGCAGAAAAGTTCCAGCATAACAACAAGAGAAGAATTCTGAACCCACTTTTTGCTGTTGACAAAAGGGGGAGAAGAATTCCTGAATGATGCAAGAAAGAATTCCTGAATGATGTTGAATGATGCTGAATGATGCAAGGATGCGAAGCATTTAATTTGTTATATATCCTTTTTGTATCCTTGTTGTATTATTTGTGTTCTAGGGATAAGGATGTGTTTATTATATATACATTTGCTTGTATAACACTTGTGATGCAGATCATTCAGAATACAGGTTTGTCATCATCAAAAGGGGGAGTGTTGGAAGTCAAGCTTTCCCAAGGACTTCAAGTGCAATCATTAGATGGTTTTGATGATAACAAACTCAAGCTTCTCAAGTGCAATCACAAGCTCTTCAACCTTCAGTCCAAGCTTCAAGTTGAAGACTCAGCAAATGAAGTTGAAGGCTCAAGCAAATGAAGACCTTTTAGCCTTTTCCCTTAGGACATCATGTAAGGTAATGAAGTCAAGGTTTATATTATGTTAAAAGGCCAATATAAGTTTTTCTAAATATATTAAGGAGAATAAAAAGAAGTTTTGTGAAAATCAGTTTTTATATCTTAGTTTGGGTGAAAATACTTGATGTTACAAAACTCTGAATATTTTTATGTATGCAAGAGAGAGTAATCGATTACTTGCCTAAGTTAATCGAATAACTTTGTTGCATCATAGAAAAATCAGAGAGGTTGTAATCGATTAAATGAATCTTGTTAATCAATTACTTTCTTATGAGAGTAATCGATTACCTGGCTCAAGTAATCGATTAAAATTGTTGCATCATATATTTTCCTGAGACAAAGTAATCGATTATTGCTTTGAGATAATCGATTACATGATGTTGCATCATATGCATATCAGAGGCTCTATAATCGATTATTAAAATAGTGGTAATCGATTATATGAGTTGCATCATACATTAAACAGAAGTGAAGTAATCGATTACATGCATGTGATAATCGATTACTGATTTTTAAAATGAATTTCAAAGTTTCTATTTTTAAAGGGATAATCGATTACCTCCCTCAAGTAATCGATTACCTCAACTTTTATTGAAAAACGTGTCAGAATCATTTTGATTATTTCCTGATTTGTTTTTATATAAAAGATTCTGATTTATTTTATAAAATTCGAAAATGATTTTAAATTTGAATTATTTCCTTTTTCGTTTTAAGAATCAAATCTTTGTTTTATTTTCTAAATCTTTTTTATTTCGTTTTGATTTTAAAACTTAAATTATTTTATTTCCAAAATCGTTTTTGATTTGATTCTGATTCCTTTTTCAAATTCAAAATTCAAATTTCAAATCTTTGGTTTTAATTCTTAAATCTTTTATTTTATTCTTTGATTTGTTTTGATTTCAAAACTAACTCTATTTATTTGTTTTTCAAAATCATTTCAACACTTCTACATTTGAACAACTCTGATCATTCACGCTTTTTCTCTTCTTCTCCATTATTCTCTGTTCTTCACGTTCAGATATTTTTTTAAGAAAACAAAACCTTGTGTTGGCCTTGTAACGTTTTTCATTTGACTTCATTATCCTAGTGCTATATTGTTGTATCTGTGTTATCTAGAACACATATTTGTTAGAGTGGCCTCATATTGTTGTATCTGCACTATTGAGAGTGCACTATAGGTCTTGTACCCAATCTCTCATACCATAACCAGTGTTGTAAGGGGTGTGTAACCCTTAGTGACTAAGGAGTGAATCTCCTAGTGCGGACGTGCTGCGTTCGTGGTTGTAGGGTGAGGAACCCTTTGTGTGTGGGTAGTGCTAGATGAACGGTGGGTCACCTAGTAGTTAGGATATCTAGAAAATCTAGGAAAGGTTTTCCTAGTTGTGTATCGAGGTCCCTGGCGAAAGGAGGTTCCTAGTAGCTTGCGGGGCGCTCTGGTTGTACTTGGGGACGCGTGGCGTCTTGGTTTAGTGAAAAGCTCAAGCGGGTCACTTGGGGACTGGAGTAGGCCGGGTTTGCCGAACCAGGATAAAATCTTCGGTGCAATCTCTTCTATCCCTATCTCTTTTATATTCTGTTGTTATATTTATTTGTTGTGCGTCATAACAACTATTTTTGTAATAATCTATTTTAAGCGAATTTAAAATAATAAGCGCGGTAACGGTTTTCGTTGTTCTCATTTAATTCGTATCCGCGCATATTAGTTTTTCTATTATTATTAATATTATTCGCTTCTGCGCAACCGTTCTCAACATTATATTGTTTTCCGCTGCAAAATCTCTTTAAGTTTGTTGAAAAAGTTTTAAAGCGAATATTTTCCAATGTTTTCGTAAACACCCAATTCACCCCCCCTCTTGGGTGTCGGCTGCCAATCCTATCAATAATTCTAACACATTTCCTTTGTTCAAACATAACTTTGGCTGAATTTCTTCAGGCCTTTTGAACTTTGCTAAACTAGCATTATAGCACAGTCTAGCTTTTTCCTGCTCGGCTCGGATAGCGACAACAGTTCCGTCAGAGCCTTCGAATTTCATGGCCAGATGAACGGTCGAGACGACCGCACCGAAGGCCTGTAGGCATGTTCTGCCGAGGATGGCATTATATGATGAGGGGCAGTCGACCACGAGAAACTTGATGATCTCGGTCCTGGCCGAGGGGTGGTTCCCAAGTGTTACCGGTAGTTGGATGTGTCCTTTGGGAACCACCGCGTCTCTTGTAAAGCTGATTAACTTTCCCTCGAAAGGGGTTAGGTCGGAGGTCTTTAACTTTTGGGCTTCAAAAAGGTTCAAGAACATGATGTCTGCCGAACTGCCTTGGTCGACAAATATCCTGGCAACCTCATAGTTGCCTACCAGGGCAGTAATGACCATTGGGTCGTTGTGACCCGGGATGATCCCTTCAAGATCTTCATCAGAGAAACAGATGGGTACACTTTTTGTGGTTCTTTTTCGGATTGGATGGTCATGGACGGCGAGCACTTGATTGATGTATTTTTTTCTTTCGGATCTCTTTTCTCCTCCCCCCGCGAAACCTCCTGCTATGGTGTTGATTCTAAGGTTTTGCGGGGATTGGTCTGTAGTTACTTCTACCATGGCTACTCTCTGTAGATCGGATGGTTGCTGATTGGTGTTATGGTTGGTTTCTCTGGTTGGAGGTCGGATGTTTCTGTCCAGAGAGGGGGTCCTTCTTCGAGCATGTCGGTTGAGTGCCTCCTGACATACTGTTGTAATTTCCCATCTCTTATCAGTTGCTCGATGACATCCCTTAGCCAGGTGCACTCGTCTGTAGTATGCCCGTATCCCCCATGATACGAGCAAAACTTGGAACGGTCTTGGCGCTGACTTCTTTTTAAGGGGGGAGGTCTCTCTACCATTCGAAGGTCAGTTTGCATTGTTTCTTGCAGTATCTGACTTCTTGGGACCGTGAGAGGAGTGTACTGCTCGAATTTTGCTCGGGGAACGTCGAACCTTCTGTCCCCTCTAGGTCCTCTTCTTTGTTCCTCCCTTCTGTCATCTCTTCTTGGTTTTCCCTGAGAGGAAGGTTCCCCTCGCTCACCTCTTTCTCTGTTTTTCTGCCATTTGCTGAATTCCTCCAAATTTATGAATTTGGTGGAACGATGTCTTAACTCCGCCATATCCCTCGGCGGTTTTCCCACTAGTGAGTTTTTGAAGTCTCCATTCCGAAGTCCCTGAGTGAAAAGGAAGACCGAGAAGCTTGGTTCAAGGTTTGGAACGGATCCGGCCTCTGAATGGAAACAGGATAGATACTCTCTCAAGGGTTCTTCGGGTTGTTGCATGACACCTGCTAGTGCATGGTCAGACATTGGCTGGACGCAGCTAGGAGTGTATCTGTTCAGGAAAACTCTCTTCATTTCTGCCCAGGAGTTAACAGAGTTCCTAGGCAGGGCCGAGTACCACCTCAAAACGAGTGGTTGCAGAGTCATAGAAAAGGCTCGGCACTTCATTAGGTCTCCTCCATCATAAAAGTTCATAGCACCTTCAAAAGATAAAATGTGTTCCAAGGGGTCGGTTAACCCGTTATACTTCGCCACACTGGTGGGGCCGAGGAATGCGGAGGGTGTCTCATAAGCCATGATTCGCAGAGTAAAGGGGTGGCCAGGGTGAGCGCTGTCGTCGGTCTCATAACTGGCTGCAAGGGCTGGATTTATTGGAGGTGGTGGGGGAAGGGCGATGGGGCCTTGAGGATCCTGGGTTGGTATGGTTACCGGGGTTGTTTCTACTGCCCGTGCAGCAACCACCTGCATGTGGATCTGCTGGAGCTCTGCTATGGCCCTTCCCTGCTGCTCCAACATTTGGGCTTGTTGTTTGATTATTTCTTCAAGCTGGGTTTCCCTTCGGCCTTGGGAGTGTCCCCTTTCTTCTCCGAAGACACGGGCATCGATGGAGCGGCCGGAGCCGTGGTTTGGTACACGATTGGGAGGCTTGGGGTTTGTTTGTCTAGAGTGAACGGTGTATGGACCACTATGAGTTCGGGCTGGTACTGAGTGGTGGCTGTGGGATGGGATTTCAAGTCTTACCGATGGCATGCTTTGATGAGGAGGGTTTCTTCCTTCCAAATCTCTTCCATTGTCAGCACTGCCTTCTTCCAGTCTCTAGCGATTCCTTCCGGCCTGGTGGTTTGCGCCGCGCTAGCTGTTTGCGGCGTTTCCACGTGGGTTTACCATTTTTGAGTGGGGATAACAGTTTATCAGATTCCCACAGACTGTGCCAATGTCGTGTCTAGGACACGGTGTATCAGATATACCCCTAGCTCGAAGGTATAGAGAGACCCAAGAACTAGTGGATGGACTGATGTTAGTGTATGATTGTTTAGGTATGCTAGAGGTCCAGTTGGGACAACTAGGGTTTCCCTAATCACAATGTGTGCAAATGTGCAATTAGGGAGAGAGAGAACGTACCAGAGCCACTTCCTGGAGACAGCTATTTATAGGGGTGGCATTGTACCTTGTGGGCTTGTACGGAGGTCCAGCAAGGCAGCTGACGTGTCCCATTTAGGATAAGGAATGAGTCATTCATTCTTATCCTGTGTTGGGAGTCCTTATCCCTATGGCGAGTTAGGCTCACGTGCCCCTAGCTCGGACCCTCAAGGGGTGAGGCCCATATGTTCGGTCCAAGGTCGCTAGGGTGGGTCCTAGGACAAGCGCTCGGCCTGGGTAGGCGTGACCTATCAGATAGGATAATCTGGTCGGCCGAGTATATTAAGGGTAGACCGAGGGTCGGTCTACCACAGACCCCATTTCCTGGTCTTGTGCACCCACGCTTGGACGTGCATAGCATCTTAACCATCAAAATTGCCTTCTCAGTTCCAACTTCAAGGTTTTATTACTTGCTTCTTTTTTCTTTTTCCAATTTAAACAAATTAAGCTCCAAATCCTGAAATTAAGAACCAAAAAGGCACAAAATCCACAAGGATCTCGTTCCTCGTCATTAGTAGATAAAATCAATCTTTTCTTAACAATTACTTGAGAAACAAGCCAAAATCACTAAGAAAGAGGGTAAATTATCACTCAAAAACATCATATTTTTGGCTCCAATCACCTAACGGGGCATTTGGACTTAGTGGGGCGTTTGCACCAGATGGGGCGTTTAACCTGATGAGGCGTTTTGGCACCTAGCATGGCATCTAATGGGTCAGTGTCACCCAACGATCAATCAGCTGCGCCATTAATTACTTTCCAATATTAAATCATTCTCTAATTCATTTAGCCACTCATTAAGCATACACAACATATAGACATACAAATATTTTACAATCATCATTTATCTCATAATAATTATTAAAGTCTCACACCAACATGAACATAAATTTTCGCAAGCACAAAAACTGGTTCATCACCTTTATTGTACTTGATTTGGGTCTAATATATGATGTTTTTGAGCTTAATTTGACTCCCTTTTGCTTTAGTTTTGGCTTGTTTCTTAGGTGTTTTAGGTAGATTTAATTTAGTTTTTAATTAGTTTAGGAAATTTTATCCCTTGAACTTTTTGATCCGTTTTGGGTGTGTTTCAGGTACTTTTTGGAGCTTAATTGAATAAAATAAATATGGAGTTGGAAAGAGGACGAAAGGACCTTGAAAATGACGCAAGAACAGAGCGAAACGGAGACGAAGCAGGGTACACATGCCCAGGCGCCCATGTTGGCGCCCCCAGGCGCGCGCACCACGTCAATCACTAGCAACAGCACCTGGCGCGCCCAGGCGCGTGACCCCCGTGCAGGCCCAATCGGGCCTGTTTTGCTGATTTCTGATGGGGATTCTCTTAGGTTTTGTAATTTTCTATTTATTCTAGGTTTAGAATTAGTTTTTAGGATGTTTTAGAAAGGGGAGATTACACAATCCTTGTGAGAGAAAGTGCTTGAATAAGACAATTGGAGATCAACAAAGAAGGAATCTGATTGAAGATTAAAGATCAACGGAGTAATTCAGAATTGTCTATGATTATGCGTTATTCTTCTACTCTTTGTTTTTCATTCCCAATTATGTGTAACTAAAACCCTTGTTAGGGAAATGGTGGATTTGCATGGATCTTAAATAGTTTATAATTGTTATGGATTAATGTTTTTCATTGAATCAATTGTTTGATTGTGTTTTTATTTTCAACGTAAATCTGGATCCGTTTATGTTTTGGGAACCTAATTCTTCAATTGGGAAATTAGGGATTGGGTATGACCATAACAATCAAACATTATAATCGTCCAATTTGTAGGGATACTTTTGGGGATTATATAACATATTTAATTTCAGTGTTCTTAATTGATGACTAATTGGTTGGTAATTTCTTAAGGGATTAAGGGTTCCAATTGAATAGGAAACACAATTGTTAAAGGAATTTAATAATTGTTACAGCTGGAATGTTTTTGATTCAATAGGAAAACAGAGATTCATAACTAGTAAATTATGTCATGCAATGATACCAGATTCCTAACGCTTTTCCCATTCTATTCTCAACTTATTTAATTCGTGCTTTGTTATTAGTTTTAGTTTAGTTTTAGTTTTTAATTAATCAAATCAAATTTCAGTTTAAAAAGTAGTTTCAAATTTCACTAGTAATCATAATAAGTTAGAAATTATTGAAAACAATTTGCAATCCTCATGGGAACGATAATTATTACTTGTGCACGATCTAGTATACTTGCTAGAGAGTCCAACAAGTTTTTGGCGCTGTTGCCGGGGATTGAAATTCGATTTCAATAATTTTTTGCACTTATTAGTAGTTATTTAGTGAACTTATGCTCCGGGTTCATGATGAGAAGGTCATATTCAATGTCTATGAGTCCATGAAACACCCAATGGGAGATGAGTAGTGCCTGAGGTTGGATGTGATAGAGTCCATTGTAGACTCTGTCTTGGAGGAGATGTGTTATGAAGATGCAGTGGAGGCAGCTTTGGTAACTGAGTGTGTTGAAGGAACTGAGCCTCACATCATAAAATCCCTTCTTGATGGAGCTGCAGAAGTCAAAGGAGGGAGGCAACCAAAAGATTTGAGGCTGGAAGAAAAGGAGGCCAGACCCAAACCGGAGCTTAAAGTGTTACCACCGGGCCTCAGGTATGTATTCCTTGATGAAACTGAATACTTCCCAATTATAATATATAGTACCTTAACTGAAATTGAAACTGAAAAATTATTAAGAGTATTAAGGCATTATAAATCTGCTATTGGCTGGAATGTATCAGATCTGAAGGGAATTAGTCCCTCTTTTTGCATGCATAAGATTCTCTTGGAGGAGAATTTTGAGCCTGTGATACAACCACAACGGAGGTTAAACCCCACTCTTCAAGAGGTTTTTAGGAAAGAGGTAGTGAAACTGTTGGATGCTGGGATTATTTACCCCATCTCAGATAGCACTTGAGTCAGCCCAATGCAAGTGGTCCCTAAGAAGGGTGGTGTCACTATGATTAAAAATGAAAATAATGAATTGATACCAACTCGTAATGTGTCGGGGTGGAGAGTGTGCATAGACTATAGGAGATTAAATAGTGCCACCCGTTAGATTTTAGAGAGGTTAGTCGGGCATGAGTATTATTGCTTTTTAGATGGTTATTCCGTTTATAACCAAATTCCTGTGGATCCCAAAGACCAAGAAAAAACTGCTTTTACTTGTCCCTTTGGAGTTTTCGCATATCGGAGGATGCCTTTTGGCTTATGCAATGCACCTGCGACTTTTCAAAGGTGTATGCTATCTATCTTCTCCGTTATGGTTGAAAAGTTCATTGAGGTTTTTATGGATGATTTCTCCGTCTTTGGATCCTCATTTGAATCATGTCTAAATAAACTGGAATAGGTTTTGAGAAGGTGCCAAGAAACTAACATTGTCCTTAATTGGAAAAAATGCCAATATATGGTTAAGGAAGGGATAGTTTTGGGGCACCTGATTTCAGAGAGGGGTATTGAGGTAGATAAGGCTAAAATTTCTGTGATTATTGAGAATCTACCTCCTCCTACAAATGTCAAAGGGGTTAGGAGTTTTCTTGGACATGCCGGTTTCTACCAGTGGTTCATAAAAGATTTTTCCAAAATAGCCAAACCTCTTTGTAATTTGTTGGAGAAAGATGTGGAATTTAACTTTGATAATGATTGCATGAATGCTTTCCATGAATTGAGAAAGAGACTAGTATCTGCTCCTGTGGTGATTCCACCTGATTGGAATAAATCTTTTGAACTTATGTGCGATGCAAGTGATTTTGCCATAGGTGCAGTACTAGGACAACGAAAAAAGAAGGTATTTCATGTAATTTATTATGCTAGCCGTGTGTTGAATGATGCTCAAATTAATTATACGAGTACAGAAAAGGAATTATTAGCTGTTATTTTTGCCATGGATAAGTTTCGTTCTTATTTAATAGGGTCGAAAGTTATCATATATACTGACCATGCAGCTTTAAGGCACCTTTTGGCTAAGCAAGATGCTAAGCCAAGACTAATAAGGTGGATCTTGTTACTACAAGAGTTCGATATTGAGATCAGGGACAAAAAGGGGGTTCAGAATGTTATAGCAGATCATTTGTCTATACTTCCTTTAAAGGGTAGTGATGGGAATGTAGAAGTACCCATTAAGGATGAATTCCCTGATGAGAAGCTTGTGGTTGTATCCGCTGCACAACCTTGGTTTGCGGACATAGCCAACTTCCATGCAGCTAAGGTAGTCCCAAAAGAATTGACATGGCAACAAAAGAAATTTTTTTTACATGATGTCAAGTTCTATGTTTGGAATGAGCCTTTCCTGTTTAGAAGAAGGGTAGATGGAGTCCTTAGGAGGTGTGTTTCTAATGAGGAAATACCTGATATTCTGTGGCACTATCATGCTTCGTATTATGCTGGACATTATAGTTTTGATAAAACAACGTCTAAGATTTTGCACAGTGGTTATTATTGGCAAACTATAATTAAAGTGGCTAGAAATTTTGTAATGCAGTGTGACAGGTGCCAGAGAATAGGTAATATCTTCGAAAAGGATGAGATGCCTCTCTAAATTATTTTGGAGGTGGAAATCTTTGATGTTTGGGGGATATATTTTGTGGGTCCATTCCCGCCCTCGTTTGGTAACAGGTATATTTTGGTTGCAGTGGACTATGTGTCCAAGTGGGTGGAGGCGATTGCAAGCCCCACCAATGATGCTGTTGTGGTTGTGAATTTTGATAGAAAACATATTTTCAACAAATTTGGGGTGCCCAGGGTGCTCATTAGTGATAATGGTACCCACTTTTGCAATAAGGTCTTAGACAAGGTTCTGGCCAAGTATGAGGTGCGCCATAAAGCTATTACCCCTTACCATCCTCAAACTAGTGGCCAGGTAGAGACCGGTTTCCAATCGTGAGCTCAAACGAATTCTAGATAAAATTGTTAATAGCTCTCGAAATGATTGGTCTAGGAAACTAGATGACGCTCTATGGGCTTATAGGACAGCTTTTAAGAGCCCTTTGGGAATGTCAGCCTATCAGGTGGTGTTTGGGAAAAATTGTCATTTGCCTGTTGAGCTGGTTCATAAGGCTTATTGGGCAACCAGATTTCTAAATATGGATATGCAACAAGCTGGTGAGAAAAGAATTTTGCAGCTCACTGAACTTGCTGAGTTTAGGGAGCAAGCATATAATTGGTCTAAAGCTTTAAAAGAAAAGACTAAGCAATGGCATGAAAAGAAAATAGTTCCTAAGAATTTTGAAAAAGGCCAACTTGTCTTGTTGTATAAATCTAGGCTGAGGCTTTTCCCTGTAAAGTTTAAGTCTAGGTGGTCTGGTCCATTTGTTGTTGAGCAGGTGTTCCCTTATGGGTTAGTGGAGGTGAAAGATCCCAAGGATGGTCGAACTTTCAAAGTTAATGGCCAACGACTGAAGATATACCTGGGAGGAGCGGTGGATAGGTGCAAAACCACTGCTCGCCTCCTTAACCCTTAGTCTCTGTGTTTTCCCCAAGCCTCCGAAAGGAGGTGACCCGTCAGGCTCGTGACGTTAAACAAGCGCTAGTTGGGAGGCAACCCAATGTTAGATAATTTCCCTTAGCTTTGTAGGATTTTTCTTTTGTTTTTATTGCATGGATAATGTTCTATTCACTCTCTATTGCATTTGTATATATATTTTATGTTTGAAGCAGGTGTGAGTTGATGTCTCCCCCATGAGCGGTGTTATTTGGAACTTGTTTCTAATGACCTACAGGTATTAAGTTTGGGGGAGCATCTTCTCACTTTGTTTAGTGATGAGCTGTGCAGCAGATGTATAGTGAAGTTCACTAAACTTTTCCTTGCATTTATTTTAATTTTTATTTTGTAGTTATAGGTTAGATTATTTTGCTTGAGGACAAGACAACCTCTAAGTTTGGGGGAGTGGACAAAATAAAATTTTTTATGATCTGAATTGTTCTCCCATTTTTAGTGTTGGTTTGTGTCCTTGGTAGGAGTAGGTAATTATTCTAGACTTAGGACTTTTTTTTATGATAGGTGTAAATACTTAGTTTAGGATTAGACTCATTGATTTTTGACATTAATTGATTGAGCTGTAAATATTTTTGAGATCTGGTTATTTTGACAAACATTTTGAGAAGTTGTGATTAGTGAACTGATCTTTAGCCTAGTGAGACTTTGAGCCTAAACACTGAAGGGGTATGTGATTATTGAGTTATTTTGATTTGAAACCCCTATTTCTTTCATGAGTGTTGTTCACATTGGCTTTGTGTTCTAGAACTTGACCTGTGACCATTTCAAGATTGATTTTTGTTTGCATGCATGAAAATTATTAAGGCACTTAGGATGTGTTTTTGTGGCCTTCAACTGATTTGAATTGATTATAGTTCCCTTAGTTGCCCATTTTTAGCCTAATGAAATTAAGATTTTTCTTTGGTACACTGCATTGATTGCATAATTTTTGTGAGTACCTTAGGAATTTTGAATGAGCAATTAAGAGGAATGATTCAATAAGGAAAAGTGAAAGAATGGTACAAAGTGTTGTGAGTCTACTTCTCTTTCATGAATGAAATATATGAAATAGAAAAAAAATATAATAAAAAAGGAATTTGGAAGAGAGTGAGGAAAAAGGAAAAAAGTGAAAAGAGAAGAAGAATAGAATAATTGTGAGTTGAGTGTGAGTCCTCTTTGTATTCATTGCTCATTCATGATTTTTTAGGGAAATTTGTTTTGCATTTTAGCCCTTAGCTTTATCTCTTCTTTCTTTAATCACACCTTACACTTTTAGTCATGGCCTCATTACAACCAAAATAAAGACCTTTTGATTTTTGCATGTATTCAGTACTTTCAGTGGCGATTTTGGTCTATGGTCAAGCTTATGGTAACACTTAGTCATTGTATGAACTTGAGTGAATTGATATATGACCCTTGATATACATGAGAGATACACACTGTGAGGTTGAGAGTGTTCACTAGTCTTGATTTCTTATTGAGTTTGTTTCTCTAACCAGGTTTCAATTGTATGTATGCTTGTGAAAATAAGTGTCCGAGTCTGTGAGTCGACGTTCTAGATTAGGTGTGTACATTTTGATTTAGAGGGTAGCCTTGAGTTTCTGAATTTTTATTTTACATTTGCCTGGGACATAAAAAATGCTAAGTTTGGGGGAGTGATTTGGGTCTAATATATGAAGTTTTTGGGTTTAATTTGATTCCCTTTTGCTTTGGTTTTGGCTTGTTTCTTAGGTGTTTTAGGTAGATTTAATTTAGTTTTTAATTAGTTTAGGAAATTTTATCCCTTGAACGTTTTGATCCGTTTTAGGTGTGTTTCAGGTATTTTTTGGAGCTTAATTGAAGAAAATAAATATGGAGTTGGAAAGAGGACGAAAGGACCTTGAAAATGGCGCAAGAATGGAGCGAAACGGAGACGGAGCAGGGTGCACACGCCCAAGCGCCCAGGTTGGCGCACCCAGGCGCGCGCACCGCGTCAATCACCAGCAACAACACCAGGAGCTCCCATTCTATTTCCCATTCTAATGCTTTTCCCATTCTATTCTCAACTTATTTAATTCGTGCTTTGTTATTAGTTTTAGTTTAGTTTTAGTTTTTAATTAATCATATCAAATTTCAGTTTAAAAAGTAGTTTCAAATTTCACTAGTAATCATAATAAGGTAGAAATTATTGAAAACAATTTGCAATCCTCATGGGAACGATAATTTTACTTCTACTATATTACTTGTGCACAATCTAGTATACTTGCTAGAGAGTCCAACAGTACTACTCTAATTATGATCAATATCAACTACCCTAAGGTTCATTATTCTACTTATTCATGTACCCTTAGCTACCACTATATACAGTGTAGAAACTATTCCCTAAGTAGAGGTAATACCCCCTCCTTACCTCAAATGAAAAAAGAGAGAGAAAACCTCAAACCCTTAGTGTTCTCCCTTTGATTTTGAATCTATAGAACTTGAATCTCTTGCTCCTAGCTTGCAACCTTATGAGAGCCACTAGTAAATGAGTTGGGAATGAGTCCAAAGGTGATCTTGAGGGAGGAAGATGATTCACTCTCACTTGAGAAGCTTCTTGGGGCATGAGAGATAAAACAAAGCCATGGGTATTGTGTGTTAGTGAGAGAAAGATTGAAAGCTATGGTGATTATGGAGGTGGTGATGATGGAGATGATGGTGGTGAGCTTGGATGATGGTGGAAACCCTTGGAAAAGAGCTATGGAAACTTGGCTTCTCTTAGAAGTTTGAGTTCTTAAATTAGGGAAGAAGAATGGAGCTTTACTTGAGCTCCATGCTCTTTTTTTTTTCTGCCTTGCAGCGAACTAATAGTCTGGCTAGTTTTATTTATTTTCTCTTCTTTGCACTTCATAATGTCATAACTTCTTCGTTACCCGTCGGATCTTGCTCAAATTTGAAAGCAAGCTTCCCTACATACTAACCTTCACATCCAACGGTGGAATTCATGTTTAGATTTGTAAATATTTTACTTTTAATTTCCTAATAGAAAGTATTTAAAACACCAAAAAAGTCGTTTCTAACACTCATTTTCCCATCTTTCAACTTCTTATTCTTTGCTAAGGCTATCAAACTACTTCATAGAAACAAATATGATCCTAATCCAACACCTTAAATTCTTCTTTAATATAATTATCATTTTTATAATACAATTATTATTCTTATTATTCTTGGAATTAAAATTCGGGATGTTACAAGTGTCTTGAAGTATTTGAAGTTATGGGTGATGATTATCAAGAGTTGAAGTTGAGATTTGATGATGACTTGTTGAAGTTTTTGGTATGATGGATGATGATGGTTATGTGATTTAGAGGGAGATTTTGAGGATGAAAGCTAGGAGAAGAAGGTTTTTGAAGTTAGAAACTTCAAGAAGGTTGTGGGAGTTGGATTTTGGTGATGTGGGGCGGTTGGGGGTGAGAAATTCTAGAAGTTTCTCCTCCCACCACCTCTTTCATTTTCTGCAACTGACGTAGCGCGCTTAAGCGCTCTACCTTTTTTTTAATCAGGGGGCGCAATTGAGCGCAATAGGGCGCGCTTGAGCATGATGCTATTTTGGACCAGCATGCCTGGGCGCAAAAACACCCTGGAGCAACAATACTTGAGCCCGAATCATGCTTAGGTGCCCCAGCCCTACGCTTGAGCGCCCCAGTTTTATCCAAAACTCCGAATTCGCACTTTTTAACATCCTAATGGATTCTAATTCATTCTAGAACTTCCATAAACGTAAAAATTAATAGAAGAACACTCTAAATGTGATATTTACATTTCATTATTTAAAATTAACATTCGGAATGTTACATATTTCCTAGCTAGGTTCAACACCTATCATTTTTTGTAACACCCCAAAATTTTAATCCTGGATTAATAAAAGTTAATTATAAATTTTATTTATAATTAATTATTATTATAAATTCCTGATAAAATTAGATAGATAATTATTGCAAATAGGTGGAAAATAATTGTAAATTATTTTCTATGCAAAAATTAGATTTTTGCATATTAGTCCTTGCTGTAGGACCTAAGTGCAATATTAGAAAGATTTTGGAGGGAAGAAAGAATAAAATAATTATTTTTCAAATTTTAGTCGAAATACTCGAGTATTTCGTCCGATACTTGAGTATTCTGGGTGGAACAGGTTGAGTTAGTGCATTTGATGAGTCACCGTTCCACTTAAACCTCGATTCGACACAAAATCAGCTGAGGAACACCTCAACCGCTTCGTGTCGATCTGCATGCAATTGAAGATTGCTTATTTAAGCTCATCAACAACGAATTCGAGCTTCTTGTTGATGAAATCGTGAGTTAGGGTTTCAAATTTGTCATCCACGATTCTATTTCGTTCTTGAGTGTTAGGTTGAGTGTGATACAGGGTTATGAAGCTTACATCCTGAGCTTCGTAAAGACTCTAAGCTTGTGAAATGAGGATTCGCGTGCAAAGAGAATTGGAGCTCGAAAGATTGGGGTCTTTGTTGATAAGTGGTTCGGGAAGCTTACTTGGATCTTTGATTTTGGTAAGCTCTTGAACTCTTGAGACTTCAATTTAGTTTCATTCTCTTATGCATGTTGCAGAGAACAATTTCTAATATTTTTCCCCAATTATTTTACATGATTTGATGATCAAAATCCTAGGTCCTATGACCCTACTCAAAACGGTGTTGCTGTCAAATGGATTTTGTGGAAACTAGCTTGGAGGTTGAATTTCTGTCAAGTTTCAGTTCTCACACGACATAGAGGTAAGTGGGAAGCTATACATTCACTAGAATAAGGATTGATTTCATGAATTACTGTAGGAAGCCACCATGAGGCTTAAAGGGCATAGTTTGAAATAGGATATTGGCTTGGAGGCCATTCTGTGTGTTGCAAGTTGTTGGATCATGTTTATTATGTTGCATGCAAGCTAAATGCAAGTTATTTTCGTGTTAAAGATGCTCAGAATTGAAATTGACATGTTGAGTTGTTGGAATATGATTTTTATGCTTAATGAATACTCAGTTTTGATTCAGTGTAATTTGATGTAATTTCTGTGTTGGAACATGTTTAATATACTTAAACTTAACTCTTTGAATGTTGGTTTTGGTTAAAATTGGTTAGATTTGAATTTGGTATGTGAAAACTCAGTTTCAGTGCTGTACTGTCATGGAATAATCGAATCTTTGGCTCGATACTCGAGTATTTCGTGGTGCACCAGTGCGTCTGGTAGCACCAGTACTCGAGTGTTTGAGCTGAGACTAGAGTATTGTCTGACGCACCATTTTGAAATTGTGATGAACTACTCGAGTCTTGCATGAACTACTCGAGTATTCTGGAATGATGAACTACTCGAGTAATTCATGAACTACTCGAGTATTTCTGGAAAATCTGAAACTGTAATTTTCAGAAAAAGTATGAACTACTCGAGTCTTTTGGTAAGATACTCGAGTACTTTTAGTCAGAACACTTAAATTTCATTTTTAAAATCTAACCAAGTTATTTTAACCCAAATTATTAATTTTTAAGTTAATTAATCATGTTCCAAGAAATTAATGAGGTTATAAGATTACATCAATTACTTTGAATACTTGTGAATAAATTATTCCATGTTGAATATTTATATTAAGATTAAAGAGGGATTAATATTAAATGGAATATGTTATGGCATTCATGCTTGGTGTTGGTGGTATATCGTCATTTTGTCATGTTCAAGGGTTACTGCTTGCTTGACCTCACTTCAAGGTTGACGTTGTGGGTCTTATGTCTAGATGACTATGTAATACAAGTGATAGTTTACGTTTTGGTGACGTGACGTTCACTAGATAGAGTGACGTTGTTTATCACTTTCAAGGAAGTACGCCATACGTTTGATAATGTATTTTTGGAACATGAGGAGGGCCTCTAGGAGTGCCAAAGGTTACTGCTTGCTCGACCCCACTTCAAGGTTGACTTTGTGGGTCTTATGTCTAGATGACTATGTAATACAGTGATAGTTTTACGTTTTGGCGACGTGACGATCACTAGATAAAGTGATGTTGTTTATCACTTCGAGCAAGTACGCCATACGTTTGATAACGTATTATTTTTGTATTCTGGGAATACAATGAAGTTATGGAAGGATGTCCATTTTAGAGATTAGTTGGAGAATTTTAGTAGAGTGAGATAACATGCATCATATCATCATTGATTTATTTATGTGATTAAATTTGATATGATTATAAAATGTTAACTTCTCACTTTGCATATTTATTGCTCATCCTTATTTGATTATGTGTATGTATATGCTTACCCCTGTGCCCTTGATAGGTGATGGCATGTTACCTAGCATGCGTAGAGATCAGACCCATCCCTAGCGGGATATGAACGTATGAGGAGCACCGAGCGACATTTGAGGGTGAGGTGGAGTTCACACTCTTCCACCCTAACCCCCTCGTTCGGGTGCGCCCTCGTAGGTTTAGGATACCTATTATATATACTATGCACATCCCTGCTTTTTATGTTTATAGAGGACCACCACCGCCAGCTCAACCTGTACGTAGGTTTCATAGTTTTCGTTTTCGTCCTGCTACTCGTTCTCATCCCTCTGCCTACAGAGTTTTCACCGATGAGGATGTTCCTTCATCCTATTCGACTTGAGCTGGTGGGACTACACCAGCTACTACTTTTGGACCTACTGACAAGTCTGCCACTCAGTCGGACGGGATAAAGGAGAGGGAGAGCGAGGAGGAGGGAGTACCAGTCGAGCCGGTTCCCAGACCTCGAGGAGGACCCAGTGGTTCCTAGGACATGCATAGTATAGTTAGTAGGGATCCCGGACCGACTTTGCTGCTGCAGTGGACCAGACAGATGCGTGGAGGACCAGTTGACCTGCTTTCAGACACTCCTTATTTTTGAGTTGTGATATATTGTACATATTTTGAGAGTGTTTGAGAGTTTAGGTCTTATTTTCAGACTTTTATATGTATTTTCAGTTTATAGACATGATCACCTGTACTTTGCTGACTTTTGTACCTATGGATCCCTTTTCATGATGACATATATATATATATATATAATCTTTATTACAGCATGGATCCTTGAGTACTACTATCTTTCCGCGCACTCTGATTTTGTTAAAAGAGAATTCGGCGACTGTTATTATTTGGAAAATAATTTTATGCGAACAACAAGGCAACACTATATTTATAATTATAGAAGTCTAAAATAATTTTTAATTAACAATTATACGTTGTCTTGCAAATTATTAATCGTTTCAATATTCTATTGATTAAGCGAACGGAGCTGAATTCGTTAAATTGTTTCATGATTTAATATAAAGTTAATTTATCCAAATTATTAATGTCCATAAATAATATTAATTTTTTATTAATGAGAAAATAAAATAATAATATTGTTAAAGAGGAAAGGGTGTCACACTTTTTATGGTATCAGAGCATGGTCCTGTTCCTCCTAGCTCAGTTGGAAGCAGTTAGGCAAGCTGTTTGAATAGATCGAATATAGTTAGGATAAGATAGGATAGTTATTCCAATCCAAAAGAGACCTTTAAGTGATATAGAGACCATAGTGCAGGTCTGCTATGAAGTTCCTTAACAAGTACTTTCCGGAAGATTTGCGAAGGAAAAAGGAGATAGAATTTATGCAACTTAAACAAGGGGATATGAGTGTAGGGGAATATGCTGCCAAGTTCGAGGCACTGATGAAGTATTCTCCATCTTACTTGAACACTCCAGATGAACGAAGCAAATGTATTAAGTTTGAAGGTGGACTGAGACCAGAATTGAAGTCTGTTTCAGTTATCAGAAAATACGGAGTTTTCCAGCATTGGTGGACATGTGCCGAATGTATGAAGACGATAAGAAAGCTGAAGGAGTGGTTAATCAAGAGAAGAGAAGTCAACAAGGTTATGGACCACAAAGAAAGAAGGGTTCTGGTTATCGAGGAAAGAGTCCATACTTTAACAAGAGCCGAGGCAAGGGTAAGATTGCAAGTGGTGACAGAGCAAAGCCTCGCAATGATGCACCTCTTTGTGAAAAGTGCAACCATCATCATTATGGAAGATTGTGCTGGGCAACCAGTAGCAGTTTCAACTGTGGCAAACAAGGTCACATTGCACGTTTTTGCAAAGAACCTGGGAGGAGTAATTCCAATGAACCTGCTAGCAAATCAATTACTCAAGGGAGAGTGTTTACCTTGAGTGGAGTAGAAGCTAACCAGTCTCCTGATCTCGTGCAAGGTAATTATCTCCTCAATAACCACCCTTGCATGATTTTGTTTGACTCAGGAGCTACGCATTCTTTTGTCTCATATGAATGTGTAAATAGGTTGAAGTTAGCAGTGTCAAATTCGCCCATTTGTTTTAAAATAGAAACCCCTATGGGGTTACCTGAATTCACCTCCAAAGTCTGCTTAGACTGTAGTGTCGAGATATTCGATCGCGTCACTAAGGTAGATCTGATTTGTCTCCCTCTGTTACAAATAGATGTGATCTTAGGTATGAATTGGTTAGAGAAAAACCAAGTGAACATAGATTGTGAAATAAAAACAATCATATACAAACCCCTCGAACCCAAAGGATTCATGTGTTTGTTCTCCATTATGGGAGAGGAGAAGGAGAAACCATTAGAAGAGATTCCAGTTGTGAAGAACTTTCCCGAGATATTTCCTGAAGAGATTCAAAGATTACCCCCGAAGAGAGAGATTGAATTCGGGATAGAGTTAACTCCAGGAAATGGTCCCATCTCTATCGCTCCATATAGAATGGCACCACCGGAAATGGCGGAACTGAAGAAGAAAGTAGAGGAGTTATTACAAAAGCAACTCATCAGACCAAGCGTATCACCCTGGGGAGCTCCATTGTTGTTCGTGAAGAAAAAGGATGGGAGTATGCGTATGTTTGTAGACTATAGACAGCTGAACAAGGTCACATCAAAAACAAGTATCCTCTGCCAAGGATAGATGACCTTATGGATCAGGTCAGAGGAGCTTCAGTATTTTCCAAGATAGATCTGAGGTCGGGATATCATCAGATCAGGATAAAGGAGGAAGACATACCCAAGACGACATTTCGCTCCCGATACGGACATTATGAATATGTAGTAATGCCGTTCGGACTAACGAATGCACCTGCTATCTTCATGGACTACATGAACCGAATCTTCCGACCATACTTGGATTCGTTCGTAATAGTATTCATTGATGATATTTTGATCTACTCCAAGAATGAAGAAGAGCATGTAGAACATCTTCAAATCGTGTTGAAGATCTTAAAAGAGAAGCAGTTGTACGTCAAACTCTCGAAATGTGAGTTTTGGTTGAAGGAAGTCAAATTCTTGGGTCATGTGATCTCTAAAGAAGGAATAGCAGTAGACCCTACAAAGGTGGATTCTGTGCTACAATGGGGACAACCTGCAACTGTGACGGAAGTAAGAAGTTTCTTAGGATTGGCGGGATATTACCGTCGATTCATTGAAGGATTTTCAAAGATAGCACTGCCGTTGACAAAGTTGACTCGAAAAGATCAACCGTTCGTTTGGGACGACAAGTGTGAAAGAAGTTTCCAAGAATTGAAGGAAAGATTAACATCATCTCCTGTGTTAATCTTGTCAGATCCCAATAAGAATTTTGAAGTATTCTGTGATGCGTCAAAGCAAGGGCTTGGAAGTGTACTAATGCAAGAAAGACGGGTAGTTGCTTATGCTTCACGTCAATTGAAGACGCATGAGGTGAATTATCCGACGCATGACTTGGAGTTAGCTACTATTGTATTTGCCTTGAAGATATGGAGGCACTATCTCTATGGCACTACTTTTCAAGTGTATAGTGACCATAAAAGCCTGAAGTATCTGTTTGATCAGAAAGAATTAAACATGAGACAAAGAAGATGGATGGAGTTTCTCAAAGACTATGATTTCAAGCTTCAATATCATCCTGGCAAGGCAAACGTAGTGGCGGACGCGCTAAGCAGAAAAGCAATCCACTTAAGCCAGATGATGGTGAAAGAAGCTATCTTGATCGAAGAATTCAGAGATTTAAGTCTAACAATGGAAGTCGAACCATCAAGCATCAAGATGGGCATGCTACAAATCACAAATGAATTCATGAATGAAATTCGTGAATTATAACATAAGGATGAAGAATTGACTGAAAAGAAGAGACTGATGATAGAAGGAAAGGAGAAGGACTTTCACCTTGAATCAGATGCGATTCTTCGTTTCCGAACGAGAATTTGCATCCCGAAGAATTCAGATTTGAGGAAGCTGACTCTTGACGAAGCTCATAAAAGCAGAATGAGCATGCATCCAGGCTCAATCAAGATGTATCAAGACCTGAAGAAGATCTTTTGGTGGTCATGATTGAAAAGAGATGTTGCTAAATACGTAGCTTCGTGTCTGGTGTGTCAAAAAGCCAAAGCGAAACACCAGAAACCTGGAGGAGAGCTCCAACCATTGAATGTACCTCAATGGAAATGGGAGAGCATATCAATGGACTTCGTATCAGGTTTGCCCAAGACGACCTCAAATCATGATGAAATTTGGGTAATAGTAGATCGTTTAACGAAGGTGGCGCATTTCATTCCAATAAGCACCCGAAATTCTCTGGAAAAGCTTACCCAATTGTATATCAAAGAAGTTGTTCGATTACATGGGATACCTTCAAGTATCATATCAGACCGTGATCCCAGATTCACGTCCAGATTCTGGAACAGTTTGCACCAAGCAATGGGCACAAGATTTAGGATGAGTTCTGCATATCATCCTCAGACTGAAGGGCAATCGGAAAGAGCGATTCAGTCTTTAGAAGATGTTTTGAGAGCATGTGCACTTGAGGAACAAAGAAGTTGGGATCAAGTGTTACCTCTTGCTGTATTCACTTAAAACAACAGCCATCATGCCAGTATAGGAATGGCACCATTTCAAGCCTTGTATGGGAGGAAATGTCAAACCCCGCTATGTTGGTTTCAAGTGGGGGAGAATTTGATGGTTGGTCCGGAAATGGTTCAGCAGACAATTGAGAAGATTAGGATGGTTCAGGATAAGATGAGGACGACACAGAGTAGACAGAAGAGCTATGAAAATATAAGAAGAAAGCCATTGGAATTTTCAGAAGGGGATCATGTATTTCTTCGGATCGTTCCGATGAAGGGAGTTAGCCGAGCCTTGAAAACTCGGAAACTTTCACCCAAATTCATTGGCCCTTACCAAATCCTCAAGCGAATAGGTTCTGTCGCTTACCAAATAGCCTTACCTCTGTCCTTAGCTAATTTGCACAATGTATTTCATGTGTCTCAACTCAAGAAATACGTGCACGATCCGACCGTAATCCTTCAGATTAAGCCAGATGATCTGAGCCTAAGAGAGAACCTTACTTTTGAAGCCTGTCCTGTTGATATAGAAGATAGTAGAGTTAAGCAACTCAGAGGAAAAGAAATTCCTTTAGTAAAGGTCATTTGGGAGAACGGAAACGTGTCGGAAGCGACATGGGAATTAGAAAGTAAGATGTGTTAGGAATATCCAGGTTTGTTTTTATAATACAAGAATTTCGGGGACGAAATTCCTTTTAAGTGGGGGAGTAATGTAACACCCCAAAATTTTAATCCTGGATTAATAAAAGTTAATTATAAATTTTATTTATAATTAATTATTATTATAAATTCCTGATTAAATTAGATAGATAATTATTGCAAATAGGTGGAAAATAATTGTAAATTTTTTTCTATGCAAAAATTAGATTTTTGCATATTAGTCCTTGCTGTAGGACCTAAGTGCAATATTAGAAAGATTTTGGAGGGAAGAAAGAATAAAATAATCATTTTTCAAATTTTAGTCGAAATACTCGAGTATTTCGTCCGATACTCGAGTATTCTGGGTGGAACTGGTTGAGTTAGTGCGTTTGATGAGTCACCATTCCACTTAAACCTCGATTCGACACGAAATCAGCTGAGGAACACCTCAACTGCTTCGTGTCGATCTGCATGCAATTGAAGATTGCATATTTAAGCTCATCAACAACGAATTCGAGCTTCTTGTTGATAAAATCGTGAGTTAGGGTTTCAAATTTGTCATCCACGATTCTATTTCGTTCTTGAGTGTTAGGTTGAGTGTGATACAGGTTACGAAGCTTACATCCTGAGCTTCGTAAAGACTCTAAGCTTGTGAGTTGAGGATTCGCGTGCAAAGAGAACTGGAGCTCGAAAGATTGGGGTCTTTGTTGATAAGTGGTTCGGGAAGCTTACTTGGATCTTTGATTTTGGTAAGCTCTTGAACTCTTGAGACTTCAATTTAGTTTCATTCTCTTATGCATGTTGCATAGAACAATTTCTAATCTTTTTCCCCAATTATTTTACATGATTTGATGATCAAAATCCTTGGTCTTATGACCCTACTCAAAATGGTGTTGCTGTCAAATGGATTTTGGGGAAACTAGCTTGGAGGTTGAATTTCTGTCAAGTTTCAGTTCTCACACGACTTAGAGGCAAGTGGGAAGCTATACATTCACTAGAATAAGGATTGATTTCATGAATTTGTGTAGGAAGCCACCATGAGGCTTAAAGGGCATAGTTTGAAATAGGATATTGGCTTGGAGGCCATTCTGTGTGTTGCAAGTTGTTGGAGCATGTTTATTATGTTGCATGCAAGCTAAATGCAAGTTATTTTCGTGTTAAAGATGCTCAGAATTGAAATTGACATGTTGAGTTGTTGAAATATGATTTTTATGCATAATGAATGCTCAATTTTGATTCAGTGTAATTTGATGTAATTTTTGTGTTGGAACATGTTTAATATACTTAAACTCAACTCTGTTGAATGTTGGTTTTGGTTAAAATTGGTTAGAATTGAATTTGGTATGTGAAAACTCAGTTTCAGTGCTGTACTGTCATGGAATACTCAAGTCTTTGGCTCGATACTCGAGTATATTGTGGTGCACCAATGCGTCTGGTAGCACCAGTACTCGAGTGTTTGAGCTGAGACTAGAGTATTGTCTGACGCACCAATTTGAAATTGTGATGAACTACTCGAGTCTTGCATGAACTACTCGAGTATTCTGGAATGATGAACTACTCGAGTAATTCATGAACTACTCGAGTATTTCTGGAAAATCTGAAACTGTACTTTTCAGAAAACGTATGAACTACTCGAGTCTTTTGGTAAGATACTCGAGTACTTTTAGTCAGAACACTTAAATTTCATTTTTAAAATCTAACTAAGTTATTTTAACGCAAATTATTAATTTTTAAGTTAATTAATCATGTTCCAAGAAATTAATGTGGTTATAAGATTACATCAATTACTTTGAATACTTGTGAATAAATTATTCCATGTTGAATATTTATATTAAGATTAAAGAGGGATTAAACTTAAATGGAATATGTTATGGCATTCATGCATGGTGTTGGTGGTAGATCGTCATTTTGTCATGTTCAAGGGTTACTGCTTGCTTGACCCCACTTCAAGGTTGACATTGTGGGTCTTATGTCTAGATGACTATGTAATACAAGTGATATATAGTTTACGTTTTGGCGACATGACGTTCACTAGATAGAGTGACGTTGTTTATCACTTTCAAGCAAGTATGCCATACGTTTGATAACGTATTTTTGGAACATGAGGAGGGCCTCTAGTAGTGTCAAAGGTTACTGCTTGCTCGACCCCACTTCAAAGTTGACGTTGTGGGTCTTATGTCTAAATGACTATGTAATACAGTGATAGTTTTGTTAGTTCCATGGTGAATGTTTTGATAATGACAAAGTGTTTTGAACAAGCTATCATGTGATGATCAAGTTCAAGTTCAACAAGCAACAACAAACATCAAGTGAAGAAGAGAGAACAAGCTCATGAAGACTTAAGTTTGAGTGTAATTATTTTTGTTTTATCTTTTGCCTCTCAAGCTTCATAGGTTTTCATTTGGGTAGTTTGTTTAGAGGGTAGTGAATCTCATTCATAAGTCATGATTTAATCATAATTTGAGTTTTCACTTAACCTAGAATCAATAGGTGGCTTAAAGGTTTTAAAGGAAAGGTTGGTTTTTGAGAAAACAAGTTTTAAACAAGTGCAGTATCAATCTACTCAAGTAAATCAAGATTTAATCGAGTAGTACTCGAGTATGCTGCAATTTACTCGAGTAAACACTACTGAACTGGTTTTTTAAAATACGTTTTTCACTTCTCAAAATCAGTTTTCAAGTGCCATAACTTTTGGGTATTCTATATAAACCTTTTCCTAACCTTTGTGATTATAACCCATCATTTTGATATTCATTTTACAAAGAATCAAGCCACTCTATTCTCTCTCAATTTCAAAGATCAAAGCTTTTCTATTTTCATATTCTTTGATCAAGAACCTTTGAATCTCTTGTGTGATTTGTCATAGCTATTGATTGAGATTCATTAGGATTGTTATGTGTATTCATTGAGTTTTAATCTTTGCGATAAGGCAAGCCACTACAACAAACAAGAAGCCTTGGTGTGTCGATTATCATCAAGCAAAGTTCAAGCAATTGAAGAAAGTCTTGGTTGTGAATCAAGCAAGGAGAAGCCTTGGTGTGTGGATTATCATCAAGCAATTGAAGACTTGTTGTGTCGATTATCAACAAGGGATAGAGGTTAGATTAGAGAGAAGATCAATAGGATTACAAGGCAAGGGTGTCGGTTATCTCTTGTAGGCTAGCAAGAAGGAAGTCTTGTGAGGCAATCACTTGTAATTTGAGAACTCTAATTCCTCATAGTGAAGAATCTCTCTTGGTTGAAGAGGGGACTGGATGTATCTTTCAAGCGGGTGAAAGTGAACCAGGATAAATCGCTGTGTCGTATCTCTAAACCCTTATTCTTTATATTCAAGTCATTGGATTACGTTCTTGGTTGAAAACCTAGAAAAGAGTGATTTTCATAATTGATTGAATTGAATCTTTAATTGTTCAAATTGATAAAGGGAAAATCATTTTCATAACTAGGTTAATCAATAAGAATATAGGTGTTAATCATCTCCGTTGAATCTCTTATCTTTCATGTGAATTGATTGATTTTCGTATGCGAATGAAAACTTGATTTTTCTGGTTTCTGTCAGATATACTCGAGTAAACGAGTCTTTAATCGAGTACTACTCGAGTATTCTGAAATCTACTCGAGTAAACCTGAGAGTTTTTGGAAAAATATTTTGTTTTGATTGTTTTGATTTGTTTTGTTCGAAAATCTTTCAAGGTAGCTTAGACACCTATTCAACCCCCCCTTCTAGGTGTATTCCTAGGGTTCCTTTGTCTCTCCAACCACCAATTGCGGTTTCCTCAAGTTTTACGTTTTGGCGACGTGACGATCACTAGATAAAGTGACGTTGTTTATCACTTCGAGCAAGTACGCCATACGTTTGATAACGTATTATTTTTGTATTCTGGGAATACAATGAAGTTATGGAAGGACGTCCATTTGAGAGATTAGTTGGAGAATTTTAGTAGAGTGAGATAACATGCATCATATCATCATTGATTTATTTATGTGATTAAATTTGATATGATTATAAAATGTTAACTGCTCACTTTGCATATTTATTGCTCATCCTTATTTGATTAAGTGTATGTATATGCTTACCCCTGTGCCCTTGATAGGTGATGGCACGTTACCTAGCATGCGTAGAGATCAGACCCATCCCTAGCGGGATATGAATGTATGAGGAGCACCGAGCGACATTTGAGGGTGAGGTGGAGTTCACACTCTTCCACCCTAACCCCCTCGTTCGGGTGCGCCCTCGTAGGTTTAGGATACCTATTATATATACTATGCACATCCCTGCTTTTTATGTTTATAGAGGACCACCACCGCCAGCTCGACCTGTACGTAGGTTTCATAGTTTTCGTTTTCGTCCTGCTACTCGTTCTCATCCCTCTGCCTACAGAGTTTTCACCGATGAGGATGTTCCTTCATCCTATCTGACTGGAGCTGGTGGGACTACACCAGCTACTACTTTTGGACCTACTGACAGGTCTGCCACTCAGTTGGACGGGATAGAGGAGGATCCCGAGGAGGGGGAGAGCGAGGAGGAGGGAGTACCGGTCGAGCTGGTTCCCAGACCTCGAGGAGGACCCAATGGTTCCTAGGACATGCATAGTATAGTTAGTAGGGATCCCGGACCGACTTTGCTGGTGCAGTGGACCAGACAGATGCGTGGAGGACCAGTTGACCTGCTTTCAGACACTCCTTATTTTTGAGTTGTGATATATTGTACATATTTTGAGAGTGTTTGAGAGTTTAGGTCTTATTTTCAGACTTTTATATGTATTTTCAGTTTATGGACATGATCACTTGTACTTTGCTGACTTTTGTACCTATGGATCCCTTTTCATGATGACATATATATATATAATGTTTATTACAGCATGGATCCTTGAGTACTACTATCTTTCCGTGCACTCTGATTTTGTTAAAAGAAAATTCGGCGACTGTTATTATTGGAAAATAATTTTATGCGAACAACAAGGCAACGCTGTTAGTTCCATGGTGAATGTTTTGATAATGACAAAAGGTTACAAAGTGTTTTGAACAAGCTACAAAGATGTTGATTAAGTTTCAAGTTCAACAAGCAACAACAAACATCAAGTGAAGAGAGAAAACAAGCTCATGAAGACTTAGTTTGAGTGTAATTGTAATTGTTTTATCTTTTGCCTCTCAAGCTTCTTAGGTCTTTTATTTGGTTAGAGTTTATTTAGAGGGTAGTGAATCTCTTTCATAAGTCATGATTAAATCATAATTTGAGTTTTCACTTAACCTAGAATCAATAGGTGGCTTAAAGGTTTTAAAGGAAAGGTTTAGTTTTGAGAAGACAAGTTTCTAACATGTGCAGTGTGGATTTAATCGATTAAGTCATAATTTAATTGATTAATACTCGATTAAGCTGAAATTTAATCGATTAAATACTGCTGAACTGGTTTTTTAAAATACGATTTTCACTTCTCAAAATCAGTTTTCAAGTGCTACAACTTTTGGGTATTCTATATAAACCTTTTCCTAATCTTTGTGATTAATGAGAACACTTTCATAATCAATTTTACAAGAATCAAGCCACTCTATTCTCTCTCAATTTCAAAGATCAAAGCTTTCATATTTTCATATTCTTTGATCAAGAACCTTTGAATCTCTTATTGTGAATTGTCATAGCTATTGATTGAGATTCATAGGATTGTCTTTGTGTTTTCTATTGTGTTGTAATCTTTGCAAGAAGGCAAGCCATCTACAACAAACAAGAAGCCTTGGTGTGTCGATTATCATCAAGCAAATCTCATTGGAGAAGAAGAAAGTCTTGGTTGTGAATCAAGCAAAGTGAAGCCTTGGTGTGTGGATTATCATCAAGCAATTGAAGACTTGTTGTGTCGATTATCAACAAGGGGTAGAGGTTAGATTAGAGAGAAGATCAATAGGATTACAAGGCAAGGGTGTGGTATCTCTTGTAGGCTAGCAAGAAGGGAGTCTTGTGAGGCATTTACTTGTAATTTGAGAACTCTAATTCCTCATAGTGAAGAATCTCTCTTGGTTGAAGAGGGGACTGGATGTAGCTTTCAAGCGGATGAAAGTGAACCAGGATAAATCACTGTGTCGTATCTCTAAACCCTTAACTCTTTACATTCAAGTCATTGATTGTGTTCTTGGTTGAAAACCTAGAAAAGAGTGATTTTCATAATTGATTGAATTGAATCTTTATTGTTCCAATTAACTTGGGGAAAATCATTTTCATAACCTAGGTAATCAATAAGAATATAGGTGTTAATTGTTTCCGCTGAATCTCTGATCTTACGTGTTGATTGATTGATTTTCGTATTCGAATGAAAAATTGATTTTTCTGTTTTTTGTCAGATTTAATCGATTAAGCATATATTTAATCGATTAATACTCGAGTAAATTGCAGGTTAATCGATTAAATTTCAGTTTAATCGATTAAGTGCTGTAGAATTTGCAAAAATCATTTGTTTTGATTGTTTCAATTTGTTTCTTTCGAAAATCTTTCAAGGTTTCTTTTACACCTATTCAACCCCCCCTTCTAGGTGTGTTCCTAGTGTTCCTTAGTTGTTTCAACCACCAATTGCGGTTTCCTCAAACACTATATTTATAATTATGGAAGTCTAAAATAATTTTTAATTAACAATTATACGTTGTCTTGCAAATTATTAATTGTTTCAATATTCTATTGATTAAGCGAACGAAGCCGAATTTGTTAAATTGTTTCATGATTTAATATAAAGTTAATTTATCCAAACTATTAATGTCCATAAATAATATTAATTTTTTATTAATGAGAAAATAAAATAATAATATTGTTAAAGAGGAAAGGGTGTCACACTTTTCAATCAATGACATCGAACTGTCAGTTGCGGTACATCTTTTCATGATGGCACTCGAACCCAGGAAGTTCACCAACCATTTGGTGATGCACAAGATAAAGACCGTTGATGAGATCATAGACAAGGTTGAAACATATAAACATTTGGATGAATACCGAAGGACCAAGATAGACTAGGAGGATGAGTTCCCAAGAAATCTGAGAGGACAAATGAAGTAGCTGAGTTCTGCTAGTATCCGAGAAAGGCACAGTATAGTTATTGTATATTTGAATAAACTATTTTGTGATCAATTTTAGTTTGTCTTCTAAATAAAGGTTGTGTAAAACAAATTGTAATTTATTTCAAAATAATCAAATTATCATAAATGTGATGTATAACTAAACACTCCTTGGTAAATAATGATTGTATTTGTTATGGACCAGTACCATGAACATGTGTACAACGGTTCAATGGTCCATCATGTTAACAATTTGACGGACTAACGAATGACGGCTTCAAGAGCGCACCATGTCATCAGTTTGACGAACTGACGGATGACTATTCCGGGAGCCCACCAAGTCATCAGTCAACAGGTTAGAGAACAAACCTTGGCTTGGAGGGCTGCTTTATGAATCTTATTTGACACTATGTTACCGATCACCGGTCAACGGATTAGTAGGTCATCAGATTAACAGATCAGTGGATCAGAGGATTCACAGATCCACATGGAGCCCAATTATTAGCCACAACAATATTCAACCCTGGGGATAAATACCAAGAGTTTTTCGAACAAAAAAAACCCGAGTTAGTACTGCAATTACTCAAAATAAGTGCACTCTCCACCCGACTAGCCACTGGGGGACAGATAAATGGGGAGCGATGACCCGCACAGGTGACACCACCCATGTACAAAATTTATGACACCATCTGAGTGCAATGTAATATTTAATTTTATGCAATGCATATCATGAGAGTGGGTAGCTTTAGGTGATCTTAATGAAGCTTATAATAATGTTTGATTAAGAGTGAAGAAAACTTAATCTTGATTATAATAGCTCATATTAAAGTTATTGTGAAAATCCATTTGAAAAACTTTGTTTTAGTCCATATCTGATCAGGTCACTCGAGTAATGAGTTTGCCTTTACTCGAGTAATGTGTGTTGTTATAGGTTAATCGAGTAATGAGTTATTCGTCACTCGAGTAACGTATTTCAACATGTGTTAATCGAGTAGTGTGTTACACTTCACTCGAGTAACTTGAGCAGTGGCAGAAAAATTATAAAAGGACTTCATTTTTACATGAACAAGGTTGACACACTCTTTTACAATTTTTCTATTGAGCAATACACTTTCATTTTTCAAGAGCTATTACACACTTCCTTTGAGAAATCAAGATTCAACAAATTTCTTCTATTCTTCACTCAAGATTAATCATTGTTCTAAGTTTTCTTTGAGATCAATATTTTTTAGTTCTTAATTGTGTTGAAGCTTTGAAACAAGAGGTTGCACATTTCAAGAGTTCAACAAAGGTGAAGAATTTCACAAGCAAGTCTTTGAAGGTTTATCAAAGCAAGATTGAAAAGGATTTGGTTGGAAGCATCTTCAACAAATCAACAAGAGAAGACGGAAATTCAATTGGGTTAGAATTTCAAAGTGTTTGGTACACACTTTGAAGAAGGGTTAAGATAGGATAGCTTTGTAAGAAAGTTGCATCTTAAACATTGTAATTCTAACAATTGAATTTGTCTAGTAGAAACTCTTTATTAGTTTGATAAAGGGGACTGGATGTAGCTTTCAAGTGGGTGAAAGTGAACCAGGATAAAATCACCGTCTTCATTGTTTCTTTTCTTGTTTGCATTAATTCAAGAACAATTGAATTTTAGGTTAGAATTGGGGTTTTTCAATTCATTATCAATTGACCTAAAATTGGTTGGTAAATTTACTTGCAATTGTTCATAGTATTCATACATAGTTTGTTGAATCATCATAGTATTGCGATTCTAAAAGAATTCTCATCAAAACTCATTTACTATTTGATTTTTACCCAGATTACTCGAGTGAATTGTGGATTACTCGATTAATCTGAAAGTTGTTTTGAACTTTACTCGAGTGAGACTTCTGATACTCGAGTGAAATAAAATTTGCTTGCGTAATACTCGATTAAAAGGTATTTTACTCGAGTAACCTGACTTGTTTTTGAAAGAAAATTTATTTTCTTAAAATCATTCTCTACGGTGATCGAAATATCTGTACTAAGGCTCCAATATTCTATTCACCCCCCTCTAGACTATATTGAGCTGCTTGTTGGTTTCCAACAAGTGGTATCAGAGCTCGGACGAAAAATCCGAGCCTTAAAAAGCTTTTTCGAAAAGATCCTTTCACTTGGAAACAATGGGCTCAATTTCAAATCCTTTTGGTGGTGAAGGAGCTTCCATTAACCGACCCCCACTATTCAATGGTGAGGGATATGCTTATTGGAAGGTCCGGATGAAAATTTTTATACAAGCCATAGATATGGAAATTTGGAACGCCATAGAGAATGGACCTTTTGTTCCACAAACTAAAGTAAATGATGTTGTTTCTGTAAAGCCAAAATCGAGTTGGAACGATGATTATAAGAAGAAAGTTCAATTTGATTTAAAAGCGAAAAATATCATCACGTCCGCTCTTTCATATGATGAGTTCTTTAGAGTGTCTCAATGCGTTGATGCTAAACAAATGTGGGACACACTACAAGTCACACATGAGGGCACGTCTGAGGTTAGAAGGGCTAGGTTAAATACACTCATGCATGAATATGAACTCTTTCGTATGTTACCTAATGAAAATATAGGTGACATGCAAAAGCGTTTCACACATATTATAAATCATCTTTCGGCTCTTGGTAAAGTACTAACAAATGGTGAAGTTGTTAATAAGATTTTGAGATGTCTTAGCAGGGAATGGCAACCTAAGGTGACGGCCATTATGGAAGCTAAGGACTTGGACCAAATTGACTTAGCAACTCTATTCGGAAAGCTTCAAGAGCATGAAATGGAGCTTGGGAGGTTATCCATGAATGAAGATGCCGATAGGAAGAAAAAGGGAATAGCTCTCAAATCTACTTCAAAATCCCTTAAGGCACAAGAGGAAAACCCTCAAATGGATGACTCGGACTCCGACATAGATGATGAGACCCTTGGCTTGTTAATCAAAAAGCTTGGAAGATTCCTTAAGAAAAAGGGTAACTTTAATAGAAATAGACCAAGAGATTCTAAGGACACTCAATCAAGGAACAAGACTAACAAAGAGAATATCAAGTGTCATGGGTGTGGGAAGCTTGGTCACTATAGATCAAATTGTCCAACTAACTCTAAGAAGTCCGAAGGTGACAATTGGAAGCCCAACTCATCTAAAGGAAAAAGGGCTTATATAGTGTGGGATGAACCGGAGAATCAATCCTCATCTAGCTCATCGGAAGATGAAGAACTTGCAAACCTTTGTTTAATGACGAAGCTTGATGAAGAAGAATCTTCGAGCATGAAATCAAGTGAAAACGTCAATGAGGTAGATTATCTTTCCGATGCTAGCTCTAGTTCTAATTCCCCCTCATTTAATGAATTGTACAATGTGTATGTAGAGATGCATAAAGAGTTGAAGAAACTTGCTAAAATAAATGTTGAAAGAAAGAATTTTATTATGAAGCAACATGAAAAGATTTTGGAACTTCAAAACTCTTTAGAGGAGCTTAAGCTTCAAAATGAAACACTTGAACTCATTTATACAAACTCTACATGCAATTGCGAATTGAAAACAAATGAGACTCCATCTTGTGAGAATTGCAAATCCTTAGAAAAAGAAGTTTTCAATTAAAATGATCGGATTGCAAGGCTCATGAGAGGAGATACATGCTTAGATCATTTGCTTTCAACTCAAAGGAACAATAGTAATAGATCCGGTCTTGGCTATACCAAACCTAAGAAACGCAATTATCGCAAAGTTGGTGTATTTTCTAAGATTAATTTTTCTAAAAACCCAACTTGCCATTATTGTGGGATTTTTGGGCATACCACGAATAAATGTAACATAAAGAAGTTTGGTATACCAAGCGGTGAATATATTTGGATTGTTAAGGGGAGCTCACCCCATGCTAACAACAAAGGACCCAAGACAACTTGGGTACCTAAATCAAACAAATAATAATTGTTTTGTAGGTGTGTCTTCGAACCAAGGAACGTAGATGGTACTTGGATAGTGGGTGTTCGAGACACATGATGGGAGACAAAACGCACTTCATTCAACTTACTTCAAAAAGTGGTGGATATGTGACTTACGGCGACAACAACAAGGGCAAAATTCTAGGAGTCGAGAAGATTGGTAACGTATCAAACCTTGTCATAGAACACAATTTGCTTAGAACACAATTTGCTTAGTATAAGCCAACTATGTGATATGATTACTTGCTTTATTTGAATGTGTGTTAATTGCTAAATGCTAAGTGTTTCTATGTGTTTGTGTGCATGAAAATGATTTTGCATGAAAATTTGAAATTTTAAGTTTTTCAGCAGTTTACTTGATTAACAGATGTTTTCACTCGAGTAATTTTTATATCTCTTTCGGCTTACTCGATTAATTGCATCTGTCACTCGATTAATTTTTAAATCACTTTCGGCTTACTCGATTAACTGATACTGTCACTCGAGTAAAATATTCGAGTAAAATATTTTCATCTTTCGGCTTACTCGATTGAACTTGATTTCACTCGATTAAGGAACGAAATACTCGAGTAACGTATCATTTCACTCGAGTAACGCACGTCAGTATAAAACCTGAACTGCTGCATTTTGCATCATTTTTTCGAATTCTTCTCTCTCTTCATACGAGTTTCTCTCTTCTTCTCTCTAAAGTTCATCATCAATCCGTCCCAAATGGCCTAAAATCATCCATTATAAACAAAATCCTTCCACATATTAACCTTATAACACCATTTCTTCATCAAACATTCATCAATTTCACCCAAATCCTCACAAATCCGAAAATCCCCAAATTCACAAACCCTAACCCTAAAACCCCATATTCCGAATTTCATCACAACAATTCAGCAATTATGTCTTCTTCCTCACACCAACCTCTAAGAAAGAAAGCTAAACAAGCTACTGGACGCAATAATCCTTGGTTTTCTCAAGCGGAAAGGGATTCACGTGGTCCAAAATTCGACCGTCGCACGTTTGGCATAACACGGTATGTGAAGTTTGATTGGTTGCGTAAGGAACAATTTCATTTTGTTGATGACTTAGAATTTCAGAATGTTAAGAGGTTTTTGGAGTTTAATACTCATTACTATCCTAGGCTAGTCAAACAATTTTATCAAAATTTCACTAAGTTGGATGGTGAGTATCAGACTATGGTTAGAGGAGTTCATTTTGTGATCAAACCTGCTGATTTGACTTTGATGTTTGGGTTAGAGGATAAAGGAACATATATTGGTGATGATGAGTGTGATGATTTAGCTGTGGATACTAGTAAGATTTATACTGATCTTTTGCGTCCTGGTGAAAGTTGGGATGGTAAAGCAACTAAAAATGTCTCACCTTTACATGCTGAGGATAGGATGCTTATGTACATTGTGACTTATTGTCTTGTTCCAAAGTGTAATCAAAATTATGCACAACTTCAAGATGATGATCTGAAATTGTTTCATGGAATTAAAAAGAGATATGAAATCAATTGGAACAAAACTTTTCTTGCTAGAATGCATGCTGCAGCTGAATCTCCTCCTACTCAGTATTTACCATATCCTATGCATGTGACTAAGATTATGAGGTATTATAGAGTTCCATTTGCTGATGATGAATCATATGAACGTGAAGTGAAAAACAATTGGTGTATCAATGATTCTCATATTAGCTACATGAAGATTGCTTGGCATAGGCCTACGCGTTCTTGGTTGTGGAAAACGCAAATCAAAGCTTTGGAGCAAGGTGCTCAAGCTTCTGGTTCTTCGCGTGGTGATCGGGCTGGTCCTTCTGCTCCTACTACTTCTGCTCATCCTCCTTCTACTGCTCATATGGAAACGGATCGTATTGAGGATTATATTGACTTAGAAAATTTGGATACTCCGTTTGATCCTCAAGCTGCACATGAGTCTTTGGTTCAGCACATAAATGAACAATTTGCAGCTATGGAGATGCGTCAAGATGTGAAGAATATTGCTATGGAGCAACGTCTGATGGATCATATTTCTGGACTCTTTTCCCATCACTTTCCACCTCCACCTCATCCTTAGTTCATGTGGTTGATGTTGTTCTTTGGACATTTTATTTTCTTTTATATGCATTTCACTGACTATTTTATGGTTATATTTTCTATGTTATGTTTCCGACTATGTTTATGTATTTGCTGTTCATGGTTGATGACTATGTTGGATACATTGTGGTACTATGTTTTGTTGTGCTTTGTTTTGGATTGTTATATTTAAATTATGGCACTATTCTGGATTGTTATATGGTTAGAGACTATACTCTGATTTTGGATTTTATTCATTACGTCTTAACTATATTTTCATTCTTTATCATAGTTACTACACTTACCTTCCACTTTTGGCAAAGGATTTTTCTAAACATTTATATTTTTTTTAATGATGCCAAAAGGGGGAGAATATTTTGTTGATGTTGTTCTTGTAGGTTAAGTTTTATTTTATTTTTCCTAAGTGTCTAACATTTAGGGGGAGTATTTTAAAACTTAGTGCTTAATTGCAAAGGAGGTTTGTCATCATCAAAAAGGGGGAGTTTGTAGGTTTCTATGTTTTGATGCTAACAACCTTTCTCCAAGCAACAACATTATCAACAAGGAAGCTATCTCATGAAGAATAGAATTAGGATTTAGTTTGATTCTAATGCAATGTAATATTTAATTTTATGCAATGCATATCATGAGAGTGGGTAGCTTTAGGTGATCTTAATGAAGCTTATAATAATGTTTGATTAAGAGTGAAGAAAACTTAATCTTGATTATAATAGCTCATATTAAAGTTATTGTGAAAATCCATTTGAAAAACTTTGTTTTAGTCCATATCTAATCAGGTCACTCGAGTAATGAGTTTGCCTTTACTCGAGTAATGTGTGTTGTTATAGGTTAATCGAGTAATGAGTTATTCGTCACTCGAGTAACGTATTTCAACATGAGTTAATCGAGTAGTGTGTTACACTTCACTCGAGTAACTTGAGCAGTGGCAGAAAAATTATAAAAGGACTTCATTTTTACATGAACAAGGTTGACACACTCTTTTACAATTTTTCTATTGAGCAATACACTTTCATTTTTCAAGAGCTATTACACACTTCCTTTGAGAAATCAAGATTCAACAAATTTCTTCTATTCTTCACTCAAGATTAATCATTGTTCTAAGTTTTCTTTGAGATCAATATTTTTTAGTTCTTAATTGTGTTGAAGCTTTGCAACAAGAGGTTGCACATTTCAAGAGTTCAACAAAGGTGAAGAATTTCACAAGCAAGTCTTTGAAGGTTTATCAAAGCAAGATTGAAAAGGATTTGGTTGGAAGCATCTTCAACAAATCAACAAGAGAAGACGGAAATTCAATTGGGTTAGAATTTCAAAGTGTTTGGTACACACTTTGAAGAAGGGTTAAGATAGGATAGCTTTGTAAGAAAGTTGCATCTTAAACATTGTAATTCTAACAATTGAATTTGTCTAGTAGAAACTCTTTATCAGTTTGATAAAGGGGACTGGATGTAGCTTTCAAGTGGGTGAAAGTGAACCAGGATAAAATCACCGTCTTCATTGTTTCTTTTCTTGTTTGCATTAATTCAAGAACAATTGAATTTTAGGTTAGAATTGGGGTTTTTCAATTCATTATCAATTGACCTAAAATTGGTTGGTAAATTTACTTGCAATTGTTCATAGTATTCATACATAGTTTGTTGAATCATCATAGTATTGCGATTCTAAAAGAATTCTCATCAAAACTCATTTACTATTTGATTTTTACCCAGATTACTCCAGTGAATTGTGGATTACTCGATTAATCTGAAAGCTGTTTTGAACTTTACTCGAGTGAGACTTCTGATACTCGAGTGAAATAAAATTTGCTTGCGTAATACTCGATTAAAAGGTCTTTTACTCGAGTAACCTGACTTGTTTTTGAAAGAAAATTTATTTTCTTAAAATCATTCTCTACGGTGATCGAAATATCTGTACTAAGGCTCCAATATTCTATTTGTGACGACCCAACTTTTATTCCAAAACTTAATATTCATTTTTAGAAAATTCGACCATTTTTTTTTTTGAAACTAAAAGTCAGTCATCATCCATTATCGAGTCTTTGCGGAAATTATAAAATCAATTATCATGAAAGAAACTATTCGTATTATATTTCATAAAAAGGAAAGTACATTTCCATTACATCAAAACCATCAACACTAGGTTTAACTTAAGTACTCTAGGTCATTTCATTATATTACATATCTTACAACAAAATTTATAATAACCTAGAGCAACTGGTTCGAAACTCAAAATATAAAATAGATAAGAGAAACCTGATGAGTCGCATTATCCACATTCCCACATCCCAACTCAACTCAATCATCAGTTCCCCACTGACTACCGGTTGAGTTGTCCATGAAATCATCATCAGCCACCGGATCGGCATCCTCCACCGGATCCTCATCCTCTATCGGATCCTCCTCCTCCTCCTCCTCTTCATGTGCCGGTTCAGATGGCACATATACCGGAGTCCGAGATCGGGCTCTAGTGGAAGGACGAGAGGGAGCAGGAACCTCCAAAATAATTCTTTCCTCAGAGGGTGATGGACTTGGTGGAAGGGTGCGTCTCGGAAAACGTCTTGGCGGTGGTGGTGGTGTTCCATGTCGAAACACAAAATTTGGCGGAATGTGCATAATGTACATCATTGGGATTCTCGTCCTACGCGGACGCATTCGGGACCATGGGTTTGGGTGACGGAAAGTGACTTCCACGTCCCCTTCATAGATAGCCCGATGATCCTCAAAGTTCCACTCCCCATTAGGGAGCGGCCTCATCTCCACGCAAATCATGTTCCTGGCCATGACCTACAACAAGGGATTAGGAGTGAGTCATAGCTAAATACAATAACAAATGAGCATAACAGAGGCTAGAAATAACAAGCACAAGTTTTCAGATAGCAATAATAAATGCATATGTATATGCTCAAACTGTCTTTTATAATATTTCATTTAGTTTCGTGATGCATGCCTACTCCTCATTCATGCTACGCGGTTCGGCATCCGAGTATCTCAGGCTCGGGATATTCATAATCCTATGGTTCATCAAACCGGAGCGTATTCACAACCCAGGCGTCACGATTTGATTGGGAATTTGGCCATCATAACATTTTCATGTTACGGAATCCAAATCATCACAGCATCTTCGTGCTATGGCATCACAGCTATCTCAGGGCTGCGGAATACTTCTACCTATACCAGATTCCACAATCAAAATCGGAGCATCTCCATGCATGTCAATGTCACATAATTGTTCATTGTCTTTTTCTCTTTTAATTCATATCTTTGAATATCATGCCTCCAATATAGAGACCCAAAATTCATAATCCTTCTTGCTTATAAACCATCTTTTCATTTTTGCATTAACTGGTGCTTGTGCTTTCCAAAAATTCCATCAGCGGCCCAACCACTTTGTGATGGTTTTATACAATAGGAATTTAATTACGTTGTCATTAATTTGTGCAACGACCCCATCTAGGACTCCCAAAATATCAACCAAGTGGGTAAAAACTTCCACTGGGACGTGGGAATAAAATCAACCAAATGGGTGTACGCACCTCCATTGGGACATCCTGTCCGAATATGTCAACCACTGAATAAAATTCCAGTAGGACTCATCCAGGATAAAATCAACCAATGGGATTAAATCTATAGATATTAAGAGCAGAAATTAAAATTTAAGCATATAGGAGTTTAGACGAGTTAATCTTTAATTACTTCATAAAAAAGTAAAGATTTTCTAAAAATTATTTAAATTACTCGAGTAGTTCTTCACCTACTCGAGTGTTCATGTAAAATTACTCGAGTCCTTCAAGAAATACTCGAGTGTTCTTCCCATTTTCCAGAATACTCGAGTCTTTCTTCAATTACTCGAGTGTTTTAGCAGCAGCAGCACCAGTTTCTGCACTTTATAATGCCAATTCGAGTTCAGAGCCTTTCCTTTCCATTTTTATGCAAAACAGTAACTTAGATACATAAAATAAACATGTTAGAACATGTAATCAATATTGAAACAACATCAAATGCAATAAATCACAGAATCAACATAAACTTAGCAAATAACCATTTCAACATATGATTTTCATTTCCTTTTGTTTTTAACTTCGAAAATTGATCCAGTGAGCATCATTAGGTCCATTTAGACATGTTTGGTTTATAAAAACTTGGGTTTATGACCTCTATGTCATATTCCCAATTCAAACTTCACCCCTTGATGAACCATATGAGGTTCCTACATTTCCAGCTTGAAATAACTCATTCTAGTATTTAGATAACTCCTCCCTTACCTTAGAGAAGCTAATCAACAAGTAAAACGACAGAGAAATCGGTTGGATCAAAAATCCAAATTCTGGACTTGGTGAAAAAGAGTTGAACAGGCTGACTTTGGCCACAGATTTCACCACGGATTTGGCATGAAAAAGAATGAAACAAGTTAGTTTCAGAAACTAGGATATACTAACTTTAATCAGAAACAAGTTTGACACGAAAAGAATCCATGAATTTACCAAACGATTTCAATGAAGATGAATACTTGAGACTGAATGTTACTCTGTTTTCTCAGTTTTGAACCTCCAACTTTGAAGGCCTAGAACTTGATCTTCAGAAGGCTATTTGAAGTGATTTCGAGTTCTAATTCAAGAATGGAATCAGAACTTCAGTTTGTGTTTAGGTTTCAAGGAAAATGAGTGAGGATTGAGAGAGAACGAAGGGATCAAAGTGAACTCTGTAAAACAGGGAAATTTCTAGTCAAATTCGGGTTTTGGAACTTCAGAGGTGTTGATGCTTCAACCAAGCATCAATTTATAGCCTAAGAGTACTTCAACTCGAAGTAAGGTTCAGCTCTATGCTTGTCATGTCAAGAAACCGCGTTTTGGTGCGAAATTAATTGTAAAACCGACTTATACATTTAGCCAGACTACTCGATTTACTCGAGTCTTTTTCTTTCTACTCGAGTATTTTTCAAAAACTCAAGAACACTCGAGTCTTTTCTGACATACTCGAGTCTTTTGGCTCAAAATTCAAATTTTCAAACAGATAGTGATTATACTCGAGTACCCTCTACAATACTCGAGTAAAATGTCTTAATTTCAGAAAAATCATTATTTTATTCAACACATTTATTTATTTAAATAATTTATTTATTTATTAAAATACAGGACCTTACACTATTCACCCCCCTCTAGACTATATTGAGCTGCTTGTTGGTTTCCAACACTGAACCCAGGATAATCGATTACCAAAGGGTGGTAATCGATTACCACGTGTTAAATTCAAATTTCTGGTTTCAGAACAGCATGGTAATCGATTACCAGAGGCTGGTAAAACTACACATAAAATTGGGGTTTTGACATACCAATTTTTGATGCACCTTTCCTAAACCAAAACCAACACTCAACAACAATTTAACACCATATAATATACATGTTAGCACACTCATATCATCAAAGAATCACCAATTCACAATTCAATTTCCACAATATGCATAATCAACATAAAACACCATTTGACATGTGAAATCTAATTCTCTTGAACCATAATCAAATCTCAGTGTTTTATTAACTCATATTCATCAATTTAAACTTGTTCAAATTAATAATTTCCTCAAGAACCATGGGTTGTCTTGGTCTCCAAACCAAGCAACCTTGTCATGGTTTATACTTAGCATATTAAGCACATATGTCATCACAAACCTTCAAACATTAATCCTAGCGATATGAATGAAATCTTCCACACCTATCTTAAGTGTTTGGATTGATTCGGAGTGGAAAGAAACGAGTTTGTTGAGAAAGAGCTCAAGAACCAACACTTTGAAAATACCTTGTTTCAGATTCGAGTGGGCATTTTGATCAGACTTTTTGAATATTAAAAACTCCATTAAAACCAGGAACAAGAGTTGGAATACAAACTAGGATGTGTTAACTTGAAATTAGGACAAGTTTGAAGCTCAAAGGATGCTCGAGCTTACCACACGGATCCAAGGAATAAGGCTACACGAATCTGAATTCTGCAGATTTCAGACTCAAACACCCAACTTTGCAGGGATGTAACTTCCTCTACACTCCATCAAATCACACAAACTTGGTACCAAATTGAAGAGGGCTGAAAGATCTTTAATTTGGTATATGGTTTGTAAGGTTTTAAGACTTGTAACTGGGAGAACGAATCAGAGAAAGTTCACATCGGAAACACAATTTTCAGAGAAGTTTGAGTTTGTTGATGAATATGGAGGGAGTATAACACTTGAATACTTAAAATAACCCCTCTCCAAATGTCATTATCAATCTAGCACAGTGCTAGGTTGATATTATACACGAATTTATGGTTAAAATTGTGTAAATCCTCAGCCAAACGTGTTAAACCGTCATACTGTTGGCTCATCAGAGTCGTGGAAATCAATTACCAGACTTAAATTTGGTCAAATTTTGAAAGTTTGACCAGGTAATTGATTATTGGCTCTGGTAATTGATTACCTAGGCTTTTTGGTCTCCAAATACAATTTCCACCGTTGGATTTGTAGATAAGAGGATTGGGAAGCTTGTCTCCAAATTTGAGCACGATCCAACGGTTAACGAGTGAGATATGACACGATCTTTGAGTGATGTTTTCACTAAAATTCAATTTGAGGATTATTTACAAAATATTCACATAATACTTGCTTGATATTCATTTAGTATCAACTTAATATCTATTTAATATATTTTATTTATGATTTCGAGGATAATTTCGGTGGATGTTAGACGGAAGCTTGCCTTGACCCTGGTGAGCCCCCGAAACCCAACTTACCTAAACTTTTGTTCATAAAAAAACCCGTTACATTATCTTACCTTTTCTATATTTCGATTTAGTTTTTGATTCTTGCTTACCATTATTACCAAGACACTCTAACGAATTATAAAAAAGAAGCAAGTTTTTATAAAAATCAATGCATAAAATTGATTCTTAATTTATTAAATATGATTTTTAATATTAATTTACTTATTTTAATAAATTTTTTTTTAAAGAAACCCTCATTAAGCATTTTCCTTGATTGTTTTATCATGGGAATGGAAACCAGATATGATTGGTTTGGAACGTGTTTTGAGACAAAGAATCTAATTCCTCCTTTTCTCTTTCCTTTTTTATTTTATTTAAATTTGAATAGTCAGTCCTTGGTTGAACGGAGTAACTGAGTTTGTCTCTTTGTATCTTCCTAGTATCTATCTCCTCTTTTAAATAGAGCCCCAAATCCTGGGCTACTTCATTAGCCTCACAATCCCACTTCCCCATTTTCTCACTTCCCTTCACTTTCCTTCATTCCCCATCCCTCCAAAGTCCAAAACCCACTACCAAATTTTCCCTTTTCTCTCTTCCAATTTCATTCCGTTTCCAAAGCTTCAAAATTTTCTCCTTCTTTCATCATAACAAAACAAAGCTTCAAGTTTGGGTTCTGTTTTGTTGAATGTCCAACATACCAAAATCTCTCTCTGAGATTTGTCTCACACAGTTCCGTCTCACTATGTCCACTGCAGATCCATGGCCCTTCTCCTAAGCTCCACCCCACCCTAGCAAAACCCTCTTTCATCCCAAAAACAAAAAAATAATAAAAATAAAAGCTTCTATTTTTTTTTTTTTTTTTTTGCAAACATAAAAAGTTTGTTATTTGTTTTTCTGTCAGAGTATCTTCGGACACATAAAAACAACTTGCACATATATTGATTATGCATTTCAAGGTCAGCAAGCGGGTAACCCGAGTCACCAAATGGATCTTCAGGAGATTCTGGACAACCCGACCCGGATACCGTCGTCTGGGTTCATCTCCGGCGAGAAAGCACATGACGAAGCTGCTTTCGTGGGGTCGAAAACTGACGATAAGAGCGAGATCTTTATGTTCTTGTAAGAAATTGGGATTGAGCTACATCCCAATCGGGTCCGACCCGGTTCGAGAAACGGTGCCGAAGGGGCATTTGGCGGTTTACGTGGGTCAAAAAGACGGCGAGTCTCGCCGGGTTTTGGTGCCGGTGATTTACTTCAACCATCCGTTGTTTGGGGAGTTGTTGAACGAAGCTGAGAAGGTGTATGGGTTTGAACACCAAGGTGGGATCACGATTCCTTGCAGGGTTGCCGAGTTTGAACGGGTCAAGACCCGAATTGAGTCCGGGTTGGGTGATAGCGGTGGCTGCCGGAGATTAGCGTTGCGGTGGCATAGTAAACGATGATGACGATATATTTTTATTTTTCCTAAATTCCTCGTCCGCTTCTTTTTCTTATTTTTCGATCAAATTAGTGTTACAAGATTTTTATCATATTCGTCCCTCCTATTTATTTTTTTTGTATTGTTTGGGCCAGAATTATAGTATTTTCATTTTATATGTACATTTATATATAACTTACACATGTATTATATGGTGATTTTGTATTACACATGTACTTTTTCTAGGTATTAAGAAAAATTAGTTGAGTACATTTAATTTTTTCAAATTCATAAAAAAATAGACTAATTTATTAAATTAACATTGAGAATGAAACAAAAATTAAATAATTCAACCACTTTATAGATATATTTTAGGAATGATTGTATTGGGAATAGAAAGTTAGTTAAATTTTACTTATATTCAAGATCATTAGTAAGATTTATTTTTACTTATAATTGAGATGGAAAGGAGTATCATGTTTCTTTTTTATATCAAATTGGTTTCTAAGTTAATGTTTATTCATCTTACGTGTCAACATTTTATTGATCAATATTTGCAATGTTGGAGAGAAAAATGATACGTGTGCATATTTTATTGGTTCACATAGTATGAACAATTATTCAGATACCAAATTAACATTCGTGAGAGATTAATATGATACCAAAAAATTAAGGGATCAATTTGAAATTGAAAAATAAAATAAGGAATCAAATACATAATTTAGCCTAAAACTAAGATAATAATAATAATAATAATAAAATATGAAAGATCGATTTGATAATGAAAAATAAAATAAGAAATTAAACAACAAATTTAGTGTTTTTTTTTTTCATTGTCCCTTCGAATGATGATGACTGTAAAGTTTAGTGTTGATGATTGAAAAATATTTTCGGTATTTTTAGTTGCATTTTTTTCTTTTACCGAATTTTCTAGGTGGGTTGTAGATATTTGGTTTGGTTAAACATGTGGAGCTTTGAATGTAAGTACAAATTTGATTTTCTTTTGTTCCCATCATGTTGTTGTTGTATAGCAATTATATAGGACGTAGTGTCTGAATCATGGTGATAATGATAGCTTCTAGCCTTCTACAGTATTGCGTCCAGTATGACAATTAAAACTTGGAAAATTCTATGTTGTACCGGTCTTACAAAGCATCGGCAGCTTTTTTTTTTTTTTTTAACGTAGATTTATTTAGAATATTTTTTAATACAGATTTATAATGTAAATTTATTAAAATATGTCAATTTTTAATGAAGATTTACTCAATATAATATTTTTACTTGTCAAAAAGCATATAATAAAAAAAAATTTAAAACCAAATAACAAAAAAACAAAAACCCAAAACATATTTTTCAATTTACTAAATAAAAAAAAAGCCCAGAGCTTAGAAACTCGAAACATAGTAGAAGCTCCTTTAAAACTTTTTAAAACATTGCTCTAACCCATGAGATGTGTTTTAAAATGAAAATTCACTTCATTTTGGGCAGATAATTACACTTTATTAGGGGTGTAACGATCCGGTCTGGTCCGGTTTTTGACGAATATCACATACCGGACCGATCAAAGCAAGCAATCTGGTCTGGTCATTTCATTCCCATCAATATGCAGTATCCATTGTATTTTGAGTGGAAGTGGGATGGAATAGCTATGGATTTTGTGTGTGGTTTTCCGAGAACAAGAGAAGGATTCGATGCGATTTGGGTTGTGGTTGATCGGTTAACCAAGTCGGTTCATTTCATTCCTATCAATATGCAGTATCCATTGGAGAAGCTTGCTAGGTTGTACATTAAGGAAATTGTTCGATTGCATGGAGTACCCTCAAGCATAGTATCCGACCGCGATCCTCGCTTTGTGTCTCGTTTTTGGCAAAGTTTGCATCAAGCTCTTGGCACGCAGTTAAGGATGAGTTGAGCTTATCACCCTCAGACTGATGGTTAGTCGAAAAGGACGATTCAATCCCTAGAAGATTTGCTTCGAGCATGTGCTTTGGAATACCAGGAGAGTTGGGATCGGTTGTTGCCGCTTGTGGAGTTCACATACAACAATAGTTACCATGCAAGCATAGAAATGGCCCCGTTCGAAGCTCTGTATGGAAGGAAATGTAGAACCCCACTATGTTGGTTCCAAGTGGGGGAGAACACGCTTATAGGACCTGAGTTAGTTCAAGAAACGACCGAGAAGATTAAAGTTATTCAGGAGAAGATGAAGACCGCACAGAGTCATTAGAAAAGCTATGTCGATCAGCGAAGATCCAAGCTGGAATTCCAAGAAGGAGATCACGTTTTCTTGCCTGTGGTGCCAACAACCGGTATTGGAAGAGTTTTGAAACCAAAGAAGTTGACTCCAAAGTTCATCGGTCCGCACCAGATTTTGAAGCGAATAGGTCCTGTCGCCTATCAGATCGCATTACCGCCATTCTTGTCCAATCTCCATGATGTTTTTTGTAACATCCCGGAATTTCGATTAGTTAAGAGTTTAGTCAAGGCGTTAGTTAAGGATTAGTTAACTAAAAAGCTTTAGTTTGGAGTCTAGTTTCCGCTTAGTTAACTAATGGCCTTAATTATGGGAATTAGCTAAGACCTAGTTAACTAAGTTAGACTTGGGTAGTTGTGAGTTGATTAGGATTAGTGAACTAATGGTTTTAGTGATGAGTGAATAGCTTAGCTTTTGTTAACTAAACGTTAGCCTTGAATATTTTAGTAAGGGTTAGTTAACTAAACTTAGGCCATGAGGAAATTAGTTTAGGCTTAGTCGACTAAGTGAGTGGTGTGTGTGAAGTGGAGAAAGTGGAGGAGCCATGATGTGTGTGTGTGCATGGCATAGGTGAGGTGGCGTGATCTTGTTGGGTGCATGAAGGGCCAAGATGAGGTGTCACCACCACACACCACCCTTTTGCATGAAGTTAAGAGGTGGCGGCACCAAGGACCACCACTTAGCCCACCATGCCACCTAATCATCCACTACCAACATCTATATAAGGTTACATGTTGAGAGAACTCTTCTTTCTTTAGTCCTTCATGCCACACACACTACCACCATCATCTTCTTGCTTATTCTTCTCCACGACCACAACCACCATCACCCTTACTCAAGCTTAAACTCTCATCAAACTTAAGAAACTTTAACATATTCTAACCCTAGATCATGAATATGTCACATGCATGAGCTCTTGTGTTGAAGAAAATCCAACATCTAACCTTTATCCTCAAAGAAAACCCACGGCCAAACCATAAACAAAACCTTGAGTTCCTTATCTTGGAGTATCACGTGGAGCTCTTGGAGTCTAGGAGAATCAAGCTCAAGTTTCAAGTATCAAAGGTGTGAGTTCACGGTTTGGAGTTTAGGAGAGGAATCGAAGTTTTGAGCTCAAAGATTTCGTGTGTTCTTGAAAGGTATGTGAGAGAAGCTACTCCTTTGCTAGAATAAGATTTAAGTTTAGAAATTTTAGGTTCGAGCCACCATGAGGCTCAAGGGCACTAGATAGTTCTTGTTTTTGGCTTGGAGGCCATTTTTATTACTTGGTTGATGGTTTGGATTACTTGTCTTGGAGTTGGTTTTATTTGGATGCATGTTGTGCTTGGATATGTTGTTGAATTTTAGTCAACTAAGTGGTAACTAAATGGAAACTAAATGAGACCAAGGGACAATTAGTTGACTAGGTCTTAGCTGAGCGAAGACTAGATGATGATTAATGAATTAAACCCCAAAAATAGTTAACAAATGGGTCCTAGTGAAGTTTTGGACTAGTTGAGAACTTAAGACTTAAAAGAGCCTTAGTTAACTAAGTCTCAACTAAAGTGAAAACTAATGGAGTTCTTAGTTAACTAAGTCTCAACTAAAGTGAAAACTAATGGAGCATTAGCCTTAGTTAACTAAGTCTCAACTAAAGTGGAAACTAATGGAGCCTTAGTTAACTGAGCCTTAGCTAAAGTGGAAATTAATAGGGTCTTAGTTAACTAAGTCTTAACTTAAGTGAGAACTAAGAGAGCCTTAGTTAACTAAGTCCTAACTGAAAGGAAAACTAGAGTCTCAGTTAACTAAGTCTTAACTAGAGTGGAAACTAAAGTCTCAACTAGGCCTTAACTAAAGGAAAACTAAATGAGTATTGGACCCCAGCCAAAGGACATAACTTCTATCTAAATCTTATCTGAAGTGTATGAGTTAACATCTGACTTGTGTGGTTGACAAGTGAGTGTCAACAAAGAGATTGAGACCCATGAGTGGGATAAGGACTTGGACATCGGTAGGATGTCAGTGATAGTCAGATGAAGATGTATGGTTGAGAATAGAAAAGGACACTCAGATATGATTTAGATAGTAAGCAGTGGTAACTAAGACAGGAAATAAATACATGGATACATAATGTTATGTCCTTGACTTATGCTAAGAAGATAATGTATCCATGCTGAATTTATGAATGATGATACTTGTACATGAATAAAGAATGAGAATGTAATGTGATAGATCAGTCCCAATCTAAGGAACGAGATAGTACCTTTGGTAGACATGTTTTTTTTCTCGTGGGTAGGTTGTCCGGACAGTCTGCACTGCGATGTACACGGCTAGGCCGTGGGCATGTCCGAAGCATAGGGATGCTTCATGACCTCGAATACACCTACGGTAGGGAGACCATGGAGGTAAAGCATTCGTCAGAACGTGGATATGGTTGACCTATGGTGACGACCATAGATGAAAAGCGTTCGCGGATGTGGATACTTTCGAGGGGGTACTGGAATAAACCTATGGTAGGGAGACCATAGAGGTAAAGCATTCGAAACGTGGATATCGTTGACCTATGGTGATGACCATAGAGGAAAAGCGCCCGAATATGGATATGTTCCATGGTGGATTGACTGTTCCTCTAGATCTGGACCCGGTCAAGAATGAGGCCTCAGCATTAGAATTGTATGAGCATACATCATGCCACCTGCATTAAGAATAAAGATTAATTAAATTGGTGTGTGCTCATATGTACTTGCATTATTATCTGTGCTGTGCTGGTTTGTGCTTGTTAGTACTTAGTCTTATTCTATGATGCGAAGGCGTTTAGCTTACTCTCCTGCCCTTATAGGTGATAGACAAGGTTCTGCTTTGCATCGAGATGCGCCCGCTACCTAGTGGTGACTGGGAGTACCAGGACCACCGGGCTACGTTTGAGGGTGAGGTGGAGATTACTATCTACCACCCTAACCCTCTAGCACGATTCCGTCCCCGACGTTTTTGTATTCCGCTAGTTTATACTATGCATGTACCTCCCTTTTTAACTTATCATGGACCTCCCTCATCTCCACCGACTCGTCGTTTTCATGGGCAGCGATTTTGTACAGCTACTCGCTTCCATCTTTATGCCACTCGAGTTTTCCCTCGAGAGACCTCCCACTCTGATCGGACTGTGCCGGCACGTACAGCGTCTTCCCCTACCCATGAACTAAATGGTAGGGCACCGACCCAGCCCGATGGGATTGAGGAGGATCCATCTGATCCCAGGAGCGAGGACGAGTCAGTGGAGCACTCCACTGGCAGTCAGTGGAGGACGGGTGACCCCTAGGACATGCTTAGTATAAATAGTAGGAATTAGAAACCTTGTACAGCTTTTGGAGGGGCGGAGTCTGGTGGTGCGGTCTTGGAGCAGTGACAGTGGATCGACGACAAACTCTGATGATACCTATTTTGTTCACTGTATATATGTATATATTTTTGAGAGGTATTATGAAAGTGCTTTGTTAACAACTGGACTTGTAATATAACACTATGTATCTGAACTGCTACAGTATCTCCAGTTACCCTTTCTCAGAATGCTTACTTTATCATCACTATGTTTTCCATTAACGCCATTGGAGTGTGGTAACAAGTAAATTTACAACGGAAACGTCTGGTTTCTAAAGTACTTACATAAAGACTATTTTATAAGTTAGAAATGTATTTTTGGAAATACTTATTAATAAATGGTAAATTAATCCCATCCGAATTCCAAGCAAGGTTTTCACGAATCACGATACGAAAGGAGTTTTAAAAAGAAAAGAAAAATTTTCTACCCCCCTATTTTCAAACTTCTTACAAGTCCAATAAAACAATATAATTTTAGTAATAAATATGTGAGCGTTAAATTTTTCACGTCTCTCAGCTTCGCAAGTTCGTTCAGGACCCGTCTTCGATCATTCAATTACAACAAGATGTAGTGTCGTTGAAGGAGAATCTCACATTCGAAACCGGACCGGTGCAAATAGAAGATCGGCGAATCAAGAAGTCGTGAGGAAAAGAGATACCGTTAGTGCGAGTTCTTTGGGGACAGAATGGAATGTTTGAGTCAACGTGGGAATTAGAATCTAGAATGAAGGATGAGTACCCTCATCTTTTTGTGTAAACCGGAATTTCGGGGACGAAATTCTGTTAAGTGGGGGAAGATGTAAGATCCAATGTTTTCAAACAAATATATAAAATAAAATATTTTAAAGAATATTATTATTATATTGAATAAAATAATGAATTTCCTGAAATTTGGTTAAAAGACTCGAGTGGATCTAGGAAGACTCGAGTGTTCTAACTAGTACTTAGGAAAATTTGAATTTTTGGTTGAAAGACTTGAGTCTTTTGGGAAACACTCGAGTAGATCGAGCAGCTCTGCAAAAAAAAAATTAAAGTCGGTTCAACACAATTTTAAGCCAACAACTTGTTCCCATTTGGTTACAAGCCCAGAGCTCAACTTTACTTCGTAGTAAGGTAATGTAACACAATAAATAGGCATGTAGGGAAGCTAGAAAGGCATTGAAATCCCTCAAACCCGAATTTCTACTCAATTTCCCCTGTTTTCTGGTGCAATCTTTGATCCTTATGTTCTCCTTCAATTCTCACCCAAATTCCGTAAAACCAAAACACAAAACGAAGTTCTGTTTCCAATCTTGAAATAGAACTTGTGAGACCCACAATTTTACCCAATTTATTTGTGATTTTGTAATTGAAATTAGGAAATTATGCTTGATTTTGATACCTGGATTTAATTAAAAATCATATGAAATATATATATATATGAATATATATATATATATACGTGACATATATGTATATATTATATATATACCAATGTTTTCCCTAGCCTATTTAAATGAAATATTTTAAGGTAAAGTATTTGATTTAAATGACTTTTAGAAGATGAATTATCTTTTGATGGATTAGAGTATCCTATCTTTAGAAATTCATATATTTTAAACCATACGTCGAAAAATTACAAATGATATGTCAAAACGATCTTATCGAAATCTAGATTATGAAAATGTAAAGCTTTGATTTTTATTTTATAGTTTTCGAAATTTTATCACTGCTACAATAGTAAACGAATTTTTGAGTTTTAAGAATGAATGTATGGTTTTAATGCATTAAATAACCTTTTGACTCAAGTATAATTATTTTTTTAAAATAAAAATACATTTCTGAAGTGGTATAATGTACTATCATTTAAATAAAGTGTATTTTCGTATTTTTCTTATTTTAAATTATTTGAAAAACTTAGGAAGTGTATTTTGAAGGAAATGACCTTAGGACTTCAAAAATTCATAACTTTCAAACCATAAGTCCAAAAATTATAAACTTTATATGAAAATGATCGTACTAAAATGTAGAATCTTAATATATAAAAATAAAATTTTTATTTTAATAGTTACGAAAATTTTTGTACAGTAGGTAGAAAATCAAATTTTGATAGTTGATATGATTGGATAATTATGTAGGCACCTCCTCAATGAACCAATGAAAAATTTTCTCTCCTATTTTAATATATATTAACCGTACAAAATAAGGAAGAAAGAGGGGAAGAATAGTTCTGAAGTTTGTGAGAATAAACCATGAAATTAAAATGCTTTAGGAATCAACAAAATCCCATTTAATGCTAGTTCATGTTCCAAGTAGTGTTTGAAAATTTTTGACTAAGACTTGATGAAGGGGGGCCGAATATTGCTCTGAAAAATGGAGGGGAAATGCATCCTCAACACCTATAAATAGATAGCCTTAGTTCCCACATTTTTCACACACAAAACTTTGATAGTTTTACAAGAGAAAAAAAAATAAAATTCTTAGAAGAATAGAGGGAGAGAGGGACGAGTAAGCTAAGGAAGGAGGGAGGAATTGCTTGTTGCTTGAAGTTTTCTAAAAAGCTTAAGGAGTAGAGGTAACCCAAAATCACTTATTTATTTAATCTCTTTTTGAGTTGTTTTGTTCTTATTGAATAAAAAACTTCTAAATTCTTCTATAGTTGAAGTTCTAAATTTTCCTTTTCATTTTAAAGTTATTTTTGAATATGTGAAGTTGTTCTTAAGTCATATGAATTAAGAATGAGAAAAGGGACACAAAAAGGGTGTTTAAAGGGATTTATCTCCCCTTTTCTTTAATTCTTAAGATGGCTAAAAGTTTTGATGAGTTTGAATAATTTAATTTCTGGGTTTATTTTAATTCTTAGAACATAAGGATTATGGAGAATTTTGTATGAGCAAATAAGTTTTTATTCATTGTCTTTTAATTGTTTTTGGTTTCTTTGTTTTAAGGAAATGAAAAAGAAATAAGTAAATAGCAATGGAAAAACTAATAATTTCTAATATATATATATATATATATATATATATATATATATATGGACCGTGACCTATATCAAGTTGAGGATTGATTTGTGTATTTTAGTGTGTGTATTGTATTGTTGTTTAATAAAATAAAAGAGAATGGAAATGAATAAAAAGATTAAAATGGATTTTTATTTTTGCTTTTCTTTTCTTCTTCTTTTCTGGACCGTTTAGATATACATATAATTTGTATGATAATTGTTGTTATTTCATGTGTATTTGAGTTATAATTAAGTCCCTAAAAAGAATGAAAACAAATAAGTATTTTTTAAAGTAGAAATGAAATGAAAATGATTTAAAGGAACTAAAAATGATTTTTGGAAATAAAATGAATAATTCTGGAAATTTTAATGTTCTTGAAGTGTATGAAATTATAGTTTATAGGAATTTGGTTTAATTGTTATTGTTTGATTTTATGTTATTCCTTTTGTTTGATTTAAATTAAATAAGAACAATGAGTAAATGAATAAAAATAAATTTTCTGAAAAAAAAATAAAAAGGATAGACCGTGAGGTCTATTGTGTTATTTTGAAATTATTTTTGTAATTTGTTTGTTATTTGATGTGTAGTTAAATTATAGTTAATCATTTAAAAGAAATAGGAACAAATGGTAGTTGTTATAAACTTATAAGAACATGTATTTTTGAATAATTGTATGAGTATGTGGTTGATGTGTTTATAGATATTAGTTGCCGGAAAAAAGTGAATTATTTTCTAAAAGGGATCTATTTTATATTTTGTTAATGATTAAAACTCTTATTTTTAATATACAAAATGATGTAATTATATTATATAGATGCTTTAAGAATTAAAAATATTTTTCTGATATTTTATATGCTGGTCGAATTTTAGAGAAAAAGGAATTAAATTAATTAAATTTTTCTAATTGATTTGATGATTGCTTTAGTGTGTTTATGGAATGTATTATATGTTTTTATGGAAAAGATTAATTTTGAAAGTCTAATTTTAATTCTGGAAATTTAAGTTTTATTTTGAAAAATTAATTAGTCAAGACCCAAATGATTATTTTTAAGGGTATTAATGATACTTTGTTTGTATGTGCAAAAAAAAAATGTAGAAACAAATAGAAATGAGTATTTGTAATTGATTAATTTAATTTAATAGAAAATATTAAGTTGTTGTCCAGAAATTATAAATAATGAAAAAGTAATATTTTATTTGAAATATTAGTGTTTTAAAGTTTTTAGCATAAGTAGGAATTGTGCATGATTGTGTATGATTGTTTGGATTGTTTTCTTGAACTTGTTTAAGTGATGCAACTTTTCTGTGGATGTACAGCAGATGCAACTATTTTATTTTGTCTAATTTTGTCATTTTATTATAGTAGAAGTTGTAATAAGAATTTAGGAAGAAACGGCATGTGTTTTCGATTTTCTGTTTAAGAGAAATTGAATTTTTAAGTTTAAGTATGCATGCTGTCCAAAAATCTAAATTAGTTGCATCAATGATAGAAATTGTTTTGGATTAAATCAATATGTGAATTTTATGCTAAGACTTTTTAGAGTTAAAAAGGAAATATAAAAGTGACTTTGTAAATGTATGCCTTAATGTTCTAGTTGTTTACTAAACTGTTGTCTTACTGATGCTTGTATGATAATTGTGGAATGTCTTGTAAAAGTGATTTTTGAGTTTGTATTGTATACTGTCCAAATTTAATAAATTGGTTTAAGTAATTATAAAAATGATTTTAATGTATGTGTGTATGTTTGGGTATGGTTATCATATTGTTTGAAATTAGTAAATAAGAAGTGGGTTGTATTTTGATGTAAAAATATAATGTTAAGAATTATTTTAGGCAAGTTATAATATTTCATTAGATAAGTAAATGCATGCTATAAATATTGTTGCCTAATTGATACGATACTTCTCTAAATAATCTATATGTAACTATTTTTATAAGTTATAAGTATTTTTGAGTTATAATTCTTAGTTCTTTGAAAATAGAGGTTAGAACTTTAATTTGATGAAAATTGTGAGTAAGTGCAATTTGTTTGAGTGGCTGTCCAGATTTGTTTTATATTGACCTTAGTAGTATGTCTATAAGATTTAAGGTAAATTGAAATAATTTAAGTGCTGCCCATAATTGAATAAGTGTGGAAAAATATTACTTTCTTAAGCTTAATTTCATTTTTAGAACTTTGATGTGAATCTTTTAGTAGGAAATTGAAAAGAATGAATTTTGGGTAACTGTGAAGAGATGCAACTTTATTTTGTGCTACTGTCCAGAATCTTAGTTTGAGTTGCATCAACTTTAGAACTTGTTTTGACTTGATAAGTGAATGAGTTCATATTTTAGAATGATTGTTGATGTGTTAGTTTGTATTGATTTTTAAAAATGTGTTTCCGGCTGTCCAAATGATTAAAAGATTATATCAAGTTTAAGTTATTTGTTTAAGTGACTTATAATGGTAGTTGTTATATAAGCATTTGGAATTGAATTATGAGTTAATGAAAGTATAAGTAGTCTCTTTAGATTTAATTGATTAAGTTCTAAATTTTGTATTAAATTTATAGGTCTTAGGATGTGTATATGGTTGTGTATGAATGATAGAACATGTTTATTCCAATTTTTAGAATTGATGCAACTAGATTTTGGTGGCTGTCCAGCAAGCAAAATTATTTTGTTTAAATTATATTTAATCATATTTTTATACTAGAACTTGTAAAAAAATTTTAGGAAAAAGTGACATGACTTTCCGATAAACCATTTGTGAAAAAAAGTGATTTTTCAAGACTTGTAGGGTATGCTGTCCAAAATTCTAAATTGTTGCATCAACTATAAAGCTTGTTCTGGAATGAATTAGTATGAGGATTTTTATGATAGGACCCTTAATATAAGTGTATAGAGTATAAAAGAAATTATAAAAGTGATTCTGTGAAAGTATGATTTGATGTTATTTGTTTAAATAAAGTGTTGTTTTATTTGTATAAATCTGTGGATGATAATGGTTGAAAAAGTGATTTTGATCTAATGATTGGTTTTAAAGATTTTATTTAGTAATGTTTAAGAGGCCTTGATTTTTGGAGAAGGAATGATTTACTTTTCAAGTGTTGTATATTCTAATACAAAGTCTTTTGATTTCAAAGGTTATTTAAGAAAGTGGTATTTGTTAAAAGTATGTTTTCCAAAAATAAAGGATTTATTTTAAATTACCTGATGCCTCAAAAAGGACTTATGTTTTAAAAAGAATTTATGTTTTAAGGTACCTTGGTACTTCGGGTTCAGTCCTTACATTAGTGAGTAGATAGTATAAGGTACTTGCTTGATATTGATTGTATGTCGTTCATCATTTAAGAAATAAAAGGAATTAAAAGTAAACGAGCTGCTGGAGCTGTGAACGCAAAAGGTTGAAAACAGAGTAAGCGTGGAGCTCAGGTAAGAGAGCAACCTTCCTAAGACATAATGGCACTGAGGTAGCATTAGGACGTTTCGTATCATCTCAAAGGTCGGAACTAGGAATCTATAGGTTGAGTAGTAAGACGGCAAATGTGTGTGTGTTCCGCCGTCCTTACGAAAAATACGATTCCTCAATATTAATCGTATATCGGTTAATAATTGTTATATCATGTTGTATATCCTAAAGTTGTATATGGTATATTGCCTTAATCATTTGGAAAGGATAAAGTGTTAAGTGTTGAGATCACAAATATGTTGGGATTATTTTGGGATAAGGATTTATCCTATGGAAGTGTGCTCAAGGTATATTGAATTGTTGTTCCTATGAAAAGGACTTGAAATATTTAGAAGTATGATTGTGAAAATAAATTATGAAAAATGATTATTTGAATCTTGTGAAATTTGAGGATCGTTGTTAGTGTACAGTGATGGTGCAAGCGGCACAATGACTTTATTATATCCCCTTAAGCGACTGGCCACTTGAATGACTTTGCCGTGGTTCATGTCTTGTGGAATCCACTGTACTTTAGGGGGGTGTTTGCTATGGTCCCTTAGAGGTCGAGACCCGTTAGAAGCGCGGCATAGAATGGGTCGACCAAACTTAGGATTAAGAAAAGATTTCTAAAAGACTTTAAAAGACTTAAAAGACTTTAGGACCCAATCCTTTCTAACTACGTTGAGAGTGAAGTAGTGGAGAGGAAAGATACCAGATACTTGGAGGTCGGGCATTCCGCCAAGTGGTGATTGCGATAGGGGAGGGCAATGATGGTGATTCGTCAAGAAGCCTAAGAGCACTTCCCTAGGTGGAACAATGCTACAGTGATCAAGGGCACCTGCTGGTCCTTGATCGTAGCGAGGACTGCACGTACAACTAGGGATAGCGCTATCGCCCCCTTGAGCAAATCTTAGATGGTGTAGAGGGAATCCAAATGCGACTAGAAGCCATCGTCTTTTTATGAACTTATGAACTGATACTTGATTTTATTTTGCTGACCAACTGGCGTGGTTTCAGCTTGATTTTATTTTGCTGACCAACTGGCGTGGTTTCAGCTGGTACGTACCCTTTGGCTTCGATGTCAGCATGGTTAGGATTCCTGTGCATCCCATCTGCTTTCCGAATTAGGTTGTGGTTGGATATAGAAGGAGGAGATGTATCGTGTGTGCTAACCTACCCTTGCCTCAATGATTTCCCTCCCTAAATCATTGACGGTTGTATTATGGAAAGACCTAGTGGAAAGACTATGAGTATGGAACTTTAAGAAAATATATTAATGCGAGGAAAAGAGGAAGTTATAAAAAGTTATAAGAATAAAGTGGTAATTATGAGCTGTGAATGAGGAAATGTTATAGTTATTGCATATGTTTGTGTCCTAATGTGATTCCTTAGAGTAAGTCCATGCCGTCGACGACCATTCGTCCGGATCGTTGACTCTCTCTCTTCTTTCCTTTCCCTGTGGACATTGGGGACAATGTTCACAGATGTCAGATTATGTAGCATTTCAAGTGATGGTTGCTTAAGTTGGAAGATGATCGTGAGATGAAGTATAAGGAGGATGCAAAAGCGGCGAGTCGAGGAATCTTTCAGATACTTGTGATGAAGGATAGCAATGAAGATTAGTAGTCTAAGTTAGTATAGTCTCTGTTTCTGTATTCCATCACTAGATGGGTAGGACATGATTACTCTATCCCGAATGTAACCCCTGTTGTAATAAATGATTATTTGAAATGAAATAAAAGAAGTTTCTTTTGTTATATATATTATGTTCATAAAGTAATTAAACTATTTTTCCGCAAGTTAACCATCGACTAATATGACATTTAGAAAATGAGTTTTTGGAAATGTGTTGGATGATAACATCTCTTTTTGGAAATAGAATTTTATGACGCAAGTACTAAAGCATTTTTGTAAACCAAATGAATCAAATTGTGTTTATGAAAATCTTTTGGTAAAAGAATTAAACCGAATTGATTTTGATAATGTTTAAAAAAAAATGGCGCAAATTTTTAGTGAAAATTCTTGATCCAAATTGGGGTGTTACAGAACTTAGTCACATCGAAAAACACTCCCTGTAGATCAAGTTCCAAGCTCTCAAAGTTGAGTATTCAAAGCTGTAAAAACAGAGCACAATTCAGTGTCAAACACCCTTTTTTCTCAAATTGGTTTGGTAAATTTAGGAACCCTCTTGATTCCAAATTTGTTTCTGATTAAAGTTAGCACTTCCTAGTTGCTTAAGCTAACTTGTTTTGTTCTCTTCATGTCTTATTCGTATTGAAATTTGTGGCCAAAGTTAGCTAGTGCAACTGTTTTGCACCAGTGCAGAATCAAGGAATTCGATTCAGACTCTTTCCTCTTCAAGCCGTACTTTCTTTAGCATCATTAAGGTATGGGAGGAGTTATCTAAATGCTAGAATGAGTTAAAACAAGCTAGAAATGTAGGAACCATTAAAGGTTCAATTGGGATGCAACTTGAATTGGAAAACTGACTTGGAGGTCAGAAACCCATGGTTTTAAGGTTCAAACAAGTCTAAATGGACTTAATAATGCTCACTGGATTGTTGCACAAATTTAAAATTGAGTGGAAATGAATTTCATATTTTAAAATGGACAATTTCAATGTTTTGTACAATTCTGTGATTTGATTCTGTTTTATGTTGTTTTGGTAATGTTTGATACTTGCAACATGTTTAACTTATGTGTTTAAACTTCTGTTTTGCATGGAAATGGAATAAACAAGCAAGAATCACGAATTGGTGCTAAAATGCAGAAAAACTGGTGCAGATGCAGCAAAAAGACTCTAGTGTTTTTAGAAAGACTCGAGTATTCCGGAAAAGAGAAGAACGAATCGAGTATTTCTATAAAGACTCGAGTATTTTTGGATGAACTACTCGAGTAGATTGAAGAAAGTTTAAAGAAACACTTATTTTCTTTATTTATCATAAATTAATACCTTTCATTAAGATTATTGCTAAATTCCAAAGTCCACTATGAGGATTTCACCCAGTGGCATAACTTAACTCTATTTGGTTGATAATTATCCTGGAGGAGTCCTATTGGATTTCTATTCAGTGGTTGATAATTTTCCACAGGAGTCCCAACAGAAGTTTTAAATCCATTTGGTTGACGATTTACCCTATGGGAGTCTCGATGGAAATTATATCCATCTGGTTGATAAATAACCCATTAGTGGTGTCCCAATGGAATAATAGTAACTCAAATGAAACAATAACGTCCTAATACTAATTCTAAAACCATCACAAAGTGGCTATGCTGCTGATGGCCTTTTTCTGAAAGTATTGTAGTATAGGCGAAGTAATGCCAAGAATGCTGATGAGAATAATGAAAGAAATAAAACATGGAATTCTATGTGGCTGATCGAGGCCGTACCCGATACAAATAAAAAACAGTTTAAATATAGTACTAGGAAGTGACTCATAGGTCGTCTCCCAAGGAATATTTTATCAAGCAAAAGGTCGAACACATAGTATGCATAGAAAACAGGGGGGGTTTTGAATTGAATATTGAATAATTTAAATCAAAACAAAATTAAATCAAATACAAAGTTAACGAAGTAACAAATAAGGAAAAGCGGATAAACCCCTTTGCCTCCCGTTCACAAGTCTATCATCGGTCACAAAAGATCAATTTCTTCCCTCTTCACTGTCCAACTCGTGAGAACTAAATACTAAACGAAAATTCAATTCTCACCCCAAAACCCTAACCTCTAATTAAGCATTAAAAGCCAAAGCATGGAGTTTTTACGAGTTTGCATAAATTAAGCATTCATACACATGGATTATCTCTATAGAATGGAACTAAGCGAACCATAACATATTAATAAGCATGAAAACAGTGAATAAAAACGAAATAGCATTAAGAACAAAACCTCAAGAGTATGTGATACATTACCAAAGGGATTTAACCTAAGAGTTCAACCTTCCATGATGAAATAAATCAAAAACGTGTAGAAAAAGGAAAAGAGAGAAACCCTAGCAGCCACCACAAACTTGGAGAGAAAAATTAAGCCTTCTCTTAGAGAGAGAATGTAAAAACGTGGGATGGAAGGTGTGGCTGCTAGGTTACACGAATTTTGGCTTTTAAATCTCAAAACGGGCCTAAATCATGGGTCAAATCCTAAGGAAAGTTAATGTCTAAATTAAATCTAAAAATATCCTATAGATAAATTCTAAATCTTAAAAGATATAAACTAAATCTCAAATAATCCTAAAGATAGATTACAATCTTCACTTCATCATATATCATCTATTCCAAAATTAAATCTTCACTCCCAAAATGCCCAAAAAGCCTTTGTGCCAAATATGACTTGAAAATATTAATAGATTAAATTAGGCTAAATAATCCAAATTAATTAAAATCCGGAATAATAGTCTAATAAAATCTAAAATACTAAATTATTCTAAACAATGTCAAGTAGGCATCAAAAATCATCAATAAGAGCAAAATAAGGCCATGAATAATGGGAAATATAATGCTCATCAAACACCCCCACACTTGTCCTTTTGCACTCCTGGGCAAAACTAAGAAATAGGATTAAGAAGACTAATATGAACCAAAGTGAATCATGTAAGGAAAAATACCAAAACCTAAGAAATTGCAAAACCTAAGAGTTTACATACTTCACAATGAATTCTAGGAAATGCATGCAAAGAAATGGGCAAAATCGAGCACACAAAGAAAATAAGGACCAAAGAATCAAGGCATCCATGAAAATCATCCAATTATTTCAAATATGCAAAGAAAACCAATGACATCAAGAGGGTAATCACAAAGATGATAGAAATTCACAAGGATCACTCAAAAGTGTTTACACTCAAGTGTTTAGGGTTAATCATACCAATTGTTAGGATCGACCTCAAAATCTCAAGAGGGGGGGTGAATCGAGTTTTATTAATTTATTGAGAAAGCACGTATAATTTAAAATAATTTTTGTGTTGGAGAGATTTAACGTTTGAGATGAAGAGCGATAGCGAAGGATAATAAAATTAAGAGTAGCGCGGAAACATAAATAATTGAAATTGCAGAAATTAAAAGAGATAGAGAAGAAGAACACGCAAACCAATTTTATACTGGTTCGGTCAATCCAGTGAGAGACCTACTCCAGTCCCCAAGCGACCCGCTTGAGAGTTTCTATAAACCTTCGAATTGAGCCGCACCCAATTACAACCAGAGCACCCTGCACACTACTAGGAACCTCCATTCGCTAGGGGCCTCAATTGAGGAAACCGCAATTGGTGGGTGAAACAACTAAGGAACCCTAAGAGAACACCTAGAAGGGGGGGGGTTTGAATAGGTGTTTAAGAAATCTTGAAAGATTTTCGAACGAAACAAATCGAAACAATCAAAACGAATGATTTTTGCAGAAAACTCAGCTCTTAATCGATTAAACTGTAACTTAATCGATTAAGATCAGATTGCTCACAAACCCTTCGATTAAGCACCGATTAAGCACAGATTAAAACTGAAAAATCACTTTTCAATTGAATACGAAAATCAATCAATTAACACGTAAGATCAGAGATTCAGCGGAAAGGATTAACACCAATATTCTTATTGATTACTGAAAATGATTTTCCCCAAATCGATTTGCACAGTTAAGATTCAATTCATTCATTTATGAAAAATCAATCTTTTCTAGGTTTTCAACCAAGAACATATGAAATGACAAGAATGTAAAGAGTTAAGGGTTTAGAGATACTGCACAGTGATTTATCCTGGTTCACTTTCATCCACTTGAAAGCTACACCCAGTCCCCTCTTAAACCAAGAGAGATTCTTCACTATGAGGAATTAGTGTTCTCAAATTACAAGTAAATGTCTCTCAAGACTCCCTTCTTGATAGCCTACAAGAGATACTCCACACCCTTGCCTTGCAATCCTATTGACCCTCTAATCTAACCTCTACCCTTTGCTTGTTGATAGCTCCACACAACAAGTCTTCACGTTGCTCGTTGATACCTCACAACAAGACTTCACTTTGCTTGATTCACAACCAAGACTTCTTCTTCAATTTGAATGAACTTGCGTGATGATAATCGACACACCAAGTCTTCTTTGTTGTTGTAGATAGCTTGCCTCTTGCAAAGATTACAACTCAAATGAAAACCATAACAATCCTATGAATCTCTTTCAATAGTTATGACAATATCACATAAGAGATTCCAAGATTCTTAATCAAAGAATATAAAGGATAAAAGCTTTGATCTATGAAATTGAGAGAGAATATAGTGGCTTGATCTTTGTAAAATTGATGTAAAAATGATGCTTGATTCAATCTAATAATTCACAAAAGTTAGGAAAAGATTTATATGAAATACCCAAAAGATAGTAGCACTAAAAAATGATTTTGAGAAGTGAAAAACGTATTTTAAAAACCAGTTGTACAGCTCTTAATCGATTAGACTGTTGCTTAATCGATTAAGCACTGTAGCAAAATATACCTTAATCGATTAGACTTCCTCTTAATCGATTAAACCATGTTCAAATCACTTAAAAACTTGTTTTTTCAAAACTAAACCTTTTCTTTCAAACCTTTATGCCACCTATTGATTTTAGGTTAAGTGAAAACTCAAATTATGATATAATCATGACCTTGATATAGATTCACTACCCTCTAAATACTCTAACCAAACTCATCAAAATAAAAGACTCAAACTAAAGATATTACAATAACACTAACTAAGTCTTCATGAGCTTGTTCTCTCTTCTTCATTTGTTGAGTGTTGTTGAATGTTGTTTTCTTGTTGAGCTTGAACTTGATTAACACATTTGTAGCTTGTTCAAAACCTTTTGTCATTATCAAAACATTATCAATGGAACTTACATCAATATCACACAAGGGTTCCTCACCCTAAGAACGTGCCACACGTTCGACTAAGGGATCCACTCCCTAATCACTACCGTTTGAATACTGTTAGGATTGGCAGCCGTCACCCAAGAGGGGGGGGGGTGAATTGGGTGTTTATGAAAACATTGGAAAATATTCGATTTAAATCGTTTTTAATAAAATAGATAAACTTTGCAGCGGAAAACTCTTAAAAACGATGAAAACTATTATGCAAGCGGAAGCAAACAATAATAACAACGATTAATATTACGCGCGAAGATAAACAACAATATAACAACGAAAAGTCTAATACGCGTTGATTAATTTAAAATAATTAAATTAATAATAATCGATACGTTGTAATAAGAATAAATATAACACTTACGCACATGCAACAATAACGAAAATAAAGAGATGAGGGATAAAAGAGATTGCACCGGAGATTTTATCTTGGTTCGGCAAAGCAGCCTACTCCAGTCCCCAAGCGACCCGCTTGAGCTTTTCACTAATATTCCAAAGACGCCCCCACGTCCCCGAATACAACCAGAGCGCCCCGCAAGCTACTAGGAACCTCCTTTCGCTAGGGACCTCAACAACAACCAGATAACCTAACTACTAGGTGCCCCACTGTTCGTCTAGCACTATCCAATACACAAGGGTTCCTCACCCTAAACACCACGAACGCAGCACGTCCGCACTAGGAGATTCACTCCCTAGTCTCTAAGGGTTACATACCCCTTTACAACAATGGTTACGATATGGTTGGGTACAATAACTATCGTGCACTCTTAATAGTGCGGATACAACAATAATAGGCTTTCTAACAAATATGTGTTCTAAGTAACACGGATACAACAATAAAAGATCTAATGGCTATGGTAATGGTTTCACTATAGCATAGGCCAAGTCTAGGAGAATTTGGAGAAGAAGAAGAATAGAACGTGAAAAGCGTTTTTCTTAAAAATATTATCAGGAGTGTTCTCTTGAAAAAGAGAGAAATACTTCTATTTAAAAATATTTGAAAAGAATATTTGAATTTTGAATTTGAAAATAAAATCAGAATCAAATCAATTATAATTTTGGAAATAAATAAAATTCAAAATAAGAGTGAAATCAAATCCAGAAATATTCAAAATTGATTTTCTGAAATCAAATAATATTTTTGAAATCAAAATCAAATCAAATAGATTTAAAGAATAAAATAAAAGATTTGAACCTTAAATCAAAAAGGAATATTTTCAAAGATAAAATCAAATTCGAATTTTGAAAATAAATCAGAATCAATTATAAAAAAAAATAAATCTGGAAATAAATCAAAATGATTCTGACACGTTTTTCAATAAAACATGAAGTAATCGATTACTTTCTGAAGGTAATCGATTATTCCTTCAAAAATATAAATTCTTAAATTCATTTGAAAATCAAGTAATCGATTAGATCAACAATGATTAATCGATTACATCACTCCTGTTCAATATGTGATGCAACTCATTTAATCGATTAACACTAATCAATTAATCGATTACTGAGCCTCTGTTATGCATTTGATGCAACATCATGTAATCGATTACTACAAAGCATGTAATCGATTACTTTGTCTCAGGAAAACATATAATGCAACAATTTTAATCGATTACTTGAGCCATGTAATCGATTACTCTCATAAGAAGGTAATGGATTAGCAAAGTTCACTTAATCGATTACAATCTCTCTGATTTTTCTATGATGCAACAAAGTTAATCGATTAACTCAAGCAAGTAATCGATTACTCCTTCTTGCATATAAAAATATTCAGAGTTTTGTAACATCAAGTATTTTCACCAAAACTAAGATATAAAAACAACTTTTCATGAAAACACATTTTATTGCAATTTAAAACATTTTTAGATTTAAAACGCTTCTTCTCCAAGAACTCTAAATAAGACCTAAACATAAGTGACACAATTATTCTAGCCTTACATTGATTCCTAATGAGAACGGAGAGATAGCAACTTGAAGCTCTTTGCTTGAAACTTGACTTGCACTTTACTTTGATTGGTCCTTGTTTGGCATCATCGAAACTCTTCAACGTTCTTCCACGTTGAATTCTAACACTCCCTCTTTTTGTTGATGTCAAACCTATTCTCTGCAAGACAAGGGTTAAAGCAGTATGCATATATAAAAAAATATATCTCCCCCTCACACATAGGAATATCAATGTCTCCCCCTGAATTGATGCATAATCAATAAATAAAACAATTATTAGATCTTTGGCATCAACCTCAAGGTTTCCAATATCCTGCAAAGTAATATCTCCAACGCCCAAGTCAGTCAAGCATAAGATAATATATAATGGGAAATTGTAAATATACTTAGTCAAATATAGGCAGAATAAAGGTAAAACAAATAACATGATTTGTTATCATCAAAACACAATGCACTAGGCATAGGGGAAATCACATATTTCCACAATTCTCCCCCTTTTTGATGATGACAAATCATTATAGAGAAATTATGAATCAAATAGCAAAACAAACATATAAGCACAATATTCATAATTTTCTTCTATAACAATATTTCTCCCCCTATTTGACATCAGCAAAAAGAATTATGGGATAAAAAATTTCTTTCCCAATAAACAATTTAAAAAAAGCGCATGATGTCAAAATGGAGTGGAAATACAAAACATGTTCTCAATGCATATATTCAAAAATATTTTTCTCCCCCTTTCTAAAAGAATTTTTCAAAACAGGCATAATACACAAGGGAGATAAAAAATGCATCATCAAAACTTGTGAATGCTCACTAAATGAAGCATCATCAAAACATGATAATCCTATATGCCATGACAAAAAAAATATTCAATTTAGTACATATTGTCATATAAGGCATATATCACATAAACAAGTATCACAAGATATTTAAGCACAAATTAGGACCAGTGATACTTATCGTAGGTGAAGTTTTCTCAAGTCGTGGGAAGGATTGTTTGGAGTTTTCCCATTTGAAGATTTATCATTTAGAACTTTGATGGAGGTCTCCTCTTGTTCAATGTGTTGCACTTCCCCAAAAATCACCTTTATATAATTTTTGAATTAATCCTTGGTAGTACTTATAAGAGTATCTTCAAAAATTATTTAAGCACATTTCTTTTGGTATCCAATGTAATTGGATCCTTAGGGATTAGTAGCACAAGCATAAATAGGCATTTTGACTTTTCAAATATTGAAGCACATGAAGGACAACATGGTCAAATGCACAAAAAAAATTATGCTCTTGTACACAAATGCATGTCCTTATATCAATATATATCTCTAGTATGCCATGACATGACATCAACACATAAAGAGTGTATTTATGTGATAAAAGGAATTTTAAAAATATTTTAACACACATGATACAACTCAATACATGGTGAAAAAATAATGCAATGCACACACAAAAAATATAATCATGTGCCAAAGAAAAATTTTCAAATAAAGCAAGGCACACATGATTTATTTTATCCAAGGAGTGATCATGATAAATAAAAGATTTTAAAAAAAATTTCATCACTCATGATACACCTTGGTATGCACAAAAAATAGAGTAGTGCAGGTATACCTTTGTGTAGTTGTTGTTATAGGTGGAATGAGAACATGATACCTTGGACTTGTTGATCAAAGAGGTGTTTGTCCTTACCCATTGCTTCTTTCTTGAGGTCCTAGACCTTATGATTTCACCTTTAGGCACGTGAGAAGCTTTGGTTGTAGGTACTTTTCTCCTTTGACCAATCCATCTATTCCTTGGCCTCTTGGAAATCACCCTTGACACTTTCCCCTTTTCTTCTCCACTTGGTTCATCCTTTTGAATAAGATTCTGCACATTCGAAACACTAGGAGAACCTTTTGGTATCCATTGCATCTTGGGTCCTTTGGGGTTAGTCTTAGGTTCTTAGAAGCCTTTGGAACCCATTGCAAATTATTTCTCAAATTAAAATTTTTACGATAAAAGCACAAATGAGAAATATGTCCTAAACAACCACAATAATTGCAAATAATGGGTTTAGATGATGGTTTGACTTTTTCAAAATTATTTTCATGAAACTTGGAATTTTTTACTTTACATTCAAAAATTTCATTGTCAAACACTTTGCTTGGTTTTTGAATATCAACATCATTTTCAATTTCACTTTCAAGCAAAGAATTTGAACAACTAGATTTTTCAATGTTACTACATTTAAAAAGTGCTTCCTCAACTTGTTTTTCAATATCAATGTAATTTTCAAAAATAGTTGAGGAGCTATTTTCTAAAAATATCTCTTTATCAAAAATATCTCCATTTTTCAAAATATCAATTTCATTTTCAATCAAGGAGAGTTTTTGTAAAGAGTCCAAGTTTCTATTTTCTAAAGATGTCAAATCATCATGTACTTCATTATATGCAAATTGTAGTTTATTAGAACAAGGACTATTTGAATTTACCTCAAGGTTTGTATGAACCAAGTGATTGGATGTTTCATTTTTACTTTCCATTGATTCCTCATCCGAAAACCTTGAATCCTCCATTAAGTCCATGAAGCTTTCATAAATGAAGAAGTGTATATTAGTCAACCTTCTGGTTTTGAAAATTTTGAACATCCTGATTATGTTTTTAAAATTGAAAAAGGCTCTTTATGGACTCAAACAAGCTCCTAGAGCATGGTATGAGCGATTGGGCAAATTTTTATTAGAAAATGATTTTGAAAGAGGGAAGGTTGACAACACACTTTTTATTAAAAATAAAGGAAATAACATTCTTTTAGCTCAGATACATGTTGATGATATTATATTCGGTGCTACTAATGAAACTCTTTGCAAGGAATTTTCGAGTTTAATGCAGGAAGAGTTCGAAGTGTCGTTGATGGGCGAACTCAAATTCTTTCTTGGATTACAAATCAAACAAGCAAAGGATGAAATATTCACCAGTCAAACAAAGTACTGCAAGGAATTATTGAAAAGATTCGGCATGGATAAGGCCAAAGCAGTAGCAACACCTATGAGTACATCATGCTACCTAGACAAGGATGAAGAAGGTAAATCCGTTGAAATTACAAAGTATCGAGGTATGATCGGTTCCCTTCTTTACTTAACGGCAAGTAGGCCGGATATCATGTTTATTGTATGCATGTGTGCTCGTTTTCAAGCGAATCCAAAAGAAACGCACATGGTTGCTGTCAAAAGAATAATGAAATATCTATCTTGCACAACTGATATGGGTTAATGGTACCCCAAAGGTTCCACTTGTAACCTTGTTGGGTATTCCGATTCTGATTTTGCTGGTTGCAAAGTAGATAGGAAAAGCACAAGCGGCACATGTCACCTCCTAGGTAGTTCTTTAGTGTCTTGGTCTAGCAAGAAACAATCTAGTGTAGCCCTATCCACAGCTGAGGCTGAATATGTCGCTGCGGGTAGCTGTTGTGCACAAATCTTATGGTTAAAATAGCAACTCCTAGACTTTGGTGTAAGTCTAGATCACATTCCCATAAAATGTGATAACACTAGTACAATCAATATAACCAAAAACCCTGTGCAACATTCACGCACAAAGCACATAGAGATTCGTCACCATTTTATTCATGATCATATTCAAAGAGGTGATTGTATTATTGAGTATGTGGAAACTACAAGGTTGTTAGCTGATATCTTTACGAAACTGCTTCCTAAAGAAAACTTCTTTTTTATTCGTAGAGAAATCAGTCTAACATATGCCGCTCACCTTGTTTGAATATGTGAGAATGCTTATTTAATCCCTTGTTATTATTAATGTATCTATTCGGTGTTTCAGGGGGAGTATAGTACAAAGGAGGAGAAGAACCCTAATCTTGCTAAAGTCTTCCCACCATTTTTGATGTTGACAAAAGGGGGAGAAGAATTCTGAGCTTCATGGCATATATTATTCATTCTAAAAGGGGGAGAAGAATGGAATATATTATTCATTCTAATCTTCTATGCAGGGGGAGATTATGAAGAGTTTATCTTGTTTATTCAATCTTTTATTCGATTATTCCCTGATAATTTAAATTTCCTATGTTACTATTGAATTATATTGTGCTATACTTGCTTGCTTAACGACCGTGATGCAGAAACTCAGAAAAGGGTTTGTCATCATCAAAAAGGGGGAGTGTTGGAAATCAAGCTTGCCCTAAAGGACGTAAAGAGTTATGATAGAAGATTTCTAGAAGATAGTTTTGATGATAACAACATATTCCAAGTTTCAAGCATCAAGTTTCAGTTCAAGGCTCAAGCTCTCAAGTTCAAAGTTTTGTATAAGCCTTGCCCATAGGAGATTTGTAAGGTAATGAAGATTTATTACAAGTGTGTAATGGCCAAATGAGTTTTTCAAATAAAGGAGAAGAAAAAGAGTTTTAGTGAAAATCAGTTTTTTAACTATAGTTTCTGTGGAAGTGCATGATGAAACAACTTTGGATGATTTTATCTAAGTCATGAAAATCTATTTTTACAAGTGCAAGAGGAGATAATCGATTACCTTCTCAAAGTAATCGATTACTTTTGGTACATCATACAAAATCCAGAGTGTGTGTAATCGATTATGTGAACTTGGCTAATCCATTACTTTTTGAATGAGAGTAATCGATTACCTAGATCAAGTAATCGATTATAATTTGTTGCATCATACATTTTCTAGAAGCAAAGTAATCGATTATTGTCCTGAGTAATCGATTATCTAATGTTGCATCTCACAAATTCCAGAATCTCTGTAATCGATTATTAGATTAGTGGTAATCGATTATATGAGTTGCATCATATATTAAACAGGAGTGAAGTAATTGATTATGTGGCTTGATGTAATCGATTACTTGTTTTTCAAAAGGTTTTCAAAGTTTCCATTTTGAAATAGATAATCGATTACCTTCCCTGAAGTAATTGATTACCTTAAGTTTTATTGAAAAACGTGTCAGAATCATTTTGATTTATTTCCAGATTTATTTTTATATAATTGATTCTGATTCTTATTCAAAATTCAAATTTTATTTTGTTTTGAATTAATTCCTTTTTGGTTTACAAAATCAAATCTTTGTTTTAAGTTTATCAATCTCTTTAATTTGGTTTTGATTTGGAAAATTATTCTCTTAATATTAAGTGATTTTTGAATCAAGTTTTATTCTGATAATACTCCTACAATTCTTCTGATCACATGCTTTTCTTATCTTCTTCTCCATCTTCAAGCTTTTCACGTTCATACTATTTTTGAGAAGAAAACCGTGTTTTGGCCTGAACTCTTGTGACTTAACTCCATTATCATAGAAAGCTTAATTGTTGTATACGTGTTATTGAGAAAACATCATACTATTGTAATCACTCATATCATCTTGTATTTGTTAGAATTCAACATGGAATAACGTTGAAGAGTTTTGATGATGCCAAACAAGGACCAATCAAAGTAAAGTGCAAGTCAAGTTTCAAGCAAAGAGCTTCAAGTTTCTATCTCTCCGTTCTCATTAGGAATCAATGTAAGGCTAGAATAATTGTGTCACTTATGTTTAGGTCTTATTTAGAGTTCTTGGAGAAGAAGCGTTTTAAATCTAAAAATGTTTTAAATTGCAATAAAATGTGTTTTCATGAAAAGTTGTTTTTATATCTTAGTTTTGGTGAAAATACTTGATGTTACAAAACTCTGAATATTTTTATATGCAAGAAGGAGTAATCGATTACTTGCTTGAGTTAATCGATTAACTTTGTTGCATCATAGAAAAATCAGAGAGATTGTAATCGATTAAGTGAACTTTGCTAATCCATTACCTTCTTATGAGAGTAATCGATTACCTAGCTCAAGTAATCGATAAAAATTGTTGCATTATATATTTTCCTGAGACAAAGTAATCGATTACATGCTTTGTAGTAATCGATTACATGATGTTGCATCATATGCATAACAGAGGCTCAGTAATCGATTAATTGATTAGTGTTAATCGATTAAATGAGTTGCATCACATATTGAACAGGAGTAGTGTAATCGATTAATCATTGTTGATCTAATCGATTACTTGATTTTCAAATGAATTTAAGAATTTCTATTTTTGAAGGAATAATCGATTACTTGATTTATTTCCAGATTTGTTTTTTATATAATTGATTCTGATTTATTTTCAAAATTCGAATTTGATTTTATCTTTGAAAATATTCCTTTTTGATTTAAGGTTCAAATCTTTTATTTTATTCTTTAAATCTATTTGATTTGATTTTGATTTCAAAAATATTATTTGATTTCAGAAAATCAATTTTGAATATTTCTGGATTTGATTTCATTCTTATTTTGAATTTGATTTATTTCCAAAATTATAATTGGTTTGATTCTGATTTTATTTTCAAATTCAAAATTCAAATATTCTTTTCAAATCTTTTTAAATAGATTTCTTTCTCTCTTTTTCAAGAGAACACTCCTGATAATAGTTTTAAGAAAAACGCTTTTCACATTCTATTCTTCTTCTTCTCCAAATTCTCGAAGACTTGGCCTATGCTATAGTGAAACTATTACCATAGACATTAGATCTTTTATTGTTGTATCCATGTTACTTAGAACACATATTTGTTAGAAAGCCTATTATTGTTGTATCCGCACTATTAAGAGTGCACGATAGTTATTGTACCCAACCATATCATAACCATTGTTGTAAAGGGGTGTGTAACCCTTAGAGACTAGGGAGTGAATCTCCTAGTGCGGACGTGCTGCGTTCGTGGTGTTTAGGGTGAGGAACCCTTGTGTATTGGGTAGTGCTAGACGAATAGTGGGGCACTTAGTAGTTAGGTTATCTGGTTGTTGTTGAGGTCCCTAGCGAAAGGAGGTTCCTAGTAGCTTGCGGGGCGCTCTGGTTGTATTCGGGGACGCGGGGGCGTCTTTGGAATATTAGTGAAAAGCTCAAGCGGGTCGCTTGGGGACTGGAGTAGGCTGCTTTGCCGAACCAGGATAAAATCTCTGGTGCAATCTCTTCTATCCCTTATCTCTTTATTTTCGTTATTATTGCATGTGCGTAAGTGTTATATTTATTCTTATTACAACGTTTGTTTATCTTCGCGCATAATATTAATCGTTGTTATTATTGTTTGCTTCAGCTTGCATAATCGTTTTCATTGTTTTTAGGTGTTTTCCGCTGCAAAGTTTATCTATTTTATTAAAAACGATTTAAATCGAATATTTTCCAATGTTTTCATAAACACCCAATTCACCCCCCTCTTGGGTGACGGCTGCCAATCCTAACAATTGGTATCAGAGCTTTGTGCTCTGGTAAAGGCCTAACAGCCTGAGTTAAAGATCCGTGTAGATTGACAGCGTTGGGATATTTTTATTTGTTTTAATATGGAGGGATTTTCATTCGATGAAGCACCATTTTTTTATGGAAATAATTTTCTCTATTGGAGTGCTAGAATGAGAATATTTCTTCAATCTATTAGTTTTCGTTTATGGCAGATTGTTCTTCATGGTTTTGATCAAAAACATGTTTTAAATGATTTTGATGAAAAATATTTTTCATTCAATATTCAAACTATGCATATTTTAAGAAATGCTTTAAATGTTGATGCATATGCTATAATTGAAAATTGTTTGAATGCCAAGGAAATTTGGGACACATTGAATACACACTATGCTACTAATGATCTTCATGGAAGTGTTAGTGTCCACAGGAAAAAAAGAGGAGAAGGAACAAGAAGAAAATGATATTGAGCATGAGATATCAAACTCCCTGGACGAAGATTATGATGATGAAACAGAAAGCGTGGGGAGTAGTTCATCATGCAATGAAGTTGAATTAGAGAGACTATTTGAAAGCTTCATGGACTTAATGGAACCATTTAGAAAGGCACTCTTTACGTCGTCCATTTGATACAATTTAAAATCTAAGGTGCATGCAAAAGCTAAAAGTAATCTAATTGCTTCCAACCTAGCAACAGGGGCAAAAGTTTCATCATAATCTATCCCCTCTTCCTGGTTGTAGCCTTGTGCACCCAATCTAGCTTTGTTTCGAATAATTATACCAGCCTCATCAAGTTTGTTTTTAAAAATCCATTTTGTTCCAATAATTTGATGAGTATCAGGCCTAGGAACAAGTTCCCAACCTGGTTTCGAACTAGTTTAATTCTTCTTGCATAGCTAGTAGCCAATGTTCATCAATTGAAGCCTCAGAGCTCCCCTCAGATTCTTCTGGTACATGTGCTTTACCGTACCAGCAACAAACAAGTTCCAGTCCTTACCCTCCAGAAATAGGGCATCCCTAATGATATCTAGCGGGTACTCGTCCTTGCTGTCAAAACTATCTGTGGTAAACATAGAGGGTGCCGCCTCTGGTGGATATGATGAAAGTTCCATGACTCGGGCAATAGTGTCCGCATCATACGTAACCTCGACCCCTCTAACATATGACACCTGTAACACCCTCACAATAATTTAGTTAATTTATGATTTTATAAAAATATGGACTTGAAAATTCCGACGAAAATCCGGCAGAGTTTCCTCTGTTTTTCGGACTTTCCCCAAAATTTCCTTTTGTACCTGTCAAGACCAGCATAGTTCAAAAGCTTAAATCATAAATATTACAATAAATGAAAACCTAATGCCCACAATTTCCCAACTCTGGGCATACACTAATACACACATTTAATTATAAAAATACATTCTTAAACATAATTAAAATTCACTCTTGGTATCATGAAAGACACCCCTCGTGGTGAGGGTTTCCTGCTCGGCCAGCACTGGTGTATGCTCCACTTGTGTACCTGAAAAATATTAACCACACAGGGGAAGCATCACACAGAACTTAAAAGAGAGATTTCTAAGCAGATATATACGACACACCAAGACCATTCAAGCCTATGCTATGCTACTAAATTCATGTTTTTCTTTCCTTTTTACCTCCTAACTGTTTCCAATTCATTTTCTTTCTAATTGTTTTCTTTTAGATAATCCCTAACCTCTAATTATTCTTATTCCTCATTACTTTCGTTATTTTCCTTTTTATTCTCATTTTCCATTTGTATTTCCATTTTAACTTCCTTTTTATTTCATTCTCATTACCCTTTATCCTTTCCATTTTCCTTTATTCCTTTTTCCCTTATACGTAACCTCAAATCAGAGATCTACGCACAGTGTATGCAACCACAAATCAGTGATCTGCATACACTCCATATCCTTTATCCATTTTCCATTCATATTCTTTTTAATCGATATGCCCTCACAGGCTCGCATCGATGCCGATACGCCTTCTCAGGCCCGCATCGGACTTCCATCTTTCCTTTCTAATCGACTCGCCCTCACAGGCTCGCATCGATGCCGATACGCCTTCTCAGGCTCGCATCGGACTTCCACTTTCCTTTCTAATCGACACGCCCTCACAGGCTCGCATCGATGCCGATACGCCTTCTCAGGCCCGCATCGGACTTTCATTTCTCCCTTTTAATCGACACGCCCTCACAGGCTCGCATCGATGCCGATACGCCTTCTCAGGCACGCATCAGACTTTTATCTTTTACCTTTCTTTCTCTTACTTTTTCTTTCTCTTTTGCTTTTTCTTAGCCTCTTTTCTGGTTTGCTATATCATTCTCTTTTCTCTCGTTCCGTTACTTAGGAACTTATTATCACATTACTTATTTTCCACTATTTCCAATATTTCTCTTTACTAGTTTATTCTTACTTTTATTTAACTCTACCTAGCTTGGTCATATGCTTTATATTTTAACTCTTGTTACTAACTCTTAATTAGTTCCATTCCCTTTCTTTTCTTTTTCTTCTTCTCTTCCTTTGTTTCTTTTTCCTACATCACACATAATTAATAATACCTAACTCATGCATTTAGAACCAATTATACTATTTCTTTTTTTTTCGTTAACTCTCTCTTTCTTATTTTTCGTTTATTCCTTTCCTCTAATGGCTAATTACTCCTTCACTCCATTTATTTCTATTAACCTTATTTTATCCTAATTTAGTTCTCAACTCATTCCTACACTTTCTTTATTTAATTCCGACTCTCCATAGTTAATCTCTAATTTCTCCCTTTTCTTACTTACGCTACTCACTCGTTCTTATAATTCCGTTTATTTATTTCTTTCTTATTATTCCGTTTATTTCGTTGCTAATTGTTTTAACTCCTCTTTAACTAAATTTTCTTTCCTAATTATCTTCCTTCATTATTAGCGGGCTACTCTAAGGTTCATTAACAATTAACATTTCCCCCGGTCCTAGCGATAGATATAACTACCCAGAAATACACCCCTTAAGGACTGGTAATGAAAACCCCTTACCTTGGCGTTCTATCAGAACCTGTTTCTAGGCACGACGAGGAGATCCTGTTTCTACTCACGTCATTACGCGGTTCGTTGCTCCCATTCTAGCTGGTCCTAAAGCCCTTCATCGTCTGACTATAGTATTAAATCAAATAGAAATCAATTCATTGCGCCAAAAGCGACTCAGTTTGAAATTTCAATGTATAATTAACATATTTCCAAGTAAAGTATTTCGTAAGTTTACCAAATCACGAAATCGTTTAATTATAATTTACAAACCAAAATAACATAGGATTTTTAAATTAAATTCGTTGTTTTCTCAATAAAATAGTGTAGTTTCTTATTGAAAAGCATTTAACTAAAATCCGTAAGTCAAGGTCAAATAGAAATTTAAACTTAAGACTATTGCTTTCTCAATAAAATATTAGATCTTTTTGTTAAAAGTACGCTAACTTTCAAAAGTAGCATATTCATCCGAAATACATTAAAGTAAAGTAGTTTTTGTTTTAAGTTACAAAATCAATTGCGTAACTTGACACTATTAATTCCGAACTAAAGGAAGTATGCTCAATTCAAAAATAAGTCCAAGTCGCCATTATAATCTTAAAACAATTACACTTCCCTTCAGTTTGAAATTAATGTTCAACGCCCTATCTCGGATTAACGTTACGCCAAATATATGAGGTTCCTAATTAACTGAGATATTGTTTAGCCTAGGGACAATTCCACTAAGCTAAACGACAGCTCACTTACTTAGGGACCCTACACGTTTAACTAAAGTACTCTTTAAAACAATTTATTTGACATAACATTTAATCCGATATTATCCCAAATCAAAGTAACTAATTAAAATCATTAAAAATGATACTTTAACTAAGATAAACACTAATTCATAGTACAATTCAATTTTCAAAATAATAATCACGTACTAAAACAATTTAACACTATATAATTATTACCAATATTATTAATATTATTATCATTATTATTTCTAAAATACAACATAAAGCAATTAAAAAGTGATATTAGAGATTTACCCTCGAAGACGGTTTTGGATGCCGGTTCGGTTAACCCGGTTCAAACACGATAGAGAGGCTGGCCCCGGTAACGATGACGACGACACCGGCGTCTGTAGCAACCTTGGTCCTTTGCAGCAGCAACGTACACCAGATCAGAGGGAGGAAAGAGGTGGTGGTGCAACTCCATGGCTGAAGCCGCCAAGAACAGCGGTGACAGCAGCCACCAACAGAGGCGGCGGATTGCAACCCCAGGGGCAGCAAAGTCGCGAATCGCGACTGCTGGACAGGGAGAGAACACGAACAATCGGCCCTAGCTTGGTGTGTGGCGGCGAGCAGAATCGCAACCCAGGGGAGGAGAAAAGCTCTGCAGCAACGACGGCGGTGGCTGGTTCGCATGACGATGGCGGTTGGAAGAGGTGGCGGCGCGAGGAGCACCGGCGGCCAAGGAGAGAAAGCGATCGTGAGGGAGAGAGAGAGGGTGTACGAGATCGAGAGACTGGGAGATAGGCCGCTCGACGGCGACAGGAGCTAGGTGGGTGGCGGCCGGCGGTGGAGGCAAGGAGGTTGTGGTTGGGGGGGGGGGGTTGGCAACGGGTTAGGGCCGGCGGCCCTTTGAGAGAGAAGAGAGAGTTGGGGGGGGGGGGTGGGTTCGAACCCCTTCCCCCCTTCTATTTATTTTTTTTATTTTCTTTTATTATTATTATTTTTATTTTATTTTTTTAACACATACCCACCCATATATTTACTTATCTTTTTATTTTAAAACCTAAAATACCAATAATAAATTTCTAAACACCGGAATGAAAATCATAAAATAAGAAACTTATAAATATTTCAAATAAAATATTTCCATATAAAATATATCAAAAGTAAAGTAAAACATATAAAGTATGTTTTTGATATAGGATAACCATTTTAAATGAATTTACTTTAGAACATAAAATAAATGAAATATATTTTCGTAATTAACATAATGTGTTTTTATAAAAATACAAACTAAATAATTGATTTTTAAGAAACATTTATTTAAGTCAATACAACTTATAAATATATTAGGGATTAAAATTAGGGATGTTACAACACCCTCCTATGGCTACCATCCAACTCTGCCCTCTGAGCCCTCCACCAGGCATTAGCATAAAGCTCCCAGACCACGAGTTTGCTAAATGCCTCATCTGACTCCCTAATCCACTCAGTCCACCTGTTAACCAACAGGGTCTCCTTAACCTCCGCAATATCCCTAACTCCAACTACCCTCCTTCCAGAGGGACCCTCACTCTCATATAACATGCTAGTTTCTGGGGTAATCTCTCTCTTAACCATCTTTCCATCATAATAATCAACGACCCTCGAGTGCTCGAAGTTCTTCCCCATATCACTACTGCTCCCTACTACTAATCTCTTCCCTCTCGACATCTTAAAATCAATGAAAAATTCTAAGAGACAAATTATCAAACACTTGGTGGGCAGCAACTTAGAACTCTAAAACCAACTCTAAATCACTCACTTCTAACTCCAAAATCCAAACTAATCAGATCCAGAGAGTAAAGAGAAGTGAATCTTACCCACAACAATGAAAAATTCGTGTCCCTAGCCCTTGAGAATGAGAAAACCGAATTGAAGGGAATAGGAGAGGAAGTGGGGAAAATCTTGAAAATCAATGAAGAATAGTGAGGAAAAATGGAAGAGGAAGAAGGATTGTTGAGTTTTTATGGAAGAATTTGAATATTTGAGGAGTAATTTTGTGAAATTAGATGAATTGGGGATTAGGGTTCTTGTGTTTGGGGGAAGAATTGGGAGAAATCGGAGGAAATGGGGCTGATGCTCCCCCAAGCATGGGACTTAACGACAGGCGCGCGGTACCTGTACAGGTGCTTTTTTTTTATGAAAATAAAAATAATACTGAATAAAAATAAAAATAATAAAATTAAAAATTACCTACACTCAAAACTAATTTCCTAAACTAAAAGCAACTAATACAGGGAGTTAGGAAACTTACCTTTGCAGCATAGCTTTTTCTATTGATGCACCATGGAGGAGATTCCCCCAAACTTATTCACCTGTGTCACATGAACAACTAAAAATGGTGCTTGTAGCACCTCATTATCAGTCACATATAGGAAGTTCCAACTCCTTATTAAACTAAATCTAACTAAAAAAACAAAACCTATACTACTACAAAACTAAAGAGAATCCACCAGGATCCCAAATTCTATGGCTCAACTCCCATGTGATACAGGAAAAACAAGTTACTCCCATTTCACATGGGAATGAGCATGGATGATGATGAAGTAAGGAAATTTTAGAAATAAATTCAATCCCACCAGGTTCAAAGGTACATTCCTTACAACATGCATCATCTCAGAAAATTTATCTTTTTCCCCATTCATAAAGGTGTTAATTCCATGTACAAGGAAAAAAAATTTCTTAGGATCTTTATTCATCCCATGGTACAACAATGACTTATGTTGATGATCTGGAAAAAAAACATGCAAACTCAAGGGTTGAACATAATTGAAAATTTTTGAATCATCCAAACATGCAAGGGATTTAACACAAATTTTAAGTTCAGAAAATTCAGCACGCAAGGATGAGTCAAATTTCTCTACTATTATCCTCCCCTCATCTGTTTTGTTTTATTTCACCTCTTCTACCTCATGATGCACCTTAATTTTTTTTCTTCAAAATTTTCAGAGAGATTAGTATTTAAGTCTTCCTTAACAGGCAACTCTTGTACCAACTTCTCTATGAAAGATCTCTTATATAATTTCTCAATCTCACAAATAGAGGTATTTGCATCATATGTAAGAGGACGTGAAACCAAAACAAAATCAAAAAATTCTAACTCCTCACAAGTCATTATTGTACATTCCAATTAAGACCAAAAATAGATTTCACTTAAAACTACTTCTAAGTGCCAAAAACAAATTAAACTAATTCAAGTCCTCGGCAACGACGCCAAAAACTTGTTCACTCTCTAGCAAGTATACAGATCGAAAAGTAATACAGTCGGTTAAGACCAGATATCGTTCCCACAGGGACTCAGAATTGCTTAATCTATTCTCACCTAAGAGTAATTTAAAGCAAAATCTATTTAAAAGCTAAAATTCAGAATTAAATAAACTAAATAAAGAGATAATTCAATGCTGTAAAATAAAATAAAACTAGGATTGCAATGCGAAAACTTAGTTAGGAACTCAGTTTCATTGTATGTTCATTCATTTATTATAAATCAATGTTTCTCATTCAAATCAAGAACAAATTCAGAAAATAGTAATTCCTAGATCCCTCTTATGAAATTAATGTTTATTATTCAACTTGATAAATCCTAATTCCTTAGAAATTTAAACCATTGAATAACCTTAATTAAGAACAGTGAATTATGAAAAGTTGCATAAGAATTCAATAGTATTCTTACTGATTGAATAGTTATACTGTTTAATTGCATGACCTATTTCAAATCCTAATTTTCCAATTCAGATTTAAAAGATCCAAAACATAGATTAGCTACTTCCATGCATAACAATAAAAACCCAATTAAACACATGATTTAAAAACTGAAAAACATTAATTCATAAAAATAAATTACAAATACAAATCCACCATGTTCCTAACACAAAGGGTTTAGTTACACATCATGAAAGGAAGAAGAAAAACAATAACTATGGTATTCATTACTAAATTACCACAGAAAACTGCTTCAGTTCTTCAATCTTCTCCGGATTCCTCCTTCGAATGCTCTCAAAAGTGTGTAATCTCCCTTCTAAAACCTCTAATCTGATTCTAATGACTCTAATTGACTGCCTAACCTAATTCTAAAACCTAGAATATATACATAAAATACAAATCCTAATAGAATCCTCCAAAATTGCTCAAAAATTAGCCCAATTGGGCCTCCACGAAGTACGTGCACCTGGGCGCATGGTGCTGCATGCCTGGGCGCATGACATCTGATCACCAGGAATTAACGCCACACGCACGCCTGGGCGCGGGCTCCATGCCCCTGGGCGTGGGCAATATTTTTCGACTCCGTTTCTCTCCATTCTTGTGTCATTTTCAAGGTCTTCTTATGCTCTTCTCTACTCAAATAATATTTTCTCCAAATAAAGCTCCAAAAACACCTGAAACATACCCAAAATGGATCAAAACGTTCAAAGGACTCTATAATACTAAAAATTCCTTAAACTAATACAAATTACCTATATTTACAAGAGAAACAAGCCAAAACCATAGCAAAAGGAAGTGAAATTAAGCCCAAAAACATCATATATTAGACCCAAGTGCTGCTAAAACTTGAAATTTTTTTTCTGGAACTCACAACTGGTGCAAATCTGAGTGACCGTGGTGCATCAAAACCTTTTTATATGATAAAAGTAGTGTGGATACAAATTTTCGTGCAAAAATTCCACCCACAAGGAGAAAAATAAGAAGATAAATTGAAAAAATTCAAGGATGTGTGTGGAATAATAATTTTTTATTACGTGCAACGTGTTTATCTGGAATACAACAAGGAGAAATTTGTCCATGTTTGGGTCAACCAATTGATACATCTTGGTAACACCACATCTAATAGGTGAGTTTTAACAACCCAAAGATGTTTTTTTATGTGTATTTTAGTTATGTGTTTTTACCAATTGAATTTTAAAATAATTATGAAATACGTTATATGTTAATTTTTTGTTTTAACAGGGTTGAGAGCGTCCATGCCACATTCAAAAGATTATTGAGAGATAGTTAGGGTGATAAGTGCACCAACTTTGAAGCAATGGAGAATATGCTGATATGTCAACATACTGATATTAAAGAGTCTTTTGAGAAGAGTATGGCTAAGGTGGATTATCGTGTGAATAATGATTTCTACAAGGAGTTGTGTTACTTTGTCTCGTGTAATGCGATAACACGTATTTGGGAGATCATGGAAGGTCTTTCCCAAGTGGGTTGGGTGAGCTTACATTGTGATTGCATAATTAGAAGGACTCACGGTCTATCATGTGAATGTGAACTTGCAAAATATTATAAAGAGCAAGAACCCATCCCTTTGGATGCAGTTCACAATCATTGGCGTCGCTTGTCTTTTAGTGAAAAAATAAAGACTTCTTTTTCACCCATGTGACGCTCTCTTTTTAACTTGAAAATAATTAATATTTCCAAATAATTGAATACTTTCTATCAAAATTTGGGCTAGAAAATTTTTCCTTTTTAGAACCTCTTCATAGTTAATATTAAAACACACCATTTGCCTCTCGAGTTGAATTTGAATATATAAAGCATAAACTTATCGCCGAATCCTTTCTTAATAGAAATCAGAGTTCGCGGAAGTAAAAATAATACTTATGGGGCACTGCTGAGGTAAAGAAAAATATCATATATATATATATATACATATATAAGTCATAACATAACCCCATCAGTACAATAAGTAGCAAGTGATAAAAAGTCGAGATAGCAAGTTTTGATGAAACATATACAGACCAGCTGCATAAAATAAAAGCTCACTCTAAGACCTCTCAGATATATACAATATATATAACAAAATCCAAAATAGAAGTCCCAGAGCAAGTCATCCGTGTCCTCAGCAGCTCCTCAGATCCTCCACAGCTCTATCCCTAGGATCTAGGATCCAAAACATCTACGCTATGCAAGCTCCTATGAACCAGTGGGTCCACCTCTAGCTGAAACAGTCGGCTCAACATGCACCTCCTCCTCGCTCTCATCCTCCACAGGGTCCTCCTCGACCTCGCCCGACTGTGTAGAGACCCCACCACTGGGTCTAAGGTCTGCAGAAGCAGTCCTATCCAAGTCAGTCGGACCAAGAGAAGGAGTCTCCTCAGTGACAACTCTATGGGAGGAAGGATGGGAACGAGTGGCAGTTCTAAAACGAAAACTATGGAAACGACGCATAGGTCGAGCCGGGGGTGGTCCTCTATATGTATAAAAAGGTGGAACATGCATAGTGTAGACTAAGGGAATCCTAAATCGACGAGGTCGCACTCGCACCAGAGGGTTAGGGTGGTAGAGAGTAATCTCAACCTCCCCCTCAAAAGTGGCACGGTGCTCCTCATACGTCCATATACCGCTAAGGATAGGGCGTATCTCGATGCAAGCTAGGTATCTGGCCATCACCTAAACAGGGCACAGGGAGTAAGTATACACATATACATAATTGATAAAGACTAAAATTACAATCACAAGTATATCACGGACAGATCATAATGCAAATACATATGAGCACACCAGTTTTCAACATTATAACTCTTATAATGCAAGTGGCATGATGTATGATTTTCTATCCACAACTGAGGCCTCTAAAAGTCCATCTTGGACGTCCATCCAATACACCCTTGTGTTCCCGGAACACCGACATTTGTTCCCAGAACATAATGCCGAACCATACTTGGATAATAAGCATCACTCCCGGAGTGTGCACCACGTTCCCAGAACGCATACGTTCCCAGAACGCATAAAAACCAGGTCCCGGACACTGGTCACATATCTATAATGTGTCATCAAGTAGGTTATAATTTGGTACTCCCGGAGTACCCTCCTCATATTCCCAGAATATGATAAACGTTCCTACCAACCAGACTTCCAGTCTATCTGGATGCACAAATATCAGGGTTGGTTTTATCTTTACATTAATTAATGTGATTTAGAAATATTCCAATTTCCCTTTTTGAATGATTGATTTGAGGCATAATCTTTGGCATAAAATTCTCATTTGAATTTTTCTCAAAACATGCCTTTAAACTTAGATTAGGTAAAACAAAGTCAATGGTATTCAAAAACTTAACTTTTTATTTTTCAGATTCAGGTACTAATCGGTTACAATCTCAGGCTAACCGGTTAGAATTACAGACCTGAACTGTTTACCATTGAACTTCAGAAAAACCCTCTTTCTTGAATTTACTACCCAATCCATAAACAAGTTAAACATTGTTTTATGCCTCAAAAATGACAGTTTTATCATTCAAAAGGTTTAAATCACTTTTCCTTTCCCAATGAACATAATTTCCTCTTGAAATTATTTCATTAACTTAAGGCATTAACTTTAATCTTTCAAATCTGAACCTTGACATTATAACAACTCATGTTCAGATCAAGTATAATGAGATTAAAGCATAGATTTGAGAGAAACCACTAAAATTTCAGGACTGATTAATGAACTGATTTTTCTTTGAAATTCTGCAGTGTCTATCCGGTTACGAATATCGAGTAACCGGTTAGATTATGCAGTCAGTCCATTAAAACAAGAGTTTTAACAACTCATTTTCTTCTTTTCTCAAATCTAATCAAATCTCAATATTCACAGAGTTCATATGCCTTAAGATAAACATGTTTATACCCAGAAACACATTCAAATTGCATGCATCAAGTTTATGATATCAAATTGCATGAAAATTCACATAAACACAATTTAATACAACAAAACTTATAATAGGCATTCAAATTCAGAATTCAGCCTCCATATACTTTGCATGCATCAATATAAATTTGCTCAAAACCACAGTAATCAAAAACTTTGGCCTCCAAGCCTTTGTGCCATATTGCACATAATGCCCTTTTTGAGTTTTGTTAACTCAAATCCTAAATCACTTGAATTTTAGTCTAAATCTAGTATAAGGTAGACTTCTCCCATACCTCTAAGCTGATCTTGATGACTATAAACACTGCACTTGAAGCAAAATCCACAGATTCCCACCAATGCTAGGTTCTGCCCTTCACACACGATTTCCATCAACAGGGTCCAAAGACCAGAAGATTTGACACAGCAATTGGCCAAAGAAATTGGGGAAAATAGTTAGAAATTACTCTAGGTAACATGCACTAAGAATAGGAACAGATTTGGGGCTTAATGGTGAACTATACTTACCAAAATCACAACTTGAACTCAGCTTCCAGAATCAACAGAAAACAGAGTTCAGTCTCCAACTCTTAGCTTCCAAGATCGATTCCTCCTCCCACACAAACACTCAGCTCACAAGGTGTATATCAATGAAAAGCCCTTGATTCAAGCTTTTCAGAAATGTGTGTTTCACTCTCTAACTCACAAGGACGAAGACGAATTTCTCAGAACGAATTGGAAACCCTAACTACCCTTCTTCAGCACAAAATGCAGAAAAACAACCCCTTCACCTCAGAATTTCCTCAATTTATAGACAAATCAAGATAGCATGCATGTTGACGCGTGGTTCTCCATTAATCCAAGGCTGTAATCGTGGCGAATTTGGGATTAATCAAGTGATTACTCATCAAAATCCACTAACCCAGTTTCTGGGTTCATCGTCTAACCGGTTACAGGGCATTACTAACCGGTTAGATTAGTACAAAATTTAAAAATTAATATTTTTAAATCTTTCCCTCCAAGAACCTTTTTGATATTACCTTTTAGTCCTCATCTAGGGACCAAAATGCAATATCCTTATATTTTGCATTTATTTGCCCTATAAAAATATTTTAACTTATTTTTATTTTTAAGGCTAATTAAATACAAAATATAAACTTGGAAAATTTCTATAAATTAATAATAAAACTTTTTATTATTAATTTCCTATTATTCGGGAGACGAAAATTAGGGGTGTTACAACCCAACAGAATTTGATCCATATCCATACGTGGATGAAATATTGCGTCAAGTAAAAGCATTAGATGCACTTGGTCTGCTTGAAAAGAAGAGATATTTTCAAAGATTCCATGAGTTTGTGTATCTAACAACAACTTCAATGAAGCCCCCTAAATATAAAGTAAAGACAAAAGGCGGTGTGAAGGTGAGTAGAAAGGAGGCAGCACATGAAAAATCTACAAAGCGTGTACCATCTCATTGGGAAAATGATGATTGTATAGATATGACACAGAAGATAACTACATGATGATTCGGCAAGAGTGTTGGTGTTGATACTAGCAAGTATCCTAGATCACAAGTAATATAATGAAAGTAAATTATCGTTCCACTCAGGGATTTTGAGTTGTTTCCAAATAATTCTCACCAAAGGTGTAGCTAAAAGAGAAATTTATAAGTTTTTACTATTTAAAATAATATAAACAAACCAATTAAAAATAGGGTTTGTGAGACAGATAGCGAAAGGCGTTAAGAACTTAGTTTCATTGCAAGACTTGTTTATTAATTATGAATCTCTATTTTTTTATTGAATCCACGACATCCCAAAGGTAATAAAAACCAGATGTCTCTGTGAATTTATGTTTCTTATTCAATATGAGAACCCTTAATGTCTTAAGTGATTTTGACATATGAATAACCATTAATTAAGAACACTGGAATATTATAGTCATAATTAAGAACACTGGAAAATTAAAGTCATATAAGCCCTAGCTGTATGTCTACAAACTAGGTGGTTATAATGTTTGATTGAACAACCTATTATAACTCTCAGATGTCTCTTGTTGAATTAGAGATCCAAAAAAAAACATAAATTAGCTACTTTCATGAATTGAAATTAAAACGCAACATAACAATAAATTTTGATTGAAAAACATTAATTCATAAATTATATAAACTTATCCATACAAATCCACCATGTTCCTAACTACAAAAGGGTTTTAGTTACACATTATAAAAGAATAGATAGAAGAAATAGAATAGGATTCCCTATCATAGACAATAAGGAATTACCTCTAACTCTCTCTCTCTCTCTTCCAATGAAGTGCGAAATATGCAATCTCCCTCTTTCCTCTAAAAGCTACCAAACCTAATGCTAAGTCCTAAAATAATAGAAAAGACTAATCCTAAAACTAATAAAACTAAATTTTATCAAAATCCTCAAAAACAAAATAGATAAGCCCAACTCGTAGGCCCACGCGCCCAGGCGCAGCTCTCCCACGCCTAGGCGTGGATCAAAAACTGATCTTTAAATTCCTCCTCGTCCAGCAAGCGCCTGGGCGTAGCATACCTCACGCTTGGGCATGTGACTCTCTGAATTGGCTGAGTTTTTCTTAATTGTTTTCTGACTTTTTGCACCCTAACTCTAACATTTAAACCCCTTCGTGGACAACATTTAAGAACAACATTTTTCTCCATTCAAGCTCCAATCTCATGGTCTTCAAAGCTCCTTTCCATTCCAAAGCATAAATCATCAAATAAAGCTTCAAATTCCTGAAATCAAACCCAAAACGGATCAAAATGTTCAAGGATTCTAAATTACCTAAATTTCCTAAAAATATAACAAAATCCTAATATTTACTCAAGAAACAAGCCAAATCCAAAGTAAAACAAAGTTAAATAATGCTTAAAAACATCTTATATTAGGCCCAAATCACTCTCCCAAACTTAGCATTTTGCATGTCCCAGGCAAAAGTAAAATAAAGATTCTCAATCACAAGACCATTTCTTAAATCAACCCTCATACCTCCTAATCTAAGACACCAGACTCACGACTACAACACTTTTCTTCACAAGTAACAACTTCCATCAAAAACTGGTTAGAAAAATAAACTCCAAGAGAACCAGGAACTAGTGAACACTCTCAACCTTTCTGTGTATATCTCTCATGTGTATCAAGGGTTATAACAATGCACTCAAGTTCATCCAATGACAATGTGTTACCATAAGCTTGACCATAAACCCAAATCTCCAATGAAATTATTGAATACATGCACAAATCAAAAGGTCTTTATTTTGGTTGTAATAAGGCCCTGGCGAAAAGTGTAAGGTGGGATAAAAGAAAGAAGGAATAAAACAAAGGGCTAAACTTGCAAAAATATTTTCAAAAACAAGCTTCCCTCAAAAACTATGAATGAACAATGAATACAATAAAGACTCACACTCACATCAAGAACATTTTATTCTTCTTTATTTTTTCAATTTTTCCTTCTATTCTCTTTCTTTTTACTTATTATTTATTATTTTACTTTTTCCTTGGAAGAGAAATAGAAATCATAACATTTTTCACCATTCATTACACTTAAATCATTCCTCTTAATTGCTCATTCATAATTTCCAAGCTACTCTTAAAAATAATACAATAAATGCAAGGTACCAAAGAAAAATCTTAATATCTCAATAAGGCTCAAAATGGGCAACTAAGAGAATCTGTCATCAATCAAATCATCTGAAGGCCACAAAAACACATCCTAAGTGCCTTAATCATCTTAATGCATGCAAACAATTATCAATCTCCAAATGGTCAACGGTCAAGTTCTAGAACACAAAGTCAAAGTGAACACACTCATGAAAGAATCAGGGGTTCAAATCACAATATAAAATCAATATAAGTCACATACCCCTGTCAAGTGTATAGGCTCAAAAATCTCACAGGCTAAATAGTCAGTTCACTAATAACTTGTTCCAAAATAGTTTATCAAAATAACTAGTTCTCAACAAAAATTACAACTCAATCCAAAACAGTGTGCGCGCCAGAATCAATGAGTACATTCTTAGATCAAGTGTTACCACGTATCATTAAGAACGATCACAAGTATTATGCCAAGAATAATCATCTACCGGTACCCAAGACACAAACCAACACAAAATAATGGAGAAATAATTCAAGTCTGAAAAATTAATTTTTATTTTGTCCACTCCCCCAAACTTAGAGGTTGGCTTGTCCTCAAGCAAACTAATCTAACCTAAACTAAAAAATAAAAATTAAAAAGATAAAGATAAAGGTCTAGAATCACTTCCCTATCACATCTGCTTCACATTCACATCACCAAGGGAGGTTGATGCTCCCCCAAACTTATGTACCTGCAGGTCAATGGACTAGGTGCTTCCCTGTCACAAAAACACCTCTTAGGGGGATAACATTAACTCCCACCCGCTGCAATGCACAATATACACACACACACACACAAAGAGGTGCAATAATAAAGCAAAACTAAAAAAAATCACACACACATGCGAATAAAGAAAATGAAAAACCTAGAAACAAACTGTTCTTACATCATAAGTTTTACATGAAAAAGAAAAATAAAAATGTCAAAGTCTGATAAAAAGGTCAGAAACAAAGGTCCAAATACATAATACAGAAAATCATAAAATAAACACCCTCATCACTGCTCATCCTCCTTTGATGCATCCAACAAACCAAAATCTTCATGCGTGTATGCAGGCACATCAAATGAAAAACCCTGAGCATCGCCCCATCCACACATAAATGCGTCCCTCGCTTGGTTCCTCCTCCCTCACGGTGAGAGAACTCAGCAGTGCGGGACTGCCTCCTTAGAATCTGATCCTGAGCACTCCGAATCTGCTCCTTCTCACTCAGGATCTGAGCCTGCCCACTCCTCAAATCATCATGTCCCAACAAAATGGAATTCATCATCTGCATCATCTCCTCCATACTACCCAGCTTTTGTACCGGTGGAACAGAGGGACCTGCCCCAAAATCTGGCACTGGAGGTGGCGGGAATTGCTATGGCTGTGGCTGGGGTGGTGGTGCAACTCTGCCCTCGCGAACGACATTTTGAGCCAGGTCCATGTAATTATCCCACGTCGACTTCAACATCCGTGGAGATCTTTTCAGGTCTCGAAAATCCTCAGCAAAATACACACCTAAATGTCTACAAAGCTTGTGGATCACCCACGGAAAACCCACATAACCAGTTCCCTTGGTGGCGAACTGGTGCATCTTCTCATAAATAATGGACCCAGCGTCCACTACTATCCCATCATGCAACGCATACGCCAGTCGGCACACACTGGGATGAATCTCTGTATTATGAGACGCAGGTACCAAATTGTGGAGTACAAACTTCACCCAAAACCTAGCAGAACCAATCAAGTTCTTTTGATAAACATGTCTAACCTGACCCTGATTATTTCTATTCCAATCCCTACCCTCAATAAATAGATTACTTTTAAAAGTGTCCATGGGGTAGGAATCATCATCATAGAGACTCCGCCATGAAAACAAGGCAGGTCAGCCTCATGTGGGTACTCCGGAAGCATCATAACACGGCGAATGGTCGCCGCATCGTAAGGTACCTTTCGTCCCCGAACATAACTAACCCGCGGGGCATCCGGATTCTGAGCCCTCCACCAGGCGTTGGCATAAAACTCCCAAACCAACGGCCTGCTGAAGTACTCACTAGTCTCTCCAACCCAATTAACCTAATGGTTCTGCCTTAAACACTCTCTAACCTCCTCAATCTCCTTCACACCTATAACCTGTCTGGACAAATTCCCCTCAGACAAATAGAGCATCGAAGTCACATGCACTATACCCCGTTTGGTCATTTTCTTCCCCTTAGGCATCTTGTTTTTCTCTCAAACAATATATCAAACACTTGGTGGGCAACTAATAACAATCAAATTCTAGCACAATAAACACTAACTCTCCACTCCCCAAACTAATAAAAACCAGTCCAGAGTGCAATAGAGAAGAGAAGATGAGTGTTCTTACCCCTTAAACCAAGCAAAATTCGTGCACATTGAAGCCCTAGAGAGAGAAACCGAATTGAAAGGGAGAGGGAGAATATGAACTTGCATGCAAACTGTGGTAACACCAAAGGGATGGGGACACTTAAAACTTTAAGAATGTGGAAGAAATTGAGAGATTTGGTGAGGATTTGAGGTAGAATTGAGAAAATTAGTGAGTTGAGGTTTTAGGGTTTGGTGAGGGAAGAAGGGAAATTGGGAATGAATGAATGAAATGGGCTGAGCCCCCCAGGCGTGGCTATTAACGAGCCACACGCGCCAGGTGTTGCGCCTAGGCGTGCTCCTCCCTGTGAGCATTCCCTTTTTTTTTCAATTTTTAGCATTTCGACCCCCCCTTTCTGGACCACTGACCCCAGCCACACCTGGGCGTGGGGTTGCCACGCTTGGGCGTGACCAATCAGACTTTGATTTTCAATTTTTCTCTTCTCTTTTTTTTTTAAAAAAAAGGGAAACTAAAAACACACAAAAATCATTCACACAAAATAAAAATTAACAACTACCTTAAAAAATAATATAAACAAAACTAAGAGGGAATTACTTAAAATCATGGGCTGCCTCCCAGTAGCGCTTGTTTAACGTCCCGAGCCTGATGTTTGTCTTTTATTCAAGGATCAAGGGGCTGCCAAATACTCCCTCAAGGTGGAAACCTTGCTCACAATACCATCACTATCACTTTCTCCAATCTGGACACTCATTAGCGAGGCAAAGTACTCCGCAGTGAGTGGGGGTTTTTCAAAAATTTGAATTATACTTTGCTCCCCATTCACACAAGGTATTACCTCTCCCCTAGGCAGATCAATTACAGCTCCAACTGTGACCAAAAATGGTCTCCCAAATATTAGAGGAATGTGTTCATCCTCCTCAATGTCCAGAACCATAAAATCAACTGACAGTATAAAATCATGGACTTTCACCAAAACATCCTCCACCAAACCATATGGGTGGAGGACAGATTTATCAGCTAATTGAAGCATGACCTCTATAGGCCTAGCCTCCTCAATACCCAGATCATTAAATAGGGACAAAGGCATTATATTTACTCTAGCTCCTAAATCACAAAGAGCCTTACCTTGGTAATCCTTGCCAATGTTGAATGAAAGATTAAAGCTCCTTGGGTCCTTCATCTTGTTTGGAAGCTTCTTCTAAAGAATAGTTTTGCACTCTTGGGTTAGCATCACTGTCTCCTCCACTGGCATCTTCCTCTTCTTTGTAAGCAAGTCCTTCATGAACCGTGCATAAGCAGGCATCTGTTCAAGAGCTTCAGCAAACAGAATGTTTATTTTAAGTTTCTTAAACACCTCCATAAACCTTGAGAACTACTTCTTATCTTCTTCTTTCTTCAGTCTTTGAGGAAAAGACACCTTGGTTGGTTTTGGTGATGTTTGGGTCTTAGCCTGATTCGCAGGTGAATCCCGCTTCTCTTGCTCCTCACATGTGTCTTTTTCAACTGGCTTCTTCAACTCATCCTTCTTCCCATCTTCAGCTCCATGACTCTTCATCTTTGGCTCCTCATACGATTTTCCACCACGAAGAGTTATGGCATTGCATCTTTCCTTCGGATTGGTGATTGTGTCACCAAGAAATGTTCCTGGCAACCGCTTTGATATCTGCTTGGAAATCTGACCCACTTGCACCTCCAAAATCCTGATGCTAGCTCTTTGATTGGCGAAATTCGCCCTAGTCTCATCTATGAAGTTGTTGGTTGACGTAGCCAATTTATCCACTGCTATCTCCCAGGCCTGTTTCTGTGGCTGAGGAGGGTTCAAGGCCGGACTTTTCCAAGAGAAATTCGGGTGATTCCTATACCCCGAATTATAGGTGTTGGAAAACAAATCGTTCCTTTGTTGACCTCCACCATCCACATAATTGGCTTGCTCCTCAATAGTCTCTGAGCTCTTCCCAACATTAGATGAGTATTCACCATTGCGGTGATTCCCACCACAAAATCACAGACCAAGTTGATTGCAGCTGTCAACTGAGATTGTCCCATGTGCTTTGCCAATGCAGCTATCTGCTGCTGCATCTCTCTATTCTGCTGGAGAAGGGTCTGAACTTGAGTGGAGCCCAGATCAGAATTCCTCAGGATGCTCAACTCACTCGGGGCTTGGCTGCTGTTATAAGTGTTGGCAATTCGGCAAGTGTACCGATCGCACAAGTAATAAAGAGTAAGTAAAATTATCGTTCCACTCGGGGATTGCAAATTGTTTCTAATTTCTTTCACCTAATTGCAATTACTATGTAAAACGTGTATGGGTTTAGAGTTTAGAGAGAGAAATGTAGAATTAAGGTTATGAAACAATTCAGAAAATAAAAAGGAATTAGAAGCAAATATGGAAAAGGTTAGGAACTTGGTTTCATTGTAGGATTAGGTTATTAATTATGAAAATATGTTTTCCAATAAATCAAAAACTCCAGAAACAATAAAAGCTAGATCCCTCATGGCAATTATGTTTCTTACTAAACTTTACCCCTTAATCCCTTAAATGAGTTCTAATTTATAAGAGTTATACAATTACCCAAAAGTATTCCTACGAGTTGAATAATTATATTGTTTGGTTGAAAGGTCTAATCTTAATCCTAATTTTCCAATTAAGGTTCAGATTACCAAATCAAAACATAAAGTCGCGAATTCTATGAATTGTAATTAAAACACAACCAAGCAATTGATTTGAAAGGGAAAACATTAATTCATAAATAAACAGCCAAATTAAGATCCATACAAATTCACCTTATTCCTAACAAGAGGTTCAATTATACATATTTAGAGGAGAAGAAGAAGGAAAGGAATAAACTAATCATCATAGATAATAATCAATTTACCCCCAAGAGATCTTCAATCTTCAAGTGGATCCCTCCATCAATGTTGATCTTCAATCCTTGTGCCTTGCCTCCTTGCTCTCAATTGCATAACAGCCTCTCTTCTCTAATCCTAATTTTATTCTAATCTCATATTTGGATCTGAAAAGTCTACCAAACCTAAAAGGAAAAACCTATATTTAAAGTCTAAAACTAATCCTAATTAAATTGATATAATAATATCCTATTAGAATAATCTAATCTTTAATAATCTTATCTACAAATAGAATTTATTATTAAAATCCTTCTAAATCCCGTATTTGTGTCTGACAGCAACTTCGGCACTGATTTTGACACCCAAGATGGATGAATTTGAGCAAGGATATTTCTGGCAAAGTTGTAGATCTTTTCCTTAGCTTTAAAATGATACATAGATCGCCTCATTTCGATAAGCGTAGCTCATGTTATGATCAAAATACCGAACAACGTCACTTTCACGCACTTTGCGCGCCTGGGCGTGCAGACCAGCACGCCTGGGCGCGGCGCCTGGGCGCGCTATGTCTGAGGCCCCATAAATTATCGCTGCAAGCGCGCCTGGGCGCGCAGATCCCGCGCCTGGGCGTGCTGAGGAATTTTCGAATCCGTTTCTCTCCATTCTTGTGTCATTTTCAAGGTCTTCTTATGCTCTTTTCAGCTCCAATAATATTTTCTCCAAATAAAGCTCCAAAATACCTGAAACATACCCAAAACGGATCAGAACATTCAAAGGATTCTAATAAACTAAAAATTCCTAAAACTAATATAAAATACCTATATTTACAAGAGAAACAAGCTAAAACCCAAGCAAAGGGAAGTGAAATTAAGCCTTAAAACATCATATATTAGACCTTCGTCACACCCCCAAACTTAGCATTTTGCATGCCGCAGGCAAAAGTAAAATAAAAATTCATAAACACAAGACTACCTTCTAAATCAAAATGTACTATACTTAATCTAAGACTTCGACTCATCAACACAACCACATATTTACTCAAGCTATTCACATATCAAAACCTGGTTAAAGAAACAAAATAAATCAGAACTCAGAACTAGTGAACACTCTCAACCTCTCAGTGTATATCTCTCATGTGTATCAAGGGTATAAATCAATTCACTCAAGTTCATTCAATAGTAAAGTGTTACCATTTGCTTGACCATAGACCAAAATCTTCACTGAGATTATTAAAAACATGCACAAATCAAAATGTCTTTATTTTGATTGTAACGTGGCCATGACTAAAAGTGTTAAGGTGGGATAAAAGAAAGAAGGGATAAAACAAAGGGTTAAAATGCAAAAACAAATTTCCCTCTAAAAATTATGAATGAGCAATGAATACAATTAAAACTCACACTCAACTCCAAAATCATTATCATCCTTCTTTTCTTTTCATTTTTTTTTCTTCTATTCTCTTCCTTTCACATTTATTTCTTTTTCAAATTTTTTTTCTTGGAAGATAAATAGAACTCATACACTTTTCACCAATTACTTTCACCTTTTCTTTCAATATTCCTCTCAATTGCTCATTCAAAAATTTCCAAGGTACTCACAAAGAATATTTCAATAAGTGCAGGGTACCAAAGAAAAATCACAATATCATTAGGCTCAAAATGGGAAACTAAAGGAACATTATCAACACAAAACAGTTGAAGGCCACAAAAACACATCCTAAGTGTCTTAATCATCTTAATGCATGCAATCAATTATCAATCTCAAAATGGTCACCGATCAAGTTCTAGAACACAAAACTAAAGTGAACACACTCATGAAAGAAATAGGGGTCTCACATCAAAATAATTCAATAAATCATACCCCATCAATTAGGCTCAAAATCTCACAGGCTAAAGTCAGTTCACTAATCTCAAGTTCTGAAAATTTTTGTCAAAATAACCAAATTTCAAAAATATTTACAGCTCAACAAATAAATAACATGAATCAATGAGTCTAATCCTAAACTAAGTATATACACTTATCATCAGAAAAATAATCATAAGTCTAGAGTAATTACAAAACCTCTACCTAAGACACAAACAAACACCAAAAATGGGAGAAAAATTCAGATCTGAAATTTTTTTTATTTTGTATCCACTCCCCCAAACTTAAAGGTTGGCTTGTCCTCAAGGAAACTAAACTAAAACATACCTAACTACAAAATAAAAAATTGCATGGAATAAATTTGGAACATTTACTACTTGCATCCGAATAAAATAATCAGCACTAACAAAAGTGAGAAAACATTCCCCCTAACTTAATATAAGTCATCGAAACAAGTGCCCAAAAATAGCACCTCTAATGGGGAAATATCAACTCTTATCTTGTTACTCAAAATATAGCTTGATGCAAATAAAAAATAATCCAAATAAATATCCAAACAATAAAACTAAAAAAATAATCCTAGAAAGCAATTACATATTTTTGTTGCACAGGTACAGGGACTGGCTGTGATGGGGAAAAAAGACACAAAATATATCAAAGAATAACAATCCCCAAACTTTTGGGCATTTTCGCTCAGTGCGCGCTCAGGCGTGCAGAGTTGCGCGCCCAGGCGCGCCAGGTTTGTACCTGAAGCTTTATTTTATTTTTTTTTTAAATTCAGAAAAAATAAAAAGATAACCTACACTAATTTCCTAAAAACTACTATTCACTAATAAATGGAGTTAGGAAACTTACCTTTGTAGCACAGCTTTTTCTATTGATGCATATAGAGGAACTCCCCCAAACTTATTTACCTGTGTCACAAGAACAACTAAAAGTAGTGCTAGAAAGCACCTCATTAGTAGTTACTTATAGGAAATTTCAACTCCTTATTCACTAACTAAAAAAAATAAACAAAACCTACACTACCACATATTTACAAGGAATCCACCAGGATCCCAAATCCTATAGGTTAATTCACATGTGATGCAACAATAACAAGTTATTCTCACATCCCATGGGGCAACCCTTGGATGATGGTGGAGTAAGGAGGTTTCAAAAATAAGTTCAATCCCACCACCAGGGTCAAAAGGTGCATTCCTTACTCCATGTATCATCTCATACAAGTTATTTCTTTTCCCATTCATGAAAGTGTTAATTCCATGAATTAGGAAAACTACCTTTTTAGGCTCCCTATTGTTCAATAATGATTTAGATTGATTTTTCATCAAAGCACAGAGGTTGAATATAGTGGAAAAAATTTGAATCATCCAAGCATGCAATAGATTTGACCAAATTTTTAATTGCAAGAAATTTATCATGCAAGGGTGGATCAAATTTTTCTACCATATTCAAACCTTCTAAAGTTTTATTTCGGCCCTCTTCCTCAAACTTATTATGCACATTTTTCTCAATTTGCTCCTCCATAGGAGTTTCATCAATAGTCACATCCATCACCACCACTTTTTCCTCTTTTTGAAGAGAGTCAAAAATTGTTGGTGATGCTTGTAACTATTCATTTAACGGCTTTGAAATGTGTTCAACTTTAATTTCAAGGTTCCTTGAAGTGGAACCTTGAGTCAGGTAATAGGTTCTGACTTCTTCAATAAATTCTTTAGTGTTTTGAACACATTTCTCAAAAGCTATTTCCCATGGAGCTTTCTCCCCAGGAATTGGCTCCACATGAGACTTTAGTTTTTCAACTGAATTTTGTAATTTTTCTAAAGCTATTTCCCATGGGGTCTTCCTATCACTTATGTTTTGTGCATAATAGTATGGAGAATAGGGATCCGAAATAAATCCATCACAATCAAAATTATTATTAAAATAATAGTTAGACATGAAAAAGTACAAGTTACACAAATAATTACAAATAAGTACCGGAAAAAATTAGAATCGAATTTCAATCCCCGGCAACGGCGCCAAAAACTTGTTGGCAATTCGGCAAGTGTACCGATCGCACAAGTAATAAAGAGTAAGTAAAATTATCGTTCCACTCGGGGATTGCAAATTGTTTCTAATTTCTTTCACCTAATTGCAATTACTATGTATAACTTGTATGGGTTTAGATTTTAGAGAGAGGAATGTAGAATTAAGGTTATGAAACAATTCAAAAACTAAAAAGGAATTAGACGCAAATATGGAAAAGGTTAGGAACTTGGTTTCATTGTAGGATCAGGTTATTAATTATGAAAATATGTTTTCCAATAAATCAAAAACTCCATAAACAATAAAAGCTAGATCCCTCATGGCAATTATGTTTCTTACTAAACTTTACCCCTTAATCCCTTAAGTGAGTTCTAATTTATAAGAGTTATACAATTACCCAAAAATATTCCTACGAGTTGAATAATTATATTGTTTGGTTGAAAGGCCTAATCTTAATCCTAATTTTCCAATTAAGGTTCATATTACCAAATCAAAACATAAAGTCGCGAATTCTATGAATTGTAATTAGAACACAACCAAGCAATTGATTTGAAAGGAAAAACATTAATTCATAAATAAACAGCCAAATTAAGATCCATACAAATCCACCTTATTCCTAACAAGAGGTTCAATTATACATATTTAGAGAAGAAGAAGAAGGAATGGAATAAACTAATCATCATAGACAATAATCATTTTACCCTCAAGAGATCTTCAATCTTCAAGTGGATCCCTCCATCAATGTTGATCTTCAATCCTTGTGCCTTGCCTCCTTGCTAGGGGTTTTCAAAACCGAACCGGTCCAATTAAAAACCGCAAACCGGTCCAAAAAAAAGCGAAAACCGAAAAAAAACCGCATTTATTGGTTATTTTTACTCATTTTCTGAGAACCGATCGGTTCGGTTCGGTTTTTGGTTTCAGTCTAAAAACTGAACCGAACCGAACCGAACCGATTCTTGCCTACATGAAACGCTGCGTTTTATACTTGTGCAGTATCACTTTATGCATTTCAGATTTTCAGTATCACTTCTCCACAGTCCACACATTTTAGGTTTAGCTCCTCATCCTCCTCTCTACACAAACCCCGTCGCCGCCGCTCCTTCACCACCGATTGCTTCTCCACCGCCGATCGCTCCTCCCCTCGCTGCTCCTCCTGCTACCTCTACGAGTTCGTCGCTGTCACCGAACCCGCGTCGAAGTCGTCGCCGTCTCCGTTGCCGACGCTGTCGCTGCTCCCCCTAGGAAGCTTCATCCCATCGCCAATCCACCGTCGTCGTCGCTGCTTCCTCCCGTCGCAGTTGCTGCTACTTCAATGGAGGTAAGATTTCAACTTTGTTCTCTCTCACAATCAAATTCTCTACTTTGTTCTGTTTTTGGTTATGGATGCTTCTTCTATTTTTGGTCCAGGATGCTTCTTTTCTTCGTTTTGGTCCAGGATGCTACTTTTCTTCGTTTTGTTTAATGGGTTCTTTCCCTTTGCTCTTGCATTTTGAGATTTATTTTGGCTACTGTTCTCTTTATAGCTTAGTCAAGCAGAATGCACTTCGATCCCATACTACTATCATGTATCAGCTTTGAATTTTATGTTTTGATTGAGTTTCATTAATTGTTGTTTAGTGAGCTTAAGAGAACTAATGCTTGTAAATGCAATAAGCATAAGATTTCTGATCTTTGTTACTTTGTAATGCACTAATGTGTGCTTTACTGCCACTGTATAGGGACAATTTTTTTTGCATAATGCTTATCAAAACAAGGGGAAAAAAAGAAATTTGAAACCGATCCAAACCGGACCGAAACCGCAAGGTTTTTTTTTGGATTGGATCTAATTGGATTGCCTAATATAATGGACCGATCCAAACCGAACCGCACATATATTTTGTAATCGGTTCGGATATTATTTTGCCTCAAAACCGAACCGAACCGATCCGCGAACACCCCTACTCCTTGCTCTCAATTGCATAACAGCCTCTCTTCTCTAATCCTAATTTTATTCTAATCTCTTATTTGGCTCTGAAAAGTCTACCAAACCTAAAGGAAAAACCTATATTTAAAGTCTAAAACTAATCCTAATTAAATTGATATGATAATATCCTATTAGAATAATCTAATCTTTAATAATCTTATCTACAAATAGAATTTATTATTAAAATCCTTCTAAATCCCATATTTGTGTTTGACAGAAACTTCGACACTGATTTTGACCCCCAAGATGGACAAATTTGAGCAAGGCTATTTCTGGCAAAGCTGTAGATTGTTTCCTTAGCTTTAAAATGATACCTAGATCACCTCATTGGGATAAGCGTAGCTCAAGTTATAATCAAAATACTGAACAGCGTCACTTTCACGCAACGCGCCTGGGCGTGCAGACCAGCACGCCTGGGCGCGCTATGTCTGATGCCCCATAAGTTACTGCTGCAAGCGCGCCTGAGCGCGCAGATCCCGCGCCTGGGCGTGCTGAGGAATTTTCGACTCCGTTTCTCTCCGTTCTTGTGTCATTTTCAAAATCTTCTTATGCTCTTTTCAGCTCCAATAATATTTTCTCCAAATAAAGCTCCGAAATACCTGAAACATACCCAAAACGTTCAAAGGATTCTAATAAACTAAAAATTCCTAAAACTAATGTAAAATACCTATATTTACAAGAGAAACAAGCTAAAACCCAAGCAAAAGGAAGTGAAATTAAGCCTTAAAACATCATATATTAGACCTTCATCATAAGCCATTGTCTCCAGTATATCCTTTGCCTCTTCTATTGTCTTCTTAATTAGTGAACCACCAGTTGCCGCATCAACCATCCCCTTTTTAGACATCTTCAATCCGTCATAGAATAGACGGACCTGCAACCATGTAGGCATAGCATGAGTGTGACACTTCTTAAGCATCTGATTGTAGCGCTCCCAGGCTTCGTGTAGGCTCATTATCCTCTTGAATAAAGGAATTTACATTTTACCGAAGCTTAGCTTGCTTTCCAACTGAAAGGAACTTGTCAATGAATCTTATAACAAGTACTTCCCAAGAGGAAAGACTTCCAGGTGGCTGATTACGAACCCAGTTGTACGCCTTTTTCTTCAAAGATAAAGGAAACATCCTCATCCTAATGGCCTCCTCTGAAGCACCTTGGATTTTGAAGAAATCCAACATACCCAAGAAGTTGGCTATGTGATCAGTTGGATCTTGATGTGGCGCTCTACTGAACTAATACTGCTTGATTAAATGGATGTACTGTGGATCAATCTCAAAGGATTCAGCAGTGATGGGTGGCCTAACTATGCTAGATGTGCATATGTCTGGATCAACAATTGCATAGTCAGCCAATGTCATTCTTCTGGGTGGAGGCGTTGCTTGCTCAGCCTCTCTTTCAGTTCTCTCACAACCTCTTTCACCTCTCTCAGCCATCTTATCATTTTGTTCTTTCCTTTGTTGACGAGCGTGCCTCTTCCTACATATTGCACTCTTCTCAATCTTAGGATCGAACGGAATAATTCCTTTACCACCTGCAGAACGCAAATTCATAAAGGGTTAAGCAGCACCTGTTAATAAAGAACAAGAACAATTAAGATAAAATATTTGAGATAAAATAAATTTCCTATTTAATTACTCCTAAGTGCCAAAAATTAATTGGAATCGAATTCCAATCCCCGGAGACGGCGCCAAAAACTTGTTGGTGTTGATACTAGCAAGTATACTAGATCACAAGTAATATAATGAAAGTAAATTATCGTTCCACTCGGGGATTGTGAGTTGTTTCCAAATAATTATCACCAAAGGTGTAGTTAAAAGATAAATTTATAAGTTTTTACTATTAAAATAATATAAACAAACCAATTAAAAATAAACCAATTAAAAATAGGGTTTGTGAGATGGATAGAGAAAGGCGTTAGGAACTTAGTTTCATTGCAAGACTTGTTTATTAATTATGAATCTCTATTTTTCATTGAATCCACGACATCCCAGAGGTAACAAAAACAAGATGTCTCTGCGAATTTATGTTTCTTATTCAATATGAGAACCCTTAATGTCTTAAGTGATTTTGACATATGAATAACCATTAATTAATAATACTGGAATACTAAAGTCATATAAGCCCTAACTGTATGTCAATAAACTATGTGGTTATAATGCTTGATTGAACGGCCTATTCTAACTCTCAGATGTCTCTTGTTGAATTAGAGGTCCAAAACAAAACATAAATTAGCTACTTTCATGAATTGAAATTAAAACACAACCAAACAATAGATTTTGAATGAAAAACATTAATTCATAAATTATATAAACTTATCCATACAAATCCACCATGTTCCTAACTACAAAAGGGTTTTAGTTACACATTATAAAAGAATAGATAGAAGAAATAGAATAGGTTTCCCTATCATAGACAATAAGGAATTACCTCTAACTCTCTCTTCCAATGAAGTGCGAAATATGCAATCTCCCTCTTTCTCTAAAAGCTACTAAACCTAATGCTAAGTCCTAGAATATATAGAAAAGACTAATCCTAAAACGAATCAAACTAAATTTTATTAGAATCCTCAAAAACAAAATAGATAAGCCCAACTCGTAGGCCCATGCGCCTAGGCTCAGCCCTTCCACGCCTAGGCGTGGATCGAAAACTGATCTTTAAATTCCTCCTCGTGTAGGACGCGCCTGGGCGTGGCATACCTCACCCTTGGGCGTATGACTCCCTGAAATGGCTGAGTTTTTCTTAATTGTTTTCTGACTTTTTTCACCTCAGCTTTGACATTTAAACCCCTTCGTGGGCAACATTTAAGAACAGCATTTTTCTCCATTCAAGCTCCAATCTCATGGTCTTCAAAGATCTTTTCCATTCTAAAGCATAAATCATCAAACAAAGCTTCAAATTCCAGAAATCAAACCCAAAACGGATCAAAACGTTCAAGGATTCTAAATTACCTAAATTTCCTAAAAACATAACAAAATCCTAATATTTACTCAAGAAACAAGCCAAATCCATAGTAAAAAGGAGTTAAATAATGCTTAAAAACATCATATATTAGACCCAAATCAAAGAGCTTATAAAGGAGATGGTTAATAACAAAGCGCTGTATGTTGACATAATGGGACAGTCCTTTTATGACAAAGCATATAATGCATTATATGTTGATGGATTAGGTGCTGTATCAGAAGCGAAGTGGTTCGATGTTCCGGACATGGGACATGTTGTTGCTAATTTGTATAATGTTGGCCTGGTGATTATTTCATCAACAACAGGTAGATGTCAAACGTTCTTTCCATATAGGACATCTTTGGAAACAAGTGAGAAAAAAATTTGGCTGCTTGGAAATGTTCGTGATGTACATTGGGTACAGGTAACATTCAATTCAATAAATAATGTTGATAAGTTGTTTTAATTTGCACGAATTACTGACTTCAATTCAATTCGTTTATAGATTAATTGGATAGAAGGTTCACCATTACCTCCTATATTTCTAGGATGGTGGAGAAGTCCATGTAATGAATCGATTGTATGAGAATCTCATTTTCAAGAACGACTTCAAATGTTCATACCATATCTGCCTAAGCCTTACATGGAAGAAGCTGAGCCTATTAATCTAGACAAAGATGATGAACACAAAGATCCTAAGACACAAATATGATCAATCTATACAAAGATGAGAAAATAGTTGTCATTTTTCAATAAAAATAATTGTTATTTTCAATAAATAATGTTTATTCATGTTAGTTGCCACTTTTAAATTGTGATTGTTTATTATTAGAATAGTTGTGATTTTCAATTGTGATTGTTTTAAATTACCATATAAACTCAAGCTAAATGAACCATAACCAACATAAACAAGCATAATAAATATTTACATGTCCATATCCAACCACAATGAAATATATCCATAACCAAAAATAATTTAAAATGAATACATATCCAAAACCAAAAAATAAATCAATCCAATTGATGCCTTGCACGACGCTCCCGTCCACCCCTCTGACTTGACCCTGCACCGTCCTGAGTAGATCTAGCACCTCTATGCCCTCTCCCAACTACATGTAAACCCTGAATATCTTGAATGACAGGGGTAGAAACATATAATCTGATGTCATGTGTAACATCAGGATTGTATACCTTCTCCTCGTCTGTTATATCCACAAGTCAGAGAATACTACGCATTCTTGACATTAATTGGATCTGCAAATTAAAAATTATCACCAAAAAATAAATTGAAATTATTTTAAAAATATACATTGAAATTATTAAAAAAAACATACATTAGCAACTTGGAGATCATGATCCACCCTAGCTGATGTAGGTAGAAGGTAAGGGTGAGAATAGATGTGAACCCAATCGAGATAATCCACTACGCACTCCTCAGGATATGTAGCAGGCTCCTCAACGACTACATAATAATCCCACTGAGTCCACCTCACCTCAATCCCCGAATACACAGGAAGTGGAGACGGTGGAGGCATAATAGACGGTTTATAACCAAATTGCCGAAGCACTCGCTCCGGAAGGTACGGTCACCTAATCTTACCACAGCGAATGTACTCGGAGTAGAGAGAAATCTCGACAAATGGCCTGGATCCCCGATGAATGAGAAATGACTGCCATATAATATGATCGGCCCTAATGGTCTCCAAGTGTTGTCTGAATCTAACTTCCGCACCATTAGGGCTTTGAGGGGACAACCACTTGAATATTCTTGGATTTCCCTCATTATAATCATCCTTGGGAGTTCCAAATCCAAGTCCTGGAAAATATTCCAAGATCCAAGCCTGCAAATGAGTTGAGATATGTTAATAATAAGATAAATAGAATATAATGCTTAAAAAATTTGTAAATAAAATAAATTTAATATGAGACATGTTACCTGTATGAGTGATATGAAACCGATGCACTGCGATTTTCCTTTCTTCGCGCAGTCTGACAACCGATCGTACAAATATGCCAACGCGCACGCACCCCATGCATATTCATTTACAACATGCAGATCTTGCAATGCTTGCAGCGTGCTCGTACCATCCTTGCTGGATGAACTGCGCCAGCCACCTATCCAAAGTAGTGAAGGCCAAGGCTATTGCACCACCTTTTGTGCGAGTAAGCTCATGTGCGCCCTCTGTTTCAGAAACTCCCAAAAGTTCTTGCAAAAGAACCATGACCTCGGGCTTCGACGGCTTACCCCATTGGATGAGATAGCCAGTGACAGGGATATGTAGCAAGGAGGAAACGTCGTCCAAGGTGATAGTAATCTCCCCATACAGCAGATGGAATGTGCAGGTGTCCTCGTATAAAGCAATCCACAAATGAGCTGAGCCAGCGCATGTCCGTCATGTGAAATGACGAATCGATCAAAGGAGCAAGTCCAGAACCCTGAACAAGTGTACGAACTTGTTCCGTAACTCAGCAAGGGGCCTCAACCCAAATATCCGGTTAAGAAATTGGTTCAAAGGACTAGGGGAGCAAGTAGGAGATAATAATTAGTTATGCAAATTAATTAAAAAAAATTACAAAGGCTATGACATTTAAATTAAATATGCTTACATCGCCTTTCCATATCTGCTTGGCCCTATGGCCTTTGTAAGTAGTCAACAACGTCTCATTCTGAGGGTCGTCGTCGTCGTCTGATTCCCCCGAATTAACCTCTGACTCATTCTCCTCAACATTCAAATAGGCTGCTGCTGCTTCTACTGCCTCCGCTTCTGCTGCGGCACGTCTATCGCTAACACGCTTGCGATGCGATGCACTTGGACGTTGTCTTGGAAGAGAAGGAACGTCATCACAAGATGCCATCTGGAAAAAAAACAAACCAACATTAATATTAATAAAGGAAAGGGGAAAATTTTTTTAAAAAAAAGTTATTATTAAAGGAAAAAAACCATAAGTAGTTATTGTGCTCAACTTCTCTTATTATTATTAAAGAAAAAACATTTATTACTATTAAAGAAAAAAATCAAAAAAGGGACTGGTCGTAAGCCTGGGCCACAACCAGAGGTCGTAACAGTGGGCTACGACCTAGGCCGTCCCTGCAACACGTTCCAGAAAAATCACAAAACTAGAAAGAAAAAAATTCAAAAAAAAAAAACAATATAGATACATCATGACATATATAACTAACAATAATATACTATTATTAATGTACAAACATGAATAAATTAACAAAAATTGAAAAGGGGAAAAACCTAGGGTTCGGATTTCATACGAATAATGCAAATATAAACCGAATAATATGAATAATGTGAAGAGTGAATGAAAAACGTACCTTGAAAAAGTAAATTTGACAAGAAATGTTTTTTGACAAGAAATGTTAAATATTACACGTGAATATGAGAGATTTTGAGAGAAAATAAAGAAGTGTTTGAAAGTGTGAGGGGAAAGTGAGGAACCGGGGGTTATAAATTTAACGGGTCGTAAGAGGGTGTCACGACTTTCAGGTCATAACACCCGCTTATGACCCGTTCAAAATCTCAAATTTTGATTGGATCGTAGGATGGTGCTATGACCTGAAGGTCGTAACACCCTCTTACGACAAGTTTTTGAACGAGTCATAATGGGGTGCTACGACCTGAAGGTCGTAAGCAACCCCTACGACCCGTGAAAAATTAGTTTTTTTTTTTTTTTAAAAAAAAAGGGCATAAAATGAATAATAAATACAATTGGGGTGGCATTGGTAGACCTTGGGATGGCAAAATAATTTGCCCCATTTTGAGAAAATTCATGTTAATTAGTCCAATAACAATTAAGTCAATAGTTATTTAGAATTCCAATAACAATTATATAAATATTTTTTTAAAAAATAAATGCATTAAATATTTACATTTCTAATGATGGTTTACATAGTTAATGCTAAGCTCGGATAAAAAGGTGAAGGTTGTGTTAAGCAATTGATAACTAACACAAAACTTTGTTAAATCATAAATTCTTAATGATATAGATCAACAAATTCCAATGCTACTAGCAAAATTAACCCACTTTCTTAATAACCGTTAATTTATCCAAAAGAATCTTATATTTAGGATCGAAGTACATAAATCAGCTCACCATATCCAGATTTCAACTATCAATTCCAGATTAACCATGCTTATTAACTACTGTCACATAATGCAAAGCTCAATACAAAATTCAAAGCCGCCCATAGAGACCAGCCAATTTGTTTTACATTAAAAACAAGGGCCATGTCGTTATTAGTCCATATATTTGTACATAAGCATACACTTGCATGCCTCATAAGTAACTCATTAGTCTATTTATATCTTAAAAAATTGGGAAACATTGCACTTGCCTAAGGTTAGAAATGCTCAAGGCTAATATAGAATGTAAGTCACTCATACCAGTAAACTTCAGATTATGGCCAATCACCAGCTCCCATCCTACCAACCAAAAAGATAAGAGGGGAAGAGGGAGATGGATAAGTTGGAGGAGGGAAAAAGGTGTGAACTTGGATCCTCTGCTGTAATTTTCTTAGCTAATTTCTACTACTGACCAATCTTACGCAATCTTTCATTCAAATGATCAATCTTAGACAGTTACACTCAAATGAATGACAAATCAATTAATCAATTGTACCTAAACTAACTCAAATGATTAATGTTACAGTTACACTCAGATGAATGACCGATCTTACCTTGCAGCAAGGTGCAGCACTAGCATGGTGGAAGCAAAAACAAATTTAGAACACATGTATTCCCCTAGGTGTAAAATGTGGAAAACAGATAGCATGAAATATTCAAGTAACTAGGCAAGGTAACTATACAAATCTTCATTTTAAAAAAGCATGCAAATAACAGAAAATTTACTAAAATATTCTCAAACGATTGCTTCCATGGTGCAAGTTACTTTTTTTTTTCCTCATTCACATGTTTTGGCATATCTAAGAACAACCAAGTTTGAGTGAGCAACTTTTGTAAAACCCCAAAAATGCTTTTGGCAAAGAAGGTTAACTAATAAATTCAGCTATTAGCAAAAAGCAGCCTATTTTGGTGCTTTTTCGTTTTTTCAGAAGCTAAACCAAAAAGGTACTTTTTAAATGGTTTCAACTTTCAAGCCCATCCAAATGGGCACTATACTATACCAGCAAGATGCATTAACCTGCTGTAGGAATAACACCCTTGACTGTGGTTTGGTGTTGCTGAGAAGACATAAAGTTTGGGGAGTTAATAGGTAACACAAAACAATCGTCTCCTGGTGCAACATCAACAAGATTCAACACCTTATAAATAATTTTCTATGTATCTGTGCTGTCAACTTTGACAATAACTAGATCCGTATTTTCTCAGTAGTTCAATATTTTCGGCAATAGTTGACCCAGCAGTTCCAACAAAACCAAGTGATGCACAGCTGCACACAGTCTGCTCAACATAAAGAAGAACATCTGGTAATTCCTGCTTGGAACAATACTTTTTCCCATCTGTGCCATCAGAATTTGTAATGAACCTCTTCCCATAACCTGCTGCCATGAGTTTTGTGGCAGCTTGTCTCACCAGCTCAGCATCGTCTCTTAAAAAATGCACTTTATATTTATGTGCATCACTAATTAAATCACCTAAGTAAGTACTGCTCCAACCATTCTTTGGAAGATCAGTCATAATAAAAACATGGATGGGTAGAGTGCCTTTCTTTCTTAAAGCTTCTAAGTTTTGTTTTAATCCGTCAAATGTAGCCTTCTGGTGATTCTTAAACTGCCCATCCAACAATCTTAGTTGTGCACAAAGAAATGGAGCCTGAATAGTAGTGTTTATAAACCCCTTTGCAGCACTCATAATTTCTGGGACAAATGGAAGAAATTTGATCTTCTCCATCAATGATTGTAATCTTTGGTCTTGAGGAGATTGATGAATATCAACATATAGCTCAGATCCTTTGTATGGAGCTGAGAAAAGGCTTCCGAATGCCAACAGTGAGGCTGATTCAACTTCAGAACCAGGTCCAAGAGTCCTAAACACATCTCTCCTTCTCCTAACATACGATATTTTCTTTTTCTTCTTCAGTTGTTCATCAGGTTGGAATGAATCTAGCTTGCCTTCCTCAGGACCACCTTGTTGATAAGTCCATACTGTAGTTCTGCAATCTTCATTGATAGCATGTAAGCACTTGTCATCACTCCCATGAAGACCAGCCATTAGGGACCCACATTGCTTTAGGCTTTTAGAAACAGAGGACCGTAACCTTGAATCATTCGAGCAAGCCAAATCTAAGCTGAAGCCACACCAAATTGACACAAAATCCCTGAGATCGATCACTCGAACAAGAGCTGAAGAAACTAATGATGAGATGTCCATAATTTCAGCGATGGAGATATACCTGCATGAAAACAAAATAATCTTTCAAAATTTCATGCTAAATCCAGATGACCAAGTAAAATATTGTTTCAAATAGATAATTTTTCTGATGAAGAAACTATCAGTCTACCAAGGTTGTTTTGAGATTCTTAAAAAATGGGTAAATTAGCACCTTAGTTTTACTCAAATAGCACAACGTTTGTACTTTTCCCCACCTACACAAGCATCCCTTAATTGATATGGTAATGACACTCCACCCTACCGTTACTGATCTGTTAAAAAAGTAACATGTGCAGTCTCGTGTATATAACAATATGATTAATGATAATTTATGGATTAAAATGTCAATAATATCCATTTATTTGATAATTTCCAGCCATAATCATCCCTTCCTAAACCAATAGGCTTTGCGGGGAAAAAAAAAACAAAAAAAACCTGAAGCCCCATCGTCGGTTACCATTCATTTCTTCAATTACCCTTATTTATATCTTGACTGAAATTTGCTCACCCTTACTGGTAACAGCTTCTGTTAACTGTTCGACTAGAGCGGATGTTAAAGAAGCTAGTCTTACCAGAGGATTTACCCACGGCTAAACCACCCTAGATTCCATAGCTTCCTTTGTGAATGAATTGTATTTAATCAAAACTAATAGCTGTGTTGAGAATTTACAGCAAGCATGCAAAGTTAATCAGTTGTAACAGCACATAAAGACTGACAATTCCAGAATAAGATGCAATGACTTCACTACTGTTAAGGTTCCATCTCAAAACCAATTGGCAATGAGAGGATTAACCCAACAGGTATTTAAACCATGCCACAAAAGATAGGGCAGGCGATGTGGAACTTCCAACACGCCCCCTCCAATGAAGTCTGCCGGACCAAAGAAAGGGTAACTATTGACCCATAACAAAGGGCAACTTTTGGCCCATAACAACCGGAAAGAAGTTGGGCTCTGGCTATGATACCATATTAAGGCTCCATCTCAAAACCAATTGGCAATTAGAGGATTAGCCCAACAGGTATTTAAACCATGCCACAGAAGATAGGGCAGGCTATGTGGAACTTCCAACAACTACCATTTGAAAGTTTTACACAAATAGGCCTAATTTTTAATGTGATGAATAGCATGACAAATGGGAACATAAAAGAAAATGAATGATCTGAGAGAAGCTGAATGATATGAATGATTTAGCTTTTCTATTGAAATGAATATGTAAATCTTTATTTGCAAGAGCCGGGGATCGAACCCTCAATCACTTGCTTAAGTAACAACAGATCCCTTACCATCTGTGCTAGCCTCCACTAGTTTAGCCAGGGGACAAATCCTCTGGTAAGTGATAGGAAACAGCTTTTTTCATGGAGAAACTCACATGGACCTTATTCAACATTTTAGTTGTCTGTAATTCCATTATGTTCAAGCTTATTATGAAGTTATCTTATTTTCAAATCAATATTAAGTACTAAATAATTATTAAGATTGAGTTTTTTTTGTCAAAAATAAAAACAATAACTTGTTGACAGAAAAGAAAGTGGAGTAAACAAGAAGTAGAAAAGTGGGCGAACCTACCACCAAAAATATATGCACAGTAGGTCAAACTATACCCATGAAAGAGCAACAATTATCTCAAATGTTTAGTTTTCTGCAGGAGACATGCTTATGAATTCTTGAAGCATAACATGATAAGTCTACTTAATTTCCTTCCTAATTATCTATTCTATGCAGATATTTACAACTAAAACTAATTATCTATTCCATGTGGAAGGAGTGTAGTGTTCATGTGATACAAGTGCAGCAGCAAAAGAACACTCTAAGACATGAACAAGCAAACATGAAACAGGATAATAATCCTGTAAAGTAAGAAGAAAACAAATTAAACTAATTTCCCGCAGAAAAACTGAAATTCCAGCCCTACCAGTGGTACCGCTCGCCAACTACGAATAGTACATTCCCTTACTTGCATGTTAATTTCTGTAAACCCAAATTCTCCCCGATAACCCCAAAATTCAATTTTGCAACTTGAGAGGGAGTCTGTGCTTGAAGTGGAAAGTTAATAATGTGAAATAACATGTTTTTTTTTGGCATTTTGAGCCGCAAATCATCATTAACCATCATGTGGTATGCACATGAGAGTGCATCTGTTACTTTCTTTAACAGACCAATAATAAATGGGCAGTCAGTGTTATTAATTTATCATTAACATCAACTAAGCGAAGTTTGTGTAGGTTTATAAAGGGAGGGATGTTGTTTTTCAAAGGGATTAACTTCCCTCCTTTGCTTTTTACTTCTGCTGTTTCAAAAAGACAAAGGGAGGGATGTTGGGTATCATTTGAGTAAACCAAGCCCAAGGGGAGTGTACTTTGCCTTACAAATATCATCACATGAAAAGAAGAACTACAAGAACAACAAACCAAGCTTTTTCCCACAAGGCAAGGTCTGCTACATCTACATGGACCAAACACGATTACATAATTTCCTATCATAGAAAAGATGTATAGTATGTCTATAGACAAAAATCTATATCATTATTAATGGTTTCGGGTATAGTTCCTCTTGGTCTCTCTCTACCTCTAGCTATTTAGATGACCTCCATTCAATCTACTTTCCTTATTGATGTATCTACCGAGTCTTTTCCGCACCTAAGGCAACATTTTACATATTTTCTAGTTTCTACAATACTTGTTAAATTGACTTTATCCATAATCCATAATGCATTAATTTATAATCTTATCTTGTCACAACATTCTCATTTCGGCTACATCAACCTTATTATCTTGTCGGCTTTTTACTGCCCACCATTCAGTCCTATACAACATCAAAATTACATTATTAAAAATAATGTTAAACTATGTATTTGGTTCCTTACCTTATTATTCAATTTCAAATTGGTCCTTACTTTTTTTTGGTATCATAGTGTTCTCTCACGTTTCTTTTTACTTTCAAATTGGTCCCTGAATCACTGTTTATGCAATGTTGCGAACATGTGTCATTTCTCTCTCCAACATTGCATAAACAGTGATTTAGGGACCAATTTGATAGTAAAAAGAAACACAAGCGACAACGTAAAGGAGTAATTTGAAATTGAAAAATAAGATAAGAGACTAAGTACGAAGTTTAGCCTAAAAATAAACGCAAGATATATGGCAAAGGTGAAAATTGACTAACCTTCCACCCCGAATGAGCTCAACGACATGATCCCAAACCGAAATCCGAATCTCCCTCGGATCCGCGACACGAAACTTCGGGCAGCTACCCAGAGCAACAGCATGGTGATCAAGAATAGGAGGCACAATCAAAGTCCGGTTCAATATCCCCGCCATCAAAATAGCATTCTTGAACTCCGAGAGCTGGTTCCCGAACCCGCTGTGAGGCGCGTACCACATGAATTTCTCCCCTAACCCCAGGGCTGGGGCGGAACATTGAATTGAATGATGACTTGACTCCAAGGTTTTGGAGAACGGTGAAGTGGGTCCCACATAGTAGTAATAGAAAGAAATGAAAGAGAGGATAACGAAAAGGACGGAGATGGGAACGAGAGGGAATCTGTATTGGGGCTTCCTTCTGGGGAACATTATGGTGGTTACCTGATTCGCCGCGTGGCGGTTCGCGAATTGCGGGATTGAGGATTGGAATGTTGAGAAACGCGAACCGAGGGGCGGTGGTGGTGGGGTTAATGGTGGCGTGTGGGTTTATGAGGGTGGAGACCCGCCGGAGAAATCATAGCTACGGTGCAGTGTGACGGCGTCGCGAGGAAGAGGAAACGAGATATGCTGTTTTTTCCCGGCGAAGGGGAGAGACTTTTCAGTCTCTGTTGTGCTGTCCTGATATGATATCCCACTGATAGCATTTTATTTAGATTAAAATGTGTTCTCGAATTTACACTCAATATTTATTTCGATTTCTAGAATTACGAAAAATAATTTTAATTTTTTGAATAAATTGTTATGTACTCCTCCAATCTCATTATAAGAAAAAAAACGTTTCATTAGTGGTTTTAAATGTAAGCGAAAGTTAATTAATTTTTTACTCTTAATACAATTATTCCTAAAATATCCTTAAAAAGTGATTGAATCATTTAATTTTTGTTACATTTTCAATGTAAATTTACTAAAGTAGTTTATATTTTTTATGAATTTGAAAAAATTAAATGCACTCAAATAACTTTCGTAATATGTGTGAAATTAGTTTTTTTTGCTTAAAAATAAGACCGGATGGAGTATGTTAGTACTTTTTCCGATTCGAATTATAAGGAAAAGACTAATTTTATGCTTATTAAATATGTTAGTTGTTTGTATTTAATTTTTTCAAATTCATAAAAAAAATATAGATATTTTAGGAAAGTAATATTGGGAATGAAACAAAAATTAAATAAGATAACAATTTTTTAGTGATATTTTAGAAAAGTAGCATTGAAAATGAAACAAAATTTAAGAAGGTTAGTTAGTCTTGCTTATATTTTGAACCAAGAAAAATACTCCCTCCGTCCCTAAATATAGGACCCCTTTGGAAGATTTCACGTCCATTAAGAAAGTGGAATAATTTAGTTAATTGTATTGGAAATGTGAATTTTTTATATTTATTTTCAAAATTACCCCTATTAATTAATATTTGGGAATCTAAAAAGTGTTAAATAAATAGAGGTGTTTGTGGAAAAAAGTAATTAATGATCATTAAAAATTGGCAAAAGATCTTATAAATAAGGACAAAATAAAAGTGTCAAAAGAGTTTTATAATTAGAGATGGAAGGAGTATGTTTTTTTTTTTTCTTACATTTCTAACCGAATGGACTATTTAACTGTTAAAGCCATTAAGAATCCTTTACTATAACACTACGGAGTTTTGGGAAACTACTGTTCATTTCCACGTCATCTTGGTGCATACTAACATATTAGAACCTTGCCGCACCTGATTATGTCTATAGTTGACTATGTGAGATTCACACTTGCTTTCCTCATTTCAGCGAGTCAACCCTTCTGAAACCCATTCCAGCCCCATTCTTCCCTGATTTCAGAGAGTCAAACCCGTGCTGCCGCAAACTACCACTAGCCTGAGCCCAGCTATTACCGTAGGGGGTGTTTTTAACAGTTGACTTCCTGGACACACCCCTGCTATTGCAACCCGGCCGTTCCCCACTGAAATCTCCCTCAACATTTGTATCCATTTCTCCTCCAATGCCGCATATTAATTCCTCCTCTTTTTTTTCCCTCTTTGTCCTTTTCTTCTTCTGCAGTCTCTTAGTTGTGCAGCTGCTCCCCGGGTTTTGCTCTCGCTCTGCTCTTTTTCCTGTTTACCTTCCTCAAATAGTCACATGTAAATTCCTTTCTCTTCTAGGCCCTCTCTTTCTTCTTTCTCATTTTCTCTTTTCATTGTCAGTCTCTCTTCCCTTCTCTCTCTTTCTTCATTCTTCCCTTTCTTAACAAATAATGTTCCTCTTCCTCGATAATAAATCGATTCTCTCTCATTTTCATTCCTCTCAAGTCTCAATCTCTACACTCCCTCTGCGATGAAACACGCTCTTTGATTCTCACCGCTACCAAGTACCAACTCTGTGACCACTTTCTTGATGTTGGATCTCACTCCCTCCTGAACTCAAATGCCTGACGAGGTTCGTGAGTTTCATTTTTTTCGGATAATTTGATATTTATTTCCACGCTATTCTTATCTATCTTGATGTCTTATTTTTGTGTGGATATTTTGATAGAGTAATCTAAGAAGGCAATATCTGTTGGAATTTGATTTGTGGATATTTTGTTTGAAATAAATTTTTTCTTTAGTTACCGGAGTTAGAAGGTGTTCTCTACTGAATTTGGAGATTGAAGGAGATTGTGGATATTCTCACTTGAGTTGAGTGTGTTTCTTTTTGAAGATCTAAAGGTCTTTTTTTTTTTTTTTTTTGTAGTTTATCTTCTGATTTGTACTGCAAAAATTCGTCTAATGCTTTATTGATTGGTTGAATTTTGGTTTTATCCGTTGCCTACTACGTGTTTGGGAAAATGCTTGAACCCATTTTGATATATTAGATGATATCTAAGTATTAATTTTGATATATTAGACATACTAAGTGTTTTGTTGGGCTTGACCAAAATGTTTAGTTTTTATTTTGGTTTTGATTTGTTCCATCTTGGTTTATCATTTTCTCATGAGTGTTGTTTGGCAGATGTTATAACTGCCCTGTTTGCAAGATCACTAAATCTTTTATGCGCGGAGTTTCCAGGTTTCTTCCTTCTTTCTTTATATTTGTTGTTGGCCTCTGTGAAGAGAGAGAACGTGTGATAGAATAGGTCAGAGAGAGAAAGAAAAGGGTTTTATTATCTTATTGAAGATAGGGGTTGCCAAATACTCTAAATAAATATAAATAAAATAAAAAGTGGGTTATAAATGAGATGATGCTGTTTCTCTGCTATCTTTGTACCTGTAGCAGTTGTTGATTGTTTTCAACCTTATTTTTTAGGATGATGATGCCCATGGTGTGGTGTTTAGAAATCATACAGAAATAAAATACCCTTCATTCATTTTCATATTAGTTTTACTATATATGTGCAGGGGACAATAATTTTTATTTACCTGCATACCCTTTTCTTGGTGATTGATTATGATTGGTGCTTCTTATGTTATTACTATTGCATATAAATTTGTTTGCCTCAATTTGAGAAGCATCTATATTTTGCTGTTATTATCCTACTATTTGATGAGTTTAAATAATTGTTTAAGCTGTGACATCTTATATTAGGCCTTCTAAAATTTTAGCCTTTTGTATTCCTACATTATATAAGCATTCCGATTATATGGTTGCCTATAGTTTCTTTTGTTTAGTTGGTCATGTACGTTATTTAACAGTTTCGTAGAGATAAGTTGGCCAAACTCGAGCATATTTTCATGAAAATGCAATGGTTGGCCAAACTCTTATATGCTGGCTTGAATCAGAACAATTTATTTTGTTCAGGTTTTTAAGTTATAATTTTTGTGCTCTATATTTGCAGGAAGGAAGCTGCTTTGTGACAAAGAGAGGTATGCAGGAAGAGTGGATACTGGATGTGGCTGAAATATGAAATCAATGATCATTCGAAGTTTTATTTGTTTTGATTACCCTGCTTGATAATTCACTGCACAATCTTTTCTAAGTTTAATCTTGATAAAGTTTCCTGCACTACCTAGAAGCACACAAGTGCATATTTGGGTGAACGGGATTAGCCAAAGGCATATTTTGTTTATTGCTCGATCGCGATCTGAACGAACAAATTTTTTGTAACATATGAAGCACTCTCCATATGCGATTGCTTTTTCACTTAAATTTTCCAACTTTAAGATTTATTTGTGTCTCTCTTCAGTCATCTCTTTGATATTTTAGCGTTTTTTGGTTTTCTATCTGGTTTCTGTATAATTTGGAAATGATTTTGAAAATTCTTTTTCATTTTTTGCTTCTTATTCTGTCATGATTTTTATCAAATCAGGCTACCTCAGGCTTTTTACATTAACATGATTAATTGCCCATCACTATCTGAGATTTTTCTCAGTTTTTGGATAATGATTTTGGCTTGCCTATGCTTCATGATATTGAATTTGGCACATGAGTTAGATCTATCTATCTATGTGATTGATATTGATAAGTTCCTAGCTGTTGAATTGGAACGGGATGGAAATAAAACTCTGAAGAAGGAGGAAGAAGAATGGCAGAAAGAGCTTGAAAGTGTGAGGAATCAGCATGCTTTGGATGTGGCTGCTCTTCTCTCCACCACTCAGAAGCTTCAACGGGTTAAGCAAGAACTCGCAATGACTTGATATGCGAAGAACCAGGCATTGAATCATGCTGATGATGCAACTAAAATTGCCGAGATTCGCGCGGAGAAAGCAGAGATCCTTTCGGCTGAACTGACCCGGTTGAAGGCCCTACTAGATTCGTGAGTCTTCTTCTGAACATGATAATTCTATTTCTATAGGTATTATGGTTGTTAACAAGTTAATTAATTGCATAAGGTATGTTGATAAATAATGTTTGTTTGGAAGTCCTTTGCTTATAATTTGCTTAACTTTGTTGGGAATTGATGTTGATTTTTTGGATTGATGCCTATGATGGAATTAATTTGCCAAGTTTGTGTCTAAGCTTAATTTGATGCTTTTCATACCTGCATTGAGGATTAACATGTACATGACTCAGTTCTGGACTTTTGTTTTAATTGCCAAATTTAATCTGATTCTTAAATTGGAGTGTTGAATTTGGTTTCATGCGACACTGATGCAGTATACTCTGATGCAGTCAAAAACCATGAGACACTGATAACAGATTTTGGTGAAAGTCCAATAGGGAGGGTTGGGTGCATACACCAAGGTATGCGCTTGATTCTGAGTTTATGCCTTTTAGAGGGGTTTGACACATTTCCAACTCTACTATTTTCTGATGGATGCTGCCTGATTGATCATAGACTGGTGAGTTTGTTGAAATTTATGATACCCGCACATTTATATCTTTAGTCTTGAACCCAAAAACCAAGCCATTAATTTTAGGATAAGGTAGTTACTATAGGTTTTTATAGCTTTGTGGATTTAGTATATTGTAACGGCTTCAATCCGATGCCAAAGTGAGAAAATTAATCTGTTACTTGCGCTGACATCAGTTGAATCAAAAGTGAATCAAATAAAATTCAATTTTTCATAATTGATCTTAAGGATGCCTATTCTGCAATTCAGATATATGGACTTTGTTTTTGGAAATGAGGCTGAGGCAGAACATTTTCTAAAGTTCATGGCTGGGAGGTAATCATCACTCAGAATATCTTTAGGCCTCAATTTTAAATTTAAATTTAAATTTGTGCCTTCTCTTGACTCTTTTCCTATTGACTGGACTGATAATGCTGAGGAGATAGTTATTAAGATTTCGCAGTGGCCAAAGGCATCAGGAACACACAAAAGGGTGACTGTCATCACCCAAGGTGCAGACCCTGTATGTGTTGCTGAGGATGGGAAGGTGAAGTTATTCCCTGTAATACTGCTACCTAAAGAGAAATTAGTTGACACAAATGGAGCAGGTACGACCCTCTTGCTTTTAGCCATTAAGATGTGGAACAAAGTTATGAATGCTTTTGAGTTTTTAAGTATAGAATTTTCTATTCATGGTTAATTTGTCATTAGTGCTATATCCTCACATATTAATGCGCCAAAACTATATTATGCACACCGCTAAATTCGTTTATAACATAACTAATTCATAGATGGGAACTAGGTTTGGTTAGTGTATTGAATTCATGCAGTTTATGTAGATATATGAAGCTGTTTGCCAAAACAACTTTGGTGTTATTTTTCTTATCCTATATCACTATGGATGGCTAAAACAACTTTGGAGTTATTCTAGATTTTCTGCCAAATCTGAACTTTTGTTATGAGTGTGAATGGAGAACTCCTTTCTAAACTCCTTAAATTTTGCTTGCTGCACCCTCAATTGATCCAAAGGCCTGCTCATGTTTTGAGTCTTATGCCAAGTTTTTGTTCATTATAATAGCAACAAATATTGTGGTGGTTATAGAGGTATGGGATTGTCAATGGTGTGGTGTGCTTTCATTCTTCTTCTTTTTTTGTCCTATTTGAGGCTTGCCACATCCTATAGGCAATTTTTCTGTTATATATGTGTATATCAGTATATGTATGACTATAAGTTCATTTAATTTTCATTTTGTTTTGCTTAGGATGAATAGAGAACATATTTTTTAATATGTTAAGGACATGTCAGTACTCTTCCACTGGGTTTTGGTCTCTATTGGAGTAATTTGTAGATCTTTTCTTATAGTATTTTTCATACTCAAAATTGCAATTTGGAAGGTTTTGTCATCAGTAGTTTTATTTATGGGGTTCTTTTGTTTTTTATGCCGAAGTATGGTGAGTCATCGTAATTGCCATCATCAAAACCTGTCCAACCACCACGTACTTCTTCAAAGAGGAGCATGAAGTTAAAGACTCAAAATTGAAGAGCATATAATTGAAGAGTGAAGAGCATGAAGTTAAAGACTCCAAACTGTTTTGGAAACATGCATTTTTTATATTGGAATTTGAATGCTGAAAAGGCCTCATCGTGGATATTGCATTTTTTTATACGAATTATTCATGATCCCTTCCACAGGACATAATGTCATATCCATAGTTCCATTGTGTTTGTAGGAATTTCTAGCTGCAATTACTAATTATCGTTTTTCTTTCCCCCTTTTTGGATTCGGTTGATGACTCTATAACGCTCTCTCGGCTGCTCAAGCTAGATCAAATGTTATTAGTGCTCATGATCGAAACGATATTTTCCTGTCATTGTTAGAATTTCAATGGATTCTGTCCAATACTATTGTCAATAAGGGTCTTGATGGAAAGGTTGATATTATACTTCAAGGCCATTATTTCTTTTTAACTTTATAACAATGTATAGTGAAAATCATTTAATAGTGAAAATCATAAGCACTTTGCTCTCAACTTTCATTGTTTCATAATGGTTTGAGGACTATAAGATATAGCCTTGATGAGATGATGGTAGCCTTGATGCCTATAAGTCAGTATTATAGGTCAAGCACTCATTTTTGTCACTTGATCCTGTAGCCGGTCCTTTGTTGAAAGACCTTATCTTCTCCTTCTAGGTGTTTTTTTGATTGCTTAGTTGGTAAGTTTGAACCTCTTATTCTCCTATTAGCAATTCAACATATAATTTGTATTTTAGTTTCTCTTTTGTTACACTGGGAGTCAATGACTCTTCTATTAATAGCAACATCATGCCTCCCAAAATTAAAATGTGTACCAAAGTAACCCTTATTATCTGCATTGGCAACTAGGTTGAGAATAATTTTTTGTTCCGCCTTTATGATCAAGTTTAGAGCTGAAGTTGATTCCTTTTCAATTTGAATTGCTTGCTTTTGGGTTGATTGGTATTGACTCCTCTTGATCTAATATTTTAATTTCATCTTAGAAGTTGTTATTCAAGCTCTTTAGAATTGTTCATGTGTAAAATTGAATGAATCAGACCAAATAGCACATGTCGTGTTTGTTATGTTTTTTTGCAATGTAAGCTGTGTGTTTTTTTTTTTTAAACTACCTAAGACGCATGGATATAATATGTATTTTTAATTTTCTTTTATTCTCTATCTTTACTTAAATTTGAGACAATTTTTTATTGTTTTTTATTAACATTGTGAGATGGATGAAGTAAATAATTTTGGTTTTGTGGCTTAAGCGCAAAAAATGATGAAAAATATGTTTGCTATATGCGAATGAACATAATGTTTACAACGATCTGCACAGTTTTTGGTAAGAGCACCGTTTTTTAGAAGCTCTTACCATTAAAATCCAGCTGCAGTTGGGGTGTAGTTCCTTATTTTAAGCTGATATAGAATCAAATTTGTTTTCTAATTTGATTTATTAATCTTTGATTTATTTAATTTAAATTTAAACTTCTTTGATTTGTTGTCTTTTAATTTACAGTTAATTACATAGTGTTTAGAGTATCACAAAGTCTAATCATATTCACAATATTAATAATTTTGACCTTCATGCTCCGCCTTTTATTAGTCCCGCTTTATATCTCGCTTATCAAAAAAAAAAGTCCCGATATATTAATACGTTGTCTAATTTTATGTTTATGTTTTTTGTCGTTTACTCCCTTTGGTGTCATTTTTAATAAAAAATAATTAACTTTATATTTATTAAAAAATTTGTTGAATGTATTTAATTTTCTCATATTTATAAAAAAAATTAGACTACTTTAATAAATTTACATTGGGAATAAAAAAAAATTACTCCCTCCATCCTTATATATAAGACTCTTTGGGAGATTTCATGTCTATTAAGAAAGTTGGTTAATTTAGTTAATGATATTGGAAATGTGAACATTTGAAATGTATTTTCAAAATTATCCGTATTAATGTTATTGGAAATCTAAAAAGTGGTAAATAAATAGAGGTGTTTATGAAAAAAGTAATTAATGATCATTAAAAATTTGTATAGAGTCTTATATAGGGATAACATAAAAATATCAAAAAAATCTTATATTTAAAAATATATGTAGTAAATGATTCAATCATCATAATCAAAATATTTAATTTTAATTCTGTAATCATAAAATTTAATTAAATTTAAGCCCGCGCATTGCGCGGGAGCAAGTACTAGTAGTTAATGACAATCAAACGTAGCATGTCAGAAGAATAAAACGACATCATTTTTCGTTATAATAATAATAATAATAATAATAATAATAATAACCACATGGGATTGAGAGAATTACGTACCCTAGTGACTAATAAGGCTTTTGATTGAGTGCATAACCAATACACATATAGGATGAAACAAGTTGTAAGTGGCTTGGTCTTGCTAAAGCAAGGTCTCAAGTTCAATTCTTTGTGAATGCAAAAAATTTATGTTGGAAGACTCACCTTCCATAGTCAGGCACGTGACTCGGGTCGGATTCAGATGTACCCGAGAAACTGGGTGGGCAACCAAAAAAATTTGTTCCATATATGTCATCAACCTCACTTTTGTACAAATTTTATCACCATAGTCCAAGCCTCACTAAATTCAAATCTTCGTAGTAGTAATTATTACCTTCAACCATCACTTTTAATCTTCATCGCATCAACACAACATCAACCATCTACCCTAAATCATCAAAAACGACTATAAACCCTAGGTAATAACAACCATTATGGTACCCTTTAAATTCAAATCAACCAAATGTTTATCAACACGATAGCAAGAATAGAAAAAAAAATTATAGCAACACCATGAAAAAATCAGCAACCGACACGAGTCGTCGTCATCATCGTAGAATAAATCTCCATGTGAATAACACCATCGTGTGTCGTTATCCTTGCGCTTGAACTTCACCACACGTGTTTTTTTAATGAAAAAAGGCTTTATTAGCACTGAAGCAAAATCGTGATGCAAAGCAACAAGTGGAAGCTGACAGAACGATAACTGGTTAAGCGTATGGTTAACTGGTTACATGGACAGTTTAGTTAGTCATTCAACTAACTCTAGGAAAGTTGTTAAGTTAGTTATTAGCTATAGCTTAGCTCTCATTTGATGGAAGCTTCCTTTAATTTCCATTGATTAGTTAGATATATAAATTAACTTGTTGTAATGAAAATCATTTCAACTTTTACATCAAATCATCTCTTAATTCCTTAGTATATTTTCCTCTTCCATTTTCTTCTTAGTTGAACTACAAGTTCAACATTCACTCATCAAACTCTATTTCTTACATGGTATCTATTGATTTACCGGCAAGTGTACCAGGCCAGCAAGTAATATAGTCAGCAAGACCAGTTATCGTCCCATAAAGATTGTAAATTGTTTCAACTACTTTCACCTAAGAGTAGTTAAAAGCAAAATCTATTAACTTAAATTATTTTTCCAATTGTTTTTGAATTGAAATTAAAATTATAACTAATGCTGAAATTTAAAAAGGTTTTGAATGCAGTGGAGAAAAGTGGTTAGGAACTCGGTTTCATTGCAGGCATCGTTTATTAATCATGAATCATTGTTTTTCCTTAAATCAAAAACAAATTCCTAAGGTAGTAATTATTAGATCCCTCTTGTGCAACTACTGTTTATTATTCAATTTGATAATTCTTAATTCCTTAAGAAATTAAACCATTGAATAACCTTTATTAAAATAGTGGAATTTATGAAAAGTTATATAAAAATCCAAAGGCATTCCTACGAGTTGGATAGTTATACCGTTTGATTGAAAGGCCTATTCTAAGATCCAAAACATAAAGTGATCAACTTCATGCATAACAACTAAAACACAATCAAACGCTTGATTTAAAAACTGAAAGACGTTAATTCATTAATTAAAATAAACTATCCATGAAAATTCACCATGTTCCTAACACAAGGGTTTTAGTTACACATAGAGAAAGGAAGAACAAAAACAACAATTGTGGAGAATTCCCTAAATTACCACAAATACGCTTCGATCTTCAATGGATTCCTCCTTGAATGCTTCCTAGATGTGTACTCTCCCTTCTACCAAAGCTGCTAACCTAGTTTCTAATCCTAATTTAAATAGAAAATTACAAAATCGAAGAAAATCCTTCAAACTGATCAGAAATTGGCTCAATTGGGCCTGGTACGGGTAACGCGAGCCTGGGTGCCCAGGGTATCAGGCCTAGGCGCGCCAGGCTGATCAATGCTGGTTGATGAGGTGGCCACGCCTGGGCGTGGGAAACTCCACGCCTGGGCGAGTGCCACCACTTCCGACTTCGTTTCGTTCCGTTCTTGTGCCATTTTAGAGGTCTTTTCGTCCTCTTTCCAGTTCCATATTTATTTTGTTCAATTATGCTCCAAAAGTACCTGAAATCATGAACAAACGTATCAAAACGTTCAAAGTGTAACACCTAAGTTTATTTACCCTTTTATACCCTTAATTAAAAATAGCAACTTGGAAATTTCATTTTAAACATATAAATTGATTAGTAAAAACTCTTAGTTATTTTTAATTCATAAGAAAATCTCCCGTCAAACGGACGAAGTTTCGTTTGTTTTTAAGACTTTTCCAAAATTTCTGTTTTCCTGCAACCTGATAAATAACATATTTTCAAATTTCAAAGCCAGCAGGGCCATTCACATATATATATATATATATATATATATATATATATATATATATATATATATATATCAGCTAGTGCATCTTCGTGCACGCATCAGAAACAAGATTAAAACATCAGAATCTAGTCATCAGAGTTAGCGGAATATAAACAAGTTAGGAAAACAGTTTTTTTTCCCAAAATAGACCCCTTTCCCAAAAGAAGTCGTCCTGGGCCCCCAAAAGCTATTTACATTTATCTACAACAAAAAGGATTCACATCATCGGGCCCATGACATTTCCATGTCCTACATAATAATAAGTGACCTACTCTCCCTCACAGGGAGAGTACTCCTGCTCGGCCTGATCTTGTGCAAACTCTTCCTCAGTACCTGTGGAGATAGTAAGGAGTGAGTATTACACATAAAATGGGGAGGCAGTTTCCAAATAAGACATAATGCAACACTAAGCCATACACATATAACAATTCAATCACAACATCATGAATAAGAGTCAATTCATCACAATTCAATTTTAAGTATTCATTAGTTTCTCAAATCGATTTTTATTTAACATTTTCGTAAGTCTTTCGTTCCATGTATTTTAATCATATTTATATTCCTTTTTATCTATCCCTGGTCACGACCTACTGCGTCTGCACTCCTGTGCACTCACGACTTACTGCGTCCGGGTGTGTTTCTCAATCCCCTGGTCACGACCTACTGCGTTCGCACCACCGTGCGATAACGACTTACTGCGTCCGGGTGTGTTTCTCAATCCCCTGGTCACGACCTACTGCGTTCACACCACCGCGCGATAACGACTTACTGCGTCCGGGTAATCCCCTGGTCACGACCTACTGCGCTCGCACCACCGTGCAATAGCGACTTACAGCGTCCGGGTATAATACAATCTCCCCTGGCTGAGCCTGGGTATAATTCATTTAGTTCCTTTATCATTATCAATTCTTTAGCAAATTTCCATTACTCAAAATTAATCACCATATTACACATTCCCACTATCCAATGATCACTAATATATTTTATAACTTAATTAGCACAAAATGCAATATATCAACATCAAAATAAATTCCCTAAGTCATAAATTCTATTCTAACAATTATTCTATATCATATCAACCTAAACTAACACAAAAATCTTAGTACCCATTATATGCATATTGTAAACTAAACCCCAGAGTAAGGTAATACTCACTATAACCCACTCCTTACCTTAAATCAGCAAAGAGTAAATAGAACCTTAGTGAGCCCTAGCTCAAAATCTTGGAAACTTGAACTTCCTAAGTCTAGCTTGCCACCTCAATAAGGAAATGATGAAATGATGATAGACAACCCTATTTGATAGAGCACAAGAGGAATGATCTTTGTCCTTGCCTTGGTTTGAGTTGGAAAAGCATGAAAAGAAAATCCCTATATAACAAAGAGTGCAAGAACCCTAAGGGTTTTAGAACAAAATCCATGAATTAAGGAGAGTTTGAATGGAAAGGAAAATAACTCATGGCATGAAGCTACTTATCCAATCAATGGTGGAAAAATTGAAAAGCCAAGGAGAATGAAGGAGGGAGTGATTCGTGAGGGTCAAGGGAGGAGAAGAGATGAAGCTTCAACCAACCTCCATGGTGCACACTTGATGGGGCTTTGATGATTTTGGGTTTGAGGTGCCCAAAACCAAGTGTTTGTGATGGGAAGGGTGATGGAGATGATCTTGGAGCTTGAGAGAGTTGATGGAGATGACGGAATGAAGATGAAGAAACCGCAATTGGTGGTTGAAACAACTAAGGAACCCTAGGAATACACCTAGAAGGGGGGTTGAATAGGTGTAAAAGAAACCTTGAAAGATTTTCTAACGAAACAAATCGAAACAATCAAAACAAATGATTTTTGCAAATTCTACAGCACTTAATCGATTAAACTGAAATTTAATCGATTAACCTGCAATTTAATCGATTAAACCTGTAACATCCCTCGCTTAGACAAAAGAATATTATTTTGTTTTTGACTATATTGGAAAAATCGGAGTATGAAATTTTTTCCTTGAATGTGGTACTCAAGTTTAAAAAATGCATTTAGAGGGAATTCGGTGGAAGGAGTAATTATTTTCTGAACATCTTAAAAATCATTTTGAGATAACCCTTATGGCACGAAATAGCTTTTGAAAATAACTTAGTTATAAGGTTATCCCAGAAAATTGACTTTAACAATACTTCCTTCATTACCGAACTCAAATGATAAAATCAGAGTCAGCGGATTATGTTAAAATGGTTTACTTATGTTTCCTGAGAGTTCATAAATCACGAAGAAGGTCATTGATTCATAAAATCATGTGTAAAAACCTTATGAGTACCACCAATATAATCAAATGATCAAATCTAAGTTTTACCCTGATACATCTCTCAAATCATAAAGTTACGATTTCTATCAAAGGTTGGAGACGTTCAGAGCTAGTCAATGGTCCTTCGTCCAATCATCCTCTTTGGCTGGGCCTTCAAGAGTTGCACAAGGAGTCTCTATCTCATGATCACTGATCCTTAAAAAGTCTAGGTACCTGGCCAACACCTATTAAGGGCAGGGAGGTAAGCTACACTCATTCGCATAATCAAATGAGAACAAAGTACTAACATGCACAAGTAAGCAATTCATCATGGTCCCAATGCATATACACATGTATAAAATAGTCAAGTGATATGCACAGCTTATGAGCAAGCCAATTTAGTTGATAATCAAACCCATTAATAATATGTCCATATGCTTGCTTACTATTTCTCAAGTTATGAGATTCTCTAATCAATGCTCTCATGCATGACCATCCAAACAACCCGTATACGTGCCTCGGACGTATAGTGAACTTGCTCGGATCATAATCCATAACGACACTACCAAAGTGTACGTCGCGTCACCAAGACGTAACAGCATCTCCTATGCTGCCCACATTACCAAAATGTGTCATCGAGCAAGCCACACGACTTTGCCTGGAACGTGGTCCATAATACCAATATTGATGTGCACATCTCGTCACCAAGACGAATATTCAACGGTCGCAGCAACCAATGCTGGCCACATTACCAAAATGTGACTACAATAATCCATTCGTCACCAAGACGAATATCCAACGTTCGCAGCAACCAATGCTGGCCACATTACCAAAATGTGACTACAGACAAGTCGTAACCAAATTGGTACTCCCAGAGTACCCTCCTCATGTTCCTCGAACATGAACAAATGATATGTTACACATCACCATGCATAAATACATACCAACATTCCATTTAAGGTTATTCTGTAATCTCCATATGTGCAACATGCAATAAATGTACCAATGTAACGACAAGTTTGGCTCATAACCAATACGTCCCATTCGGATTGTACGTGCACATTTTCTGAACGCATTCTCCTCAATTTCAAAAACATTCTTTGAATGTCGCCCATGTTCTCAAAATGTGTTATCAAGCTTGTCATACCACCTTTGGTACTCTTAAAGTACATTTTCACGTTCCCCGAACGAATAACATTAATAATCAAGCTTGGTATCATACGTCCCAATCCGAATGTACGTCCACGTTCCCAGAACGAAATCAACAATATTCCTCGAATATTGCCCACATTCCTAGAATGTGTCATCAAACTTATCGTGTACATTTGGTATTCCCAGAGTACCCTCTTCATGACAAGTGGTACCTTATCGTCTTATCCTCATGCATGAATGCACACACATTTATACACTAAGATTAACCAATAATCTTATTATGTGCATCCGATATTATCCCTTTAGTGAGTTAAAAATGTTGTTAATACTTCTCTAATCCTTTTATTGGAACATGATACCTTTTCCACAAGCATAATTGATCTTAATCGATATCCCATTAGGTATGTTAAAAGGAAAAATTGTATTTCTGTCCTGATCCAAAAATACTCGAGTAAGCTTCTCCAGACTCGAGTGTTTTCTTAATTTATCAAAGTACCCGAGTGTTCCTCCTGGTACTCGAGTGTTCTTTGTTTCCAGAACTAAATTTACAAAGATTCAACCATATACTCGAGTGTTCCAGGCAAGACTCGAGTGTTCTTTCATTTCCAGAAATACACTTTAAAAATTTCCAGAGTACTCGAGTGTTCTATATGAATACTCGAGTGTTCTTGAGTTTTCCAGAAAAATTAATTTCCCAAAACAGGCAAAATACTCGAGTATTACCCATAATACTCGAGTTTTGCAGACAGACAGCACTGAAATTTGAGTTTTAACATACCATTTTCGATTATAGGCCATTCCAGTCCAAACCAAAGATCAATCTAGCTTACATTACACATTTTATACATGCTCCAATACTGAATTAACAACATCTAACACTGAATAACAGATTTCACCAATTATGCATAAAAACTACATTTTGAGCAACTTGCCATACCAAATTCCATTCTAATCGTTTTTGGCATGAAAGTAACTTTCATACAACACACATGCAGCATAACCAACTTGCTCAAACATATAGCATGTCTTAGATTGGCCTCCATGCCATTTCTCTAATTCAAAACTATGCCCTTAAGCCTCATGGTGGCTCATCCTACTTTCTAATACATTTTATTCTCATTCTAGCAAATGGTAAGCTTCCCCCATACCTCTTAGATGTGAATCAACAGAGACTTGACCCCAAACTTAGCTTCCAAGCTGAATTCCCCAAAATCCACACTGAAACAGAGCAGTTTCAGCAGAGCACCAAGATTAAATTGGTTGATGCATGAAACAGCCATAAAAATTGGGGAAATTAGTCTCTATATAATCTCTACAATTCGCACTAGCTAAAGAAACAAGATTCACATGAGAAGGTTACCTGAGCTTACCAAAAATCAAACCCAAAGTAAGCTCCAGAAACAGAACTTGACAGAAACAGCTTCACTTCCAAGCTCCAATTCTCCCAATACACTCACTCAATCCTCATGATTTTGGTGTTTATACAAAGCTCGAGACGTGAGCTTTGTATTCGTGTATCACTCGAATCCTAACGCTCAGAATTGAAGATGAATCGAAGGCAACAACTTTAGGACCCTAACTTCATCAACAAACCCAAACTTAGCCAAAATTCCCACGAATTCGGTGTTGCTTGGCTTAAATAGGGTGGGGAAACACTCATTCAGGTCGACACGTCCTCCATGGACGTGGAAGAGTCCTGATTTCGTGTCAACGAGACGAACTCGTTGATGGTGACTCAGCAAACGCACTCACGAGTGCAACTCTGATCAAAATACTCGAGTATTCCCAGAAACACTCGAGTGTTTTGACCAGTTTTTCAAAAATAATGATTTTATTTTCTTTCCCACCCAAAACTTTTCTAAAATTACTTCAAGGTCCCCAAACAGGGACTAATGTGAAAATATTTATCTTCTCATATTAAAATTCTCTAATATCTTCTTTCATAATAAATTTCATGAAATCGAGACTAAAAATAATCAATTATAAATAAACTTTATAATTAATATTCTATTAATCAGGGGTTAAAAATCAGAGATGTTACAAAACCTGAAAGTTCAAAAGTCCTTAATCGATTAAACGAACACTTAATCGATTAAAACTATCAGAAACTGAAAAATCACTTTTCAATCGAATACGAAAATCAATCAATTCACACGTATAACCAGAGATTCAGCGGAAACAATTAACACCTATATTCTTATTGATTTCCTAGTTATGAAAATGATTTTTCCTTTATCAATTTGAACAATAAAGATTCAATTCAATCAATTATGAAAATCAATCTTTCTCTAGGTTTTCAATCAAGAACACAATCAATGACTTGAATGTAAAGAGTTAAAGGTTTAGAGATACGACACAGTGATTTATCCTGGTTCACTTTCATCCGCTTGAAAGCTACATCCAGTCCCCTCTTCAACCAAGAGAGATTCTTCACTATGAGGAATTAGAGTTCTCAAATTACAAGTAAATGCCTCACAAGACTCCCTTCTTGCTAGCCTACAAGAGATACCACACCCTTGCCTTGTAATCCTATTGATCTTCTCTCTAATCTAACCTCTACCCCTTGTTGATAATCGACACAACAAGTCTTCAATTGCTTGACGATAATCCACACACCAAGGCTTCACTTTGCTTGATTCACAACCAAGACTTTCTTCTTCTCCAATGAGATTTGCTTGATGATAATCGACACACCAAGACTTCTTTGTTTGTTGTAGATGGCTTGCCTTCTTGCAAAGATTACAACTCAATGAATACACATGACATTCCTATGAATCTCAATCAATAGCTATGACAATTCACAATAAGAGATTCAAAGGTTCTTGATAAAAAAAAATATGAAAATATGAAAGCTTTGATCTTTGAAATTGAGAGAGAATAGAATGGCTTGATTCTTGTAAAATTGATTATGAAAGTGTTCTCATTAATCACAAAGATTAGGAATAGGTTTTTATAGAATACCCAAAAGTTGTAGCACTTAAAAACTGATTTTGAGAAGTGAAAATCGTATTTTAGAAAACCAGTTCAGCAGTGCTTAATCGATTAAATCTTTACTTAATCGAGTACTAATCGATTAAATTCATCCTTAATCGATTAAACATGTCTGATACTTGTTTAAAACTTGTTTTCTCAAAACCAAACCTTTCCTTTAAAACCATTAAGCCACCTATTGATTCTAGGTTAAGTGAAAACTCAAATTATGATTTAATCATGACTATGATAGAGATTCACTACCCTCTAAATAAACTCTAACCAAATAAAAGACCTAAGAAGCTTGAGAGGAAAAAGATAAAACAATTACAATTACACTCAAACTAAGTCTTCATGAGCTTGTTTTCTCTCTTCACTTGATTTTTGTTGTTGCTTGTTGAACTTGAAACTTGATCAACATCTTTGTAGCTTGTTCAAAACACTTTGTAACCTTTTGTCATTATCAAAACATTCATCATGGAACTTACAATCTCCCCCTTTTTGAAAATGACAAACCATGTTTTGAATTTGATTGAAGTTGTTGATGCTTTAACAATTTGATCACTTGGTGAGAAACTTGCTCCCCCTCAATCAATGCATTTGATATTTGAAATCCAATTGATAGAAGTTTGATTCTCCCCCTATCTTCAACAACTTAGCTCAACCTACATAAAAACAACAAAACAACCTTTCTCCCAGAAACATATCATTTCTCCCATTTTTCAAAAAATACTATTTCTCCCAAAATATCGTTTCTTCAAAACATACTATTTCTCCCCCTTTGGCATTATCAAAAAGTAATATATATACCAATTGAAATATAAAATACTAAGCCAAAATAGAAGAAATAAAGAAATGATCATGATTTCTCTATAACAAACATTTCTTCACAACATTGATACCAATTGAGATATAACAAGTACTATACTTTGAAATGTGATACCAATTGGCAAGAAAATATAACAATGAATTATGAACCAATTGAGATATCATCAATGTAAAGAAATAAGATATATTGTGATATTTCTTCAATAACAACAAAAACATGATAATCATCAAATCATCAAAATTAGTATCAATTGAACTTTAGAAAAGAAATTGAGGAGATACCAATTGAGAAGATACTATAATCATCAATATCTAACAATATCACTTGTACCAAATTTGTAGGACTTCTTTTGAGATGCAAATGTAATACCAATTGAAGATGCAAATGTATGAATAACACTTGTAAGTCCTTTGCTCTTCAATCATACCTACAAAACAATCATGCTTTGCTTTTTGGTATCCAAATTGTCTTGGATCCATTTTTGTTAGTGTAGGGACTTTCACCCTTTTTCATCCAAACAAAATCTCCTTTAGGTATACCATGCACTTTAATATAACACACATTTGAAGTATGTCCATGAGTACCACAATAGAAACATGTTGGTGCATTTGAGAAATCAACTTTAGAAAAATCAACAACATTTCTATGAGAATTACTCTTAGCATTAGTATAACCCAAACCAAACTTGTTTGAATTTTCTCTTTGAAAATTTAACAATGTGCGCAATCTAATATCACCATTTGAGAAACTTGCAAGCTTATTTTTCAAAATAGCATTTTCATCTTTAAGCAACTTGCAATTCTCACAATCAACCACAATATTCACTCTACTAGCACAATCACAAGAAGAACTAGCATATATAAGATCAAGAGTTTCATTTTCAAGATTAAGCTCATCAACTTGTTTTTGAAGTTCTAAAATCTCTTTTTGATGTTTCAAAATGAGCTTCTTTCTTTCAATGTTTTTCAAAGCTAGTTTTTCAAGTTGTTCATGCATTTCTTCATAAGCATTATATAACAATTCATATTTAGAAGAAATTTCGGATTTAGTATGACTTACATCGCTTTCCTCGCTTTGATAACTTGATTCATCATTTGAACTTTGTTCTTCATCTACTAGAGTTATCAAGTTGAGACAAGCGGCTTCTTCATCATCCGATGAACTACTCGATGTGCTTTTCTTGTTATCTTCATCACTATCCCAAACTATGTATGCTCTTTTAGATTTAGAATTTTTCTTGTCTTTCTCCTTCTTCTTGAGATACCTAGAGCATGAATACTTGAGATGTCCGGGTTTTCCGCATTCATGGCAAACTACACCTTCTTTTGATGTCTTGGTCTTGTAGTGTGGAGAATCCTTCTCTTTACTTTTGTCTTTGTTCAACCTTCCTTTTCTCCTTAGAAATTTGTCAAACTTCCTTAGCAAAAGTTTCATTTCTTTTTCATCAACATCCGAATCGGAATCTCCACTATCATCATCATCATCGGAACTCTCTTTCTTTTTGTATGATCTATTTGCTTTAAGAGCAAGTCCCTTTCTTTCTTTGTTCTTATCCGACTCTTCATTGATACTTAATCGTCCAAGCTCCATTTCATGTTCTTGAAGCTTTCCGAAAAGTGTTGCTAGATCCATAGCATCCAAATTCTTAGATTCAACAATAGCCGTTACTTTTGGTTGCCAATTCCTGTCTAAACATCTCAACACTTTGTTAGAAAATTCACCTTGTAAGAAAGTCTTACCAAGAGCAAGTAAATGATTAATAATATGAGTAAAACGTTTTTGCATATCATTAATAGATTCATTTGGAAGCATATGAAACAATTCATAATCACGCATTAAAGCATTCAATCTAGCTCTCCTAACCTCACTAGTTCCTTCATGAGTCACTTGTAAAGTGTCCCACATTTCCTTAGCACTAGAACATTGAGAAACCCTAAAGAACTCGTCATAGGATAAAGCGGATGTGATGATATTCTTTGCTTTATAATCATATTTTACTTTCTTTCTATCATCATCTTTCCACTTGTCCTCGGGGATCAATTGTTCTACACCTTCAACTAAACTAGAGGGGATATGAGGACCTTTTTCAACTACTTTCCAAATTTCACTATCTATGCCTTGGATAAAGATTTTCATTCTAACTTTCCAATATGCATAGCCTTCTCCGACAAACAATGGAGGACGATTTATTGAAGCACCTTCACCACCGAAGGGTACGAATCCCATTGCGATTTTCTTAAAGGATCTTTACGAAAAAGCTCTTATGCTCGTGTCTTTCGACCGAGCTCTGATACCAATTGAAGAAACCGCAATTGGTGGTTGAAACAACTAAGGAACCCTAGGAATACACCTAGAAGGGGGGGTTGAATAGGTGTAAAAGAAACCTTGAAAGATTTTCTAACGAAACAAATCGAAACAATCAAAACAAATGATTTTTGCAAATTCTACAGCACTTAATCGATTAAACTGAAATTTAATCGATTAACCTGCAATTTAATCGATTAAACCTGAAAGTTCAAAAGTCCTTAATCGATTAAACGAACACTTAATCGATTAAAACTATCAGAAACTGAAAAATCACTTTTCAATCGAATACGAAAATCAATCAATTCACACGTATAACCAGAGATTCAGCGGAAACAATTAACACCTATATTCTTATTGATTTCCTCGTTATGAAAATGATTTTTCCTTTATCAATTTGAACAATAAAGATTCAATTCAATCAATTATGAAAATCAATCTTTCTCTAGGTTTTCAATCAAGAACACAATCAATGACTTGAATGTAAAGAGTTAAAGTTTTAGAGATACGACACAGTGATTTATCCTGGTTCACTTTCATCCGCTTGAAAGCTACATCCAGTCCCCTCTTCAACCAAGAGAGATTCTTCACTATGAGGAATTAGAGTTCTCAAATTACAAGTAAATGCCTCACAAGACTCCCTTCTTGCTAGCCTACAAGAGATACCACACCCTTGCCTTGTAATCCTATTGATCTTCTCTCTAATCTAACCTCTACCCCTTGTTGATAATCGACACAACAAGTCTTCAATTGCATGATGATAATCCACACACCAAGGCTTCACTTTGCTTGATTCACAACCAAGACTTTATTCTTCTCCAATGAGATTTGCTTGATGATAATCGACACACCAAGACTTCTTTGTTTGTTGTAGATGGCTTGCCTTCTTGCAAAGATTACAACTCAATGAATACACATGACATTCCTATGAATCTCAATCAATAGCTATGACAATTCACAATAAGAGATTCAAAGGTTCTTGATCAAAAAAAATATGAAAATATGAAAGCTTTGATCTTTGAAATTGAGAGAGAATAGAATGGCTTGATTCTTGTAAAATTGATTATGAAAGTGTTCTCATTAATCACAAAGATTAGGAATAGGTTTTTATAGAATACCCAAAAGTTGTAGCACTTAAAAACTGATTTTGAGAAGTGAAAATCGTATTTTAAAAAACCAGTTCAGCAGTGCTTAATCGATTAAATCTTTACTTAATCGAGTACTAATCGATTAAATTCATCCTTAATCGATTAAACATGTCTGATACTTGTTTAAAACTTGTTTTCTCAAAACCAAACCTTTCCTTTAAAACCATTAAGCCACCTATTGATTCTAGGTTAAGTGAAAACTCAAATTATGATTTAATCATGACTATGATAGAGATTCACTACTCTCTAAATAAACTCTAACCAAATAAAAGACCTAAGAAGCTTGAGAGGCAAAAGATAAAACAATTACAATTACACTCAAACTAAGTCTTCATGAGCTTGTTTTCTCTCTTCACTTGATTTTTGTTGTTGCTTGTTGAACTTGAAACTTGATCAACATCTTTGTAGCTTGTTCAAAACACTTTGTAACCTTTTGTCATTATCAAAACATTCATCATGGAACTTACAGAAGATGGTGTTGAAAGGTGGTGAAAAGAAGTGTATTTGGTGCCTTATGTTCAGCCTAGGGAGCTGAGAAAATCGTGTGGCCAGAAATGGAACTTTGGCCCCAAGTCATGAAATGGACGCACCAGATCTGGTGCTACTGCGCACGCGCGCCTGGGCGCACGCCTAGCTCGCCTGGGCGCGAGGACTGCACTAGTTTTCTGGCCAGGTGCGTGGTGCGTCTTTCTGGTGCGGTCAGGGGGAGGATTGGCGCGCCAGATGCAACACTGGTGCGTGCTGATGCGCCTTGGGCGCGCCTGGGCGAGTTGGTGCCTCGCCTGGGCGGATTTCCCACTGTCTGGTGCACCAATGAACAGTGCACCCGCCTGGGCGCATGGCTGGTGCGCCTGGGCGAAAATCTGGGTTTCCAACCTTCGATTCGCCGTAACTTTTTCGTTAACCGTCGGATCGAGTCCAAATTTTTAGACATGCTTCTTCACCCCATAAACTTCACATCCAACGGTGGAATTTATTTTCTTATCATCCCATGATAAATTCCTAATTTTCTCTTTTCGGTCGATTTCTAACATCTAAAACGCCGATTTAACTCCCGATTTCGCTTATTTGACTTTGCCCAAAGCCACAACTGTCTTCTATACAACCCCTAGGACTTATAATCACCACTCACCTACCTACCAAAATTCATTAAGTCATTATTCCAATTTTTCTAAGGTTTTTAATCAATAATTTCATTAAAATCAAAGTTTAGGATGTTACACAAAGGACTCTATTCCTAATAAAAATCCTAAAACTAATAAAAACATCCTACGTTTACAAGAGAAGCAAAAAAAATCCATAGTAAAAGGAGATTAAATTAAGCCCAAAAACATCATATATTAAACCCAAATCAGTATAAGAGCTCTCTATGAGCTTTGCTACATTCAACAATGGCTACCAATTTATTCACTCCAGATCCTTCACGGAATTCAACGTAGCCTTATTATGTTCATCCAGATGAGAACCCTGTGGTGGCGTTAGTTTCTCCTGTATTGAACGGAGATAACTACAATCAATGGATCAAGTGCATGAAGATGAGCTTAATTTCGAAACAGAAATTTGGTTTTGTTGATGGTTTGATCAAAAAGCCTCCAAAATATGATCCAATCTATCCAGCCTGGGAAAGAATTAACAAAATTGTGATTTCGTGGATAATGCAATTTGTTTCTCCTTCGATTGCACAGAGCGTTCTCTGGATCGACATGGCAAAAGATATATGGAATGAACTAACAGAAAGGTTTTCACAAGGGAATTTGTTCAAATCGCAGACTTGCAAGAATCCATTGCTAATTTCAAGCAAGGTGAGATGAATGTCACAAATTATTTCACTGAATTGAAAATCCTATAAGATGAATGGGATAATTTTAGACCTATTCCTAAGTGCACATGTGCAATTACTTGTTCGTGCAAGGCTCTCATTGATGTTAAGAAATACAGATTAGATGATAGAGTAATTAGGTTTCTTAAATGTCTAAATGATGCATATAGTGTCGTCAGATCTCAAATCATGCTAACTGAACCCTAGCTAGCAATTAGCAATGTGTTTTCAATGCTAATTCAACAAGAAAGGCCAAATGTTTAGTCAGGAATCTGATAGCAAGATTATGGTTGTTAATAGTTCATATAACAAGGTCAACAATAACACTAAGAGATCCTCACTTAATCCCAATTACAAAGGCACAAACTATAATCCAAACTATAATAAGTATGGAGGTGGTAGAACACAAAACAATGGGAAAGTGTAGGGTTAACCGGGTCGGACCTCCCTAAACCGACCAGAGGCTCAGAACAGGTCCAAATAAGATGACCTCCACACAGCTAAAGACACCTCGCTTACCACTCAAAACCGGCCATCACAGGCCGGTACCCACCCAATTGTCAACTGACCGTAGACATCGAGCCACCCCTAAAAAGTGCCCTCGATCGGCCATCGAGACAAAACGGGATCACTCGACTCTCGGCTCGCCACATGGGCCACGTGTCACCTCCTTACGTCTCACATAATGGCTTAGATATGAGAAGGGTACCCGCTGAGCTGTCCAAGTTCTAGAATAAGTTGCGCTGTCTACATTCTAGAAGGATACAAATATTTTACAGATATTTTCACAGAGTCTGACGTCAGCATGGAAACCCTAAAGGGCCTCCTTACAGGCCCATATCCGTACACCCCTATAAAAGGCACAATACTGCCTTGGGGTCAGGTAAGTTTCTCTCATCCCTAAGTTGACACTGTTGCACACACTCTGTTGACAAGGGGAGACCCTAGGTATCCCAACTGGATATTCAAATATTTCTACATACGTCACATATTAATTGCTTGATTCTTCACTGATCTGAAAGACCTTAAACACTGGTCTAGGGGTTACATAAGATCAAGAACATTTCCTTATTTCATATCAACTACATTGGCTCCGTCTGTGGGGATCGTGTAACTAACATTCCCACCTCATCTATAACACCCTGAGTTTTTTTTATATATATAAATCTATCACTTAAAAGTTTAATAATTAAAGTGAAGGACTTAAAAACTTTCATTTTTATCAAACAAGTTCACAAACGATTTTGGGCATTCCCATTACAATATACATAGCACAACATACAATTTCCTTCTTTCCAATTCTTCCGCTGCGACACTCTGATCCTTCAGCACTTACCTAAAATGATAACCACTAAGGGTGAGACCTTTTCACAACACAGTGAACTATGAGATAGTACAAAGTACATATTAGAAACTCAATGCGTAATAATTAAACCAAGCCATGAATTAACAAAAAGCTTCACTTTCACATATTATCAAGTTTTTAAACACTCATCCATAATCATTTTCATTTCCCTTTTTTATAAACCATAAAAATGTGTGTCTTCTCATGGTCAAAGAACAACACAACCAACATACCATCGCATGTCTCCTCACGGTTAGAGGACAATATACCCAATATAACATCGCATCTCTTTCACGGTCAGAGGACAACATGCCAACATTTATTTTACTTATGTCTCCTCATGGCAACACAACATGCGTCTCAACCCTGAAAAATGCACCTTCGGGGTAACTACTGATTCCTTTCTTGGGTTCATGCTCACAGAAAGGGGGATAAAGGCGAACTCCGAAAAGTGCCAAGCAATCTTGAAGATGAAAAGCCTTACCGACGTGAAACATGTACAACAACTTACCGAAAGGGTGGCTGCCCTATCAAGATTCTTGTCCCAATCAGCTAAGAAGGCACTTCCCTGGTATCAGCTCCTCAGAAAAATCAAGGAGTTTCAATGGGACTCGCGTTGCGAGGCGGCCTTCACCAAGCTAGAGTACCTATCGGCACCTTCAGTCTTGGCTATCCCAGAATAAGGGGAGACCCTCTACCTATACCTTTCAGTCGGTGACTCGACCGTAAGCTCGGTATTGGTCCGAGATTTGAGAAAAATAGAATCGCCTATCTACTTTGTCGGTAAGGCACTCCAAGGACCTGAATCAACGTACTCCAAGGTGGAGAAAGTAACCTTTTGCCTGATTGTCGCAGCAAGAAGGATTAGGCAATATTTTCAAAGCCACAAGATAGTCGTAAGGACTGACCAGCCGATAAGGCAAGTACTGCAGAAACCTGACCTCGCAAGAAGGATGGTGTCATGGTCAATCGAACTATCGAAATTTGACGTGGCTTATGAGCCCCGAAGGGCAATAAAATCGCAAGTCTTGTCAGACTTCGTTTCGGAGTTTACTCACTAGAACAGAAAAGTGAAACAACAGCGTTTGAAAACAACAAATAACAGCATTTGCAAAGTGCGGTTGAATCCAGTGCATTTGAAAGTGGTACCAGAAACAACGACGCTTCACAAATGCTGTAGAAAGCCTGTGTTCGCTAAGCTGATATGCACAGTTTACAGCGCTTATATGCGAGAAGCGCCGTAAACTCGCATATTTTTTACTGCATTTGCTTTAATAAGCGCTGTAGATATGAAATTAGTGGCTATTTTCTACTGCATTTGTTAAAGTGAGCGCTGTAAATTCCTTTATTTTCTACTGCACTTGCCTAAACAAGCGCTGTAAATGAATTTATATATATTTTTTTTGCTCATATATATTGATGTTTGTTTAAATTTTAAACTTGTTATTGGATATATTAATGAAATCAAATAATTGATCAAAAAATAGTAACATAAATTTCAATTGAGTTGGAAAAAGTACTAAAATTAAATAATATAATTGAAAGGGTTTCTAATTAAATACATCTCTAATTAATCCAGAATCCTTGTTCCAATCAAAAACATACTAATGGAAATAAGTAAAATATCAAAAGCATCATATCCATTGTATTACCCAATTCTTCACAAGAGCATCCACATAGTCTTGAGAACTCAAAATTATACTATTGCATAAACAAAAAAAAATAGCTAAAAGAAATATATCCCTCATTCTATTGCTTTCTCTTAGCTTGCTGCTCCTGATTGTTCTTTAATTAATTAAACTATTAGTTACTCCTTCATATCTGCATATGTGAAAAACACACAAATAAATAAGAAAAAATTGTTAGAACCAACGAAAAAGAACTATCGCACTTGGCAAGGCAAAAAACCAAAAAAACCTGATCCACCCTAGTACATTGATGCAGCAAAATGCCAACTGATACAGCCTGCTCCTAATACAAATAAAAGCTAAAAGAGTTCATGAATCAGAGCTAGCATAACACATAATCAGAGTATAGAACTTGTATAAAATCCAAGCCCAAATCTATAAATATACCCCTTAGTCCTAACACCATAACTTACTGATTATATGATATTTAAGACATAACGAGCCCACTCTTCCTTGAGTTTAGTAAGCATATCCTCGGTGTATTTCAAGCATTGGAAACGACATAATGTAGCCGGAAGCCTTATGTTTTGACATTGTTCAATGATCTCCCTCATGAAAAACATGACATAATAGCCGCAATCAATGGAATTATCTTGGCAAGGGCACTATAAAACAAAAATTAAAAAGAAAAAAATGAAATTTTGAAATATATTAATTATAAATAATTTGTTTGAAGTTTTGCTAATACCTTACTCTAAGAGATAACACGTTATAATTCTTGAATGAAGAAGAATGCCAACACAATCAACAAAAGAACTGGTCCCTTTCATTCCATGCCCAAAACAGCAAAAAGTTTTAAAATACTCATGGAAAATTCACTAGATTTGAAACTAAAAAACTCTCAATCAGAAAAACACGTTATAAGACAAACTAAACAAAATTGAAAACATATAAGATAATGAAACAACTTACTCTAAGAGATAACAACTGATCCTACAATGCCTTATTGTGACCTCTTACATTGCTAAGGCTCTCAACAATGGTTGCTTTCTCTATTTCGAGTCGCTTATGTGCTTCATTAGCAATATCAAGATCTGATTGAAGACCACTATTGTACTGCTGCAAGCTTATGTTATACTCCTGAGATTGTTTGTACAAGTCCTCGTTAGAAATTGCCTGCAAAAATCAACAATTTCAAAAGGGAAAAACTGTGAGGGAATCTGCAGGAATCAAATCAAACAACCAATAAACATGAAATATCATTAAATCTAAAGCAGAATTTACTCAAAGTGAAATATTTTTGTATAACTTGGTGGCAAGGTACAATATATAGCAAGTAACTGTGACATTAAGAATCTAACATAGTATTACCTTCTGCTCAGCAACTGACTTCTGATCCAAAACTTTATCAAGTTCAGCTGATTTGTCATCCCTATCTTTCTCAGTTGGCTTTCTTTTCTTTTTGATAACAATTAATTGCATCCTAGTTGCCAACCCACACCCATCAGGCAAAAAAAAAGCTTGAGATATTCAATCAAACTGTATAAGTAGGCACCTTACCAACTTATCCGATTCTTCCTTCACAATTCTCTCTTCTAAAGAAGAAATGGTCTTCCTTAAATCAGATATAGTCTCATTCAACTCCTCCGTCTTTTTTTTCATCTTGACCTCTGAGAAAACACACATCTATCGTGATTCAATGAATGTTCTTTTGTCATAAATATTTGAACTTGACAGCAAAGACAACAAACAGGTACTGTGTAGTTGTCTAGGGACCATATCAACAACAAAAAACAAAAGTCTTCAACAGCAGAAAACCATTAAAATTACTAGATAATTACACCAAAGAATGTCAGTCCCTATTTTCGAGTAATCTAATTCACATAATTACTCGCTGCTGGTGACACAGCAATGCAGCATAGAAGAATGCATAACAGGATGTTCTGCTCAACACAGTAAGTACATCACAAATTGTGTCTACATGACATTTTACTAATCAAAATACTTGATGCTGCAAAACCAAATAAATGCTTCAATAGCAGTTGAGAAGCTAGCATCCAAAGACAGGTTTAAGAATATATTTTCAGTAGCATATCAAATCAACTTATCACTAAAAACCACAAAAGTAAAGAGAATTTACCGGTATCACTGCACTTCTTCTCAACAGACTCTAGTTCAGACTGAAGTTTTTCTTTTTCTTGGACATAACCTTCTTCAACCTTTATATACCAACGAACACAGAGCTTAAGCCGTTTAATATAATCAGCCATCTGCTCCTGTTTTTTCTGCAAAATAAGTCGGGAAAATAATGAAACACCTACCTCAAAGGACCCCAAATAAAATCTACAGCCAACAATAAACATTAATAAAATTAAGAATCAAGAATCACCCAAATAATGATACATAAATTCAGCTAGATTAGATTAGGCTAACCTTATTATCAAAGAGGTCCGCCTTTTTCCGCTTCTCATTCAGCAATGCCTCTACGTCCTCTTTCGTGAACTCGATAACACTATTACATTTTGGACCCTGATTGTTGCCAACATCACTCCCAGATGCATTAGAATCGGACCGAAATTTCAACGAAGAAAGCGGCGCTCTGGCCCTGCCGCTAGTGGCACCTTGTCGTTCCATCTTTTCAGCTCCGATTCTTCCACGCTTGTCCACAAATAAATCGTCCGTGGCACCTCCCTTTTTCTGAAATCAACTCTTAGGTGTCCTTCCCCCAAGGAGGTAACATATTTATGTTTTCTAATTTGCTCTAATTTTTTTCTTAATATAAATTGTTTATCCACTACAAGTATGATATATATTTCCTTTTCCTTTTTCTTATTTCCAATACTTACTTCCACTAGAATATTATTCTATTAGCTTTTTTTTTTTTATGAAACACAGGGGCTAAGCGCCCAAAACACCAACAAACCTACATCCCTCTATAAAACAAGGTAGCTGCTGAATCAGCCATGAGGGGCAAAGTAATAAAACTAGGAACTACATCATAAATCTTAAAACTAAACTCCAGGTTGTGTGCATAATTTGCCAAAGCGTCAGCCACTTATATTATTCTATTAGCTGATTATACAAAAATGCATCAAACTGAAGAGAGAAACGGTTGTACGTCACTAAAAATTACTAAAGACTGAAAAATAAAGAATTCTGATAATGAATGAGTAATTTATCAGAAAATACAGACAAATAGTTTCCCGACAATGAAGAATATTAATGGAGGAGCAAAAATTATTAAAGACAAAATTGTTGAAGTGATTGTTTAAAGAACTCCAGATTGTGCGACAGAATCATTGATAATCAACAGTGATGGAGGAGCAAAATTCAACCAAATTGAGATGACAACAATATGGTCACTCCTAATCCAATTTACAATCATCAATTTCGAAATGTGAAGTTTTGCAACTGATGATCAGCAGATATGGTAATAGTCTGATCTGATCATTCTCTTAACACTCTCATCAACTTCAGAAAGCTAATGCTAACAAGTTGGATAATAATAGATAAAAGTTCAAGCCAAAAGTCAAATTTTTATTTAAAGATTTCGATTTAACAATATTCATAGCAATGGAATGATGTACCTAACTCACAAAGGACCGAAAGATATGACAACAATGTGTTACCTTGGAAGGAAAGAGGAATGTTGATATGAACACGGCGACGGTGATGAAGGAGAGCGTGGCGTGGTGTGGTGAGCGTGGCTAACCCTTACTACACAAACGGCGACGGTGTGCGGTTGTTATAGAGAACAACGATGACTTGGATAGAAGCTATGGCAGCTATGTGCTTCGGTGCCGAACGTTGTTGAGAGCGAGGGTTTAGGGACCAAAGGAGGTGAGAGAGAGAGAGAGAGGGTTTAGAGAACAGTGGTGTGGTGAGAGAGACGGTGTGGTGAGAGAGAGACGGTGTCATGTGGTGAAAGACGGTGATGGGGTTTGTGAGGACGGTGGTGAGAGAGACGGTGTGGTGAGAGAGAGACGGTGTGGTGTGGTGTGGTGTGGTGATGGCGGCTGACGGTGATGAAGGAGAGCGTGGCGTGGTGTGGTGAGCGTGGTGACGACTGACGGTGTGGTGGAACTGATGAAGAAGAAGAAGGGCGTGTTGATCGTGAAGCAGAAGAAGGGAAACCAAAAGGGAGTAGAAGAAGGGACTGATGAGTTTTTTTTTTATTAAAAAATAAAAAATAATATTCAAAATATTCAAAAACACAAAAACTAAAGCGTTTCAGCATATTTGCGCGCGGGAGGGATTAAATTTCGCACCATACATTCAACAGCATTTGCTTAAAGAAGTGCAGTAAATTAAGCGTTGCAATTTTTTCCAAGGGAATATACTGCATTTACCTAACAAAATGCTGTTGAAATTACTATCCTGATTCTCTTCCCATGTACTAGCTATTTATTTACAGCATTTTTAATATAAGTGCTGTAAATTAGGTGTTGTTAAAACTCCTTTATGGTGTAGTGACTGAGCCCGCGACGGGCTCAAACTCCCAAGAATGAACTTTGTACGTTGACGGGTCCAGTAATAAGAAAGGAGCAGGCGACGGGGTCATCCTGGAGAGTTCTGAGGGAGTCAGCTTGGAGTACACACTCATGTTCAAGTTCCTCACCTCCAACAACCAGGCCGAGTACGAAGTAGTCTTTGCAGGACTAAGACTGGCCAAAGAGCTGGGAGCCACTATGGTGCGGATCTTTTCCGAGTCCCAGCTAGTGGTCTCCCAAGTTAAGGGAGAATACCAAGCAAAGGAGCCCATCTTGCAAAATACCTTGACAAGGTGAAGTTCCTAGCGATGTAATTTTCTCAGCTAGAATTCACCCATATCCCCCGAGAATCCAACAGTTGGGCCGATATACACTCCAAACTGTCAAGCACCAAGGGATCAGGCCACAACAAAACTTTCATACAAGAAACTATATACGGACCAAGCGTAGTCCTAGCAATTTCCTTATCATCCAATAGGATGACACCAATCATCGCCTACCTCCAACAAGGGGCCACGCCTCCAGATCCCATAGAGGCCAAGAAGGTTGTTAAGCAATCGACCGAGTACACGATACTGGAGGGAGTATTGTATATGAGAGGCGATGACAGCCTAATGCTTCGATGCCTGAACCTCATCCAAGCAGAGGAAGTGCTAAGTGAAGTGCATGGAGTAGTGGGAAGCCACCGCATGGGAGGAAAGTCGTTGGCCAAAAAAGTTATCCGAGCAGGATACTACTGGTCAACCATGCAACGGGATGCGATAGACCACGTCAAAAGGTGTGAACATTGCCAATTTCACGGCGATGTCTATCAGAAACCGCCCGAAGAATTCCATTCATTGTCAGCCCCTTGGTCGTTTTACCAATGGGGCATGGACATCATTGGCAAATTCCCTACAGCCCCAGGTCAACTCAAGTTTGTGGTGGTGGCCATCGATTGTTAGAACTGGCAGCTATCACCCAAGAGACGGGGTGAATTGGGTGTTTACAAAATCATTTCCAAATATTGGTTTTAAATCGTTTTCAACGAATATAAATAAACTTTGCAGCGAAAACAATATAACCTTGAAAAGCGATTGTGCGGAAGCGGATAATAATAATAATATAAAAACTAATACGCGCGGAGTCAATTGAAAGAGTAAATATGAAAATGTTACCTCGCTAATTAATTTAAAACAATTAAATTAATATATTGATAAAATAGATTGTTGTGTTGCGTAAAAGATAAATATAACAATAAACAATATAAGCAACGACAACAAATAAACATGCATGAACATTTAATAAAGAGAGTAGGGATAGAGAGATTGCACCAGTGATTTTTATACTGGATCAGCCTTCCTAGCGAAAGGCCTACGTCTAGTCCCCAAGCAACCCTCTTGAGAGTTCTATTCATAATCGTTTAATTGAGTTTGACCCAATTACAACTAGAGCGCCCCGCACACTACTAGGTTCGACCTTTCGCTAGGGACCTCGAATACACTCACTAGGAAGCCACTTCCTAGAGTCTGAGGTAGCCTAATTACTTGGTGCCCCACCGTTCGTCTATGACCACTACCCCAGAATACAAAATGGATGCCTCATCCTATACAACCACAAACGTGCCACACGTTTGAACTAGGGAGCCACTCCCTAACAACTATGGGTTACACACCCCTTACAACAATGGTTACGATATAGAGATTGGTACAAGTGACAACAATAAGTGTGTTCTCAATAACACAGATACAACAATAATCTAATGGCAAGGTAATCTGTTTCACTAAAACTTAGGTCACACACTCAGAGTTGGAGAAGAAGAAGAACAGAACGTGAAAAACGTTTTCTCAAATTGTGATCAGAGTGTTGTAAAAAGGTAAGAGAGAATTTTCCTTTTTAAAAAGATTTTATTTGAAGAATTTGAATTTTGAATTTGAAAAATAAAAACAGAATCAAATCAAATCAGATTTTGAAATAATTCAAATTTAAAATAAGAATCAAATCAAAAACAAATCCAAAAATATAATAAGATTAATTTTCAAATAATAAAAGATATGAAATTCAAAAATCAAATATGAACTTTAAAAATCGAAACACATCAGAATCAATCAAGTAAAAACAAATATGAAAATGGCTTTGATTGATTCTAACATGGATTTCAAAAATAGTTAAAAGTAATCGATTACTTAGCCAAGGTAATCGATTACAGGCTTTCAGGTATTTTAAGAAATTCAGCTTTTTGAAAAAGTAATCGATTACCAAAGCCCAAGTAATCGATTAAGAACCTTAAGGAAAATACAAAATGCATAGACATTGAAGTAATCGATTATCTGGTCATAAGTAATCGATTACACACTTTCGGATCAGCAACCTTCTGAAGTAATCGATTAGCAAAGATCAGGTAATCCATTACAAACTCTCATGTTACATATCTGAAGCTCAGTAATCGATTACTTTTGCTTATTTTCACAAAAGTAATTTTCTTAAACAGAGATTGTAACCAGAGGTTTTCACAAACATATTTTCTCAAATGCAAAGTTGAAAACACTTTTAAAAAGACTTTGAGAAACATATATGGTTTAAATACTTTTGATTTAAAAAGCTTCTTCTCCAAGAACTCTAAATGAGGCATATTACTAAAGTAAACCAATTACCTAGCCTTACATTGATTTCTTAATGAATGAGGAGAGGTAACAACTTGAAGTTCTTGCTTGAAGTTTGATTGGCATCTTTACTTTGATTGTTCCTTGTTTGGCATCATCAAAACTCTTCAACATACTTCCACGTTGACTTATAACATCGATTACTTTACCAAATGGGTGGAAGCGGAGGCCCTAACCACCATTTCGTCGGCCAAAATTCAAAAGTTTTTCAAGACGAAAATTGTGTCCCGATTCGGCGTTCCTCATTCGGTGGTAACTGACAACGGAAATTGGTTCACCTCCAATGCTTTCAAACAGATGGCCGATTACAAAATCAAACACCACTTCTCTTTTGTGGAGCACCCTCAGACTAACGGACAAGCAGAGGCCATCAACAGAACCATAATACGGGGAATCCGAACAAGACTCGAGGGCGCAAAGGGTAATTGGATCGAAAATTTTCCTGAGGTACTATGGTCATACAGAACAACTGTACACACCTCTACAGGAGAAACCCCCTTTCAATTGACATACGGATGCGATGCGGTCATTCCGATTGAAAGACAGATACCCACTTTCAGGATGGGTAACACCCAAGAGTCCAACAATCTATTACTTAAGGAAAACCTAATCCTAAGTCATGAAGTAAGAGTATTTGCCGCGGTCCAACGAAGAAAAGCAAAACAAAGGCAAGCGAAAGAGTATAACAAAACAGTCAACCCGAGAGCCTTTCAGGAGGGATATCAGATTAAAAAATGCAAAAGATGGAAAGCTCGCCAAGAACTGGGAAGGACCTTACCGAGTCTATTCCAAATAGGTTCAGGGGGTTACCAACTGGAAACTCTTTCTGGAGCCGCCATCAATAACACATGGAACGCGGCCAAACTCAAAGCTTACTACAGTTGAGAGGAGAGGTCAAATCTGTTGGAATAATTGGTGGTAATGGCTAACGTCACCTAAGAGGGGGGGGGGTGAATTGGGTGTTTATAAAAACATTGAAAAACTATCGATTCAAACGTTCTTAAAATATTTAAAGAGATTTAAACGTAGCGGAAGACTTAAAGAACAAATGAAAACGATTTTAAGCGCAGAATAATAAGAATATTTATAGATATATATTGAAAACGTGTTATTCACGAGATTGAAAAGATAAACACAATGAAAACGCAATACTCGTGCTATATAATTTCAAATAGGGTTATTCGCAAAATATGATTAACACATAAAATAAATGCGAAAAGTAAAGAGATAAGGGATAGAGAAAATATGCACCAGGGATTTTTATCCTGGTTCGGCAAACAACACCTACATCCAGTCCTCAAGCGACCCACTTGAGCTTTTCAATAAACCAAAGACGCCTCGCGTCCCCGAGTACAACGAGAGCGCCCCGCAAGCTACTAGGAACCTCCTTTTGCCAGGGACCTCAACAACAACTAGGAAAACTTTTCCTAGATTTTTACAGATAGCCTAACTACTAGGTGACCCACCTTTCGTCTAGCACTACCCAACAAAGGGATCTCGCCCTATGAACGCGACACACGTTCAACCTAAGGGATAACACTCCCTAAATATTAAGGGTAAACACTCCCCTTACGAAGAAATGTGTGCAACTAACAATAAGGCTCTCTAGATAGAGCAGATACTACAATCAAGACCTATAGCAAATCGATGAATCTAAAGCAAACTCAAGGTTTTTGAAATTTGATTCAAATAGATGAAAATGATGATGATGACGATTCTTCTCAAAAGGTTTTCAAAATAATAGAGAAGGAGAGGGAGATCAAGTTGTGTGTGATAAATGTCTTTTCAAAAAGGTAGAAGAAGCAGCCAAAAATCAGAATCGTGATAATCCAGAAAAGGAAATAAATCATTCTGGGAATCAGATTGATTTCAGCACGTTTTTCAAAAATTTGAAATGGGTAATCGATTACTTTGGTCATTGTAATCGATTACTTGCTCTCAGGTTTTTCATAAAAGTCGCAGCATTAAAAGCTAATCGATTATTAGCTTCAAGTAATCGATTACTGTCAGTCAAATGACCAGTTCAAGGAAGTAATCCATTACATGAACCTAATTAACCCATTACTTACTCTCTGGTTACAAGTTGCAGCAAGTAATCGATTATTCCAGAAGGGGTAATCGATTACTCCATAGAAAATCTGATTTTCATAAAAAATTTGTAACCAAAGGTTTTCAAAACAAAATTTCGCAAAAACTTTTCGAGGAGCAAAAGATTTAAAAAAAATACTTCTTCTAGTTTTTCAAAACAAAGAGTATCATCATCATAATCTAGCAATAAAAATATACTTGAGTGATTTTAGACTAATTTTTGCTTTACACAAAAATCTAAGCCCTAAGCGACTAGATCTTCAATCAGGAATACAATCCTCGCATCATCAATGCACCTAAACCTGTTCAAACATATTATATTAATTTGTGTTGTGTCATCATCAAAACATCATAAAGGGAAACCATGAGTTTCAACAATCCCCCTTTTTGATGATGACAAACACTACCTGCAAAACAAAGGTTAGTACATGATATTATAAATGCAAACTAGCAATATGATGCAATCAGCTCTTTAACACTAAAAGAGCACAACTCCACAAAGGAGCACAATTCCACTGAATCATAAGATAGCATATCTCTCGCCCTGAATTCATGAATCATTTCATGAATCATTCATGTTTGCAACCTGTTCCTGTTGACCTGTTTTCTCATGCCATAATTCTCCCCCTTTTGACATCATCAAAAAGGTGAGATAACCAATACAAATAAAATGACATCCCATGACGAAACAAAATAATAGCTAACCAATAAAAGATCAATTGTCATGAAAAGCCACAACTAAATATCCAGAAACATGTCAGAGAAAATCGAAATCCAAAACCAGATTCAGTTAATCAAAAATAAAGCTAGGGGTTAAGATAGCAAATAACACTAAATAATCCAGATAGCAAAGATAATAATAAGATCAAGGAGCGGAGCCACAAGCTAACGATCATTGGTGAATGGTGGCCGATTTTGATGCCTCAAGTGATATATGTGTTGCTGCATTGCCTCCATGTTGACATTCATCTGTTCCATTCTGGAGGTGAGCTGAGCAAGAGTGGAATCCACTGAACGCATATGGTCATCAGATCGTCTCATATATCCTCTAACATCATCCATGAAGTGCTGCATGTACAGAGGTATATGATCCGGTGGAAGGATAGCTTGTAGCGGAGTGAAGTCGGGGTCCTGAGCTGGTGCTTGATCTTGTTCATCATCCTCTTCAGGTTCATTCCTATGGGCTGCCTTTCTTTCTCGTCGCATCGTCTTTGGAATCCAACCACGTCCTTCCACATTTATCCATCCCATGTTTCCGAGAAAATTTATGTCCATGCACATATCCGCATTCGAAGCAGTCCTCGACTCTCCATTAAGAGGAATCCAGAAACGCCTAAGGATGTTTGTAATCAAGGTTGCATAAGGAAGGCGTGTTGTCTTCAGCTTCATGTTGCGATCAATCGAGCGACGAACTTTACTCGCAGTCTCAGTCATAAGATTCAAAATAAACCAACCCCAATTGATAGGTTTGTCATGAAACCAAGCCCATAAAATGATGTAGTCAGAATCTAGCACCCTAAAATAATTCCCTTGCCTAGGAATCAAGCAATGATTCAGAATAAAGTGAAGTACACGAAACTCAAACTTCAGATTACCAGACGTCATGACCTTTCCTGTAGGAATGTTATCATCAATAAACTCTTCTATAACAGCCTTTTTGTCATATTCATCGCCCCAAAGGCTGTCGCTGCCAGACCCAGTAAAGTACACTACATCCATCGGAAGATGAGTTATATTCCTCCAAGTATCTAGAGTAATCTTAATATGTCTTCCTTTTACCTCAAAATAAAGAATATTCTCATCGGAATCCCATTTCAAGTTGGTGTAGAAGACTCTGACAAGATCCTCGTAGAAGTCACCGCCGATAGTGCTGAACTCAAATAGCTCTTTTTCTTTCAGCAGCTTTATTGCGGGAAGATTACAATCATCGTCATCAAAAGTCTCTGCATCTAGGAACCTCGGAGAAATTACTATGCATGCTGCAAAATATTTTTCATAATCGACAATCTGAGCCGGGTTGGAAAACCAACGGGTGTATTTCTCTAGTGCTGCAGACTGTGGAACAGAGGGTGGAGGAGCAGGTGGACCAGCTTCATTCTGACGAGATCGAGAAGGTTTAGGAGCCCGGCTGGAAGAAGGAGTAGCTCTCTGGTTCTGAACAACTGGGGGTGAAGGATCATCATCCTCAGATTCTACGATTAGAGCCCTTCTTTTTGTACGACGTATAGCCATTTTCACATATGAGTATCAAGTAGATAGCAAGCAGAATGAACCAGTTATACAGCCAAGAGCAAGAGCAACAATATACCCAACTACTCAACTGATCAGACCCAAGTAAAGCAGTTCTCAAAACAGATATTACCAGGAAGATAAAGTAGTCCTACTACCAATAAACCTCTAATCTCAGAATATCAGAATGAACTCAGAGGCATGAACACTGTACCAGAAATAGTAGCAGAAATAACTTAATGAAGAAAACTTGAGAACCTGAACCTGAGTACACTGAGCTGAACCACTAAATCGAAGCTGAACCGAACCAGAAACACTGAACCAAATCAAACCCAATGCTGAACCCAACCAGAAAATCACTGAACCAGTACCACTGAACCGATCTCTTCACTGAACCAAACAAAGCCAATTCTGAACCGGAAGAGATGAACCTTGTTGAACCGAGTTTTGAACCAAGAACATGCAAAGGTGGTGGTTGTGGTTGAAAGGTTAAGCAATGGTGGTTTTAATGGTGGTTGTGGTGGTTGGTGATGATGGCCGAATGGGAGAGGATAAGGAGAGAGAGAGAGACGGTTTTGTGAGAGAGAGAGGGGGAAGGAGATGAAGGTTTATGGGGTGAGAAGGGGTTTTGAGTATGAATGGAGGAGGTTTGGAGGAGATATGGCTATGAAGAATGGTTGGTTGTTGGAAGAAGAAGAAGAAGAAAAATAGTGAAGAAGAAGATGAGGAAGAAACCGTGTTTTTGAGAGAGAGAGAAAAAAGAGAATGTGAGAGAAAGAGAGAGAGAGCACGTGAGAGAGAGAAATGAGAGGCTAGGGTTAAGACAAGGGTGTTCATCACTTGGTCAAAATGGGTCAAAAAAAAGGCCCAACTGGTCCACACGAAATTTATTATTTTTTTATACTGTAGCTGCTAATCGATTACTGCCAGGATTTAATCGGTTACTTTCCTCATATAATCGATTACTTGCATACCTGTAATCGATTACTTCCTCTCTGGTGAATACATGATGCAACTTTTCTAATCGATTACTGGGCAGGCTGTAATCAATTACTTGGTGCCATTTAATCGATTACTTCAGAGCCATTAATCGATTACATCTTCTCTGGTGAGTTGTATGATGCTGCAGAACTAATCGGTTATCCTCAATCTTGTAATCGGTTACATGACTTAAACTGATCAGACCTGTTGCTTCCTTGCATGCTATGAATTGATTTTCTGATGCTAGGGATTAAGAGTGATTGTAGCTTGTGGTCAACTTACCTTTCGGAACACTGTTTCCTGCAAAACAGATTGTTTTGGATATCTCCAACGCTCAAGTTAGTAATTTGTCAAGATAACCATTAAGAGCTATTGAAGAAATTAAAATGAACTACATAAAAACAATATACCAAATCATATTCTCTATTATAACTAATGGTTATATCAAGTTCAATCATAATCTGCATCTAGATGCCAACTTAAACAACTCAAGTTTGCACTAGATGACACATTATGAATGAAGTACTTTTCCAAGATACGATAATCATGTAAAAAAATTTACACCACATGATTTATTTTCAAATTCAATACAACTTGGAATAGTTAAAGTATGTTCTTGTATAATCCTGATTATAATAAGGATATGACTTGTTTACCTCAATCCTTTTATGCCATGAAGAGTGTTTTCTTGACCAGAATGAATGTGCTTTCGACCATTGTTTCCTCTTCTGATATTTATCTTTATTGTAATTCCACTTTCTCCTTGAGAGGTTTTTGGTATTTGCTAGCTTGTTCTCCACTTGGTCAACTCTTCTAGTTTTTGGCTTCCAGTAGGTCAATTTGATTACTTTCTTCTCCTGATTTCCTTTTGGTTCTTCCTTGGTTTACTGATTTTGCAATTTCCTGTTACAAGGTGAAACCTTTGGTACCCATCTCATTTTGGGTCCTGGGGGATTAGGTTTGAGTTCCTTGGAAACCTTTGGAACCCATTTCAATTTACCTTTCATGGTTGGATTTTTCCTATAATAGCACAAATGAGAGATATGTCCCGAACATCCACAATAGTTACATATAATATGTTTGGGTGATGACTTGACTTTTTCACAAACATGGTTACATAACTTGGTATTTTTGTTTAGAAAAGACAAAGTACTATTGTTCAAATCTTTACTTGGTTTTTGGATATCAACATTAGTTTGACCAAGTAATGAATTTGAGGCAATAGGTTTTTCAGCATGAGTTTCAAAATTTGCATCCTCAACTTGTTTTTCAAGTAAAGAACATTTTTCAAAATGTGTTAAGGAACAATTTTCTAAAAATATTTCTTTGCCAAGATTATCTTCAATTTTCAGAGAGTCAAACATAATTTCTGTTGAAGATAATTCTCGCACAAAGTCCAATTCATGGTTTTTCAAAATTGTCTCATCATCGTTCAAACCATTATAAGTAATGTGTAGATTGTTAGAGAGAGAACTGAAATTTGTTACCTCATTAGGAATATGCCCATTTGATTCACTTTCATTCTCCATGGACTCTTCTTCCGAAGAACTCAGTTCCTCATAAGATTGTATAAACTCTTCAAGTAATCTCTCCAAATCATCATCTTCATTTGTTGTGTTACTCTTTGTCTCATCATCAAAAGCATCATCATTTATGTCATCATTCCTTCTGTTTGTTCCTTTTTCCCTGCGGACACTAACACTTTCCCATAGATCATTAGTAGCATAGTGCGTTATTAAAGTATCCCAAATACTTTTAGCGTTGATACAGTCTCTAATTCTAGCATATGCATCATCAGTCAAGGCATTTCTCAAAATCAGCATAGCTTGAATATTCAAAGCAAAAGATTTTTTATCAAAATCATTTAAAACATTTTTGGATTTAGGATCAAAACCTTGAAGCACAATATTCCATAAATGAACACTAATAGATTGCAAATATATTTTCATTCTCGCACACCAGTATGGAAAATTACATCCATCAAACATTGATGCTTCATCGAATGAACATCCCTCCATAATAAAAGATAAAAAAAAGATATCCCAATAAGCCAAACCACAATGGATCTTTAACTCAAGCGATTAAGCTTGTTACCAGAGCACGAAGCTCTGATACCAATTATTGGAATAATTGGTGGTAATGGCTAACGTTCAACCTAAGGGATAACACTCCCTAAATACTAAGGGTAAACACTCCCCTTACAGAGAATAATGATTTGCACAAAGAAATGTGTGCAACTAACAATAAGGCTCTCTAGATAGAGCAGATACTACAATCAAGACCTATAGCAAATCGATTAATCTAAAGCAAACTCAAGGTTTTTGAAATTTGATTCAAAGAGATGAAAGTGATGATGATGACGATTCTTCTCAAAAGGTTTTCAAAAGAATAGAGAAGGAGAGGGAGATCAAGTTGTGTGTGATAAGTGTCTTTTCAAAAAGGTAGAAGAAGCAGCCAAAAATCAGAATCGTTGTAACACCCCGCAAATTCCTCGTACTGAATTAAAATACTAAAGAGATTTATTTTGAGAAAAATGTTTTTGAAAGAATATTTACTTAAATAAATTTTTTTATTCACGTTTTCAAAGTGGTAAATAATTTTAAAGAAGTGATTTTTTCATGAAATAATGTCATAAGTTTTAATGTTGAGTCTTTGGAAATGTTTATGTGACTAGACTCTTTTAGTGAAATGGCAAATTTTTCAAACAAGAATTATTTCATAGAAAGGTGTTTTGATTTCAAAAAAAAAATGTGCTTGATATTTTTGGTGTTATTATGATTGTTATATATGAATGATTTATTCCCTATATGTGTGTATGTATATGTATGCACAGTCTTATATGTATGCATACTTAGACTTATGTGGAAATTTAATTAGTAAAAGAATGTGATTATATATGCATGTATATATGTGTGTGAAAATGTTAGGCGTGTAAGTATATGTGGTTATGCATGAAAACATGTGTGTGTCGTGTGTGTATGTGAGAGTGGAAACCTAGAATTTTCCTAAGTGTAGAACAATTAACCAATTCCTAGCCAAACTCTAACCAAACTAATGGAAACCCTAATGGGAAGCCAACAAGTCTTTACCCCCTAAGATGACCCCTAAGCACCTAATGCACCCTACATGTCCCTTTAGAAATGCTAAACTCCACCCATGCAAAATTATGAAGAGCCAAATTTGCCCCTCCTTCTAAAAGCTTGTGGCCGAATGGACTAAGGGCAAAATAGGAAGCCACAAATTTCTTATTTAAGTCTTGGCCCTTAGGTGCATTCCATTAATTTCCCTTAACGATTTTCATTCTACTCTTCCACGTCCAACACAAATCAAACACAAGTTCTAAAAGCTCCTCAAACTTTTAGGCTAAGAAAAAGAAAATAGAGAGAAAGAGAGGAAGAAGAAGAGGCCGTGAGTAGGAGAAGGAAGAAAAAGAGGAAGTTCAAAGCCATAAACCTAGGAATCTCTTGAAGATCAAGTGCTTAGAAGACTAGAAGACCTTTTCCTTGGTATAAACCGAAGACCTTAGAAGAGTAGAACTAGTTTTGTTTTGTAATCTTGTAAATGTTTCTTTTCTTCTCTTGCATGTTCATTTTATGATTTAAATTTAAGGAGCATGTGATGTTTTGCCTTGATCTTGATTTTCAGAACTAAATAAATTTGTAATAAACTAAATGATGGGCTCTATGATTCGGTTGGTATTGTTTATGATAGATCTTGATGTTTTTCTTTTAGATCTAAAGTTTTGTTTGTGATCTTTGTAAAGCTTTAAGTAAATTTCTTTGCGTGTCTAAATTTCCTTCTTGAAACCGTAAACCATGAAGCTTTTTAAGAGGAAACTTGCAAAATAAATATGAGGTCTAAAGATCTTGAGTATTGCATGTTGATTTGATGTTGATCTTGGTGCTTTGCGTGCATGCATGTGTTATTTATACTTGGATCTTGAATTTTTAGACTTAATAAACCCATAAAACATTAGATCCTAGATTATATAATTCGGCCATGACTAGAGAAACTGGGTCATGATGCTTTTATTTTGATTTGGGTTCTTGCATGTTTGTTTTATGTTTGAAAAAGTTGATTTGAGTAGCTTAAATGTTTTGATCTTGGTTTTGATTTTTATAAGGCCTTGATCTTTTGTTTTTATCTTTAAAAAGTCTTGATCCTTATGTTTGTATGTCACGGTTTTGATCTTTTCTACTCAAAATGATTTTTGTATTGATTTATGTCATTATGATTGATTCCGTGACTTGATTTACAAGAATTAGGTGCATGCATATGGTTTTTGAGTAAAAAGATTTCATTTTATTAATGAACCTCACGGTCTTACAAATAAACCAAGGAAACAACATTGTGAAAAATAATTTTTAACTTTATTCATGCCTTGTGGTCTTGCATGTGAAAGATTTGAAAATAAAACTTTGATTTATAATGATGTGCATTCGGTCAAAGCCTAGACATAGGAAATTATGTTTTGTTTCCATGACAAAGGACACATGCATGTTGATTTCTTTTGATTTACAAACCTTGTGTTTTGGCATGTGAAAAAGTAGACCAACAATATTGTTTTTATCAAAATGAGGTTCGGCTTAGACATGGAAAATAGATTAGGGTTCTTTTTCAATAAAGTGACATAAAAACAATGAATGTGTTTTGCAAAATCTTGTTGAACTAATACGTTTGAAATTGTGTTGTGAATGTCTAAATTATATTCGGTTTTTGAATTAAAAATAAAGGACCTAAATGAATTAAATAATTTTGGAAAGTTTTGTGTTTAATTGGACATATGTGTATGTTTTGACTTATTTTCTTGATTATGTTCGGTCATGTAATATAAATGAGTCTAGGAAATTTAGTTACATGAAAACAAATTTATATAATGATTTTTGAAAAGGATTTAAGTAAAAACGCTTGATTTAAATCTTTAGTTCAATATGGTTGTGAATCTATACATGCCTAAGTGTTTTGTGTTGTGTAAGTACCTTGATGTTGATTTAATTGGTCATATACTTGTTGAAGTGTTGCTTGCTGTTTATGTGTTAATGGATGTTTGAAAAATGTTTGAACGTGTGATCGACTTTGAAATAAATTGGTTTTAAGAAAATTTCATTGTGTTTTATTTGAAATTTTTAAATTGTGTTTATGGCTGTCCAAAGTTGTTCTGTGATGAAGACTTGATTTTTAAAAGGTTAATTTAAATAAAGGAGTTGTTTTAAACGAAAAAGTGTTTTTACGATGTTCTCGGGGTTTTATCAAAATGATTTTTATAAAATAACTCTTTGTTGTCCAGAATTATTTGGACATGCTTCTTGTGTTTAAAAATGTTTTCATGTAACATAAAGTAAAGTTTTCAAGTGATATCCGATTTAAGAAAAACCCGTATTAAAAACGGTGAATTTTCAGTGTTTTCAAAAGTAATTGAAGTGATATGGAAATAGTTTTGATAATACAATGGTGTTTTAAGTTCTTCGATTAAGAACGGAAGATGTCATGAAATAAGAAAAGATTTTCTTAGAACCAGACAATAACGCAAGTGTATTTTATTTAGTACGAGGAAATCTTAAGGACAAGGGATTTGGGCAGCCGGCAACAAAAAGGATTCGAAGAGACGGTACGCAATACATTGCTGGACCTCAGGTGAGAGAGAAGCTTTCCTAAGACACTGTGGTAGTTAGTTGACTTATTAGGACGTTCCGTATCATCTCAAATATCGGAACTTAGTGGTTCTAAGTCAGTAGTATAGTGGCAATTGTTTGATTGTGTGGCCACTTATACGAAGGTGACGAAGACCACATTGTGGTTATATGATGTTTGTGTGATTGATAGTATGCCTCCGTTTATTTATCCGTTTATTTATTTATTTAATCATACAAGTTGAAATTAAGTGTTGTTGGTTAATATTGATAATCTGTTGATGGACGTCTGTTATGTCCTGAGTAAGAAAATGAAGATAAAGAAAATTGAATAAGAAGTAAAGAGATGAGATGGATTGGAAAAAGGGAAAGAGTTGAGATTGGGGAAAGATTGAAATGATAATGCTGAGAATGAGCCAGAGCTGGGGATAGTGATATTGATTATGAGAATGAGATGTGATTTGAGCGGAGCTGGGCTCCTTTTGTTTTTGGTTTTAGTCTGGGACTAGTGTTGAGTTGAGCTTGCTCCTCCATTAGCTCTTAGCAAAAATGGATTTTTGAAAAATGTTTTCGAAAAGAAATTTTTGATGAGATTTGTGAAAGTGTATTTTTGAAAGGAGATTTTTGGGAAAAGGTTTGTGGAATGTTATTTTACATGAAACATCATTTTTGAAAGGATTTTATGAAATCTTATTTTTGGAAAAATGTTTGGAAAACCTTGTTTTTAATAAACATCATTTTTGAAAAGAGATTTTTAGAAACTTGAGAAAAAGATTTTTCGAAAAGTTTTGAAAGGAAATTTTCAGAAGAGGTGGAACCAGATTTTTGAGAAAGTTTCATGAAATGACATTTTATGAAAAAGTTTGTGAGAATAATATTTTGTGAAAGTCTGTGAAAGGAGATTTTGAGAAATGATATTTTTGAAAGATTGTTTTGAGAACGATTGCGGAATGAGATTGTTAAGAGAGATGGTGAAATGTACATGGTGAATGAGATCCCGGTTGAGAATTTATTGATGTGATCCCAGCTCTGTGCTATGTGAGAATTAATGAGGGAAAGATTGTACCAAGTTAGTGGTCGGGACTCGTTGAAGGGTTGCACGAAGGACGGGCCGACCTTAGGATTAATTAAAAAGATAAAAGATTTAAAAGACATACGCGGTGAGGTATGAGAGTGCGAAGTAGTGGAGGAAGAAACCATAAGTATCTGCGGATACTTAGGAGGAGATTGCATTAAGGGAGGACGATGACGGTGAAACGCCAAGAAGTCTAGAGTATATTTCTAGGCAGAACGAACTCCACATGTGGCGCACTAACGTGGTGGGGACTGGGTCTAATGCCGTGGTAAGTTCTGCGGGCCCACTAGAAATATACTATCGCCCCCTAGATTGCAAATCGAGAACAGTGAGAGGGACTGGAGTGGGGCATTTTGTTTGCCACTGTAGTGAGACAGTGTGCCATGTATATGAATTGATATGATTATGAATTGAGGCTGAGTCCTCCTGGTCTGGGACCATTTGATGTGTGACAGCTGTCGTGCCCACACGGTAAAGGTCCTGTACTCCTGTTTGCTTCCGACTAGGTTGGGTGGATGACCGAGGAGATGTAGACGTGAGTGATAGTCGAGAATGAAATGAATATTCTGATGATGTATGGTATTTTCCCCAAAGCATTAAAGAGGGTAATTTGATAAGACTGGATGAAAAGAAAATGAGAAATTAAGGGAAGTAAAGGAATGAAAGAAAGGAAGAAAGAATACTCGTGAGAAAAGCATAAAAGAGAATGATAATGATAATAATAATGATAATGATATGTTTGGTTGTTGTGTGCCTATGTGTTATATTGTATGCTTGTATGGTCCTATTATTTTGCCTAGCGTAATCCCACACCGTCGACGATCCGTCGTTCGGAATGCTTACTCTCTCCTGTTCGTTGGCATAACGGTGCTGCTGGTATTTCAACGGGCAGATGGAGTACTGCATGGATGTCACCACGTGGAGTAAGTACGGAAGAGGTTGGAAGCGCACCCCATGTGGTTGGGTATGGACCAGCTATACCCAGATCGTAATTGCAGATCCAGAACATCTACTCAGTGGAGCTAACTTGGAGCCGCACATAGGGCAAGTCACCGTACGAGGGTATAGGAACTACGCGGAGAAGTTTCGATATGAGACTCGGAGGAATACTTCCCTTCTTCATGAGGCGGAGCCGGAATCAATCAGCAATGATGGGACAGCGACAAGAAAGGCATCATCCTCGGAAGTGAGGAGAGAACGCAAGAAGAAGGAGGGACTTCATCCGATCGTGTTCAATAGGGTAGTTTAAGGATAGGGTTATTAAATTTAAGTTTGTTGTGAAAGTTTGAAGTAAGGATTACCAAGCCATGAACCATTTATGTAATCAAGCTAAGTTTTCAAACTGATTGATGGAATACATTTCATGCTAAGTAACTCATGTGAAGTTTTGAAAGATTGTCAAGATGATTTAGAACCAAGTTCTTCTATTGAAATAAATGTTTTATAAAAAGTAAAGTTTTTAGTAACAACTCGGTTTTCGAAAAAGGGTGTTGAGAACACCAAGGACTTTTCAGTCATGTCAACAATGTTTTACAAAAAAAAATTTGGCCTCATTTTTTGGCAACTTTGCAACTTTAATAAATGAAAGTTAATTGTTTTGAGTTACGAAAATCGGGCTGTTACAGAATGGTATCAGAGCAATGGTAATCCTTAGTGGCCTTAAGCATGGGCTTACATGCTTTGTTTGTGTGACTCTGTGTGTTCGCTAGTGTACGGATAGGAATATAAGTTTAGGTTCTCGCCTTTCTAGGATGTAAGACTTTGATTGTGGCTTAAGGTTGGTCGAGTTAGTCCAAGGAACCTGTTGGTCCTGCAATTTGAGGAGCGTAGACTAAGTAGAAAGTGAATAGATTGAGACCCCTTAATCTTTGATGCCTCATTAGTGTTAGATAATCCCAGCTTGTTAACCTAGACGTACCCTGTCCAAGGAGTAGTCAGTACCTTTAAGGAAATAGGATGTTATTCCTGGATTCCCTGTTTGTTGAATTGCTTCAACAAAACAGTAGTAATGTTAAAACTCGAACCTTTTCTTCATGAGCCTTACTGTTCACCCGTAGCCTTATTGACCTTATTTAAGATTCATTAGTCTAAATTGTGGAATTAGAAGTGCTATAGTTACCCAGATAGTTTAGGTTTGAACGATTAAGGAAGGATAAAGGGATTAAATTAAGTTAGGATATAAGATCACAGTGGATTTAGTCATAAGTTTGATCTAAGTTGGGGAGTCACAAGGAAGAAAAGAGGCGTATGTTACCGGTTATTAGAGGAAATTATGAGGAAAGTTTTAGGATTAGAATTACCCTATACCCTAACTAGACGTTTAGATGATCAAAGGCGGTGAGTTTGATTAATGTCCAGGATGGGTCTAAGGAGGAAGATGAGGTTTGATTGAGGAAGTAAGTAAGCCTAAGTGGTAATAGAATCCCCTTAAGTTAGGAAAATGATAGACCAAAAACCTCAGAGTTGGAAGGAGAATTGGATGAAGAAGTGATTATTGTGAGTTAGTAAGATCCCGAGTTGTATAGAATAGCGAATATTTAAGGATTTCAGGTGAAATCCCATACTTTTGGCGATGTGTGAATTTTGTTTGTTTGATTTTCCCAAAGTCCATACCTATGGTTGGACTTTCTGTGACGACGATCCGCTACGAGAGCGACATCTTCCTCGGTTAGTCCGTTGGACTTAACCCGATTCGACGCGCGAGCGGTTGTGCGAATGGGACTCCTTCATCTAAAAGCAACAAGCAAAGAGCACGACAAAGTGAATTAGACCAGCAAAAGAGAATACGACCGCGAAGCAAAAGTAAAATATTCTTATGGAAATCGAAATGATGAGCGAAGCAAAAGTAAAATATTCTTATGGAAATCGAAATGATGAGCGAAGCAAAAGTAAAATATTCTTATGGAAATCGAAATGTTGTTATTATGATTGTTATATATGAATGATTTATTCCCTATATGTGTGTATGTATATGTATGCACGGTCTTATATGTATGCATACTTAGACTTATGTGGAAATTTAATTAGTAAAAGAATGTGATTATATATGCATGTATATATGTGTGTGAAAGTGTTAAGCGTGTAAGTATATGTGGTTATGCATGAAAACATGTGTGTGCCGTGTGTGTATGTGTGAGTGAAAACCTAGAATTTTCCTAAGTGTAGAACAAGTAACCAATTCCTAGCCAAACTCTAACCAAACTAATGGAAACCCTAATGGGAAGCCAACAAGTCTTTGCCCCCTAAGATGACCCCTAAGCACCTATTGCACCCTACATGTCCCTTTGGAAATGCTAAACTCCACCCATGCAAAATTATGAAGAGCCAAATTTGCCCCTCCTTCTAAAAGCTTGTGGCCGAATGGACTAAGGGCAAAATAGGAAGCCACAAATTTCTTATTTAAGTCTTGGACCTTAGGTTCATTCCATTCATTTCCCTTAACCATTTCCATTCTACTCTTCCACGTCCAACACAAATCAAACATAAGTTCTAAAAGCTCCTCAAACTTTTAGGCTAAGAAAAAGAAAATAGAGAGAAAGAGAAGAAGAAGAAGAGGCCGTGAGTAGGAGAAGGAAGAAAAAGAGGAAGTTCAAAGCCATAAACCTAGGAATCTCTTGAAGATCAAGTGCTTAGAAGACTAGAAGACCTTTTCCTTGGTATAAACCTAAGACCTTAGAAGAGTATAACTAGTTTTGTTTTGTAATCTTGTAAATGTTTCTTTTCTTCTCTTGCATGTTCATTTTATGATTTAAATTTAAGGAGGATGTGATGTTTTGCCTTGATCTTGATTTTTAGAACTAAATAAATTTGTAATAAACTAAATGATGGACTCTATGATTCGGTTGGTATTGTTTATGATAGATCTTGATGTTTTTCTTTTAGATCTAAAGTTTTGTTTGTGATCTTTGTAAAGCTTTAAGTAAATTTCTTTGCGTGTCTAAATTTCCTTCTTGAAACCGTAAACCATGAAGCTTTTTAAGAGGAAACTTGCAAAATAAATATGAGGTCTAAAGATCTTGAGTATTGCATGTTGATTTGATGTTGATCTTGGTGCTTTGCGTGCATGCATGTGTTATTTATACTTGGATCTTGAATTTTTAGACTTAATAAACCCATAAAACATTAGATCCTAGATTATATAATTCGGCCATGACTAGAGAAACTAGGTCATGATGCTTTTATTTTGATTTGGGTTCTTGCATGTTTGTTTTATGTTTGAAAAAGTTGATTTGAGTAGCTTAAATGTTTTGATCTTGGATTTGATTTTTATAAGGCCTTGATCTTTGGTTTTTATCTTTAAAAAGTCTTGATCCTTATGTTTGTATGTCACGGTTTTGATCTTTTCTACTCAAAATGATTTTTGTATTGATTTATGTCATTATGATTGATTCCGTGACTTGATTTACAAGAATTAGGTGCATGCATATGGTTTTTGAGTAAAAAGATTTCATTTTCTTAATGAACCTCACGGTCTTACAAATAAACCAAGGAAACAACATTGTGAAAAATAATTTTTAACTTGATTCATGCCTTGTGGTCTTGCATGTGAAAGATTTGAAAATAAAACTTTGATTTATAATGATGTGCATTTGGTCAAAGCCTAGACATAGGAAATTATGTTTTGTTTCCATGACAAAGGACACATGCATGTTGATTTCTTTTGATTTACAAACCTTGTGTTTTTGCATGTGAAAAAGTAGACCAACAATATTGTTTTTGTCAAAATGAGGTTTGGCTTAGACATGGAAAAAAGATTATGTAACACCCCGCAAATTCCTCGTATTAAATCAAAACATTAAAGAAATTATTTTTTTGAGAAAAGTGTTTTGAAAAAATGTTTTCTTAAATGATTTTTCTAAAATTTACGTTTTCAAAATGATTAGTGGTTTTAAAGAAATGATTTCTTGAAGTAATGTCCAAGGTTTAGAAATTGAGTTTTTGAGAAGTTTATATGCTTGATGTTTTTATATACTTGTGATCTTGGTGTGAGTCCCTTGATGATGAAAAAGAATCATTTCCTAAATATGTGTGTGTGCTTATACGGTTTAGTATGTATAAGTATGCCTAGGATCATATAAGAATTTAATTATTAAAAAGGATATAATGCAAGTGTATGTATGAGGGTATAGGTGCATAATGCATGGATGTGTGAACCTATATGTATGATATATGTGTGTGTGTGTGTGCCGTGTGAACAGAATGCTTTACAAATGTTAAATTTGTGTGCATGCTTTTGTATGTGTTGAGTGTATGCCTTATTTTATGGACTCATGCTATGTGTTAATGAACATGAAAATAAATTGTATGTGAATGTGTGTGCATGTGTATGTGGTTCGGCCAAGCATAGGAATAGGAGGACCAAGTAGGAGTGATTTTCTTAAGCATTAAGAAATTGGAACTTAAATGGAAAATAGGAGGAAATTAGGAGAAGTGAGTCATGGTGCCTAGGGAGGACTTTCTCCCCGCCATGTGTCCATGAAAAGACCCATTTCATGCAAACTTTGGTTGGACCGAATTGCCCTTAAGTTCACACCATGAACCGAGGCTAGAAGGGGAAATTTCCACACCCTTTACCTTGGCTTATGTATAAACCGTGTGTGTGAGTGAGTGTGTTCTTGGTAGTTCATTTCTTCCTTCATCTTATTCTTCTACAAACAAACACTAAGACCCAAGAGCACCAACAAGCTCTTGAGACATAGAGAGAAAGAAAGTGAGGCCGTGAAGAGAGGAGAGGAAAGGAAGAGTGAAAACCCAATATTTTAACCCCAAACATCCTTGATTTCTTTCTCCACCCATATCCTTCTTCAAAACCTCAAGAAGAAAATCACCCATCAACCCAAAGAAAGAGAGAAGGCCGAAGCTAACTTAGGAGAAGAAAGAGAGAACTTGAAGCTTGAAGTTTATATTTTGATTTAAGGTAGTTGTGTGAGCTTTTTGAGAGTTTTAAGTGTAATAATATCTTATTGTGAAGGACTTGTAATGAACTTTGTTTGAACTTAAAGTTTTGTGATGCATGAGTGTGTTTTTAAGTGATCTTGAAGTTTAAACCACATGCATGCCATTTCTAAGTGTTGATCATCAAGATTTGTGTTAAAAAGTTTGGACCTTTAACTTGTAATCCTTCTTGTCACGGTTTTTCTTAAAGTTTGTGCTTAAATTTATTTATTTGCCTTGATCTCCTCATGCATGTGTTGATTATACTTTGATCTTGAATTTTTAAGAATAAATGAACTTATAAAACACTAAACCATGAACTCTACAATTCGGCCATGACAAGAAGTTTAGGTCTTGATACTTTTTAATTTAATCCAAGTAGTTGCATGTTAACCTTATGTTTAGAAACATTGATTTGAAGTGTTGAAATGTTTGATTTTTGATTTGATCTTGATGAAGCTTTGATTTTTGGTCTTGATCTTTAAAAAGCTTGATTTTTGCCTTGATCTTTGAAAAAGGTTTTAATCTTGAGTCATGCATGTGATTTTCAAACAAAAAGCTTTGATCTTGTATTGATTCATGAAAAAGTCTTGATCTTTGGCACATGCATGTTGTTTTTAAACAAAAAGCCTTGATCTTTTTAAATGCATGTCACGGTTTTGGTAAAAGAAACCAAGAAATGAGCTTTTAAAAAAAATAATAAAAATTCTTGACTTGATCTATGTTCAAGATTTGAACTTTACTCTTAACTTTTGGTGTTGAAAATTCGGCCAATGCATGCTAACCTAGACTAGGATTCTTTTCATGAAAAGACATAAAAGTCATGAGTATGTTTCATGGATTGATGCTAAGGTTAAATTGTTTGAAATAGTATGGTGGTTATTTATTTTCCCTTCGGTTTTGATTAAAAAGATAAAGGGAGTAAATTGATTTTATCTTGCATGTTGATTTAAATAAATAAGACTTTGGTGTGATGCTTGAATTAGTAAGTTGATTTAAGTTAGGTAAATAAATTAAAGTTTAATAATTTCATCAAGTGGAGCTCACGGTTTAAGTATAAAAGGAAGAGTAAATAATTATAATTATGAAAGAGAAAATAAGGTTTAAGTGCTTGAAACAATTAAATTGATTTATGTGTTTATTTGTAATTCTTGACTGGCTTTCTTTGGTTCCATTCGGCCATGTGGTATAATTAAATCTAGGAGATTGAGTTGCATGAAAATAAATTTACGTAATGAATTTCGAAAGAAATTAAGTTGTTTAGGGTAAAAGGAACATAACTGCGTTTGGTTTATATCTTTAATTTCATTCGGTTATGAGTGTATGTGTGCCTAAGTGTTTATGTTTTATAAAAATTGAAATGTTTAGAAAATTATTAAGTGAACAAGCGTTTGTTCGAAAATAAATATTTGGTATATGACTAGATAGGTAGTTGCATGATTTGGTTTAATTAAATGCTGTTGTGGTTGTGTGTTAGTTTGTGTTTGAAAAATATTTTAGCATGTGATTGTTTCTTTTTAAATTAAGTGGTTTTAAAATAAATCTATTTGAGATTTTAATGGCTGTCCAAGAATTGTTTTATGACAAAAACTTGAGTTTTAAAGTGTTAAACTAAAGATAACGAAGTATTTGAAATAACAAGCGTTTTACCATGTTTTCGGATTTCTATTAAAATAATTTTGTGAAATAAACCTTTGCTGTCTAGAATTATTTAAAGTTGTTTCTTAACTTTAAAAAGGTATTTATCAAATTTAAAGTATGTTTTTCAAGTGCTAATTAATTTAAGAAAAGCTGGGTTAAAAACGGTGCATTTTTCGGTATTGTCAAACGTGTTTTAGGTGCTGTCCAAAACGGATCAGCAACCAAACTAAATAGTTTAAGTTGTTTTATAAGATGTTTTCAAATGGTTTTAAAGAATTTAAAGTGTTAGAAAACATGGGAGTTGTTTTGAGAAAACAATCATGTTTTAAGTTTTCCAACGAGGACGAAACGTGTTTGAGTTAAGAAAATATTTCCTTAATACAAGTTAATGACGAAAACGTATTTTATTTAGTACGAGGAATCTTAAAGATGAGGGATTGGGGCAGCTGGCAGAGACAAGGATCCGAGGAGAGCGTACGCATTTAAATTGCTGGACCTCAGGTGAGAGAGATTCTATCCTAAGACATTGTGGTGTTTAGGTGATATATTAGGACGTTCCGTATCATCTCAAAGATCGGAACTTAGTGGTTCGGAGTCAGTAGTATAAGTGGCAATTGTTTGTATTGAGTGTCCACTTATACGAAGGTGACGAAGGCCACATTATTGTATGTGATGGTTGTGTGAAATAGCATGCTTGTATGTTTATTTATTTAATTATGCGTGATGATAATTATGTCGATGACTAACGTGAACCACACATTGATGGACGTCTGTTACGTCCTGAAAACAGAAATGAAATAAATAAGATTGTAAAGTAAAGACAGCATGAGAAAGAAATAAGAAATAAGAATATGAGATTTATGGGAAAAGAGATAAAGTGTTGAGATTGGGGACAGATTTGACGATGAGAATGAGGTTAAGCCAGAGCTGGGAAAGTGGTGTTGTGTTGATATGTGAAATGAGTGGTGATTTAAGTGGAGCTGGGCTCCTTTGTGATATTGTTGAAGTGAGACTGGTGTTGAGTCGAGCTTGCTCCTCCACTGATACTCATTGAAACAATATGTTTTCGAAAAGTTTTTGAAATAAGGTTTTTGAAAAGATTTATAGAAAGAGATTTTGAAGAGGTTTTTGAAGATGAGAAGTTTTGAAAAGATATTTTTGAAAAGATTTTGAGAAAAGCGATAAAAGCTTGGTGAGTTGAGATCTTGAGAAAGAGGATGATACGAGACCGTTGAGACAAGATGTGTAATGAAATGATGAGAACCCAGCTCTGTGCTCTGATGATAAAAGATTGTGCAAAGTTAGGGGTCGGGACTCATTGAAGGGATGTACGAAGGATGGGCCGACCTTAGGTTAACAAAAGATAAAAGACATTAAAAGACATTAACGCGGTGAGGTATGAGAGTGCGAAGTAGTGGAGAGGAAGGTACCCCGGATATCAGGGATATTCGGGTTGTGAATGCAATAGGGTTGGCTCAGGCGGTAAAACGTCACGTTGCCTTGAGTACTATTTTGGGCAGAACGAACTCCACATGAGGTGCACTAACGTGGTGGGGACTGGGTCTAATACCGTGGTAAGTTCTGCACCCGGGACCAGAATAGTGCTGTCACCCCTATGGCATTTCGAGAACAGTGGAGAGGGACTGAAACGGGGCAATGTGTTTTGCCACTGCGAGGACAGTGAGACTTGATTATATGTTTTGAGGACGAGATCCTCCTGGTCTGGGACCATCTGTGTTGAGACAGCTGTCGTGCCCGCGTGGTAAAGGTCATGTACTCCTGTTCGCTTCCGACTAGACTGGGTGGATGACCGAGGAGATGTAGACGTATGTGACGATGGCAACGAAACAAGTACCACGATGATCTTCTAAGTTTTCCCCAATCATCGAAGGTTGTGAGTTGACAAGACTTGAAAATAAAAGTTAAAAGTAATAAAATGATTGATGATATTATGAAGTGAAGTCCCCTGAAATGTGGATGTCAAGAACTGAAATGAGATGTTATGATTGAGAGAAGAGAATAAGGATGGAAAGATAAAGGAATAATGATAAGAATAATGATAATAATAAAGTTATGTTTGATTGTTATTTTGTATGTTGGTTGCGTGTTGTATGCTTGTATGGTCTTAATATCTCGCCTACAATAATTTCACACTGTCGACGATACGTCGTTCGGATCGCTTACTCTCTCCTGTTCGTTGGCATATCGGGGCTGCTGATATCTCAACGGGCAGACGGAGCATCTTATGGAGGTCATCACTTTAAACGAGTTGAAGCGGGAGTTTAAAGACAACGAGAGAGTGGCGACGGAGGTGGCTTCAGAAGCGGGAAAAAGGGCGCAAGAAGAAAGAAGAAGCTTCATCCGGATAACTCCATCAGAAGGAAGCGACAGTAGTGTCTTTAGGTTAAGTCGGTGAGTTGCATTTTGAGTCAAGGATTACCACGCCATGTGCCACTCATTTAATCAAGCTAAGCTTTGACATTCTGTATTAAGGTCTACTTTATTTTTTTTGAAATTCGAACAATGTAATCTTTTGAGGAAATATCATGACGATTTGGAAACAAGTCTTGTTATGAAAATGAAAGTTTTCTGAGAATAAATGTTTTAAGTAACAACTCGATTTTCAACAAAAGGACGTTTAATTACATCAATGACTTTTCAACAATGTGTAAAAAAAAAATTTGGCCTCATTTTTGCAACATTAGTAAGTAAAAGTTAATTATTTTTGGTTTATGAAAATCGGGCTGTTACAGATTAGGGTTCTTTTTCAATAAAGTGACATAAAAATAATGAATGTGTTTTGCAAAATCTTGTTGAACTAATACGTTTGAAATTGTGTTGTGAATGTCTAAATTATATTCGGTTTTTGAATTAAAAATAAAGGACCTAAATGAATTAAATAATTTTGGAAAGTTTTGTGTTTAATTGGACATATGTGTATGTTTTGACTTATTTTCTTGATTATGTTCGGTCATGTAATATAAATGAGTCTAGGAAAGTTAGTTACATGAAAACAAATTTATATCATGATTTTTGAAAGGATTTAAGTAAAAACGCTTGATTTAAATCTTTAGTTCAATATGGTTGTGAATCTATACATGCCTATGTGTTTTGTGTTGTGTAAGTGCCTTGATGTTGATTTAATTGGTCATATACTTGTTGAAGTGTTGCTTGCTGTTTATGTGTTAATGATGTTTTAAAAATGTTTGAACGTGTGATCGGCTTTGAAATAAATTAGTTTTAAGAAAATTTCATTGTGTTTTATTTGAAATTTTTAAATTGTGTTTATGGCTGTCCAAAGTTGTTTTGTGATGAAGACTTGAGTTTTAAAAGGTTAATTTAAATAAAGGAGTTGTTTTAAACGAAAAAGTGTTTTTACGATGTTCTCGGGGTTTTATCAAAATGATTTTTATAAAATAACTCTTTGTTGTCCAGAATTATTTGGACATGCTTCTTGTGTTTAAAAATGTTTTCATGTAACTTAAAGTAAAGTTTTCAAGTGATATCCGATTTAAGAAAAACCCGTATTAAAAATGGTGAATTTTCAGTGTTTTCAAAAGTAATTGAGGTGCTGTCCAAGACGGACCAGCAACCAAGTAAAATTGGTTTGAACTATTTTGTTACATGTTTTCAAATGGTTTTAAAATATTTAAAGTGTTAGAAAATATGGAAATTGTTTTGATAATACAATGGTGTTTTAAGTTCTTCGATTAAGAACGGAAGATGTCATGAAATAAGAAAAGATTTTCTTAGAACCAGACAATAACGCAAGTGTATTTTATTTAGTACGAGGAAATCTTAAGGACAAGGGATTTGGGCAGCCAACAACAAAAAGGATTCGAAGAGACGGTACCCAATACATTGCTGGACCTCAGGTGAGAGAGAAGCTTTCCTAAAACACTGTGGTAGTTAGGTGACTTATTAGGACGTTCCGTATCATCTCAAATATCGTAACTTAGTGGTTCTAAGTCAGTAGTATAGTGGCAATTGTTTGATTGTGTGGCCACTTATACGAAGGTGACGAAGACCACATTGTGGTTATGTGATGTTTGTGTGATTGATAGTATGCCTCCGTTTATTTATCCGTTTATTTATTTATTTATTTAATCATACAAGTTGAAATTAAGTGTTGTTGGTTAATATTGATAATCTATTGATGGACGTCTGTTACGTCCTGAGTAAGAAAATGAAGATAAAGAAAATTGAATAAGAAGTAAAGAGATGAGATGGATTGGAAAAAGGGAAAGAGTTGAGATTGGGGAAAGATTGAAATGATAATGCTGAGAATGAGTCAGAGCTGGGAAGAGTGATATTGATTATGAGAATGGGATGTGATTTGAGCGGAGCTGGGCTCCTTTTGTTTTTGGTTTTAGTCTGGGACTAGTGTTGAGTTGAGCTTGCTCCTCCATTAGCTCTCAGCAAAAATGGATTTTTGAAAAATGTTTTCGAAAAGAAATTTTTTATGAGATTTGTGAAAGTGTATTTTTGAAAGGAGATTTTTGGGAAAAGGTTTGTGGAATGTTATTTTACATGAAACATCATTTTTGAAAGGATTTTATGAAATCTTATTTTTGGAAAAATGTTTGGAAAACCTTGTTTTTAATAAACATCAGTTTTGAAAAGAGATTTTTAGAAACTTGAGAAAAAGATTTTTCGAAAAGTTTTGAAAGGAAATTTTCAGAAGAGGTGGAACCAGATTTTTGAGAAAGTTTCATGAAATGACATTTTATGAAAAAGTTTGTGAGAACAATATTTTGTGAAAGTCTGTGAAAGGAGATTTTGAGAAATGATATTTTTGAAAGATTGTTTTGAGAACGATTGCGGAATGAGATTGTTAAGAGAGATGGTGAAATGTACTTGGTGAATGAGATCCCGGTTGAGAATTTATTGATGTGATCCCAGCTTTGTGCTATGTGAGAATTAATGAGGGAAAGATTGTACCAAGTTAGTGGTCGGGACTCGTTGAAGGGTTACACGAAGGACGGGCCGACCTTAGGATTAATTAAAAAGATAAAAGATTTAAAAGACATACGCGGTGAGGTATGAGATTGTGAAGTAGTGGAGAGGAAGAAACCATAAGTATCTGCGGATACTTAGGAGGAGATTGCATTAGGGGAGGACGATGACGGTGAAACGTCAAGAAGTCTAGAGTATATTTCTAGGCAGAACGAACTCCACATGTGGCGCACTAACGTGGTGGGGACTGGGTCTAATGCCGTGGTAAGTTCTGCGGGCCCACTAGAAATATACTGTCGCCCCCTAGATTGCAAATCGAGAACAGTGAGAGGGACTGGAGTGGGGCATTTTGTTTGCCACTGTAGTGAGATAGTGTGCCATGTATATGAATTGATATGATTATGAATTGAGGCTGAGTCCTCCTGGTCTGGGACCATTTGATGTGTGACTGCTGTCGTGCCCGCACGGTAAAGGTCCTGTACTCCTGTTTGCTTCCGAATAGGTTGGATGGATGACCGAGGAGATGTAGACGTGAGTGATAGTCGAGAACGAAATGAATATTCTGATGATGTATGGTATTTTCCCCAAAGCATTAAAGAGGGTAATTTGATAAGACTGGATGAAAATAAAATGAGAAATTAAGGGAAGTAAAGGAATGAAAGAAAGGAAGAAAGAATACTCGTGAGAAAAGCATAAAAGAGAATGATAATGATATGTTTGGTTGTTGTGTGCCTATGTGTTATATTGTATGCTTGTATGGTCCTATTATTTTGCCTAGCGTAATCCCACACCGTCGACGATCCATCGTTCGGAATGCTTACTCTCTCCTGTTCGTTGGCATATCGGTGCTGTTGGTATTTCAACTGGCAGATGGAGTACTGCATGGATGTCACCACGTGGAGTAAGTACGGAAGAGGTTGGAAGCGCACCCCATGTGGTTGGGTATGGACCGGCTATACCCAGATCGTAATTGCAGATCCATAACATCTACTCAGTGGAGCTAACTTGGAGCCGCACATAGGGCAAGTCACCGTACGAGGGTATAGGAACTACGCGGAGAAGTTTCGGTATGAGACTCGGAGGAATACTTCCCTTCTTCATGAGGCGGAGCCGGAATGAATCAGCAATGATGGGACAGCGACAAGAAAGGCATCATCCTCGAAAGTGAGGAGAGAACGCAAGAAGAAGGAGGGACTTCATCCGATCGTGTTCAATAGGGTAGTTTAAGGATAGGGTTATTAAATTTAAGTTTGTTGTGAAAGTTAGAAGTAAGGATTACCAAGCCATGAACCATTTATGTAATCAAGCTAAGTTTTCAAACTGATTGATGGAATACATTTCATGCTAAGTAACTCATGTGAAGTTTTGAAAGATTGTCAAGATGATTTAGAACCAAGTTCTTCTATTGAAATAAATGTTTTATAAAAAACGTTTTTAGTAACAACTCGGTTTTCGAAAAAGGGTGTTGAGAACACCAAGGACTTTTCAGTCATGTCAACAATGTTTTACAAAAAAAAATTTGGCCTCATTTTTTTGCAACTTTGCAACTTTAATAAATGAAAGTTAATTGTTTTGAGTTACGAAAATCGGGCTGTTACAGAATGGTATCAGAGCAATGGTAATCCTTAGTGGCCTTAAGCATGGGCTTACATGCTTTGTTTGTGTGACTCTGTGTGTTCGCTAGTGTACGGATAGGAATGTAAGTTTAGGTTCTCGCCTTTCTAGGATGTAAGACTTTGATTGTGGCTTAAGGTTGGTCGAGTTAGTCCAAGGAACCTGTTGGTCCTGCAATTTGAGGAGCGTAGACTAAGTAGAAAGTGAATAGATTGAGACCCCTTAATCTTTGATGCCTCATTAGTGTTAGATAATCCCAGCTTGTTAACCTAGACGTACCCTGTCCAAGGAGTAGTCAGTACCTTTAAGGAAATAGGATGTTATTCCTGGATTCCCTGTTTGTTGAATTGCTTCAACAAAACAGTAGTAGTGTTAAAACTCGAACCTTTTCTTCATGAGCCTTACTGTTCACCCGTAGCCTTATTGACCTTATTTAAGATTCATTAGTCTAAATTGTGGAATTAGAAGTGCTATAGTTACCCAGATAGTTTAGGTTTGAACGATTAAGGAAGGATAAAGGGATTAAATCAAGTTAGGATATAAGATCACAGTGGATTTAGTCATAAGTTTGATCTAAGTTGGGGAGTCACAAGGAAGAAAAGAGGCGTATGTTACCGGTTATTAGAGGAAATTATGAGGAAAGTTTGAGGATTAGAATTACCCTATACCCTAACTAGACGTTTAGATGATCAAAGGCGGTGAGTTTGATTAATGTCCAGGATGGGTCTAAGGAGGAAGATGAGGTTTGATTGAGGAAGTAAGTAAGCCTAAGTGGTAATAGAATCCCCTTAAGTTAGGAAAATGATAGACCAAAAACCTTAGAGTTGGAAGGAGAATTGGATGAAGAAGTGATTATTGTGAGTTAGTAAGATCCCAAGTTGTATAGAATAGCGAATATTTAATGATTTCGGTGAAATCCCATACTTTTGGCGATGTGTGAATTTTGTTTGTTTGATTTTCCCTTAGTCCATACCTATGGTTGGACTTTCTGTGACGACGATCCGCTACGAGAGCGACATCTTCCTCGGTTAGTCCGTTGGACTTAACCCGATTCGACGCGCGAGCGGTTGTGTGAATGGGACTCCTTCATCTAAAAGCAACAAGCCAAGAGCACGGCAAAGTGAATTAGACCAGCAAAAGAGAATACGACCGCGAAGCAAAAGTAAAATATTCTTATGGAAATCAAAATGATGAGCGAGTTTTGTGCCCTGCTGCCCAATCCACCCTGCATTTCTCGGGGACGAGAAATCTTTAAGTTGGGGAGAATGTAACACCCCGCAAATTCCTCGTACTGAATTAAAATACTAAAGAGATTTATTTTGAGAAAAATGTTTTTGAAAGAATATTTTCTTAAATAAATTTTTTTATTCACGTTTTCAAAGTGGTAAATGATTTTAAAGAAGTGATTTTTTCATGAAATAATGTCATAAGTTTTAATGTTGAGTCTTTGGAAATGTTTATGTGACTAGATTCTTTTAGTGAAATGGCGAATTTTTCAAACAAGAATTATTTCATAGAAAGGTGTTTTGATTTCAAAAAAAAATGTTCTTGATATTTTTGGTGTTATTATGATTGTTATATATGAATGATTTATTCCCTATATGTGTGTATGTATATGTATGCACGGTCTTATATGTATGCATACTTAGACTTATGTGGAAATTTAATTAGTAAAAGAATGTGATTATATATGCATGTATATATGTGTGTGAAAGTGTTAAGCGTGTAAGTATATGTGGTTATGCATGAAAACATGTGTGTGCCGTGTGTGTATGTGTGAGTGAAAACCTAGAATTTTCCTAAGTGTAGAACAAGTAACCAATTCCTAGCCAAACTCTAACCAAACTAATGGAAACCCTAATGGGAAGCCAACAAGTCTTTGCCCCCTAAGATGACCCCTAAGCACCTAATGCACCCTACATGTCCCTTTGGAAATGCTAAACTCCACCCATGCAAAATTATGAAGAGCCAAATTTGCCCCTCCTTCTAAAAGCTTGTGGCCGAATGGACTAAGGGCAAAATAGGAAGCCACGAATTTCTTATTTAAGTCTTGGACCTTAGGTGCATTCCATTCATTTCCCTTAGCCATTTCCATTCTACTCTTCCACGTCCAACACAAATCAAACATAAGTTCTAAAAGCTCCTCAAACTTTTAGGCTAAGAAAAAGAAAATAGAGAGAAAGAGAGGAAGAAGAAGAGGCCGTGAGTAGGAGAAGGAAGAAAAAGAGGAAGTTCAGAGCCATAAACCTAGGAATCTCTTGAAGATCAAGTGCTTAGAAGACTAGAAGACCTTTTCCTTGGTATAAACCGAAGACCTTAGAAGAGTATAACTAGTTTTGTTTTGTAATCTTGTAAATGTTTCTTTTCTTCTCTTGCATGTTCATTTTATGATTTAAATTCAAGGAGCATGTGATGTTTTGCCTTGATCTTGATTTTTAGAACTAAATAAATTTGTAATAAACTAAATGATGGACTCTATGATTCGGTTGGTATTGTTTATGATAGATCTTGATGTTTTTCTTTTAGATCTAAAGTTTTGTTTGTGATCTTTGTAAAGCTTTAAGTAAATTTCTTTGCGTGTCTAAATTTCCTTCTTGAAACCGTAAACCATGAACCTTTTTAAGAGGAAACTTGAAAAATAAATATGAGGTCTAAAGATCTTGAGTATTACATGTTGATTTGATGTTGATCTTGGTGCTTTGCGTGCATGCATGTGTTATTTATACTTGGATCTTGAATTTTTAGACTTAATAAACCCATAAAACAATAGATCCTAGATTATATAATTCGGCCATGATTAGAGAAACTAGGTCATGATGCTTTTATTTTGATTTGGGTTCTTGCATGTTTGTTTTATGTTTGAAAAAGTTGATTTGAGTAGCTTAAATGTTTTGATCTTGGTTTTGATTTTTATAAGGCCTTGATCTTTTGTTTTTATCTTTAAAAAGTCTTGATCCTTATGTTTGTATGTCACGGTTTTGATCTTTTCTACTCAAAATGATTTTTGTATTGATTTATGTCATTATGATTGATTCCGTGACTTGATTTACAAGAATTAGGTGCATGCATATTGTTTTTGAGTAAAAAGATTTCATTTTCTTAATGAACCTCATGGTCTTACAAATAAACCAAGGAAACAACATTGTGAAAAATAATTTTTAACTTGATTCATGCCTTGTGGTCTTGCATGTGAAAGATTTGAAAATAAAACTTTGATTTATAATGATGTGCATTCGGTCAAAGCCTAGACATAGGAAATTATGTTTTGTTTCCATGACAAAGGACACATGCATGTTGATTTCTTTTGATTTACAAACCTTGTGTTTTTGCATGTGAAAAAGTAGACCAACAATATTGTTTTTGTCAAAATGAGGTTCGGCTTAGACATGGAAAATAGATTATGTAACACCCCGCAAATTCCTCGTATTAAATCAAAACATTAAAGAAATTATTTTTTGAGAAAAGTGTTTTGAAAGAATGTTTTCTTAAATGATTTTTCTAAAATTTACGTTTTCAAAATGATTAGTGGTTTTAAAGAAATGATTTCTTGAAGTAATGTCCAAGGTTTAGAAATTGAGTTTTTGAGAAGTTTATATGCTTGATGTTTTTATATACTTGTGATCTTGGTGTGAGTCCCTTCATGATGAAAAAGAATCATTTCCTAAATATGTGTGTGTTCATATACGGTTTAGTATGTATAAGTATGCCTAGGATCATATAAGAATTTAATTATTAAAAAGGATATAATGCTAGTGTATGTATGAGGGTATAGGTGCATAATGCATGGATGTGTGAACCTATATGTATGATATATGTGTGTGTGTGTGTGCCGTGTGAACAGAATGCTTTACAAATGTTAAATTTGTGTGCATGCTTATGTATGTGTTGAGTGTATGCCTTATTTTATGGACTCATGCTATGTGTTAATGAACATGAAAATAAATTGTATGTGAATGTGTGTGCATGTGTATGTGGTTCGGCCAAGCATAGGAATAGGAGGACCAAGTAGGAGTGATTTTCTTAAGCATTAAGAAATTGGAACTTAAATGGAAAATAGGAGGAAATTAGGAGAAGTGAGTCATGGTGCCTAGGGAGGACTTTCTCCCCTCCATGTGTCCATGAAAAGACCCATTTCATGCAAACTTTGGTTGGACCGAATTGCCCTTAAGTTCACACCTTGAACCGAGGCTAGAAGGGGAAATTTCCACACCCTTTACCTTGGCTTATGTATAAACCGTGTGTGTGAGTGAGTGTGTTCTTGGTAGTTCATTTCTTCCTTCATCTTATTCTTCCACAAACAAACACTAAGACCCAAGAGCACCAACAAGCTCTTGAGACATAGAGAGAAAGAAAGTGAGGCCGTGAAGAGAGGAGAGGAAAGGAAGAGTGAAAACCCAATATTTTAACCCCAAACATCCTTGATTTCTTTCTCCACCCATATCCTTCTTCAAAACCTCAAGAAGAAAATCACCCATCAACCCAAAGAAAGAGAGAAGGCCGAAGCTAACTTAGGAGAAGAAAGAGAAAACTTGAAGCTTGAAGTTTATATTTTGATTTAAGGTAGTTGTGTGAGCTTTTTGAGAGTTTTAAGTGTAATAATCTCTTATTGTGAAGGACTTGTAATAATCTTGAGTCATGCATGTGATTTTCAAACAAAAAGCTTTGATCTTGTATTGATTCATGAAAAAGTCTTGATCTTTGGCACATGCATGTTGTTTTTAAACAAAAAGCCTTGATCTTTTTAAATGCATGTCACGGTTTTGGTAAAAGAAACCAAGAAATGAGCTTTTAAAAAAAAATAATAAAAATTCTTGACTTGATCTATGTTCAAGATTTGAACTTTACTCTTAACTTTTGGTGTTGAAAATTCGGCCAATGCATGCTAACCTAGACTAGGATTCTTTTCATGAAAAGACATAAAAGTCATGAGTATGTTTCATGGATTGATGCTAAGGTTAAATTGTTTGAAATAGTATGGTGGTTATTTATTTTCCCTTCGGTTTTGATTAAAAGGATAAAGGGAGTAAATTGATTTTATCTTGCATGTTGATTTAAATAAATAAGACTTTGGTGTGATGCTTGAATTAGTAAGTTGATTTAAGTTAGGTAAATAAATTAAAGTTTAATAATTTCATCAAGTGGAGCTCACGGTTTAAGTATAAAAGGAAGAGTAAATAATTATAATTATGAAAAAGAAAATAAGGTTTAAGTGCTTGAAACAATTAAATTGAATTATGTGTTTATTTGTAATTCTTGACTGACTTTCTTTGGTTCCATTCGACCATGTGGTATAATTAAATCTAGGAGATTGAGTTGCATGAAAATAAATTTACGTAATGATTTTTGAAAGAAATTAAGTTGTTTAGGGTAAAAGGAACATAACTGCGTTTGGTTTATATCTTTAATTTCATTCGGTTATGAGTGTATGTGTGCCTAAGTGTTTATGTTTTATAAAAATTGAAATGTTTAGAAAATTATTAAGTGAACAAGCGTTTGTTCGAAAATAAATATTTGGTATATGACTAGATAGGTAGTTGCATGATTTGGTTTAATTAAATGCTGTTGTGGTTGTGTGTTAGTTTGTGTTTGAAAAATATTTTAGCATGTGATTGTTTCTTTTTAAATTAAGTGGTTTTAAAATAAATCTATTTGAGATTTTAGTGGCTGTCCAAGAATTGTTTTATGACAAAAACTTGAGTTTTAAAGTGTTAAACTAAAGATAACGAAGTATTTGAAATAACAAGCGTTTTACGATGTTTTCGGATTTCTATTAAAATGATTTTGTGAAATAAACCTTTGCTGTCTAGAATTATTTAAAGTTGTTTCTTAACTTTAAAAAGGTATTTATGAAATTTAAAGTATGTTTTTCAAGTGCTAATTAATTTAAGAAAAGCTGGGTTAAAAATGGTGCATTTTTCGGTATTGTCGAACGTGTTTTAGGTTCTGTCCAAAACGGATCAGCAACCAAACTAAATAGTTTAAGTTGTTTTATAAGATGTTTTCAAATGGTTTTAAAGAATTTAAAGTGTTAGAAAACATGGGAGTTGTTTTGAGAAAACAATCATGTTTTAAGTTTTCCAACGAGGATGAAACGTGTTTGAGTTAAGAAAATATTTCCTTAATACAAGTTAATGACGAAAACGTATTTTATTTAGTACGAGGAATCTTAAAGATGAGGGATTGGGGCAGCTGGCAGAGACAAGGATCCGAGGAGAGCGTACGCATTTAAATTGCTGGACCTCAGGTGAGAGAGAAGCTATACTAAGACATTGTGGTGTTTAGGTGATATATTAGGACGTTCCGTATCATCTCAAAGATCAGAACTTAGTGGTTCGGAGTCAGTAGTATAAGTGGCAATTGTTTGTATTGAGTGGCCACTTATACGAAGGTGACGAATGCCACATTATTGTATGTGATGGTTGTGTGAAATAGCATGCTTGTATGTTTATTTATTTAATTATGCGTGATGATAATTATGTCGATGACTAACGTGAACCACACACTGATGGACGTCTGTTACGTCCTGAAAACAGAAATGAAATAAATAAGATTGTAAAGTAAAGACAGCATGAGAAAGAAATAAGAAATAAGAATATGAGATTTATGGGAAAAGAGATAAAGTGTTGAGATTGGGGACAGATTTGACGATGAGAATGAGGTTAAGCCAGAGCTGGGAAAGTGGTGTTGTGTTGATATGTGAAATGAGTGGTGATTTAAGTGGAGCTGGGCTCCTTTGTGATATTGTTGAAGTGAGACTGGTGTTGAGTCGAGCTTGCTCCTCCACTGGTACTCATTGAAACAATATGTTTTCAAAAAGTTTTTGAAATAAGGTTTTTGAAAAGATTTATAGAAAGAGATTTTGAAGAGGTTTTTGAAGATGAGAAGTTTTGAAAAGATATTTTTGAAAAGATTTTGAGAAAAGCGATAAAAGCTTGGTGAGTTGAGATCTTGAGAAAGAGGATGATACGAGACCGTTGAGACAAGATGTGTAATGAAATGATGAGAACCCAGCTCTGTGCTCTGATGATAAAAGATTGTGCAAAGTTAGGGGTCGGGACTCATTGAAGGGATGTACGAAGGATGGGCCGACCTTAGGTTAACAAAAGATAAAAGACATTAACGCGGTGAGGTACGAGAGTGCGAAGTAGTGGAGAGGAAGGTACCCTGGATATTAGGGATATTCGGGTTGTGAATGCAATAGGGTAGGCTCGGGCGGTAAAACGTCACGTTGCCTTGAGTACTATTCTGGGCAGAACGAACTCCACATGAGGTGCACTAACGTGGTGGGGACTGGGTCTAATACCGTGGTAAGTTCTGCACCCGGGACCAGAATAGTGTTGTCACCCCTATGGCATTTCGAGAACAGTGGAGAGGGACTAGAACGGGGCAATGTGTTTTGCCACTGCGAGGACAGTGAGCCTTGTTTATATGTTTTGAGGAAGAGATCCTCCTGGTCTGGGACCATCTGTGTTGAGACAGCTGTCGTGCCCGCGTGGTAAAGGTCCTGTACTCTTGTTCGCTTCCGACTAGACTGGGTGGATGACCGAGGAGATGTAGACGTATGTGACGATGGCAACGAAACAAGTACCTCGATGATCTTCTAAGTTTTCCCCAATCATCGAAGGTTGTGAGTTGACAAGACTTGAAAATAAAAGTTAAAAGTAATAAAATGATTGATGATATTATGAAGTGAAGTCCCCTGAAATGTGGATGTCAAGAACTGAAATGAGATGTTATGATTGAGAGAAGAGAATAAGGATGGAAAGATAAAGGATTAATGATAAGAATAATGATAATAATAAAGTTATGTTTGATTGTTATTTTGTATGTTGGTTGTGTGTTGTATGCTTGTATGGTCTTAATATCTCGCCTACAATAATCTCACACTGTCGACGATACGTCGTTCGGATCGCTTACTCTCTCCTGTTCGTTGGCATATCGGGGCTGCTGATATCTCAACGGGCAGACGGAGCATCTTATGGAGGTCATCCCTTTAAACGAGTTGAAGCGGGAGTTTAAAGACAACGAGAGAGTGGCGACGGAGGTGGCTTCAAAAGCGGGAAAAAGGGCGCAAGAAGAAAGAAGAAGCTTCATCCGGATAACTCCATCAGAAGGAAGCGACAGTAGTGTGTTTAGGTTAAGTCGGTGAGTTGCGTTTTGAGTCAAGGATTACCACGCCATGTGCCACTCATGTAATCAAGCTAAGCTTTGACATTCTGTATTAAGGTCTACTTTATTTTTTTTGAAATTCGAACAATGTAATCTTTTGAGGAAATATCATGACGATTTGGAAACAAGTCTTGTTATGAAAATGAAAGTTTTCTGAGAATAAATGTTTTAAGTAACAACTCGATTTTCAACAAAAGGACGTTTAATTACATCAATGACTTTTCAACAATGTGTAAAAAAAAAAAATTGGCCTCATTTTTGCAACATTAGTAAGTAAAAGTTAATTATTTTTGGTTTATGAAAATCGGGCTGTTACAGAATGGTATCAGAGCTGTGGTAATCCTTAGTGGCCTTAAGCATGGGCTTACATGCTTTGCTTGTGTGACTCTCTGTGTTTGCTTGTGTAAGGATAGGAGCATAGGATTAAGTTCTCATGGTATATGAGACTTGGTTTGTGGTTTAGTGTCGGTTGTGTTAGGAATCTAGTGGTTCAACAATGGGGAAGGAAGAAGATCAAGTAGAAGGTGAATAGATTGAGACCCCTTAATCCCTGATGCCTCATTAGTGTTAGAAACACCTCAATCTGTTGACTTAGACGTACCCCTGCCCGAGGAGTAGTCGGTATCTTTGAGGAAGTAGGATGTTCTTCTTGACACCCCTGTTTGTTGAATTGCTTCAACACAAACAGTTCTTGTTACTAAAACTTGAATCTTTTCTCCATAAGCTCTATTATCCACCCGTAGCCTCACCTAACTTATTTAAAACCCATTACTCCAAATAGTGGGATTAGAAGTCCCATAACTACTCAGATAGTTTAGGCTTGGATGGTTAAGTAAGGATAAAAGTTTAAGTTAGGTAAGGATATAAGATCATAGTGGATTTAGATACAGGTTTGATCGAAGTTGGGGAGTCACCTGGAAAAAAGGGAAGTATCTATTGGTTAATAGAAGAAATTAGGAGGATAGGTTGAGGATTAGGATTGCCCTATATCGTAATTAGAGGTTTAGACGATGGAAGTGGTAGGCTTGACCAATGTTCAGGATGAGTCTAAGGAGAAAGGTGAGAATGTTTGAGGAAGTCAGTAAACCCAAGATGAAATAGGATTCCCTTAGGTTAGAGAAACGATGAATGAAAACCTTAGAGTCAGAGGGAGAATTGAACAAAAGGAGTGGTTATTGTGAGTTAGTTAGGACCTAAGTTGTAGAAAATAGCTAAGACCAAAGGGTTTTAGGCTAAACCCGGTACCTTTGGAGATGCTTTTAATTATGATTGTTTAATATTCCCTGGGTCTGCACCCAAGTTTGTACTTTTATAACGACAATTAGACAAAAGACGGTATCCCTTCCGGTTAGTCCGACGGACTTGACCTGATTCGGCACTTAAGTTATAGCACGAGCGGAACTTCTTCATCCAAAAGCAACAAACGAGGAGCACCGCAAGGTGAATTATGCCAGCAGAGGAAATTCGACTACGAAGTGAGAATGAGAACATGCTTCTGGACCTCACCGTGATACGAGAAGTCTTATGCTCTGCCGCCCAATCCACAACGTATTTCTCGAGGACGAGAAATCTTTAAGTTGGGGAGAATGTAACACCCCGCAAATTCCTCGTATTAAATCAAAACATTAAAGAAATTATTTTTTGAGAAAAGTGTTTTGAAAGAATGTTTTCTTAAATGATTTTTCTAAAATTTACGTTTTCAAAATGATTAGTGGTTTTAAAGAAATGATTTCTTGAAGTAATGTCCAAGGTTTAGAAATTGAGTTTTTGAGAAGTTTATATGCTTGATGTTTTTATATACTTGTGATCTTGGTGTGAGTCCCTTGATGATGAAAAAGAATCATTTCCTAAATATGTGTGTGTGCATATACGGTTTAGTATGTATAAGTATGCCTAGGATCATATAAGAATTTAATTATTAAAAAGGATATAATGCAATTGTATGTATGAGGGTATAGGTGCATAATGCATGGATGTGTGAACCTATATGTATGATATATGTGTGTGTGTGCCGTGTGAACAGAATGCTTTACAAATGTTAAATTTGTGTGCATGCTTATGTATGTGTTGAGTGTATGCCTTATTTTATGGACTCATGCTATGTGTTAATGAACATGAAAATAAATTGTATGTGAATGTGTGTGCATGTGTATGTGGTTCGGCCAAGCATAGGAATAGGAGGACCAAGTAGGAGTGATTTTCTTAAGCATTAAGAAATTGGAACTTAAATGGAAAATAGGAGGAAATTAGGAGAAGTGAGTCATGGTGCCTAGGGAGGACTTTCTCCCCTCCATGTGTCCATGAAAAGACCCATTTCATGCAAACTTTGGTTGGACCGAATTGCCCTTAAGTTCACACCTTGAACCGAGGCTAGAAGGGGAAATTTCCACACCCTTTACCTTGGCTTATGTATAAACTGTGTGTGTGAGTGAGTGTGTTCTTGGTAGTTCATTTCTTCCTTCATCTTATTCTTCCACAAACAAACACTAAGACCCAAGAGCACCAACAAGCTCTTGAGACATAGAGAGAAAGAAAGTGAGGTCGTGAAGAGAGGAGAGGAAAGGAAGAGTGAAAACCCAATATTTTAACCCCAAACATCCTTGATTTCTTTCTCCACCCATATCCTTCTTCAAAACCTCAAGAAGAAAATCACCCATCAACCCAAAGAAAGAGAGAAGGCCGAAGCTAACTTAGGAGAAGAAAGAGAGAACTTGAAGCTTGAAGTTTATATTTTGATTTAAGGTAGTTGTGTGAGCTTTTTGAGAGTTTTAAGTGTAATAATCTCTTATTGTGAAGGACTTGTAATGAACTTTGTTTGAACTTAAAGTTTTGTGATGCATGAGTGTGTTTTTAAGTGATCTTGAAGTTTAAACCACATGCATGCCATTTCTAAGTGTTGATCATGAAGATTTGTGTTAAAAAGTTTGGACCTTTAACTTGTAATCCTTCTTGTCACGGTTTTGCTTAAAGTTTGTGCTTAAATTTATTTATTTGCCTTGATCTCCTCATGCATGTGTTGATTATACTTTGATCTTGAATTTTTAAGAATAAATGAACTTATAAAACACTAAACCATGAACTCTACAATTCGGCCATGACAAAAAGTTTAGGTCTTGATACTTTTTAATTTAATCCAAGTAGTTGCATGTTAACCTTATGTTTAGAAACATTGATTTGAAGTGTTGAAATGTTTGATTTTTGATTTGATCTTGATGAAGCTTTGATTTTTGGTCTTAATCTTTAAAAAGCTTGATTTTTGCCTTGATCTTTGAAAAAGGTTTTAATCTTGAGTCATGCATGTGATTTTCAAACAAAAAGCTTTGATCTTGTATTGATTCATGAAAAAGTCTTGATCTTTGGCACATGCATGTTGTTTTTAAACAAAAAGCCTTGATCTTTTTAAATGCATGTCACGGTTTTGGTAAAAGAAACCAAGAAATGAGCTTTAAAAAAAAAATAATAAAAATTCTTGACTTGATCTATGTTCAAGATTTGAACATTACTCTTCACTTTTGGTGTTGAAAATTCGGCAAATGCATGCTAACCTAGACTAGGATTCTTTTCATGAAAAGACATAAAAGTCATGAGTATGTTTCATGGATTGATGCTAAGGTTAAATTGTTTGAAATAGTATGGTGGTTATTTATTTTCCCTTCGGTTTTGATTAAAAGGATAAAGGGAGTAAATTGATTTTATCTTGCATGTTGATTTAAATAAATAAGACTTTGGTGTGATGCTTGAATTAGTAAGTTGATTTAAGTTAGGTAAATAAATTAAAGTTTAATAATTTCATCAAGTGGAGCTCACGGTTTAAGTATAAAAGGAAGAGTAAATAATTATAATTATGAAAAAGAAAATAAGGTTTAAGTGCTTGAAACAATTAAATTGATTTATGTGTTTATTTGTAATTCTTGACTGGCTTTCTTTGGTTCCATTCGGCCATGTGGTATAATTAAATCTAGGAGATTGAGTTGCATGAAAATAAATTTACGTAATGATTTTTGAAAGAAATTAAGTTGTTTAGGGTAAAAGGAACATAACTGCGTTTGGTTTATATCTTTAATTTCATTCGGTTATGAGTGTATGTGTGCCTAAGTGTTTATGTTTTATAAAAATTGAAATGTTTAGAAAATTATTAAGTGAACAAGCGTTTGTTCGAAAATAAATATTTGGTATATGACTAGATAGGTAGTTGCATGATTTGGTTTAATTAAATGTTGTTGTGGTTGTGTGTTAGTTTGTGTTTGAAAAATATTTTAGCATGTGATTGTTTCTTTTTAAATTAAGTGGTTTTAAAATAAATCTATTTGAGATTTTAGTGGCTGTCCAAGAATTGTTTTATGACAAAAACTTGAGTTTTAAAGTGTTAAACTAAAGATAACGAAGTATTTGAAATAACAAGCGTTTTACGATGTTTTCGGATTTCTATTAAAATGATTTTGTGAAATAAACCTTTGCTGTCTAGAATTATTTAAAGTTGTTTCTTAACTTTAAAAAGGTATTTATGAAATTTAAAGTATGTTTTTCAAGTGCTAATTAATTTAAGAAAAGCTGGGTTAAAAACGGTGCATTTTTCGGTATTGTCGAACGTGTTTTAGGTGCTGTCCAAAACGGATCAGCAACCAAACTAAATAGTTTAAGTTGTTTTATAAGATGTTTTCAAATGGTTTTAAAGAATTTAAAGTGTTAGAAAACATGGGAGTTGTTTTGAGAAAACAATCATGTTTTAAGTTTTCCAACGAGGACGAAACGTGTTTGAGTTAAGAAAATATTTCCTTAATACAAGTTAATGACGAAAACGTGTTTGTATGTTTATTTATTTAATTATGCGTGATGATAATTATGTCGATGACTAACGTGAACCACACATTGATGGACGTCTGTTACGTCCTGAAAACAGAAATGAAATAAATAAAGTAAAGACAGCATGAGAAAGAAATAAGAAATAAGAATATGAGATTTATGGGAAAAGAGATAAAGTGTTGAGATTGGGGACAGATTTGACGATGAGAATGAGGTTAAGCCAGAGCTGGGAAAGTGGTGTTGTGTTGATATGTGAAATGAGTGGTGATTTAAGTGGAGCTGGGCTCCTTTGTGTTATTGTTGAAGTGAGACTGGTGTTGAGTCGAGCTTGCTCCTCCACTGGTACTCATTGAAACAATATGTTTTCGAAAAGTTTTTGAAATAAGGTTTTTGAAAAGATTTATAGAAAGAGATTTTGAAGAGGTTTTTGAAGATGAGAAGTTTTGAAAAGATATTTTTGAAAAGATTTTGAGAAAAGCGATAAAAGCTTGGTGAGTTGAGATCTTGAGAAAGAGGATGATACGAGACCGTTGAGACAAGATGTGTAATGAAATGATGAGAACCCAGCTCTGTGCTCTGATGATAAAAGATTGTGCAAAGTTAGGGGTCGGGACTCATTGAAGGGATGTACGAAGGATGGGCCGACCTTAGGTTAACAAAAGATAAAATACATTAAAAGACATTAACGCGGTGAGGTATGAGAGTGCGAAGTAGTGGAGAGGAAGGTACCCCGGATATCAGGGATATTCGGGTTGTGAATGCAATAGGGTAGGCTCGGGCGGTAAAACATCACGTTGCCTTGAGTACTATTTTGGGCAGAACGAACTCCACATGAGGTGCACTAACGTGGTGGGGACTGGGTCTAATACCGTGGTAAGTTCTGCACCCGGGACCAGAATAGTGCTGTCACCCCTATGGCATTTCGAGAACAGTGGAGAGGGACTGGAACGGGGCAATGTGTTTTGCCATTGCGAGGACAGTGAGCCTTGATTATATGTTTTGAGGACGAGATCCTCCTGGTCTGGGACCATCTGTGTTGAGACAGCTGTCGTGCCCGCGTGGTAAAGGTCCTGTACTCCTGTTCGCTTCCGACTAGACTTGGTGGATGACCGAGGAGATGTAGACGTATGTGACGATGGCAACGAAACAAGTACCTCGATGATCTTCTAAGTTTTCCCCAATCATCGAAGGTTGTGAGTTGACAAGACTTGAAAATAAAAGTTAAAAGTAATAAAATGATTGATGATATTATGAAGTGAAGTCCCTTGAAATGTGGATGTCAAGAACTGAAATGAGATGTTATGATTGAGAGAAGAGAATAAGGATGGAAAGATAAAGGATTAATGATAAGAATAATGATAATAATAAAGTTATGTTTGATTGTTATTTTGTATGTTGGTTGTGTGTTGTATGCTTGTATGGTCTTAATATCTCGCCTACAATAATCTCACACTGTCGACGATACGTCGTTCGGATCGCTTACTCTCTCCTGTTCGTTGGCATATCGGGGCTGCTGATATCTCAACGGGCAGACGGAGCATCTTATGGAGGTCATCACTTTAAACGAGTTGAAGCGGGAGTTTAAAGACAACGAGAGAGTGGCGACGGAGGTGGCTTCAGAAGCGGGAAAAAGGGCGCAAGAAGAAAGAAGAAGCTTCATCCGGATAACTCCATCAGAAGGAAGCGACAGTAGTGTGTTTAGGTTAAGTCGGTGAGTTGCGTTTTGAGTCAAGGATTACCACGCCATGTGCCACTCATGTAATCAAGCTAAGCTTTGACATTCTGTATTAAGGTCTACTTTATTTTTTTTGAAATTCGAACAATGTAATCTTTTGAGGAAATATCATGACGATTTGGAAACAAGTCTTGTTATGAAAATGAAAGTTTTCTGAGAATAAATGTTTTAAGTAACAACTCGATTTTCAACAAAAGGACGTTTAATTACATCAATGACTTTTCAACAATGTGTAAAAGAAAAATTTGGCCTCATTTTTGCAACATTAGTAAGTAAAAGTTAATTATTTTTGGTTTATGAAAATCGGGCTGTTACAGATTAGGGTTCTTTTTCAATAAAGTGACATAAAAATAATGAATATGTTTTGCAAAATCTTGTTGAACTAATACGTTTGAAATTGTGTTGTGAATGTCTAAATTATATTCGGTTTTTGAATTAAAAATAAAGGACCTAAATGAATTAAATAATTTTGGAAAGTTTTGTGTTTAATTGGACATATGTGTATGTTTTGACTTATTTTCTTGATTATGTTCGGTCATGTAATATAAATGAGTCTAGGAAATTTAGTTACATGAAAACAAATTTATAACAGGATTTTTGAAAGGATTTAAGTAAAAACGCTTGATTTAAATCTTTAGTTCAATATGGTTGTGAATCTATACATGCCTATGTGTTTTGTGTTGTGTAAGTGCCTTGATGTTGATTTAATTGGTCATATACTTGTTGAAGTGTTGCTTGCTGTTTATGTGTTAATGATGTTTGAAAAATGTTTGAACGTGTGATCGGCTTTGAAATAAATTGGTTTTAAGAAAATTTCATTGTGTTTTATTTGAAATTTTTAAATTGTGTTTATGGCTGTCCAAAGTTGTTTTGTGATGAAGACTTGAGTTTTAAAAGGTTAATTTAAATAAAGGAGTTGTTTTAAACGAAAAAGTGTTTTTACGATGTTCTCGGGGTTTTATCAAAATTATTTTTATAAAATAACTCTTTGCTGTCGAGAATTATTTGGACATGCTTCTTGTGTTTAAAAATGTTTTCATGTAACTTAAAGTAAAGTTTTCAAGTGATATCCGATTTAAGAAAAACCCGTATTAAAAATGGTGAATTTTCAGTGTTTTCAAAAGTAATTGAGGTGCTGTCCAAGACGGACCAGCAACCAAGTAAAATTGTTTTGAACTATTTTGTTACATGTTTTCAAATGGTTTTAAAATATTTAAAGTGTTAGAAAATATGGAAATTGTTTTGATAATACAATGGTGTTTTAAGTTCTTCGATTAAGAACGGAAGATGTCATGAAATAAGAAAAGATTTTCTTAGAACCAGACAATAACGCAAGTGTATTTTATTTAGTACGAGGAAATCTTAAGGACAAGGGATTTGGGCAGCCAACAACAAAAAGGATTCGAAGAGACGGTACCCAATACATTGCTGGACCTCAGGTGAGAGAGAAGCTTTCCTAAAACACTGTGGTAGTTAGGTGACTTATTAGGACGTTCCGTATCATCTCAAATATCGTAACTTAGTGGTTCTAAGTCAGTAGTATAGTGGCAATTGTTTGATTGTGTGGCCACTTATACGAAGGTGACGAAGACCTCATTGTGGTTATGTGATGTTTGTGTGATTGATAGTATGCCTCCGTTTATTTATCCGTTTATTTATTTATTTATTTAATCATACAAGTTGAAATTAAGGGTTGTTGGTTAATATTGATAATCTGTTGATGGACGTCTGTTACGTCCTGAGTAAGAAAATGAAGATAAAGAAAATTGAATAAGAAGTAAAGAGATGAGATGGATTGGAAAAAGGGAAAGAGTTGAGATTGGGGAAATATTGAAATGATAATGCTGAGAATGAGTCAGAGCTGGGGAGAGTGATATTGATTATGAGAATGAGATGTGATTTGAGCGGAGCTGGGCTCCTTTTGTTTTTAGTTTTAGTCTGGGACTAGTGTTGAGTTGAGCTTGCTCCTCCATTAGCTCTCAGCAAAAATGGATTTTTGAAAAATGTTTTCGAAAAGAAATTTTTGATGAGATTTGTGAAAGTGTATTTTTGAAAGGAGATTTTTGGGAAAAGGTTTGTGGAATGTTATTTTACATGAAACATCATTTTTGAAAGGATTTTATGAAATCTTATTTTTGGAAAAATGTTTGGAAAACCTTGTTTTTAATAAACATCATTTTTGAAAAGAGATTTTTAGAAACTTGAGAAAAAGATTTTTCGAAAAGTTTTGAAAGGAAATTTTCAGAAGAGGTGGAACCAGATTTTTTGAGAAAGTTTCATGAAATGACATTTTATGAAAAAGTTTGTGAGAACAATATTTTGTGAAAGTCTGTGAAAGGAGATTTTGAGAAATGATATTTTTGAAAGATTATTTTGAGAACGATTGCGGAATGAGATTGTTAAGAGAGATGGTGAAATGTACTTGGTGAATGAGATCCCGGTTGAGAATTTATTGATGTGATCCCAGCTCTGTGCTATGTGAGAATTAATGAGGGAAAGATTGTACCAAGTTAGTGGTCGAGACTCGTTGAAGGGTTGCACGAAGGACGGGCCGACCTTAGGATTAATTAAAAAGATAAAAGATTTAAAAGACATACGCGGTGAGGTATGAGATTGTGAAGTAGTGGAGAGGAAGAAACCATAAGTATCTGCGGATACTTAGGAGGAGATTGCATTAGGGGAGGACGATGACGGTGAAACGTCAAGAAGTCTAGAGTATATTTCTAGGCAGAACGAACTCCACATGTGGCGCACTAACGTGGTGGGGACTGGGTCTAATGCCGTGGTAAGTTCTGCGGGCCCACTAGAAATATACTGTCGCCCCCTAGATTGCAAATCGAGAACAGTGAGAGGGACTGGAGTGGGGCATTTTGTTTGCCACTGTAGTGAGACAGTGTGCCATGTATATGAATTGATATGATTATGAATTGAGGCTGAGTCCTCCTGGTCTGGGACCATTTGATGTGTGACAGCTGTCGTGCCCGCACGGTAAAGGTCCTGTACTCCTGTTTGCTTCCGACTAGGTTGGGTGGATGACCGAGGAGATGTAGACGTGAGTGATAGTCGAGAACGAAATGAATATTCTGATGATGTATGGTATTTTCCCCAAAGCATTAAAGAGGGTAATTTGATAAGACTGGATGAAAAGAAAATGAGAAATTAAGGGAAGTAAAGTAATGAAAGAAAGGAAGAAAGAATACTCGTGAGAAAAGCATAAAAGAGAATGATAATGATAATAATAATGATAATGATATGTTTGGTTGTTGTGTGCCTATGTGTTATATTGTATGCTTGTATGGTCCTATTATTTTGCCTAGCGTAATCCCACACCGTCGACGATCTGTCGTTCGGAATGCTTACTCTCTCCTGTTCGTTGGCATATCGGTGCTGCTGGTATTTCAACGGGCAGATGGAGTACTGCATGGATGTCACCACGTGGAGTAAGTACGGAAGAGGTTGGAAGCGCACCCCATGTGGTTGGGTATGGGCCGGCTATACCCAGATCGTAATTGCAGATCCAGAACATCTACTCAGTGGAGCTAACTTGGAGCCGCACATAGGGCAAGTCACCGTACGAGGGTATAGGAACTACGCGGAGAAGTTTCGGTATGAGACTCGGAGGAATACTTTCCTTCTTCATGAGGCAGAGCCGGAATCAATCAGCAATGATGGGACAGCGACAAGAAAGGCATCATCCTCAGAAGTGAGGAGAGAACGCAAGAAGAAGGAGGGACTTCATCCGATCGTGTTCAATATGGTAGTTTAAGGATAGGGTTATTAAATTTAAGTTTGTTGTGAAAGTTTGAAGTAAGGATTATCAAGCCATGAACCATTTATGTAATCAAGCTAAGTTTTCAAACTGATTGATGGAATACATTTCATGCTAAGTAACTCATGTGATGTTTTGAAAGATTGTCAAGATGATTTAGAACCAAGTTCTTCTATTGAAATAAATGTTTTATAAAAAGAAAAGTTTTTAGTAACAACTCGGTTTTCGAAAAAGGGTGTTGAGAACACCAAGGACTTTTCAGTCATGTCAACAATGTTTTACAAAAAAAAAATTTGGCCTCATTTTTTGGCAACTTTGCAACTTTAATAAATGAAAGTTAATTGTTTTGAGTTACGAAAATCGGGCTGTTACAAAATGGTATCAGAGCAATGGTACTCCTTAGTGGCCTTAAGCATGGGCTTACATGCTTTGTTTGTGTGACTCTGTGTGTTCGCTAGTGTACGGATAGGAATATAAGTTTAAGTTCTCGCCTTTCTAGGATGTAAGACTTTGATTGTGGCTTAAGGTTGGTCGAGTTAGTCCAAGGAACCTATTGGTCCTGCAATTTGAGGAGCGTAGACTAAGTAGAAAGTGAATAGATTGAGACCCCTTAATCTTTGATGCCTCATTAGTGTTAGATAATCCCAGCTTGTTAACCTAGACGTACCCTGTCCAAGGAGTAGTCAGTACCTTTAAGGAAATAGGATGTTATTCCTGGATTCCCTGTTTGTTGAATTGCTTCAACAAAACAGTAGTAGTGTTAAAACTCGAACCTTTTCTTCATGAGCCTTACTGTTCACCCGTAGCCTTATTGACCTTATTTAAGATTCATTAGTCTAAATTGTGGAATTAGAAGTGCTATAGTTACCCAGATAGTTTAGGTTTGAACGATTAAGGAAGGATAAAGGGATTAAATTAAGTTAGGATATAAGATCATAGTGGATTTAGTCATAAGTTTGATCTAAGTTGGGGAGTCACAAGGAAGAAAAGAGGCGTATGTTACCGGTTATTAGAGGAAATTATGAGGAAAGTTTGAGGATTAGAATTACCCTATACCCTAACTAGACGTTTAGATGATCAAAGGCGGTGAGTTTGATTAATGTCCAGGATGGGTCTAAGGAGGAAGATGAGGTTTGATTGAGGAAGTAAGTAAGCCTAAGTGGTAATAGAATCCCCTTAAGTTAGGAAAATGATAGACCAAAAACCTCAGAGTTGGAAGGAGAATTGGATGAAGAAGTGATTATTGTGAGTTAGTAAGATCCCGAGTTGTATAGAATAGCGAATATTTAAGGATTTCCGGTGAAATCCCATACTTTTGGCGATGTGTGAATTTTGTTTGTTTGATTTTCCCTAAGTCCATACCTATGGTTGGACTTTCTGTGACGACGATCCGCTACGAGAGCGACATCTTCCTCGGTTAGTCCGTTGGACTTAACCCGATTCGACGCGCGAGCGGTTGTGTGAATGGGACTCCTTCATCTAAAAGCAACAAGCAAAGAGCACGGCAAAGTGAATTAGACCAGCAAAAGAGAATACGACCGCGAAGCAAAAGTAAAATATTCTTATGGAAATCGAAATGATGAGCGAGTTTTGTGCCCTGCTGCCCAATCCACCCTGCATTTCTCGGGGACGAGAAATCTTTAAGTTGGGGAGAATGTAACACCCCGCAAATTCCTCGTACTGAATTAAAATACTAAAGAGATTTATTTTGAGAAAAATGTTTTTGAAAGAATATTTTCTTAAATAAATTTTTTTATTCACGTTTTCAAAGTGGTAAATGATTTTAAAGAACTGACTTTTTCATGAAATAATGTCATAAGTTTTAATGTTGAGTCTTTGGAAATGTTTATGTGACTAGATTCTTTTAGTGAAATGGCCAATTTTTCAAACAAGAATTATTTCATAGAAAGGTGTTTTGATTTCAAAAAAAAATGTGCTTGATATTTTTGGTGTTATTATGATTGTTATATATGAATGATTTATTCCCTATATGTGTGTATGTATATGTATGCACGGTCTTATATGTATGCATACTTAGACTTATGTGGAAATTTAATTAGTAAAAGAATGTGATTATATATGCATGTATATATGTGTGTGAAAGTGTTAAGCATGTAAGTATATGTGGTTATGCATGAAAACATGTGTGTGCCGTGTGTGTATGTGTGAGTGAAAACCTAAAATTTTCCTAAGTGTAGAACAAGTAACCAATTCCTAGCCAAACTCTAACCAAACTAATGGAAACCCTAATGGGAAGCCAACAAGTCTTTGCCCCCTAAGATGACCCCTAAGCACCTAATGCACCCTACATGTCCCTTTGAAAATGCTAAACTCCACCCATGCAAAATTATGAAGAGCCAAATTTGCCCCTCCTTCTAAAAGCTTGTGGCCGAATGGACTAAGGGCAAAATAGGAAGCCACGAATTTCTTATTTAAGTCGTGGACCTTAGGTGCATTCCATTCATTTCCCTTAACCATTTCCATTCTACTCTTCCACGTCCAACACAAATCAAACATAAGTTCTAAAAGCTCCTCAAACTTTTAGGCTAAGAAAAAGAAAATAGAGAGAAAGAGAGGAAGAAGAAGAGGCCGTGAGTAGGAGAAGGAAGAAAAAGAGGAAGTTCAGAGCCATAAACCTAGGAATCTCTTGAAGATCAAGTGCTTAGAAGACTAGAAGACCTTTTCCTTGGTATAAACCGAAGACCTTAGAAGAGTATAACTAGTTTTGTTTTGTAATCTTGTAAATGTTTCTTTTCTTCTCTTGCATGTTCATTTTATGATTTAAATTTAAGGAGCATGTGATGTTTTGCCTTGATCTTGATTTTTAGAACTAAATAAATTTGTAATAAACTAAATGATGGACTCTATGATTCGGTTGGTATTGTTTATGATAGATCTTGATGTTTTTCTTTTAGATCTAAAGTTTTGTTTGTGATCTTTGTAAAGCTTTAAGTAAATTTCTTTGCGTGTCTAAATTTCCTTCTTGAAACCGTAAACCATGAACCTTTTTAAGAGGAAACTTGCAAAATAAATATGAGGTCTAAAGATCTTGAGTATTGCATGTTGATTTGATGTTGATCTTGGTGCTTTGCGTGCATGCATGTGTTATTTATACTTGGATCTTGAATTTTTAGACTTAATAAACCCATAAAACATTAGATCCTAGATTATATTATTCGGCCATGACTAGAGAAACTAGGTCATGATGCTTTTATTTTGATTTGGGTTCTTGCATGTTTGTTTTATGTTTGAAAAAGTTGATTTGAGTAGCTTAAATGTTTTGATCTTGGTTTTGATTTTTATAAGGCCTTGATCTTTGGTTTTTATCTTTAAAAAGTCTTGATCCTTATGTTTGTATGTCACGGTTTTGATCTTTTCTACTCAAAATGATTTTTGTATTGATTTATGTCATTATGATTGATTCCGTGACTTGATTTACAAGAATTAGGTGCATGCATATGGTTTTTGAGTAAAAAGATTTCATTTTCTTAATGAACCTCACGGTCTTACAAATAAACCAAGGAAACAACATTGTGAAAAATAATTTTTTAACTTGATTCATGCCTTGCGGTCTTGCATGTGAAAGATTTGAAAATAAAACTTTGATTTATAATGATGTGCATTCGGATTTAGTATGACTTACATCGCTTTCCTCGCTTTGATAACTTGATTCATCATTTGAACTTTGTTCTTCATCATCTACTAGAGTTATCAAGTTGAGACAAGCGGCTTCTTCATCATCCGATGAACTACTCGATGTGCTTTTCTTGTTATCTTCATCACTATCCCAAACTATGTATGCTCTTTTAGATTTAGAATTTTTCTTGTCTTTCTCCTTCTTCTTGAGATACTTAGAGCATGGGTACTTGAGATGACCGGGTTTTCCGTATTCATGGCAAACTACACCATCTTTTGTAGTCTTTGTCTTGTAGTGTGGAGAATCCTTCTCTTTACCTTTGTCTTTGTTCAACCTTCCTTTTCTCCTTAGAAACTTGTCAAACTTCCTTAGTAAAAGTTTCATTTCTTTTTCATCAACATCCGAATCGGAATCTTCACTATCATCATAATCGGAACTCTCTTTCTTTTTATATGATCTATTGACTTTAAGAGCAAGTCCCTTTCTTCCTTTGTTCTTATCATACTCTTCATTGATACTTAATCGTCCAATCTCCATTTCATGTTCTTGAAGCTTTCCGAAAAGTGTTTCTAGATCCATAGCATCCAAGTTTTTAGATTCAACAATAGCCGTTACATTTGGTTACCAATTCCTGTCTAAACATCTCAACACTTTTTAAGAAAGTCTTACCAAGAGCAAGTAAATGGTTAATAATGTGAGTAAAACGCTTTTGCATATCATTAATAGATTCATTTGGAAGCATTTGAAACAATTCATAATCACGCATTAAAGCATTCAATCTAGCTCTCCTAACCTCACTAGTTCCTTCATGAGTCACTTGTAAAGTGTCCCACATTTCCTTAGCACTAGGACATTGAGAAACTCTAAAGTACTCGTCATAGGATAAAGCGGAGGTAATGATATTCTTTGCTTTATAATCATATTGAACTTTCTTTCTATCATCATCCTTCCACTTATCCTCGGGGATTAAATGTACTACGCCTTCAACTAAACTAGAGGGGATATGAGGACCTTTTTCAACTACTTTCCAAATTTCACTATCTATGGCTTGGATAAAGATTTTAATTCTAACTTTCCAATAAGCATAGCCTTCTCCGGCAAACAATGGAGGACGATTTATTGAATAACCTTCACCACCAAAGGGATTCGTAGAACCCATTGCGATTTTCTTAAAGGATCTTTACGAAAAAGCTCTTATGCTCGTGTCTTTCGACGAGCTCTGATACCAATTGAGGAAACCGCAATTGGTGGTTGAAACAACTAAGAAACCCTAGGAACACACCTAGAAGGGGGGGTTTAATAGGTGTAAAAGAAACCTTGAAAGATTTTCGAAAGAAATGAATCGAAACAATCAAAACAAATGATTTTTGCAAATTCTACAGCATTTAATCGATTAATCTGAAATTTAATCGATTAAACCTGAAAGTTCAAAAGTCCTTAATCGATTAAACGAACACTTAATCGATTAAATCTATCAGAAACTGAAAAATCACTTTTCAATCGAATACGAAAATCAATCAATTAACACTTAAGATCAGAGATTCAGCGGAAACAATTAACACCTATATTCTTTTTGATTACCCTAGTTATGAAAATGATTTTCCCCAAGTTAATTTGAACAATAAAGATTCAATTCAATCAATTATGAAAATCACTCTTTTCTAGGTTTTCAACCAAGAACACAATCAATGACTTGAATGTAAAGAGTTAAGGGTTTAGAGATACGACACAGTGATTTATCCTGGTTCACTTTCATCCGCTTGAAAGCTACATCCAGTCCCCTCTTCAACCAAGAGAGATTCTTCACTATGAGGAATTAGAGTTCTCAAATTACAAGTAAATGCCTCACAAGACTCCCTTCTTGCTAGCCTACAAGAGATACCACACCCTTGCCTTGTAATCCTATTGATCTTCTCCCTAATCTAACCTCTACCCCTTGTTGATAATCGACACAACAAGTCTTCAATTGCTTGATGATAATCCACACACCAAGGCTTCTCTTTGCTTGATTCACAACCAAGACTTTCTTCTTCTCCAATGAGATTTGCTTGATGATAATCGACACACCAAGGCTTCTTTGTTGTTGTAGTTGGCTTGCCTTCTTGCAAAGATTACAACTCAATGAATACACAATGACACTCCTATGAATCTCATTCAATAGCTATGACAATTCACAATAAGAGATTCAAAGGTTCTTGATCAAAGAATATGAAAATATGAAAGCTTTGATCTTTGAAATTGAGAGAGAATAGAGTGGCTTGATTCTTGTAAAATTGATTATGAAAGTGTTCTTATTAATCACAAAGATTAGGAAAAGGTTTATATAGAATACCCAAAAGTTGTAGCACTTAAAAACTGATTTTAAGAAGTGAAAATCGTATTTTAAAAAAACCAGTTCAGCAGTACTTAATCGATTAAATCAACATTTAATCGATTAATACTCGATTAAATATGTTCTTAATCGATTAAACATGTCTGATACTTGTTTAAAACTTATTTTCTCAAAACCAAACCTTTCCTTTAAAACCTTTAAGCCACCTATTTATTCTAGGTTAAGTGAAAACTCAAATTATGATTTAATCATGACTATGATAGAGATTCACTACCCTCTAAATAATCTACCCAAATAAAAGACCTAAGAAGCTTGAGAGGCAAAAAATAAAACAATTACAATTACACTCAAACTAAGTCTTCATGAGCTTGCTTTCTCTCTTCTTCATTTGATGTTTGTTGTTGCTTGTTGAACTTGAAACTTGATCAACATCTTTGTAGCTTGTTCAAAACACTTTGTAACCTTTTGTCATTATCAAAACATTCACCATGGAACTAACAATCTCCCCCTTTTTGAAAATGACAAACCATGTTTTGAATTTGTTTGAAGTTGTTTGAAGTTGTTGATGCTTTAACAATTTGATCACTTGGTGAGAAACTTGCTCCCCCTCAATCAATGCATTTGATATTTGAAATCAAATTGATAGAAGCTTGATTCTCCCCCTATCTTCAACAACTTAGCTCAACCTACATAAAAACAACAAAACAACCTTTCTCCCAAAAACATATCATTTCCTCCCATTTTTCAAAACATACCATTTCTCCAAAACATACCATTACTCCCCCTTTGGCATTATCAAAAAGTAATATATATACCAATTGAAATATAAAATACTAAGCCAAAATAGAGAAATTCACATCTATTTCTTCAAAGTAATATATACCATTATCAATTGAAATATAACAAGTACTATACTTTGAAATGAGATACCAATTCGCAAGAAAATATAACAATGAATTATGAACCAATAGAAATACTAAGAAGTCATAATACCAATTGAGACATCATCAATGTAAAGAAATATCACAACAATAATAGCATAATAATCATCTAATCATCAAAATTAGTAACATTGAGTGATCAATATCAATTATACCAATTGAGCTTTAGAAAGGAAATTGAGGAGATACCAATTGAGAAAATACTATAATCATCAATATCTAACAATATCACTTGTACCAAATTTGTAGGACTTCTTTTGAGATGCAAAAGTGATACCAATTGAGGATGCAAATGTATGAATAACACTTGTAAGCCCTTTGCTCTTCAATCATACCTACAAAACAATCATGCTTTGCTTTTTGGTATCCAAATTGTTTTGGATCCATTTTTGTTAGTGTAGGGACTCTCACCCTTTTTCATCCAAACAAAATCTCCTTTAGGTATACCATGCACTTTAATATAACACACATTTGAAGTATGTCCATGAGTACCACAATAGAAACATGTTGGTGCATTTGAGAAATCAACTTTAGAAAAATCAACAACATTTCTATGAGAATTACTCTTAGCATTAGTATAACCCAAACCAAACTTGTTTGAATTTTCTCTTTGAAAATTTAACAATGTGCGCAATCTAATATCACCATTCGTGAAACTTGCAAGCTTATTTTTCAAAATAGCATTTTCATCTTTAAGCAACTTGAAATTCTCACAATCAACCACAATATTCACTCTACTAGCACAATCACAAGAAGAACTAGCATATATAAGATCAAGAGTTTCATTTTCAAAATTAAGCTCATCAACTTGTTTTTGAAGTTCTAAAATCTCTTTTTGATGTTTCAAAATGAGCTTCTTCCTTTCAATGTTTTTCAAAGCTAATTTTTCAAGTTGTTCATGCATTTCTTCATAAGCATTATATAACAATTCATATTTAGAAGAAATTTCGGATTTAGTATGACTTACATCGCTTTCCTCGCTTTGATAACTTGATTCATCATTTGAACTTTGTTCTTCATCATCTACTAGAGTTATCAAGTTGAGACAAGCGGCTTCTTCATCATCCGATGAACTACTCGATGTGCTTTTCTTGTTATCTTCATCACTATCCCAAACTATGTATGCTCTTTTAGATTTAGAATTTTTCTTGTCTTTCTCCTTCTTCTTGAGATACTTAGAGCATGAGTACTTGAGATGACCGGTTTTCCGCATTCATGGCAAACTACACCATCTTTTGTAGTCTTGGTCTTGTAGTGTGGAGAATCCTTCTCTTTACCTTTGTCTTTGTTCAACCTTCCTTTTCTCCTTAGAAACTTGTCAAACTTCCTTAGTAAAAGTTTCATTTCTTTTTCATCAACATCCGAATAGGAATCTTCACTATCATCATCATCGGAACTCTCTTTCTTTTTATATGATCTATTGACTTTAAGAGCAAGTCCCTTTCTTCCTTTGTTCTTATCTGACTCTTCATTGATACTTAATCGTCCAATCTCCATTTCATGTTCTTGAAGCTTTCCGAAAAGTGTTGCTAGATCCATAGCATCCAAGTTTTTAGATTCAACAATAGCCGTTACTTTTGGTTGCCAATTCCTGTCTAAACATCTCAACACTTTGTTAGAAAGTTCACCTTGTAAGAAAGTCTTACCAAGAGCAAGTAAATGGTTAATAATGTGAGTAAAACGCTTTTGCATATCATTAATAGATTCATTTGGAAACATTTGAAACAATTCATAATCACGCATTAAAGCATTCAATCAAGCTCTCCTAACCTCACTAGTTCCTTCATGAGTCACTTGTAAAGTGTCCCACATTTCCTTAGCACTAGCACATTGAGAAACTCTAAAGAACTCATCATAGGATAAAGCGGAGGTAATGATATTCTTTGCTTTATAATCATATTGAACATTCTTTCTATCATCATCCTTCCACTTATCCTCGGGGATTAAATGTACTACGCCTTCAACTAAACTAGAGGGGATATGAGGACATTTTTCAACTACTTTCCAAATTTCACTATCTATGGCTTGGATAAAGATTTTCATTCTAACTTTCCAATAAGCATAGCCTTCTCCGGCAAACAATGGAGGACGATTTATTGAATAACCTTCACCACCAAAGGGATTCGTAGAACCCATTGCGATTTTCTTAAAGGATCTTTACGAAAAAGCTCTTATGCTCGTGTCTTTCGACCGAGCTCTGATACCAATTGAGAAAACCGCAATTTGTGGTTGAAACAACTAAGAAACCCTAGGAACACACCTAGAAGGGGGGGTTGAATAGGTGTAAAAGAAATCTTGAAAGATTTTCGAAAGAAATGAATCGAAACAATCAAAACAAATGATTTTTGCAAATTCTACAGCATTTAATCGATTAATCTGAAATTTAATCGATTAAACCTGAAAGTTCAAAAGTCCTTAATCGATTAAACGAACACTTAATCGATTAAATCTATCAGAAACTGAAAAATCACTTTTCAATCGAATACGAAAATCAATCAATTAACACTTAAGATCAGAGATTCAGCGGAAACAATTAACACCTATATTCTTATTGATTACCCTAGTTATGAAAATGATTTTCCCCAAGTTAATTTGAACAATAAAGATTCAATTCAATCAATTATGAAAATCACTCTTTTCTAGGTTTTCAACCAAGAACACAAACAATGACTTGAATGTAAAGAGTTAAGGGTTTAGAGATACGACACAGTGATTTATCCTGGTTCACTTTCATCCGCTTGAAAGCTACATCCAGTCCCCTCTTCAACCAAGAGAGATTCTTCACTATGAGGAATTAGAGTTCTCAAATTACAAGTAAATGCCTCACAAGACTCCCTTCTTGCTAGCCTACAAGAGATACCACACCCTTGCCTTGTAATCCTATTGATCTTCTCTCTAATCTAACCTCTACCCCTTGTTGATAATCGACACAACAAGTCTTCAATTGCTTGATGATAATCCACACACCAAGGCTTCTCTTTGCTTGATTCACAACCAAGACTTTCTTCTTCTCCAATGAGATTTGCTTGATGATAATCGACACACCAAGGCTTCTTTGTTGTTGTAGTTGGCTTGCCTTCTTGCAAAGATTACAACTCAATTAATACACAATGACACTCCTATGAATCTCATTCAATAGCTATGACAATTCACAATAAGAGATTCAAAGGTTCTTGATCAAAGAATATGAAAATATGAAAGCTTTGATCTTTGAAATTGAGAGAGAATAGAGTGGCTTGATTCTTGTAAAATTGATTATGAAAGTGTTCTTGTTAATCACAAAGATTAGGAAAAGGTTTATATAGAATACCCAAAAGTTGTAGCACTTAAAAACTGATTTTAAGAAGTGAAAATCGTATTTTAAAAAAACCAGTTCAGCAGTACTTAATCGATTAAATCAACATTTAATCGATTAATACTCGATTAAATATGTTCTTAATCGATTAAACATGTCTGATACTTGTTTAAAACTTATTTTCTCAAAACCAAACCTTTCCTTTAAAACCTTTAAGCCACCTATTGATTCTAGGTTAAGTGAAAACTCAACTTATGATTTAATCATGACTATGATAGAGATTCACTACCCTCTAAATAATCTACCCAAATAAAAGACCTAAGAAGCTTGAGAGGCAAAAAATAAAACAATTACAATTACACTCAAACTAAGTCTTCATGAGCTTGCTTTCTCTCTTCTTCATTTGATGTTTGTTGTTGCTTGTTGAACTTGAAACTTGATCAACATCTTTGTAGCTTGTTCAAAACACTTTGTAACCTTTTGTCATTATCAAAACATTCACCATGGAACTAACAAAAATGAGGTTCGGCTTAGACATGGAAAATAGATTATGTAACACCCCGCAAATTCCTCGTATTAAATCAAAACATTAAAGAAATTATTTTTTGAGAAAAGTGTTTTGAAAGAATGTTTTCTTAAATTTACGTTTTCAAAATTATTAGTGGTTTTAAAGAAATGATTTCTTGAAGTAATGTCCAAGGTTTAGAAATTGAGTTTTTGAGAAGTTTATATGCTTGATGTTTTTATATACTTGTGATCTTGGTGTGAGTCCCTTCATGATGAAAAAGAATCATTTCCTAAATATGTGTGTGTGCATATACGGTTTAGTATGTATAAGTATGCCTAGGATCATATAAGAATTTAATTATTAAAAAGGATATAATGCAAGTGTATGTATGAGGGTATAGGTGCATAATGCATGGATGTGTGAACCTATATGTATGATATATGTGTGTGTGTGTGCCGTGTGAACAGAATGCTTTACAAATGTTAAATTTGTGTGCATGCTTATGTATGTGTTGAGTGTATGCCTTATTTTATGGACTCATGCTATGTGTTAATGAACATAAAAATAAATTGTATGTGCATGTGTATGTGGTTCGGCCAAGCATAGGAATAGGAGGACTAAGTAGGAGTGATTTTCTTAAGCATTAAGAAATTGGAACTTAAATGGAAAATAGGAGGAAATTAGGAGAAGTGAGTCATGGTGCCTAGGGAGGACTTTCTCCCCGCCATGTGTCCATGAAAAGACCCATTTCATGAAAACTTTGGTTGGACCGAATTGCCCTTAAGTTCACACCTTGAACCGAGGCTAGAACGGGAAATTTACACACCCTTTACCTTGGCTTATGTATAAACCGTGTGTGTGAGTGAGTGTGTTCTTGGTAGTTCATTTCTTCCTTCATCTTATTCTTCCACAAACAAACACTAAGACCCAAGAGCACCAACAAGCTCTTGAGACATAGAGAGAAAGAAAGTGAGGCCGTGAAGAGAGGAGAGGAAAGGAAGAGTGAAAACCCAATATTTTAACCCCAAACATCCTTGATTTCTTTCTCCACCCATATCCTTCTTCAAAACCTCAAGAAGAAAATCACCCATCAACCCAAAGAAAGAGAGAAGGCCGAAGCTAACTTAGGAGAAGAAAGAGAGAACTTGAAGCTTGAAGTTTATATTTTGATTTAAGGTAGTTGTGTGAGATGTTTGAGAGTTTTAAGTGTAATAATCTCTTATTGTGAAGGACTTGTAATGAACTTTGTTTGAACTTAAAGTTTTGTGATGCATGAGTGTGTTTTTAAGTGATCTTGAAGTTTAAACCACATGCATGCCATTTCTAAGTGTTGATCATGAAGATTTGTGTTAAAAAGTTTGGACCTTTAACTTGTAATCCTTCTTGTCACGGTTTTGCTTAAAGTTTGTGCTTAAATTTATTTATTTGCCTTGATCTCCTCATGCATGTGTTGATTATACTTTGATCTTGAATTTTTAAGAATAAATGAACTTATAAAACACTAAACCATGAACTCTACAATTCGGCCATGACAAAAAGTTTAGGTCTTGATACTTTTTAATTTAATCCAAGTAGTTGCATGTTAACCTTATGTTTAGAAACATTGATTTGATGTGTTGAAATGTTTGATTTTTGATTTGATCTTGATGAAGCTTTGATTTTTGGTCTTGATCTTTAAAAAGCTTGATTTTTGCCTTGATCTTTGAAAAAGGTTTTAATCTTGAGTCATGCATGTGATTTTCAAACAAAAAGCTTTGATCTTGTATTGATTCATGAAAAAGTCTTGATCTTTGGCACATGCATGTTGTTTTTAAACAAAAAGCCTTGATCTTTTTAAATGCATGTCACGGTTTTGGTAAAAGAAACCAAGAAATGAGCTTTTAAAAAAAATAATAAAAATTCTTGACTTGATTTATGTTCAAGATTTGAACTTTACTCTTAACTTTTGGTGTTGAAAATTCGGCAAATGCATGCTGACCTAGACTACGATTCTTTTCATGAAAAGACATAAAAGTCATGAGTATGTTTCATGGATTGATGCTAAGGTTAAATTGTTTGAAATAGTATGGTGGTTATTTATTTTCCCTTCGGTTTTGATTAAAAAGATGAAGGGAGTAAATTGATTTTATCTTGCATGTTGATTTAAATAAATAAGACTTTGGTGTGATGCTTGAATTAGTAAGTTGATTTAAGTTAGGTAAATAAATTAAAGTTTAATAATTTCATCAAGTGGAGCTCACGGTTTTAAGTATAAAAGGAAGAGTAAATAATTATAATTATGAAAAAGAAAATAAGGTTTAAGTGCTTGAAACAATTAAATTGATTTATGTGTTTATTTGTAATTCTTGACTTGCTTTCTTTGGTTCCATTCGACCATGTGGTATAATTAAATCTAGGAGATTGAGTTGCATGAAAATAAATTTACGTAATGATTTTTGAAAGAAATTAAGTTGTTTAGGGTAAAAGGAACATAACTGCGTTTGGTTTATATCTTTAATTTCATTCGGTTATGAGTGTATGTGTGCCTAAGTGTTTATGTTTTATAAAAATTGAAATGTTTAGAAAATTATTAAGTGAACAAGCGTTTGTTCGAAAATAAATATTTGGTATATGACTAGATAGGTAGTTGCATGATTTGGTTTAATTAAATGCTGTTGTGGTTGTGTGTTAGTTTGTGTTTGAAAAATATTTTAGCATGTGATTGTTTCTTTTTAAATTAAGTGGTTTTAAAATAAATCTATTTGCGATTTTAGTGGCTGTCCAAGAATTGTTTTATGACAAAAACTTGAGTTTTAAAGTGTTAAACTAAAGATAACCAAGTATTTGAAATAACAAGCGTTTTACGATGTTTTCGGATTTCTATTAAAATGATTTTGTGAAATAAACCTTTGATGTCTAGAATTATTTAAAGTTGTTTCTTAACTTTAAAAAGGTATTTATGAAATTTAAAGTATGTTTTTCAAGTGCTAATTAATTTAAGAAAAGCTGGGTTAAAAACGGTGCATTTTTCGGTATTGTCGAACGTGTTTTAGGTGTTGTCCAAAACAGATCAGCAACCAAACTAAATAGTTTAAGTTGTTTTATAAGATGTTTTCAAATGGTTTTAAAGAATTTAAAGTGTTAGAAAACATGGGAGTTGTTTTGAGAAAACAATCATGTTTTAAGTTTTCCAACGAGGACGAAACGTGTTTTGAGTTAAGAAAATATTTCCTTAATACAAGTTAATGACGAAAACGTATTTTATTTAGTACGAGGAATCTTAAAGATGAGGGATTGGGGCAGCTGGCAGATATGTGGTGTTGTTTTGATATGTGAAATGAGTGGTGATTTAAGTGGAGCTGGGCTCCTTTGTGATATTGTTGAAGTGAGACTGGTGTTGAGTCGAGCTTGCTCCTCCACTGGTACTCATTGAAACAATATGTTTTCGAAAAGTTTTTGAAATAAGGTTTTTGAAAAGATTTATAGAAAGAGATTTTGAAGAGGTTTTTGAAGATGAGAAGTTTTGAAAAGATATTTTTGAAAAGATTTTGAGAAAAGCGATAAAAGCTTGGTGAGTTGAGATCTTGAGAAAGAGGATGATACGAGACCGTTGAGACAAGATGTGTAATGAAATGATGAGAACCCAGCTCCATGCTCTGATGATAAAAGATTGTGCAAAGTTAGGGGTCGGGACTCATTGAAGGGATGTACGAAGGATGGGCCGACCTTAGGTTAACAAAAGATAAAAGACATTAACGCGGTGAGGTATGAGAGTGCGAAGTAGTGGAGAGGAAGGTACCCCGGATATCAAGGATATTCGGGTTGTGAATGCAATAGGGTAGGCTCAGGCGGTAAAACGTCACGTTGCCTTGAGTACTATTTTGGGCAGAACGAACTCCACATGAGGTGCACTAACGTGGTGGGGACTGGGTCTAATACCGTGGTAAGTTCTGCACCCGGGACCAGAATAGTGCTGTCACCCCTATGGCATTTCGAGAACAGTGGAGAGGGACTGGAACGGGGCAATGTGTTTTGCCACTGCGAGGACAGTGAGCCTTGATTATATGTTTTGAGGACGAGATCCTCCTGGTCTGGAACCATCTGTGTTGAGACAGCTGTCGTGCCCGCGTGGTAAAGGTCCTGTACTCCTGTTCGCTTCCGACTAGACTGGGTGGATGACCGAGGAGATGTAGACGTATGTGACGATGGCAACGAAACAAGTACCTCGATGATCTTCTAAGTTTTCCCCAATCATCGAAGGTTGTGAGTTGACAAGACTTGAAAATAAAAGTTAAAAGTAATAAAATGATTGATGATATTATGAAGTGAAGTCCCCTGAAATGTGGATGTCAAGAACTGAAATGAGATGTTATGATTGAGAGAAGAGTAAGGATGGAAAGATAAAGGATTAATGATAAGAATAATGATAATAATAAAGTTATGTTTGATTGTTATTTTGTATGTTGGTTGTGTGTTGTATGCTTATATGGTCTTAATATCTCGCCTACAATAATCTCACACTGTCGACGATACGTCGTTCGGATCGCTTACTCTCTCCTGTTCGTTGGCATATCGGGGCTACTGATATCTCAACGGGCAGACGGAGCATCTTATGGAGGTCATCACTTTAAACGAGTTGAAGCGGGAGTTTAAAGACAACGAGAGAGTGGCGACGGAGGTGGCTTCAGAAGCGGGAAAAAGGGCGCAAGAAGAAAGAAGAAGCTTCATCCGGATAACTCCATCAGAAGGAAGCGACAGTAGTGTGTTTAGGTTAAGTCGGTGAGTTGCGTTTTAAGTCAAGGATTACCACGCCATGTGCCACTCATGTAATCAAGCTAAGCTTTGACATTCTGTATTAAGGTCTACTTTATTTTTTTTGAAATTCGAACAATGTAATCTTTTGAGGAAATATCATGACGATTTGGAAACAAGTCTTGTTATGAAAATGAAAGTTTTCTGAGAATAAATGTTTTAAGTAACAACTCGATTTTCAACAAAAGGACGTTTAATTACATCAATGACTTTTCAACAATGTGTAAAAAAAAAATTGGCCTCATTTTTGCAACATTAGTAAGTAAAAGTTAATTATTTTTGGTTTATGAAAATCGGGCTGTTACAGAATGGTATCAGAGCTGTGGTAATCCTTAGTGGCCTTAAGCATGGGCTTACATGCTTTGCTTGTGTGACTCTCTGTGTTTGCTTGTGTAAGGATAGGAGCATAGGATTAAGTTCTCATGGTATATGAGACTTGGTTTGTGGTTTGGTGTCGGCTGTGTTAGGAATCTAGTGGTTCAACAATGGGGAAGGAAGAAGATCAAGTAGAAGGTGAATAGATTGAGACCCCTTAATCCCTGATGCCTCATTAGTGTTAGAAACACCTCAATCTGTTGACTTAGACGTACCCCTGCCCGAGGAGTAGTCGGTATCTTTGAGGAAGTAGGATGTTCTTCTTGACATCCCTGTTTGTTGAATTGCTTCAACAAAAACAGTTCTTGTTACTAAAACTTGAATATTTTCTCCATAAGCTCTATTATCCACCCGTAGCCTCACCTAACTTATTTAAAACCCATTACTCCAAATAGTGGGATTAGAAGTCCCATAACTACTCAGATAGTTTAGGCTTGGATGGTTAAGTAAGGATAAAAGTTTAAGTTAGGTAAGGATATAAGATCATAGTGGATTTAGATACAGGTTTGATCGAAGTTGGGGAGTCACCTGGAAAAAAGGGAAGTATCTATTGGTTAATAGAAGAAATTAGGAGGATAGGTTGAGGATTAGGATTGCCCTATACCGTAATCAGAGGTTTAGACGATGAAAGTGATAGGCTTGACCAATGTTCAGGATGAGTCTAAGGAGAAAGGTGAGAATGTTTGAGGAAGTCAGTAAACCCAAGATGAAATAGGATTCCCTTAGGTTAGAGAAACGATGAATGAAAACCTTAGAGTCAGAGGGAGAATTGAACAAAAGGAGTGGTTATTGTGAGTTAGTTAGGACCTAAGTTGTAGAAAATAGCTAAGACCAAAGGGTTTTAGGCTAAACCCGGTACCTTTGGAGATGCTTGAAATTATGATTGTTTAATATTCCCTGGGTCTGCACCCAAGTTTGTACTTTTATAACGACAATTACACAAAAGACGGTATCCCTTCCGGTTAGTCCGACGGACTTGACCTGATTCGGCACACAAGTTATAGCACGAGCGGAACTTCTTCATCCAAAAGCAACAAACGAGGAGCACCGCAAGGTGAATTATGCCAGCAGAGGAAATTCGACTACGAAGTGAGAATGAGAACATGCTTCTGGACCTCACCGTGATACGAGAAGTCTTGTGGTCTTCCGCCCAATCCACAACGTATTTCTCGAGGACGAGAAATCTTTAAGTTGGGGAGAATGTAACACCCCGCAAATTCCTCATATTAAATCAAAACATTAAAGAAATTATTTTTTGAGAAAAGTGTTTTGAAAGAATGTTTTCTTAAATTATTTTTCTAAAATTTACGTTTTCAAAATGATTAGTGGTTTTAAAGAAATGATTTCTTGAAGTAATGTCCAAGGTTTAGAAATTGAGTTTTTGAGAAGTTTATATGCTTGATGTTTTTATATACTTGTGATCTTGGTGTGAGTCCCTTGATGATGAAAAAGAATCATTTCCTAAATATGTGTGTGTGCATATACGGTTTAGTATGTATAAGTATGCCTAGGATCATATAAGAATTTAATTATTAAAAAGGATATAATGCAAGTGTATGTATGAGGGTATAGGTGCATAATGCATGGATGTGTGAACCAATATGTATGATATGTGTGTGTGTGTGTGTGCCGTGTGAACAGAATGCTTTACAAATGTTAAATTTGTGTGCATGCTTATGTATGTGTTGAGTGTATGCCTTATTTTATGGACTCATGCTATGTGTTAATGAACATGAAAATAAATTGTATGTGAATGTGTGTGCATGTGTATGTGGTTCGGCCAAGCATAGGAATAGGAGGACCAAGTAGGAGTGATTTTCTTAAGCTTTAAGAAATTGGAACTTAAATGGAAAATAGGAGGAAATTAGGAGAAGTGAGTCATGGTGCCTAGGGAGGACTTTCTCCCCGCCATGTGTCCATGAAAAGACCCATTTCATGCAAACTTTGGTTGGACTGAATTGCCCTTAAGTTCACACCTTGAACCGAGGCTAGAACGGGAAATTTCCACACCCTTTACCTTGGCTTATGTATAAACCGTGTGTGTGAGTGAGTGTGTTCTTGGTAGTTCATTTCTTCCTTCATCTTATTCTTCCACAAACAAACACTAAGACCCAAGAGCACCAACAAGCTCTTGAGACATAGAGAGAAAGAAAGTGAGGCCGTGAAGAGAGGAGAGGAAAGGAAGAGTGAAAACCCAATATTTTAACCCCAAACATCCTTGATTTCTTTCTCCATCCATATCCTTCTTCAAAACCTCAAGAAGAAAATCACCCATCAACCCAAAGAAAGAGAGAAGGCCGAAGCTAACTTAGGAGAACAAAGAGAGAACTTGAAGCTTGAAGTTTATATTTTGATTAAAGGTAGTTGTGTGAGCTTTTTGAGAGTTTTAAGTGTAATAATCTCTTATTGTGAAGGACTTGTAATGAACTTTGTTTGAACTTAAAGTTTTGTGATGCATGAGTGTGTTTTTAAGTGATCTTGAAGTTTAAACCACATGCATGCCATTTCTAAGTGTTGATCATGAAGATTTGTGTTAAAAAGTTTGGACCTTTAACTTGTAATCCTTCTTGTCACGGTTTTGCTTAAAGTTTGTGCTTAAATTTATTTATTTTCCTTGATCTCCTCATGCATGTGTTGATTATACTTTGACCTTGAATTTTAAAGAATAAATGAGCTTATAAAACACTAAACCATGAACTCTACAATTCGGCCATGACAAAAAGTTTAGGTCTTGATACTTTTTAATTTAATCCAAGTAGTTGCATGTTAACCTTATGTTTAGAAACATTGATTTGAAGTGTTTAAATGTTTGATTTTTTATTTGATCTTGATGAAGCTTTGATTTTTGGTCTTGATCTTTAAAAAGCTTGATTTTTTCCTTGATCTTTGAAAAAGGTTTTAATCTTGAGTCATGCATGTGATTTTCAAACAAAAAGCTTTGATCTTGTATTGATTCATGAAAAAGTCTTGAACTTTGGCACATGCATGTTGTTTTTAAACAAAAAGCCTTGATCTTGTTAAATGCATGTCACGGTTTTGGTAAAAGAAACCAAGAAATGAGCTTTCAAAAAAAAATAATAAAAATTCTTGACTTGATCTATGTTCAAGATTTGAACTTTACTCTTAACTTTTGGTGTTGAAAATTCGGCCAATGCATGCTAACCTAGACTAGGATTCTTTTCATGAAAAGACATAAAAGTCATGAGTATGTTTCATGGATTGATGCTAAGGTTAAATTGTTTGAAATAGTATGGTGGTTATTTATTTTCCCTTCGGTTTTGATTAAAAAGATAAAGGGAGTAAATTGATTTTATCTTGCATGTTGATTTAAATAAATAAGACTTTGGTGTGATGCTTGAATTAGTAAGTTGATTTAAGTTAGGTAAATAAATTAAAGTTTAATAATTTCATCAAGTGGAGCTCACGGTTTAAGTATAAAAGGAAGAGTAAATAATTATAATTATGAAAAAGAAAATAAGGTTTAAGTGCTTGAAACAATTAAATTGATTTATGTGTTTATTTGTAATTCTGGACTGGCTTTCTTTGGTTCCATTCGGCCATGTGGTATAATTAAATCTAGGAGATTGAGTTGCATGAAAATAAATTTACGTAATGATTTTGGAAAGAAATTAAGTTGTTTAGGGTAAAAGGAACATAACTGCGTTTGGTTTATATCTTTAATTTCATTCGCTTATGAGTGTATGTGTGCCTAAGTGTTTATGTTTTATAAAAATTGAAATGTTTAGAAAATTATTAAGTGAACAAGCGTTTGTTCGAAAATAAATATTTGGTATATGACTAGATAGGTAGTTGCATGATTTGGTTTAATTAAATGCTGTTGTGGTTGTGTGTTAGTTTGTGTTTGAAAAAAATTTTAGCATGTGATTGTTTCTTTTTAAATTAAGTGGTTTTAAAATAAATCTATTTGAGATTTTAGTGGCTGTCCAAAAATTGTTTTATGACAAAAACTTGAGTTTTAAAGTGTTAAACTAAAGATAACGAAGTATTTGAAATAACAAGCGTTTTACGATGTTTTCGGATTTCTATTAAAATGATTTTGTGAAATAAACCTTTGTTGTCTAGAATTATTTAAAGTTGTTTCTTAACTTTAAAAAGGTATTTATGAAATTTAAAGTATGTTTTTCAAGTGCTAATTAATTTTAGAAAAGCTGGGTTAAAAACGATGCATTTTTCGGTATTGTCAAACGTGTTTTAGGTGCTGTCCAAAACGGATCAGTAACCAAACTAAATAGTTTAAGTTGTTTTATAAGATGTTTTCAAATGGTTTTAAAGAATTTAAAGTGTTAGAAAACATGGGAGTTGTTTTGAGAAAACAATCATGTTTTAAGTTTTCCAACGAGGACGAAACGTGTTTGAGTTAAGAAAATATTTCCTTAATACAAGTTAATGATGAAAACGTATTTTATTTAGTATGAGGAATCTTAAAGATGAGGGATTGGGGCAGCTGGCAGAGACAAGAATCCGAGGAGAGCGTACGCATTTAAATTGCTGGACCTCAGGTGAGAGAGAAGCTATCCTAAGACATTGTGGTGTTTAGGTGATATATTAGGACGTTCCGTATCATCTCAAAGATCGGAACTTAGTGGTTCGGAGTCAGTAGTATAAGTGGCAATTGTTTGTATTGAGTGTCCACTTATACGAAGGTGACGAAGGCCACATTATTGTATGTGATGGTTGTGTGAAATAGCATGCTTGTATGTTTATTTATTTAATTATGCGTGATGATAATTATGTCGATGACAAACGTGAACCACACATTGATGGACGTCTGTTACGTCCTGAAAACAGAAATGAAATAAATAAGATTGTAAAGTAAAGACAGCATGAGAAAGAAATAAGAAATAAGAATATGAGATTTATGGGAAAAGAGATAAAGTGTTGAGATTGGGGACAGATTTGACGATGAGAATGAGGTTAAGCCAGAGCTGGGAAAGTGGTGTTGTGTTGATATGTGAAATGAGTGGTGATTTAAGTGGAGCTGGGCTCCTTTGTGATATTGTTGAAGTGAGACTGGTGTTGAGTCGAGCTTGCTCCTCCACTGGTACTCATTGAAACAATATGTTTTCGAAAAGTTTTTGAAATAAGGTTTTTGAAAAGATTTATAGAAAGAGATTTTGAAGAGGTTTTTGAAGATGAGAAGTTTTGAAAAGATATTTTTGAAAAGATTTTGAGAAAAGCGATAAAAGCTTGGTGAGTTGAGATCTTGAGAAAGAAGATGATACGAGACCGTTGAGACAAGATGTGTAATGAAATGATGAGAACCCAGCTCTGTGCTCTGATGATAAAAGATTGTGCAAAGTTAGGGGTCGGGACTCATTGAAGGGATGTACGAAGGATGGGCCGACCTTAGGTTAACAAAAGATAAAAGACATTAACGCGGTGAGGTATGAGAGTGCGAAGTAGTGGAGAGGAAGGTACCCCAGATATCAGGGATATTCGGGTTGTGAATGCAATAGGGTAGGCTCGGGCGGTAAAACGTCACGTTGACTTGAGTACTATTTTGGGCAGAACGAACTCCACATGAGGTGCACTAACGTGGTGGGGACTGGGTCTAATACCGTGGTAAGTTCTGCACCCGGGACCAGAATAGTGCTGTCACCCCTATGGCATTTCGAGAACAGTGGAGAGGGACTGGAACGGGGCAATGTGTTTTGCCATTGCGAGGACAGTGAGCCTTGATTATATGTTTTGAGGACGAGATCCTCCTGGTCTGGAACCATCTGTGTTGAGACAGCTGTCGTGCCCGCGTGGTAAAGGTCCTGTACTCCTGTTCGCTTCCGACTAGACTTGGTGGATGACCGAGGAGATGTAGACGTATGTGACGATGGCAACGAAACAAGTACCTCGATGATCTTCTAAGTTTTCCCCAATCATCGAAGGTTGTGAGTTGACAAGACTTGAAAATAAAAGTTAAAAGTAATAAAATGATTGATGATATTATGAAGTGAAGTCCCCTGAAATGTGGATGTCAAGAACTGAAATGAGATGTTATGATTGAGAGAAGAGAATAAGGATGGAAAGATAAAGGATTAATGATAAGAATAATGATAATAATAAAGTTATGTTTGATTGTTATTTTGTATGTTGGTTGTGTGTTGTATGCTTGTATGGTCTTAATATCTCGCCTACAATAATCTCACACTGTCGACGATACGTCGTTCGGATCGCTTACTCTCTCCTGTTCATTGGCATATCGGGGCTGCTGATATCTCAACGGGCAGACGGAGCATCTTATGGAGGTCATCACTTTAAACGAGTTGAAGCGGGAGTTTAAAGACAACGAGAGAGTGGCGACGGAGGTGGCTTCAGAAGCGGGAAAAAGGGCGCAAGAAGAAAGAAGAAGCTTCATCCGGATAACTCCATCAGAAGGAAGCGACAGTAGTGTGTTTAGGTTAAGTCGGTGAGTTGCGTTTTGAGTCAAGGATTACCACGCCATGTGCCACTCATGTAATCAAGCTAAGCTTTGACATTCTGTATTAAGGTCTACTTTATTTTTTTTGAAATTCGAACAATGTAATCTTTTGAGGAAATATCATGACGATTTGGAAACAAGTCTTGTTATGAAAATGAAAGTTTTCTGAGAATAAATGTTTTAAGTAACAACTCGATTTTCAACAAAAGGACGTTTAATTACATCAATGACTTTTCAACAATGTGTAAAAAAAAAAATTTGGCCTCATTTTTGCAACATTAGTAAGTAAAAGTTAATTATTTTTGGTTTATGAAAATCGGGCTGTTACAGATTAGGGTTCTTTTTCAATAAAGTGACATAAAAATAATGAATGTGTTTTGCAAAATCTTGTTGAACTAATACGTTTGAAATTGTGTTGTGAATGTCTAAATTATATTCGGTTTTTGAATTAAAAATAAAGGACCTTAATGAATTAAATAATTTTGGAAAGTTTTGTGTTTAATTGGACATATGTGTATGTTTTGACTTATTTTCTTGATTATGTTCGGTCATGTAATATAAATGAGTCTAGGAAATTTAGTTACATGAAAACAAATTTATATAATGATTTTTGAAAGGATTTAAGTAAAAACGCTTGATTTAAATCTTATGTTCAATATGGTTGTGAATCTATACATGCCTATGTGTTTTGTGTTGTGTAACTGCCTTGATGTTGATTTAATTGGTCATATACTTGTTGAAGTGTTGCTTGCTGTTTATGTGTTAATGGATGTTTGAAAAATGTTTGAACGTGTGATCGGCTTTGAAATAAATTGGTTTTAAGAAAATTTCATTGTGTTTTATTTGAAATTTTTAAATTGTGTTTATGGCTGTCCAAAGTTGTTTTGTGATGAAGACTTGAGTTTTAAAAGGTTAATTTAAATAAAGGAGTTGTTTTAAACGAAAAAGTGTTTTTACGATGTTCTCGGGGTTTTATCAAAATGATTTTTATAAAATAACTCTTTGCTGTCCATAATTATTTGGACATGCTTCTTGTGTTTAAAAATGTTTTCATGTAACTTAAAGTAAAGTTTTCAAGTGATATCCGATTTAAGAAAAACCCGTATTAAAATTGGTGAATTTTCAGTGTTTTCAAAAGTAATTGAGGTGCTGTCCAAGACGGACCAGCAACCAAGTAAAATTGGTTTGAACTATTTTGTTACATGTTTTCAAATGGTTTTAAAATATTTAAAGTGTTAGAAAATATGGAAATTGTTTTGATAATACAATGGTGTTTTAAGTTCTTCGATTAAGAACGGAAGATGTCATGAAATAAGAAAAGATTTTCTTAGAACCAGACAATAACGCAAGTGTATTTTATTTAGTACGAGGAAATCTTAAGGACAAGGGATTTGGGCAGCCAGCAACAAAAAGGATTCGAAGAGACGGTACGCAATACATTGCTGGACCTCAGGTGAGAGAGAAGCTTTCCTAAAACACTGTGGTAGTTAGGTGACTTATTAGGACGTTCCGTATCATCTCAAATATCGTAACTTAGTGGTTCTAAGTCAGTAGTATAGTGGCAATTGTTTGATTGTGTGGCCACTTATACGAAGGTGACGAAGACCACATTGTGGTTATGTGATGTTTGTGTGATTGATAGTATGCCTCCGTTTATTTATCCGCTTATTTATTTATTTATTTATTTATTTAATCATACAAGTTGAAATTAAGTGTTGTTGGTTAATATTGATAATCTGTTGATGGACGTCTGTTACGTCCTGAGTAAGAAAATGAAGATAAATAAAATTGAATAAGAAGTAAAGAGATGAGATGGATTGGAAAAAGGGAAAGAGTTGAGATTGGGGAAAGATTGAAATGATAATGCTGAGAATGAGTCAGAGCTGGGGAGAGTGATATTGATTATGAGAATGAGATGTGATTTGAGCGGAGCTGGACTCCTTTTGTTTTTAGTCTGGGACTAGTGTTGAGTTGAGCTTGCTCCTCCATTAGCTCTCAGCAAAAATGGATTTTTGAAAGGATATTTTTTGGAAAAGGTTTGTGGAATGTTATTTTACATGAAACATCATTTTTGAAAGGATTTTATGAAATCTTAGTTTTGGAAAAATGTTTGGAAAACCTTGTTTTTAATAAACATCATTTTTGAAAAGAGATTTTTAGAAACTTGAGAAAAAGATTTTTCGAAAAGTTTTGAAAGAAAATTTTCAGAAGAGGTGGAACCAGATTTTTGAGAAAGTTTCATGAAATGACATTTTATGAAAAAGTTTGTGAGAACAATATTTTGTGAAAGTCTGTGAAAGGAGATTTTGAGAAAAGATTTTTTTCAAAGATTGTTTTGAGAACGATTGCGGAATGAGATTGTTAAGAGAGATGGTGAAATGTACTTGGTGAATGAGATCCCGGTTGAGAATTTATTGATGTGATCCCAGCTCTGTGCTATGTGAGAATTAATGAGGGAAAGATTGTACCAAGTTAGTGGTCGGGACTCATTGAAGGGTTGCACGAAGGACGGGCCGACCTTAGGATTAATTAAAAAGATAAAAGATTTAAAAGACATACGCGGTGAGGTATGAGATTGTGAAGTAGTGGAGAGGAAGAAACCATAAGTATCTGCGGATACTTAGGAGGAGATTGCATTAGGGGAGGACGATGACGGTGAAACGTCAAGAAGTCTAGAGTATATTTCTAGGCAGAACGAATTCCACATGTGGCGCACTAACATGGTGGGGACTAGGTCTAATGTCGTGGTAAGTTCTGCGGGCCCACTAGAAATATACTGTCGCCCCCTAGATTGCAAATCGAGAACAGTGAGAGGGACTGGAGTGGGGCATTTTGTTTGCCACTGTAGTGAGATAGTGTGCCATGTATATGAATTGATATGATTATGAATTGAGGCTGAGTCCTCCTGGTCTAGGACCATTTGATGTGTGACAGCTGTGGTGCCCGCACGGTAAAGGTCCTGTACTCCTGTTTGCTTCCGACTAGGTTGGGTGGATGACCGAGGAGATGTAGACGTGAGTGATAGTCGAGAACGAAATGAATATTCTGATGATGTATGGTATTTTCCCCAAAGCATTAAAGAGGGTAATTTGATAAGACTGGATGAAAAGAAAATGAGAAATTAAGAGAAGTAAAGGAATGAAAGAAAGGAAGAAAGAATACTCGTGAGAAAAGCATAAAAGAGAATGATAATGATAATAATAATGATAATGATATGTTTGGTTGTTGTGTGCCTATATGTTATATTGTATGCTTGTATGGTCCTATTATTTTGCCTAGCGTAATCCCACACCGTCGACGATTCGTCGTTCAGAATGCTTACTCTCTCCTGTTCGTTGGCATATCGTTGCTGCTGGTATTTCAACGGGCAGATGGAGTACTGCATGGATGTCACCACGTGGAGTAAGTACGGAAGAGGTTGGAAGCGCACCCCATGTGGTTGGGTATGGACCGGCTATACCCAGATCGTAATTGTAGATCCAGAACATCTACTCAGTGGAGCTAACTTGGAGCCGCACATAGGGCAAGTCACCGTACGAGGGTATAGGAACTACGCGGAGAAGTTTCGGTATGAGACTCGGAGGAATACTTCCCTTCTTCATGAGGCGGAGCCGGAATCAATCAGCAATGAGGGGACAACGACAAGAAAGGAATCATCCTCGGAAGTGAGGAGAGAACGCAAGAAGAATGAGGGACTTCATCCGATCGTGTTCAATAGGGTAGTTTAAGGATAGGGTTATTAAATTTAAGTTTGTTGTGAAAGTTTAAAGTAAGGATTACCAAGCCATGAACCATTTATGTAATCAAGCTAAGTTTTCAAACTGATTGATGGAATACATTTCATGCTAAGTAACTCATGTGAAGTTTTGAAAGATTGTCAAGATGATTTAGAACCAAGTTCTTCTATTGAAATAAATGTTTTATAAAAAGAAAAGTTTTTAGTAACAACTCGGTTTTCGAAAAAGGGTGTTGAGAACACCAAGGACTTTTCAGTCATGTCAACAATGTTTTACAAAAAAAAAATTTGGCCTCATTTTTTTGCAACTTTGCAACTTTAATAAATGAAAGTTAATTGTTTTGAGTTACGAAAATCGGGCTGTTACAATCGTGATCATCCGGAAAAGGAAATAAATTATTCTGGGAATCAGATTGATTTCAGCACGTTTTTCAAAAATTTGAAATGGGTAATCGATTACTTGCTCTCAGGTTTTTCATAGAAGTTGCAGCATTAAAAGCTAATCGATTATTAGCTTCGAGTAATCGATTACTGTCACTCAAATGACTAGTTCAAGGAAGTAATCCATTACATGAACCTAATTAACTCATTACTTACTCTCTGGTTACAAGTTGCAGCAAGTAATCGATTATTCCAGAAGGGGTAATTGATTACTCGACAGAAAAATCAGATTTTCATAAAAAATTTGTAATCAAAGGTTTTAAAAAAAAAAATTCGCAAAAACTTTTCCAGGAGCAAAAGATTTAAAAAAAATACTTCTTCTAGTTTTTCAAAACAAAGAGTATCATCATCATAATCTAGCAATGAAAATATACTTGAGTGCTTTTAGACTAATTTTTGCTTTACACAAAAATCTAAGCCCTAAGCTACAAGATCTTCAATCAGGAATACAATCCTCGCATCATCAATGCACCTGAACCTGTTCAAACACATTATATTAATTTGTGTTGTGTCATTATCAAAACATCATAAAGGGAAACCATGAGTTTCAACAAAATCCACTTCGGCAGGCTCGTCCGAGTGCCGATCTATTATCCTACCCCCTACCTCAAAATATGGGTGAGACCACAGGACCCGCAAATCGGGATTCAGCAGCGAGAGTTGAGACATGGCATTCAAAAATTGCTCACCATGACTCTGAGTCTAGCATAAGAGGTTCCGCTTGGCAAGCTTCTTATGCTTGAGCGCTTTCTTCCTCATCCTGGTTAAGGGAGCCTTAGCTGTTGTACGCCCATTGGCCTCCTCCTCACCCCTCCTTAGGGCCTCGGTCAATTTATTCTCCGATTCCTAAGCTGTTGGAGGTGAGATGACACAACCTACACAAACAAACACAGATTAGTGACCTTATTCGAGGAGAATACATTGGCAAAACTTTAAGAAAAATATTAAAAAGAGAAATACCTGCGATCGTCGGCAGCAGAATACAGCTGATGCACAAGCTCGTTCAGAAGGGGGGCCGACCCCCAAACCGATAAATTGGTCGGCCGAATCATGAGGGACTCATCGGCTGTAGGTGCAGGAGATTCGATGATCGCCTTCCCTTTGTCCACCCTCACTCTCTTCGGGGGACGCATAACAGTCGTCGCCATGTCCTCCGAATGAGGGGTACCCTCCAGCCGAGCCTCAACCATCACCTCATCTACAGCAGGCTGAGTCCTCACGCTTTGGGTTCTCTCATATGACTGGACGGAGAGAGCAGGTGATGACCCTTGACTGGCGGTCGCGCCCGAGCCTCCCGCACCAGTACTGGACCCACCCTTCTTCTTGCTCTGCAGCAGGATGACCATCTTGTCTTCAGCCATTTGTGTTGTAAAAGGCAAATAGATCGGTTAAGTTAATAAAAAAAAGCATGTATATACCGAGCTAAGCTTGCACATCGGCCGAAGGAAGGGAAACAATCTTAGAAATGGTAACTTGCCCATAGTCCCTCAAAACCTCCTCCGCGGTGGAGCAAGTCTTCTTCTCCCTGTTGGTCAGCAGATCCCATTCCGGCCTAAAATCCTTAGGCTTGCGGGAATATAAACTTCTTGACCACGAGATGGGACATCGGGGCCGATCGCCTTCCATAAACCAGCATTGCCCCTCGCCCACAAATTTGTATCGGAAAAATAAGGGCTTAAAGGTCTTCCAAGAGTCGCAGAACTTGCCGAAGACCGCAAAACCACCCCACGATTGGAGGGAGACCCACACCCTCTTATTTTTCCCCTATTCCAACATGGTCACCTGGGGGAAAACAACCACCAAAAGGCCGGCACCGTACAGACCAGGTTGAGGGCAAAGCAGAATTGTTGGAAGGCGCGGACGAAGACCCAGCCATTCGGATGGAGTTGCAAGGGAGCCACCCCAATGTAACACAAAAGTTCCATCTCGAACCCCGAGAAAGGGAGGCTAACCCCTAAACGGCTGAGTACTTCTGAGTAAAAGTAAAATCCTTTCTGGTTGGCAGGAAGTTGGCAACACACACGGTCGTGAATAGCCACGGTCGATACGACATATGCAACACCAGTATTGTCCCCTGGGCACGGGAGGACTTCCGATCTAATACTCTCCAGGGTATCATCTTCCAAAAAAGCGGAACGGGTGCACAGAACTTCATCATCCACCCAATCATACTCCACAACGTTGAGTGGAAGGGGAAACTCAGCAAGGTGGGTTATGACTCTCCACTTCACCATACCTGGAGAAAAGGAGTCATAATGGGAGTCAAAATCAAAATAACAAATCCACGGGTACATACTACCCTAAAAAGTGACTCCCAAAACTACTCCACTGAGATGCTGAGAATGAACGAGTTCTCTAAAGAAACCAACCTCAAGACAGTCCTCTGCAAGGACTACGTTCAAGTCCCCAAGGAGGAAAAAAGAAAAACGGAGAAAAGACAGAAGAAACCCAAAAAAACCCCAAATGCCAAAAAACTAGAAAGCTCAAAAAGATAAAAGAGAGTAGCAAAGAAGGTTACCTAATGTAGAGAGAAGTCTGATGTTGAAGGAAAATGAAACTGGAAAGTAGATTGGGAAGCATTGTAGAACTGAAGAACATGAAGACGAAGAGAAAAGAGCTCTAAGAGGGTTTTCAAAGCGGAACGTATGAATGAAGGGTGAAGAAAGGAAAATTGATGGGAATCAAATTTAAATACCTTGTCTTTTCGGTTTCCCCCTTCTAAGGCCCAATCCGTAGATCGTGGCCACCTGGCAGATATGTGGGGGACAGATAGGCGAAATTTTGAAATTCGAAAAGGCACTCATTATTATGGTTATCTTCCCAATGTATAGCCATGACACATGTATGGACGAGGGGCATGTAGCGTCGCCCCTAAAACTGCGAAAGGATAGATGATAAAACCACAAGCAACTGAACAACAGCATCAAAAACACCCTCGGTTTTAGAGAACCCGACATGCGATCAGACCATCCTTACTAAGCTTGGCACAGGCTTTCCAAGCCTCCACCAGCTTAGGGGGCTTGTAGGGTTAACTGGGTCGGACCTCCCTAAACCAACCTGAGGCTCAGGACAGGTCCAAATAAGACAACCTCCACACAGCCAAAGGCACCTCGCCTACCACTCAAAATCGGCCATCACAGGCCGGTACCCACACGGTCGTCAACCGACCGTGACATCGAGCCACCCCTAAAAAGGGCCCTCGATCTGCCAGGGAGACAAAACAGGATCACTCGACTCTTCGCTCGCCACACGGGCCACGTGTCACCTCCTTACGTCTCGCATAACGGCTTAGACATGAGAAGGGTACCTGCTGAGCTGTCCAGGTTCTAGTATATGTTGCGTTGTCTACATTCTAGAAGGATACCAGATATTTTACAGATATTTTCACATAGCCTAACGTCAGCGTTGAAACCTTAAAGGGCCTCCTTACAGGCTCATATCCGTACACCCCTATAAAAGGCACAATACTGCCTTGGGGTCAAGTAAGTTTCTCTCATCCCTAAGTTGACACTATTGCACACACTCTGTTGACAAGGGAAGACCTCCCAACTGGATATTCAGATATTTCAATATACGTCACATATTAATTGTTTGATTCTTCACTGATCCCAAAGACCTTAAATTAAACACCGGTCCAGGGGTTACATAAGATCAAGAACATTTCCTTATTTCATATCCACTACAGAAAGTGTGTGATCATTGGGGCAAAAATGGGCATATTGTTGATACTTATAACAGCTTACATGGTTTTCCTTCAAATTTCAAGTTCACAAATAATAGAACAGTGAACTCCGTTGTTGTTGATGAAGCTGATGAAGTAGAACAAATTCAATCTTCTGATAATCAGAAGAGTTGTCATGACAATGGAAATTATGGAGTTTTTGGATTGAGTCAAGAATAGTTTCAATGTTTGATTAGTTTGCTTCAACAAACTGGTTTCCAAGCCAATCAACACAATGTGGCTCAAGGTTCTGCTCATAATGCACAAAAGAGCATTGTGATGGCTGCTACATCACAGAATTGTCTATAGAGAAATTTGGTAAGGTAATTATAATTGTCAATATGTTTCTTGGATTTGGATAGTAGAACCACATCATATTTGCTTTGATTTAGCCTTATTTTTATTATATCACAAAACCAAGCCTATTCGAGTGAGTTTGCTTAATAGAATTGAATTGCTATCTAAAATCTCTGGAACAATCATTTTGAATCAGTATTTGACACTTTACAATGTCTTGTACTTACCAACCTTTTCATATAATCTAATTTCAATTCCAAAATTGACATCAATCTCATCCTGTGTTTTAACATTTAATGATACTTGTTGTGATATTCAGGAATGGAAGTCTTTGAAGATGATTGGTAAGGCTAATCTTCTTAATGGCTTGTATGTGTTGAAGACATCAATCAATCATCATCATTCTTCCGTTTTAATCTGCAATTTTGTTTCTATACTTCATAATAATCATGTACCTAGTTCTTCCATTTGGCATTTTAGACTAGCTCATGCATCAAATGATTGTTTAGGTGCAATGAGATCTGAATTTCCTTTTATTACTTACAATAAGGACCACATATGTGATGTGTGTCATTTAGCCAAACAAAAGAAATTAAGCTTTCCTAATAGTCAATCACAAACTGTACACTCTTTTGATCTAATAGATGTTGATATTTGGGGCCCTTTCTCCACTCGTTCAATCCATGGACATAAATATTTTTTTCACAATTGTTGATGATTTTACTAGATATACTTGGATCTTTCTAATGAAGTCCAAGGCAGAAACAAATAAGGCATTGTAGGATTTTATCGTTCTTGTTGATACTCAATTTTCTATGAAAGTAAAGATAGTAAGCAGTGATAATGGATTGGAGTTTGCCGTGCCTCAATTTTATTCCAGTAGAGGAATAATTCATCAAACATCCTGTGTTTACACTCCACAACAGAATGGCATAGTGGAGAGGAAACATCAGCACATAGTGAATGTAGCAAGTGCATTACTCATCTAGAGCTTTTTACCAATGGTGTAGTGTGATAAGAGTCTAATATGTAGCGTTTTTGAGCATTAATTAACTCCCATTTGTTATGGATTTGATTTGTTTCTTGAGTAAATAATAGGTTTTTGTTATGTTTTTAGGAAAGTTAGGTAATTTAGAATCCTTGAACGTTTTGATCCGCTTTGGGTTTGATTTTAGGTATTTGAAACTTAATATGATGATTTATGCTTTGGAATGGAAAGGAGCTTTGAAGACCTGGAGATTGGAGCTAGAATGGAGAGAAATGATGTTCTTAAATGTGGCCCAAGATGGGGTTTAAATGTCAAGAGCTGAGGTGCAAAAAGTCAGAATTTATTGAAGAAAAACTCAGCCAATTCAGGCAAGATCACGCCCAGGCGCAAGGAATGGGGCGCCTAGGCACGACAGACACGTAGAGAAGAGGAGCTGAAGAAATTGGTCCCACGCCTAGAAGTGGGAGAGCGGCGCCTGGACGCGTGGGCCTGCGAGTTGGGCCTATCTATTTCACTTTTGAGGATTCTGATAGATTTTAGATTTATTTGTTTTAGGATTAGTTTTTCCTATATTTATAGGTCTTAGCATTAGGTTCAGTAGCTTTTAGAGAAAGAGGGAGATTACATATTTTGTGTTCATTCAAGGAGAAGTATTTAGGTAATTCCTTATTGTCTATGATAGGGTATTTATTATGTTTCTTCTATTTTATTCTTTTGTAATGTGTAACTAAAATCCTTTGTAGTTAGGAACATGGTGGATTTGTACGGATGAGTTTATTTATTTATTAATTAATTTTTTTCATTCAAATCTATTGTTTGGTTGTGTTTTAATTACAATTCATGAAAGTAGCTAATTTATGTTTTGTTTAGAATCTCTAATCCAACAAAAGGGATCTGAGGGTTAGAATAGGTCGTTCTTCCAAACATTATAACCGCCTAGTGTGTAGGGATACAGCTAGGGCTTATATGACTTATATATTCCAGTGTGCTTAATTAATGGTTATTTGTATGTCAAAATCACTTAAGGGATTAAGGGTTCTCATATGAATAAGAAACATAAATTTCTGGTTTTTACTACCTGTGGGATGTCGTGGGTTTAATGAAAAATAGAGATTCACAATTAATAAATAAGTCTTGCAATGAAATTAGTTCCTAACGTCTTTCTCTATCTATCTCACAAACCTGTATTTTTAATTGATTTATTTTAATTGGTTTGTTTATTCAATTAAACACTTAGAAATTTCTCTTTTAATTACCCTTTGGTGAGAATTATTTGGAAACAACTCATAATCCCCGAGTGGAACGATAATTTACTTACTCTTTATTACTTGTGATCTAGTATACTTGCTAGTATCTCCAACATATTGGTCCTGTAACATCCTAACTTTTTAATGTAAAATATAATACTTAAAAGTAATGGTTTCAAGAGAAATTTAAAACTTTTATAGAAATTTTGGCAGAGTTTCGTCTGAAATATGGACTTTTCCCAAAAATAGATTTTTCACCTGTCACATCTAGATCAGTTTATACAAATAAATAGGGAATATTATTAATTAAATTGTAAGTGGTTGTGACATAATTTAAGTTCATCAAAGAGAGGATATATGAATATCCTTCACAACCACTATTACATTCAAAATCATTAGAAAGTCCTTTTTCAAAACAAATGAATCTTTACATAGCAATTTAATAGCACTGATTTGTGTCTAATATATGATGTTTTGAGCATGATTTAGACTCCCTTTTACTATGGTTTTGGCTTGTTTCTATTGTAAATTTAGGATTTTTTGTATAGTTTCTAGGAAGTTAGGTAATTTAGAATCCTTTGAACGTTTTGATCCGTTTTGGGTTTGTTTCAGGTACTTTCTGAGATTAAGTGAAGAAAATAAATATGGAGCGTGAAAGTGGATGAAAAGACCTTGAAAATGGCGCAAGAACGGAGCGAAACGGAGCCGGAATCAGTCCCGCACGCCCAGGCGCACAGACCCGCATGCCCAGGCGCGCATAGTGCGTGAAAGTGACGTTGTTGGGTATTTAGATCATAACTTGAGCTACGCTTATCTAAATAAGGCGATCTTGGTATCATTTTAAAGCTAAGGAAAAGATATACAACTTTGCCAGAAATAGCCTTTCTCAAATTCGTCCATCTTTGGGGTCAACATTAGTGCCGAAGTTGCTGTCAGATACGAGAAAGCCCAATTGGGCCCCTTTCGGATCAGTTTTGCTCCAATTCAATTAGGATTAGTTTTATCTTTTAAATATACATTTTAGAATTAGGTTAGGCAGCCATTAGCAGTCATTAGAGAGAGAGAGGGAGATTACATAATTTTAGAGAGTTTTAGAAGAGGAGAAGATCAATGATTGGAAGATCCATGGCTTTTCCATGGTAATCATGCATTCTTCTATTGCTTTTGTTATTATTTTCATGATATGTAACTAAAACCCTTGTGTTAGGAATTGGTGAATTTGTATGTATTAGTTTATTGATTTTATGAATTGATGTTTTTCCGTTTCTAAATCATGTGTTTGATTGCATTTTATTTCCAATTCATAAATCTGGCCAATTTATGTCTTGCTTTGGATCTCTAATTCTTCAATTGAGAGATTAGGAATTAGAATAGGCCATGCATTCAAACAATATAGTTATTCAACAAGTAGGGATACAATTGGGTAATTATATAACATGATTAATTCCCTGTTCTTAATTAAGATTATTCAATAGTTTAATCTCTTAAGGAATTAAGGATTATCTAATTGAATAAGAAACGGTAATTATACAAGAGGGATCTAATAGCTACCAATTTAGGAATTTGTTCATGATTTAGGGAAAAACAGAGATTCATGATAAATAAACAACGCCTACAATGAAACCATGTTCCTAACATCTTTCTCAAATTGCTCACAACTTCTATTTAATTTCTCTTTTTAATTTATTTTCTGTTTTTTAAATCAATCTTAATTAATTAGTTAGAAACCTATAGAATTCACTTTTAACTACTCTTTGGTTAGAATTAATTGAACAATTTGCAATCCCTGAGGGACGATATCTGGTCTTATTGACTATATTACTATCTGATCTAGTATACTTACTAGAGAGTGAACAAGTTTTTGGCGCCGTTGCCGGGGATTGAAATTCGTTTCAATTAATTTTCGGTACTTAGTAGTAGTTTTAGGTGAAATTTATTTATTTTAGTTAGTTTCTTGTCTCAACAGGTGCTGCGTAATTTTTCTCTTGTTTTTGTTGTGCAGGAATTTTTTTTTTTATTAATTTAAGTGCAAAGAGGAGAAAAATTTAGCACTAGAAGAGGGGAAAGACCAACATTGAAGATGGCTGGAGGAGGAGGATCTCACGGATCCTCTCCGCCTCCTCCTCCCAGGAAGACCTTGGCGGAATATGCAACTGTGGACCCGGACTTCCTTGCTTCTAGCATAGTCTGGCCAGCCATCACTGCAACTGCATTCGCAATTGATCCACAATACATCCACCTCATCATGCAGGATCAGTTCAGTGGTGCGCCGAATCAAGACCCCATGGACCATATCGCCAACTTCCTGGGCATGCTCGGCTTCTTCAAGATCGAGGGTGCTACGGACGAGGCCATCAGAATGAGGATGTTCCCTCTCTCACTGAGGGGCGAGGCGCTAACTTGGGTGAACAACCAGGCACCAGGGAGTTTGTCCAGCTGGAAAGTACTTGTCTCCAAATTCATGGATAAGTTTCTTCCAGATGGGATGCAAGCGAAGCTGTGGCAAGACGTTCACTCATTCATGCAAGAGGACAACGAGCCGTTGCATGAAGCTTGGCAGCGTTACAACCAGCTACTGAGGAAGTGCCCAACATTTATGCAAGACTGGCAGAAGATTCAATTGTTCTATAATGGGATCAACCGATTCAATCAAAGTATGGTTGATGCAGCAGCTGGTGGATCGCTGATGAAGAAGACTGTTGAAGAGGCCAAGGAAGTTATTGCAAATATGGCATTCAGCAGTAGTCAAGGATTAAGGACCCAGGTGGAGCAAAGCGTCTTGAAGAGTCATGATCTGGACTCTAGTCAAATCAAGATCTTAATCGAGCAGAACAAGCAAATGCAGCAGCAGATGGCTGCATTGACGAAGCAGATAAGCAGATGACTATGTCAGCTGCATCGAGCACTCTAAAGTGCGACTTTTGTTGGGGAGGTCACCGGAATGGTGATTGTGATTTCGAAGTCAAAAAGGGTCAGGCAACTATTGAGGAGCAGACCAATTTTGTGGCTGGCGGAGTACTTAACAACAATACGTACCCCAACATATACAATCCAGGGCCAACAAATCAGTCTCACACCTCATGGTCCAGCCCAGCACCCAATCCATCACCGCCACAGAAGCAAGGCTGGGAGAAAGAACTTGAAGCAATGGCTACCACAACCAATACCTTCATGGCAGAAGTCAGGGCGAATTTCGCCAATCAAGAAGTTAGTATTCGGAACTTGGAGGTGCAAGTGGCTCAAATAAACAATCGGCTATCAAAGATTGCAACCAACTACAAGGAGCGATGCATGGCGGTCACCCTTCGAAGTGGCAAGTCGTATGAGGAGCTACAGAAGAAGGGTGATGCAACTGAGCTTGAGAACAAGGATGAGGGGCGAAAGCAACCAATTGGAGAAGGCTCAACTGCAATGCAACAGACGCATGATCCACCTGCGGATCAAGAGAAAGAGCAAGGCACACTCAAACCAGCACCACTACCTCAGAGGTTGAAGAAAGAGGATGACTAGAAGCAATTCTCCATGTTCTTGGAGATGCTACGGAAGGTGGAGATCAACATCCCGTTTGCAAAGGCTCTCTCACAAATGCCTCTGTACGTGAGATTCATGAAGGAGTTGCTGACAAAGAAGAAGAGGATGCTCACTGACGAGACGTTCCCGATAGCAGAGAAGTGCAGCAGCATCATCAAATCCAACCTTCCACCCAAGCTGAAGGACCCAGGTAGTTTCACTCTCCCGATTAGCATAGGCAAGGAGTACTCAGGTAAGGCTCTATGTGACTTAGGAGCTAGTGTTAATATTATGCCTTTGTCTATTTGTGAAACATTAAACTTAGGAGAGATTAAGCCTACCCCGGCATTACTTCAGTTAGCTGATAGAACCACCCTCCGCCCATATGGAGTGGTGGAAGATATTCTGGTTAAGGTGAAAGATTTTATCATGCCCTTAGATTTCATGATCTTAGATGTAGAAGAGGATAAAAATATTCCTCTAATTTTTGGAAGGCCATTCTTGGCCACAGCAGGGGCAGTGATTGATGTGCCTAGGGGAGAAGTAATTCTTCGAGTGAATGGTGACCAAACTACAATTAAAATTTTTGAAAAACCACCAGTCACCGCGGAGAACTTTGCTCCTCTCATGTGCATTCAGCACTCCAATGGAGAGAGTGTTGGAAAGAAGTAGAAAAGCAAGGTGCCACCCTTGAAGGGATCTTGGCAACCACCCTAACCTCTGAAAATAGGTGACCCGTCAGGCTCGTGACGTTAAACAAGCGCTAGTTGGGAGGCAACCCAATGTTAGGTAATTTCCCTTAGGTTTGATTTTTAGGTAATTAGTTATTAGTTAGTTTTTATTTTTATTAAAAAAAACGATGTACAGGTCCAGCCGCGCCCAGGCGTGGCACGCTTCACGCCCAGGCGAGGTAGGAGGGTGCAACATTCCAGTTTGGGGGTGTGATCCCATTTTCTCCCATTAGTTCCATATATGTCACCCCAGACCTGGTACTTCGCAAAAATAATGTCCTGTTTTTTTTTAAGTTTTAATTTTTATTTTGTAGTTTTAGTTTAGTTTAGTTTGCTTGAGGACAAACCAACCTCTAAGTTTGGGGGAGTGGACAAAATAAAAATTAAATTTTTCAGATCTGAATTGTTCTCCCATTTTTAGTGTTGGTTTGTGTCTTTTGTAGAAGTAGGTACTTATTCTAGACTTAGGACTGTTTTTCTGATGATAGGTATAAATACTTAGTTTAGGATTAGACTCATTGATTTATGACACTAATTGATTGAACTGTAAATATTGTTGAGACATGGTTATTTTGACAAACTTTTTGAGAAGTTGTGATTAGCGAACTGACTTTAGCCTGTGAGTTTTTGAGCCTAAACATTGAAGGGGTATGATTTATTGAAATATTTTGATTTGAGACCCCTATTTCTTTCATGAGTGTGTTCACTTTGATTTTGTGTTCTAGAACTTGACCTGTGACCATTTTGAGATTGATAATTGTTTGCATGCATTAACATGATTAAGGCACTTAGGATGTGTTTTTGTGGCCTTAAGGTGATTTGAATTGATAAATATTTCCTTAGTTGCCCATTTTGAGCCTTATGAGATATTATGATTTTTCTTTGGTACCCTACATTTATTGAAATATTCTTTGTGAGTACCTTAGAAATTTTGAATGAGAAATTGAGAGGAATGAATAAGAAAAGTGAAAGTAATTGGTGAAAAGTGTTATGAGTTCTATTTCTCTTCCAAGTAAAAAAAAAATTGAAAAAGAAATAAATGTGAAAGGAAGAGAATAAAAGAAAAAAAATTGAAAAAGAAAAGAAGTATGAGATTGATTGTGAGTTGAGTTGTGTTTATGTAGTATTCATTTCTCATTCATAATTTTTAGAGGGAAATTTGTTTTTGCATTTTAGCCCTTAGTTTTATCCTTTCTTTCTTTTATCCCACCTTATACTTTTAGCCATGGCCTCATTACAACCAAAATTAAGACCTTTTGATTTTTGTGTGCATTCAATAATTTCAGTGGAGATTTGGGTCTATGGTCAAGCTTATGGTAACACATTGTCATTGTATGAACTTGAGTGAATTGTACAACCCTTGATACACATGAGAGATACACATTGTGAGGTTGAGAGTGTTCACTAATCTTGACTTCTTATTGAGTTTGTTTCTCTAACCAGGTTTCAATTGTATGAATTGCTTGTGATAAAAAGTGTCTGAGTATGTGAGTCGAAGTCTTAGATTAAGTGTGTACTTTTTGATTTACGAGGTAGTCTTGTGTTCTAGAGTTTTTATTTTACTTTCGCCTGGGACATGCAAAATACTAAGTTTGGGGAGTGATTTGTGTCTAATATATGATGTTTTGAGCATGATTTAGACTCCCTTTTAATATGGTTTTGGCTTGTTTCTCTTGTAAATTTAGGATTTTTTGTATAGTTTTTAGGAAGTTAGGTAATTTAGAATCCTTTGAACGTTTTGATCCATTTTGGGTTAGTTTCAGGTACTTTCGGAGCTTAAATGAAGAAAATAAATATGGAGCATGAAAGTGGATGAAAAGACCTTGAAAATGGCACAAGAACGGATCGAAACGGAGCCAGAATCAGTTCCGCACGCCCAGGCGCGCATAGTGCGCGAAAGTGACGCGTTTGGGTATTTTGATCATAACTTGAGCTACTCTTATCCAAATAAGGTGATCTTGGTATCATTTTAAAGCTAAGGAAAAGATCTACACTTTTTCCAGAAATAGCCTTTCTCAAATTCGTCCATCTTTGGGGTCAAAATTAGTGCCGAATTGCTGTCAGATACGAGAAAGCCCAATTGGGCCACTTTCGGATCAGTTTTGCTCCAATTTAATTAGGATTAGTTTTATCTTTTAAATATACATTTTAGAATTAGGTTAGGCAGCCATTAGCAGTCATTAGAGAGAGAGAGAGGGGGGGGAGGTTACATAATTTTAGAGAGTTTTAGAAGAGGAGAAGATCAATGATTGGAAGATCCAAGGCTTTTCCATGGTAATCATGCATTCTTCTATTGCTTTTGTTCTTATTTTCATGATATGTAACTAAAACTCTTGTGTTAGGAATTGGTGAATTTGTATGGATTATTTTATTGATTTTATGAATTGATGTTTTTCCGTTTCTAAATCATGTGTTTGATTGCGTTTTATTTCCAATTCATAAATCTGGCCAATTTATGTCTTGCTTTGGATCTCTAATTCTTCAATTGAGAGATTAGGAATTAGAATAGGCCATGCCTTCAAATAATATAGTTATTCAACAAGTAGGGATACAATTGGGTAATTATATAACATGATTAATTTCCTGTTCTTAATTAAGATTATTCAATAGTTAAATCTCTTAAGGAATTAAGGATTATCTAATTGAATAAGAAACGGTAATTATACAAGAGGGATCTAATATTTACCAATTTAGGAATTTGTTCATGATTTAGGGAAAAACAGAGATTCATGATAAATAAACAACGCCTACAATGAAACCATGTTCCTAACATCTTTCTCAAATTGCTCACAACTTCTATTTAATTTCTGTTTTTAATTTATTTTCTGTTTTTAAATCAATCTTAATTAATTAGTTAGAAACCTATAGATTTCACTTTTAACTACTCTTTGGTGAGAATTAATTGAACAATTTGCAATCCCTGAGGGACGATATCTGGTCTTATTGACTATATTACTATCCGATCTGGTATACTTGCTAGAGAGTGAACAAGCACTTTATTTAAAAGGTATGAGAGAAGAAGACTTTTCAAGTGATGAGAGGAGAAGACTTTTCAAATTCCATAGGAATTTATGTTCATTAAAAGTCCATTACTTGTAACCATCATGTAATAAAGGAGCATTATGATACTTATCTTAGGATCTAAGTATAGTTGTATAAAGGGAAAGTGGATGGACTTAGCTTCGCTTCATTGTCATATCACTCCTTCTTATAAATAGGATCCTAGGTTCTTATTTGTAACCAAGTTAAGTTTGGAGTGAATAAACATGAAACTCGTGTAAAGTTTGGCTTTGGCCATTAAAGAGAGTGATTCTCTTTGATTCAGTGATTGAATCATCAAATCTTCTCAAAGGTGAGATGCTTTTGTGAAGTGCTTTGGCATATCATCTCCTCAGGGATTTGTGTGGTGCCTCCTATCCATTTCTTCTTTTTCTTCTCTTGAATGTGATATTCAAGTTAGACCAACAACATCATCAAGGTCGTGTCCTTCATCAAGATCAAGAAATCATTCAGTTTATTTTCCTTCGTGTTAGAGTTCTTTATTTCCGCTGCATCAATTCTAAATCGTTTATTTGTCTAGGCTGATTTCATCCTGTTGATGAATGAATACCTTAGATTTTTTTTCAATTAGTCATTATGTTGTGTTTAGGCCTTAAAACCGTGTGTCTTTTGTGAGTCTTTGTGTCTTTAAGTCTTGAGTTTCTATTCCTTTCCTAGAAAGATCCCATGAACACGACTGCCTCTTGGTTGTTGGCTATCAATTGGTAATCAGAGCAAGGTCTAGGAAGGAATTAGATGTTACATCACTTCCTTTTCAATTCGTTTTTCTGCTATGTGTTGATTTTCAATTGTTAATCAAAGCTTTGGAAAGGTTTAAGTGTTGCATCATTTCTTTTTCTTTTAGTATCAATTCGGTTGTGTTTTTCATTTGTCTTTTTTTGTTTCTATCTTATTTTGATGCAACCTTTTTCATTTCGGTTCTAGAATTGTTAAAGTTGCATTCTTGTCTTTAGGTATTCCTTATAGTCTTTTTGCTTTGTGTCAAGTCGTGACCGTTCCTTGTCCCTTGAGGGATCTTGTTTAGGTTTTTCTTTTCTTCGTTTTGGTTGTCGTTGTTTTGTCTTAGGTTCCTAGGCACAATTTTGTGGCTGTCCTATTTGTTCTTGAGTCTAGTTGCATCACCTTTGGTTTCTTTTATCCCATGTGTTTGTTCACTTAGTAAGAATGTCAAAAGTCATGACAAGGGCAAAAGAAATTACTTCTACTCCCTCACTTGATACTACCAATGTGAAACTAATTGAGGACATCACCCAACAACTTTCAAGGGTAATGAGACCACACTATGATGGGCTTCACAATAAGTTTGATCAACTCTTAGGAAAAAGAGTACATAAGAAGCATGACACTATGGTCCATACATCAAGGAGGAGCGATAACCATGAAAGACACCTCAACAATTTCGCCAAGGAGATGGAGGCTGCCTTAGATCTTTTGTATCCAAGAGATGCTCAAGTTAAACAACTTGTGATAAATCCAAAAGAAGGTGTGGAAGAAAAACAAGTTGAGAGTGAGATGAGTGATACACTCGTGAACATGAGCGACACACAAAACTTGATAGAAATGAGTGATACACTTGTGAACATGAGTGATACACAAAGTGTGAGTGAAACACATGAACAAAAGGAGAGAGATACACTTGAGAGCATGAGTGATATAAAAGGTATGAGCAAAGTGAGAGAAACAATTGAGGAAGGACTACTCTTGTCTCCAGAGGATCCTAATGAAAACTCAAACTTTGGTTATACTAATGTTGTTAATGTGAAATCTTTTTCTTGTTTTGAAGATCCTTTTCAGGAACCAAATGAGAATATGGAGAAGGTGCCTCTTGAACCTCAAAGAAAGTTTAGAAGGCATGTTGCATTAGTGTCGAGTGCCCCTTTGCTTACAAGACCTGCTATCTTTGAAGATGTTTTTGAGAATCCTCCTCAGAGTAGTGCTGATAATTTGGTAACCACTTCTCTGCCTTTTAAAGTGATCATTGAAAAATGTTCTTACCATGAAACTGAAAAAGAGTTAAGGCAAGAAGTGAATGAATGGGAAAATGTGATAACCTTGTCTAAACATCATACACACACTCTGGATGAACATGGTGAAAACATGAATGCTTTTAAGCCTGATACACCATTCATGGAATGGCAAAGAATGAAGTCAAGCATTAGTGGTGAAAACAATTGTGTGAATGATATGTTTGACTCAAGTGTTATAATTTTCAAGATTCCTGTGCATCAACTTAAGGTAGGAGCTTCACCAATTCCAATCTGGTTTGAAGGGCATAATTGTGACAATGCCATTATGAAATTGTGTGATGAAACCCATGATGCATATGGAATTATTTTGCTCCTACATGAAGTTGCATATGACTATGTCTGTGAGTTGATAATCTTCCTCAACAATGAAAGCTTCAATGGTGGATATAATTAGTTTCCTTTTGATCCTGGAATTTGGAGTGGACAACTGAAGAAGAGGGTGACAAATGTGATTTGCCTTTCAGGTGAACAAGCTTTGGATTTGAGGACAAATCCTCTCCAAGAAGGGCGCAGTGATGGAGTCCATCAAAGAGGCACCATGACCAACAATAAGCCTAGCTATCCAAAGAAGTATTTTAAAGGATTTCATGGAGGCAATCACCCATAAGAAGAGTTTTTAGGACACCTAATCAATAAGGTACCTTAGGAAGGACACAAACCCTTGTTAAGGGAATTTATCCTAATCAAATAAGGTCAATAAATGTGAAGGAAAGTGGTACACGAATTTAAGAAGAATAAAGAAGCCATCATGATTTGTCATGAAGCCTTGGAGGTTACAATGTTCAAGAGATGCATTTAAAGAGTTTAGTGCCCCTGAATTTAATGCAACACTCTTTCATCATTAAATGGGAGGTTATGGTTTGACTAATGAAGCATAATGATGAGGGAGGTTACACTTGTGTTAATGGGGAGGTTACACTTTGTAATTAATGCTGCTTAAAGTGGGAGTTACAAGTGATGAAGTCTACACAACTCAAAAGCCATTCGGCCATGCTTAGGAATTCAAGAAGCCAAGCTCTAACAAATCCAAGTGATGAGAGGAGAAGACTTTTCAAATGCCATAGGAAGTTATGTTCATTAAAAGTCCATTACTTGTAACCATCATGTAATAAAGGAGCTTTATGATACTTACCTTAGGATCTAAGTATAATTGTATGAGGGGAAAGTGGATGGACTTAACTTAGTTGCAATGTCACGCCACTCCTTCTTATAAATAAGATCCTAGGTTCTCATTTGTAACCAAGTTAAGCTTGGAGTGAATAAACATGAAACTCATGTAGAGTTTGGCTTTGGCCATTAAGAGAGTGATTCTGTTTGATTCAGTGATTGAATCATCAAATATTCTCAAAGGTGAGATCCTTTTGTGAAGTGCTTTGACATATCATCTCCTTAGGGATTTGTGTGGCGCCTCCTATCTGTTTCTTCTTCTTCTCTTGAACGTGATATTCAAGTTGCACCTACAACATCATCAAGATCAAGCAACCATTCAGTTTGTTTTCCTTCTTGTTAGAGTTCTTTATTTCCGCTGCATCAATTCTGAATCGTTTATTTGTCTAGGTTGATTTCATCCTGTTGATGAATGAATACCTTAGATTTGTTTTCAATTAGTCATTAGCTTGTGTTTAGGCCTTAAAACTGTGTGTCTTTTGTGAGTCTTTGAGTGTTTAAGTCTTGAGTTTCTATTCCTGTAGTGGACCTTCAATAGGCCGAGCATTTCCCGACCAAAGCTACCTTGGACCGACCGGTTAGACACTGGAACAAGGCATACGGTCGGAAAGTTACACCGAGTAGACTGGGTTTCTGCAGAAAGGTCACGCGCTAATAAGATTAACCCCGAGCACAAGATTCTCATCCCTATCTTTATCACTCATAGTCTTTATCACTCACAGTCTCATCTAAGCCAAACTACCTCTCCTAGATTCCCACGGCTCTTGGTTAGATAAACACAATATCGGATTAAGTCTATCATCTACGGAATTTATGGATATGATCTTATCTTATCCTCCACGAGTCCCACTTGAACTCTTCCTCTCCAGAAGGCTTATCAGAGCGGCCCATAATACACAGGTAATCCCCTATAAGAACCACCATGCTATAGGGGCTAAGGTACGTCTTCTCATCCCTAAGTTGACACTAGCACACACATTGTTGACTAGGGAGAACCTGTTTATCCCAACTGGATATACAGAATCCTAAAAAGTCCGATATTAACCTCTTGATTGGGATCATTCTTCGAAGTTCTTCCATAGCTTCAAGGTGATCTTGATTAAGGAAACGACATTGGCGCCGTCTGTGGGGACATAATAACATATCATTCTCACCACCACCATGGTCACCACCAGAAGCCAAGTTGGTGATCTTCGTGATCGCCTTGCTCGCACACGTGGCAGACCCAGAAACGCTAATAACAAAGATCCGCAGCCACAATCCGCTGGTGATTTGCGTGACGTTCTCAATCAGAACCGTGGAAACAATGTGCAACTGCCACGCACATCTCAACCTGGGGCAGGAAATAACCACCAGCCACCAAACAATTCACAAAGTCAGCCACCCCTAAATCGCAGCCAAAATCATAGTGGAAACCACGCCACCCATTCTCAAACACCACAATCTCCTCATCCAAGAACCGGGAGCAATCCCCAACACCTGCAAGATTTACGAACAATATTACCTCCACCACCACCACCGCCATCTCCCACCCCACCACCCTCTACTCATGGAGATTCGAGTAGTACAGCCCTAACTACTCGCGATACAGCTAGAACCACTGGAAACCGAGCACACCATGGTAGAAATACCCATCGGACCCCCACCCCACCTATCCCGCCAAATCCCGACCATATAAGCACAACACCTAGAACCAGATTAACTCCTGGACGAACAGCTTATGGAAATTCTCGCCATAGCCATTCCACAAGCAGGACCTATGCAACATCTGCGTCTGCTCGCGCACGTGAGCAGGAGATGATCAATATACTTAATAGACAAACAACTTTAATCGAGCATCAAGGCCGTGCTATTGCCGACCTTCAGCAACAAGCCATGGCGATAATTTCTCAAAACCAACTGAACACCATACCACCACAAACCATGGACCCTCAGCCAATTCCAGTAATGCAACTTCCCCCACCAAATTTTCATTCCAATCCATCAACTAGCCAAACCCAAGACGATTTTCACCCAGGCCATCCTTTCACCCCATATATCATGGAGTTTGAAACCCCACAAGGATACTTAGGACCATCCAACGTCCCACACTATAATGGCCTAACTGATCCAGAAGACCATATAGTATCTTACGAGGGGGCTATGAATTATTATGGAGGCGGCGATCAGATGAAGTGCCGAGCTTTTTCCATGACTCTCGAGCCCTCGGTACTTCGATGGTATTCGTCTCTCCCTCGACATTCTATTAATTCTTGGGAGGAGATGAAACGTGTATTTCTAAACAGATACACGGCCAGTTGCATCCAGCCCAAATCCGATCATACGCTGGCTGCAGTCACGCAAAAACAAGGCGAACCCCTGAAGGATTACTTATCACGCTTTCATACAGAAGTTAGTTCTGTTCCCAGATTGGAACCCGGTGTGGCAGTCCTGCTATTTACACAAGGGTTACAACCGGGGGATTTTAGAAAATCATTAATTGGGAAACCTCCGGAGGATATGGCCGAGTTGAGACAAAGGTCAAATAAATTCATCAATTTGGAGGAATTCCACAAAGGCCAGAAATTCAGAGACGACAGACAACGTGCTGACCTTCATGGTCAGAATAAACAAAAACGTGACGAACGTTTTGGTGGAAGACAGGACAGGAATGATCGGGACCGAAGAATTCCTCCGAGGAATAAATTTCAGGAATACACCCCTTTAACTGTTCCAAGGAGTCAAATCCTTCGGGAAACAATGCAGACTGACTTACGCTCGGCCCAAAGACCTCCGTCTTTAAGAAAGGGCGGACAACGTGATAGGTCAAAATATTGTGACTTTCACAAAGGATATGGGCATACCACCGACGAATGCATCTGGTTAAGGGATCTAATCGAAGAAATGATCAGAGATGGAAAACTACAACAGTATATCAGAGATGCAGCGGGGCAGAGAGGTAACAACAGATCCCATTCACCATTAAAATCCAAACGTCAAAGAAGTAAATCACCAGATGATAGAACTGCGGGGAGACAGAGAACCGACCCCACTCCGGCCACTGATACAAATCCTTCAGCTAATAATGAATTTTTAGTTAATACTATTGCCGGGGGTTTTGCTGGAGGTGGAGAGAAAAAGGCCGACAGGAAGAAATACATTAACCAAATTTTGGCTGTCAATCAGAAACCCATTTGCAAAATGTCAACAAAAAATGTTCCCATCATTTTTAATGATGACGATTTGGATGGAATCCTCCCAGGTCATAATGACCCCATGGTAATCACTGCCCTTATCGGTAATTACGAGGTAAAACGCGTTTTTATCGACCAAGGAAGTTCGGCGGACATTATGTTTTCCCCTTTGTTCAAAGCTCTGAAACTCAGGGAATGCAATCTCACTCCTTTCGAGGGAGAATTGATCGGTTTTACTGGAGACACCATTGAACCTAAGGGATACATCCAACTTCCTGTCACCCTCGGACAACAGCCCTCGGCTAGGACTGAGATAGTCAAATTTTTGGTGGTCGACTGTCCAGCTGCCTACAACGCCATTCTTGGGAGAACTTCTTTGCAAGCATTCGGAGTGGTAGTGTCAACAGTTCATTTAGCTATGAAGTTTGTTGGTACAGATGACAAGGTGGTAACAGTCAAGGCCGAGCAAGAAGCAGCAAGAAAATGTTACAACGCTAGTTTGGGGAAGGTTAAAAGCAAGGATCAGAACAATTTGGAAAGAGTCTCCCTTGGTAAAGGCAATATCAACTTGGCGGATCTTGATATGCGGGATCAATCCGACAGAAATAGACCGACTCCAAAGAGACAGTGGGAATTCCTGACATTATCCGACGATCCTGTTAGACAAATAAAAATTGGTTCCGACCTGCCCATAAGTGTTAAAGATGAATTGACAGCACTGCTAATCACTAATAAGGATTTGTTCGCATGGACCTCGGCTGATATGCCGGGGATTGACCCCAACTTTATATGTCACAAGTTGAGTATTCTTCCGAGGGCAAAACCAGTGGCACAGCGTAAAAGGAAGGTTAGTGCTGAAAAGGCTGCAGCCATTGAAGAAAAGGTTGCCGAACTACTCCGAGCTGGTTTTATTCGAGAAATTGACTATACATACTGGTTAGCTAACACCATCTTGGTCAAAAAACCCAATGGGAAGTGGAGGATGTGTGTCGACTACACAAACTTGAACAAAGTCTGTCCAAAAGACCAATACCCACTTCCCGTCATTGACAAGCTCATCGATAGTTCGGCTGGTTATAAACTCCTTTCGTTCATGGATGCTTACTCTGGTTACAACCAGATCCCAATGTTTCCTGCCGACCAAGACAAAACTGCATTCATCACCGACAGGGCAACTTACTATTACAATGTCATGCCTTTTGGGTTGAAGAATGCGGGAGCTACTTATCAGAGGATGATGAACAAGGTCTTCCAAGGTATGATCGGCTCAAATATGGAGGTATACATTGACGACATTATTGCAAAAAGCAAACAGCAAGAAAGCCATGCCCAAGACCTTAAAACCATATTGGATCGAGTAAGAAAGTACTCCATCAGGTTAAATCCGGAAAAGTGCATATTTGGAGTCCCTGCCGGATCTTTCCTGGGTTTCATGCTAACCGAGAGGGGAATTGAAGCTAACCCAGATAAATGTAAAGCAATCCTCGAAATGAGAAGTCCAGCTAATCTCAAAGAAGTCCAACAGCTCACAGGCCGAGTGGCGGCCCTCTCCAGATTTCTGTCTCAGGCCGCTCAGAAAGCTTTGTCGTGGTACCAGCTCCTTAGGAAAAACAAAGATTTCCTTTGGGACGAGCACTGCGAGCAAGCTTTTGTTCAGTTGAAGGAGTATCTTTCCAGACCACTAGTTCTTCATAGCCCTCATTCTGGTGAAAGTCTCATTCTATACATGTCGGTAGCAGAAGCAGCGGTCAGTTCTTTTTTGGTACGAGAGGATTCGGGACTAGAGGCCCCAATTTATTTTGTTAGCCGAGCTCTCCAGGGATCTGAGTTGAGATATCAAAAGCTTGAAAAACTTGCATACTGTTTGGTCACATCTGCTCGAAGACTGAGACAATACTTCCAATCACATAAGATCGTTGTGAGAACAGCTCAACCTCTGAGGCAGGTCCTTCACAAGCCCGATCTAGCAGGCAGAATGGTTTTGTGGTCGGTAGAACTTTCAGAATTTGACATTACCTATGAACCGAGGAAGGCGATGAAGTCTCAAGTTCTTGTTGACTTCGTCACTTAGTTCACCGATATTCCCTCGGTTACTCCCCAGAATTTGTGGTCAGTTTATGTTGATGGATCAAGCAATAGGAAAGGAGTCGGGGCCGGTGTCATCATTGAAAACCCCGAGGGATTTTGTATGGAGTACTCATTGAAGTTTGAGTTCCAAACCTCAAACAATCAAGCAGAATATGAGGCAGTTCTTGCAGGCCTCAAGATGGTTCATGAGTTTGGAGCGGAACGGGTGTCAATTTTCAGTGACTCGCAGCTAGTGGTTTCTCAGATCAAGGGACAATACTCGGCAAAAGAGTCCATTCTACAGAAATATCTTGTTGAGGTGAAACGGATCATCTCAAACTTTTCAGAATTTGACATTTCCCATGTACCGAGAGATTCAAATTCCCGAGCCGATATTTTGTCTAAATTAGCAAGTACAAAGGGATCGGAAAACAATAAGACGTTGATACAGGAAACCATCCCCCAACCAAGTGTTATTCTAGCTGTTTCATTGTCTCAATCATGGATGGATGCGGTTCTTACTTATTTGCAGCATGGTTTTGTTCCTCAAGATCAGACAGAGGCTCGGAAATTGGTTAAAAGGGCAGCTCAGTACACAGTCCTCAATGGCGTTCTTTATAAGAGAGGGTTCGGTTCACCCATGCTCAGATGTGTTAACCCCTCTCAAGCTGAAGAAATCTTAGAAGAAGTCCATGGTGGCATCTCTAGCCATCATATGGGCGGAAAAAATCCCTGGCTCGAAAAATAATCCGAGCAGGTTACTTCTGGCCTACATTACAAAGGGATGCCATGGAGCATGTTAAGAAGTGCGTCCAATGTCAGTATCACAGTGATATCTACCAAAAACCTGCAGAAGAATTACATTCCCTCGGAGCCCCTTGGCCTTTTTACCAGTGGGGAATGGATATCATCGGAAAGTTTCCCACTGCACCTGGACAACTGAAGTTTGCAGTAGTGGCTATCGATTACTTTACTAAGTGGATTGAAGCAGCACCATTAGCAACAATTTCCACGGCCCGTGTTCAAACTTTCTTTGTAAAGGAAATAATCTCTCGGTTTGGAGTGCCTCATGCCATAGTAACGGACAACGGATCGCAATTCGCAACCTCTCATTTTCAACAATTAGCATCCGACCTGGGAATCACTCACTATTTCAGTTCTGTTGAGCACCCGCAAACAAATGGATTAGCCGAGGCCGCCAACAGAACCATTTTGGACGGTATTAAAAAGAAACGTGGCAACGCAGCTGGCACTTGGGCAGATAAACTTCCGAGCGTTCTGTGGTCACATAGAACAACCATACATTCCTCAACAGGTGAGACCCCTTTTCATTTGACATACGGTTGCGACGCAGTCATTCCAATCGAAAAGCGAATCCCCACCTTTAGGATGCTTGAACGTCCTTCAGAAATCAACGACCATATGCTCAGTGAAGAACTTATTTTACTTGAGGAAATTCGAAAGAATGCAGCAGCACATGAAAGGAAAATAAAGGAACGGCAGGCACGAGAATACAACAAGAAGGTCCGACCACGAAGTTTTGAAGTAGGTGACTTGGTCCTCCGCCGAGCGGATATCGGTAAAGGAAATGCTGGAGTTGGAAAGGTTAAGCCAAAATGGGAAGGACCATAACGAGTGAAGGCTAAATCTGGAACTGGCGCTTACAAGTTGGAAACTCTCTCGGGTACGGAGATCAATAACAGCTGGAACGTGGCCAAGCTCAGAGCTTATTACAGCTAAGCTCTTATGTTATTGTTATTTTTAGTTTATTGCTCAGATTTTTTTAGGTTGAATAAACGAAGGGTAACATCCTTCTTAGTTTGTAGACAAATTGTTAGGAAATTAGCAAGTGAGCATTTTCATCATTGTATCAATGATTCCTTTTCAATAAAATACATCCATTTCTTCTTTGTGATTCTCTTATCAACATTGTGAAAATAGCACACGACTCATTTGGTTCGGCTAGCCACCGAGCGAAATCGAGATACAGCTCTTTACGAGAGTTTAACGACGTGTTCGTAGAACGCCCGAATTTAGGAAAATACTTTCCTTGTTTCGCGGTCTGAGGGTCCCGCTTCGGCTAAAGTGGGCGATCCGAGTTCTACTCACAATCAATTAAACATATAAATAATGATTCCTCGCACAAGGATTACGATAAAGTTTTAATAAAGAACTTTCGATCGGCAAATATTATAATACACGTGACAAACGAAACCAACAGTAATGATACTACACCAAACAAGGATATCATTCGCATACACAGCAAGTTGATATAAATTCAAGTCCTACAAAAAGAAAATTGTTCGAAGCAACCATGAAATAACGCTCGAATACAACGAGCAACAAAATCTAACATACGACAAAGAAGCAGATGAAAATCGATCACCAGATCCCAAGATCATTCCTCAATATCAGACAAAACAATATTGGTATCATCAAATTCTGGGGCTTCAGTCAGATCAACGAGAGGATTAGGCAAATCCTCTGCCTGCAAATTGACCTCGGCTTTGGCTTCAATATCAATCAGCTTCCCATTTTCGACTGTGTGAAAGGGGTAAGCCCCGACCACCCTAAACTCAGTTTCAGGGTTCAGAATTTGAATTTGTTTAATTGCTGAAACAAAAGAATCATCAACGCCTTTGCTCCAATTGTAAAAATTAGTCGCCGCCGCTTTCTTGTGATGAAGAGCTTTCTCCTTCAATTTCCGAGCAACCACAGCAGATCTCTCCACTTCAGACTTCAGCTCGTCTACCCTCTGTTGGTTTATCTGCATTTCCTTCTTCAGTGCCTCCTCCACCTCCTTCCTCTTGTCCTCCGCAGCTTTTTGGGAAACTTTCAAAGAATCCCTCTCCTTGATCAGCTCGGTTTTGTCTGCCTTCAAATTCTCCAACTCATTTTTCACTCGGACCAATTCGTCCGAAAGACTAGCTTCTTGAGCAGCTGACATTTCTCGAGCCTCTTTCTGTTCAACATTAAGACCATCAAAAAGATCTCCCGATTGCTTAGCTAAAAAGTAAGTAAGGTTGGCACTTCGAAGTAGATACTTCGTCAGAGTCATGTTGCAACGAGACCACTCATCGGCAGTAAGAATTCCGAATCGAGAATAGTCAGATTCGGGGCAAACATACTTGGGAAACCTCTCATCCAGTTCTCGGTCCCAAATCGAAGTTTCTGATGGAGTTGCGGCAGAAGAGGGAGTAGCAGCTCTAGTACTTGTCCCCTCAGCCCTCGGATTCGCCCCCTCGGACACTTTTTCTTTGCCTTTGTCTATCCGTCGGCGACGAGTCTGTTGTTGAGGAGGTGAGGAGACTCGAACTTGACCGCTCGGGCCCAATGAAACTGTAGCAGCAACAGCAACTACATCAGAAGACGGCCGAGGAGATGCCTCGGTTGGAGAAGCAGTAGGAGCAGAAGTACTCAAGCTTGGGGTGCTTAAGCTTGAAGACCCGGAAACCACACTCGTTGCAGTAGTTTTCCTCTTCTTGCCCCCCTGAAGAAGAGCAGCCATTCGGGATGCCATTTTTCTGCAAAAGAAACATGGTCAGATACAAATAAATCGTAAATATAATAACAGAAAGAGAACAGTTTACCAAGTTCAGCTTTGACATCCGATGAAGGGATATTTACGATATCCCTCGTTTCTTTCATTCCACTGTTTTTCAAGTAACTCTCAATAGCTCGGCACACCTCTTTCTCGTATTCAGCAAGCTCTTTCCAATCTGAGGCGTATGATGCGATCGATCGGCTGAAAAAACTTGCACTCCACTGAAGAGGAAACCGAGGGATTGGTCACCTTTCGCCAGGACGAGTGAACCAGCAAACACCGTTGCCAACAAAATTATATTTGAAATAGTAAGGCTTAAAGCCTTTCCAAGATTCGGAGTATTTAGTGAAAAGAGCATATCCATGACGGGACTTCAAAGAGACCCAAGGTCTTCGTACTGAACCTTTCTCAAAAGAATTGCATTGGGGGCGAACAGATAGAAAGAAATGGGAAGAGTGCAAGACCATTCCATTGCCGAACAAACTTGTTGAAAACCTCTTACGAAAGCCCAAGTGTTCGGATGAAGTTGGGAAGGAGCCACTCTCAAGGTACTCAAAACACCTATCTCAAAGTCAGTAAAGGGCATTCTAATCCCTAGTCGAGTAACCACTTCCTCATAAAAATAGAAACAGGTACTACCCTCTGGAATTTGAGTGCAAACCCTCTCATTCAGACCCACTGGACTAATGGAGTACAAGTTCCCAGTGTTATCACTAGGACAAGGTAGAATTATAGCTCGGGTTTGTTCTAGTGAGTCTTCTGTTGAAAGCTCGGATTGGGTACCAAGAACCTCTCGGTCCACCCAATCGTATTGAGCAGCATTCGGTGGAAATGGGTAGAGTTCAGGATTAGTGATACACTTTCTCTTCATACCTAAGGAAAAGGGGGCACACTTGGAGTCAGAAGCAGAAAAACTTAACTATTTCGGATCAAATACTTACGATTACCGTCGCTTGGGGAACACCTCCCTTTCTGGGCAGAATTTCCCCAAACCAACTGAAACGTCTAATACCTCTCTGTAGCTTCCTTAACTTCCTCTGTTCTACCCTCTCGGCAATCCTATAATGAATCACACCCTGTCTGAACTCTTTCAAGGTCCGAGGAAAATGCATAGCTATCGGTTTTACACAAATATCGGGGTTCCCTCCTTTGTGTGTTCTTGGTACATCGGAGTTTACAGATTCCTCACTCATGATTAACGCAACTTCGGTATCAGCCCTAAGAAGTTAAGTTCAGCAAAACGTAAAGCAAACCTAAGAAACACTACGGCGATCACTCAGCAAACGACAAAGAGGGGTAAAAAACTTCGAAAGGCAAAGGGGTATACTCAAACAGTGAATGGGGGTTTAATCGAACCCTAGAAAAATCTTTCAAAATCAGAGGAGTAGGACCAGAGTTAATGCATAAAAAAAGAAAGTGCTAAACACGACACCTATGGCAAAGGGCAAAAAAGCAGTCACATGCAGAGAATCTTAAACAGCAAAGAAGAAAGAGGAAATCGCCAGAGAAGAGAAGAAAAGTTGTTACCTGTTAGTGGTGAATAATCAAGAAACCGAAGGAAAGGGAAGGCCACGGAGGTAGAAATGCACTTGATGTAGAGAAGAAAAGTGAAGTGATGGCAAGAACTCCTTTGAAGAACCCTGGCTTCGATGATGAAAATCTCAGAAAAAAATGAAGGAAGAAAGAGAAAAGAACTTGAGAGGTTTCTTGAGTTTTGATTAGAACGAATTGGGGGAAAACTGCTCTTTGAAATTTCAGAACTTCCCTCCACTATCTCAAAAGTCTTGGGCCGAAGTCAGAAAAAGCCCATTTATGATGAAAATTAAATACGTGGCGCTTCCAGCGAGTTTGAAATCATAACGTTCCATTTCCCGGTAAAGAGAAGGACACGTGGAAGCTCATGTAGAATTGAAGAGTCACTTCTGGGTCAATCAAACGACAACTCTGATAAAAGCACTAAGATGCTCGGGAATTTCTTTCCATCAAAGAGGCTCGGTCGGAAAACAGTTCGCTCGTCTCATTAACTCGGCAGGGCTCAAATCACCCAACCGAGCTTGGGGGGCTTATGTAGTGGACCTTCAATAGGCCGAGCATTTCCCGACCAAAGCTACCTTGGACCGACCGGTTAGACATTGGAACAAGGCATACGGTCGGAAAGTTACACCGAGTAGACTGGGTTTCTGCAGAAAGGTCACGCGCTAATAAGATTAACCCCGAGCACAGGATTCTCATCCCTATCTTTATCACTCACAGTCTCATCTAAGCCAAACTACCTCTCCTAGATTCCCACGGCTCTTGGTTAGATAAACACAATATCGGATTAAGTCTATCATCTACGGAATTTATGGATATGATCTTATCTTATCCTCCACGAGTCCCACTTGAACTCTTCCTCTCCAGAAGGCTTATCAGAGCGGCCCATAACACACAGGTAATCCCCTATAAGAACCACCATGCTATAGGGGCTAAGGTACGTCTTCTCATCCCTAAGTTGACACTAGCACACACATTGTTGACTAGGGAGAACCTGTTTATCCCAACTAGATATACGGAATCCTAAAATGTCCGATATTAACCTCTTGATTGGGATCATTCTTCGAAGTTCTTCCATAGCTTCAAGGTGATCTTGATTAAGGACACGACAATTCCTTTCCTACAAAGATCCCATGAACATGACTGCCTCTTGGCTATCGGCTATCAGATGTCGTGGGTTTAATGAAAAATAGAGATTCATAATTAATAAATAAGTCTTGCAATGAAACTAGTTCCTAACGCCTTTCTCTATCTGTCTCACAAACCTTTATTTTTAATTGATTTATTTTAATTGGTTTTTTTATTCAATTAAACACTTATAAATTTCTCTTTTAATTACCCTTTGGTGAGAATTATTTGGAAACAACTCACAATCCCCGAGTGGAACGATAATATACTTAATCTTTATTACTTGTGATCTAGTATACTTGCTAGTATCTCCAACATATTGGTCCTGTAACATCCTAACTTTTTAATTTAAAATATAATACTTAAAAGTAATGTTTTCAAGAGAAATTTAAAACTTTTATAGAAATTTTGGCGAAGTTTCGTCTGAAATATGGACTTTTCCCAAAAATAGATTTTTCACCTGTCACATCTAGATCAGTTTATACAAATAAATAGGGAATATTAATTACATTGTAAGTGGTTGTGACATAATTTAAGTTCATCAAAGAGAGGATATATGCATATCCTTCACAACCATTATTACATTCAAAATCATTAGAAAGTCCTTTTTCAAAACAAAGGAATCTTTACATAGCAATTTAATAGCACTTTATATAACTAAATTTATTACACAACGGAATCTTAAAATGGTTGCAATAGTGATGTGACTATAAGGTCACAATCATTAGCATACTCTCTTCCAGTGAGAGTATACTTTTCTCGGCATAGAGAATATGAAAGTCCTTCTCTATTGTACCTAAAAATGACAACTTAAGAGATGAGTCATTTGAAACATAAATTAAGAAAGACATTTACCAACAATAATAAAACATATATAAGTGCATTCAACGTTCACATAATCATACACATTAGTATCATATGTCATGATGCAACACAAAATTGATGCAATTGTTCATAATTCAACAATTTCACGAGATGCATGTACGTCGCTCACTTTTGTTCATTCATTGAATCTAATAACAGTCTTTTCTTTTCTTTGTCATTTTTCATTTATTGGATTCAATCATTGAAATATGCATATGCATGACTTTTCCCTTTTTCTTTCACTTTTCACTTTTCATTTACTTTTCATTTTCCTTATGTCACCCTTCACTCCTGGGAAAAACCGACGAAGAGTAAGCATCCCCCAACCCATAACTTACTTGCACAGTACTTAACCCCATTTTTGGGGTTCCTCATACAACTTGGTTTGATTCGTCCAAGTTGGCTATAGTAGGGATCACCCTCGACCGGCCACGAAGAGCCAAACTGACTGACAAAAGTATTATGGTTCCGGTAAAGCCAATCCCCGACACGGGTAATAAACCCGGCCCTTTGGAAGATCAAAGCTTTCCATAATAATTCTCGGCGATTGTTTCAATAACACAATCTAGTCACTCTTGGCCTCACGATATACGAATGTTTTTCTCATACCCTAACGTCCACCTTTACACCATGCATGATGCATGTCTTGATACCCTTTCTAATTGAATTTGAACCACTTAGTCTTTGGAAAATCATAATTGATTTGGTTCACTTTCAATTAGAAAGTCCTTTATCCTAATTCGTGCCTAAACATTCATTAATAACTTAACACTTGGCATTAATCAAATCAATACATATTATCCTTATTCTATCATTCTTACACAATTAACACACATCACATTCAATATTAATTTAGTTACATGATTATAGTACGAAGATCACACATCAATTTTAATCATACATTAGTTAACATATTCAACACATAAGCTAACATATACATAACAATAAAGTATAACTTCATAAAATGCATATCAATATGGTTTCAACTTCTAACAAGAATTTATATACACATATATATTTTCTTATTACTATTATTAAGTCCATTTCCTAATCAATGCCAAATAACCCCCTCTTACCTCCTTGAAGAGGAGAGAGAAAGTGAAGGGTTGAAGAGCACCACCCTTCAATCTTTGATCTACTCTTCTATCTTCATATTTTCTTGTTCCTTACTGCCTCCTAAGCTTCTATTTCAACTCCTGTGGAAAGAGCTCTTTTATTGGTGAAGTTAGGGTTCTTGGATGTTGGTTTGTATGAGAGGAGAGGGAGAGGAAATGAAGTTTTAAAGAGGGAGAATGATGGGAAAGTGATGAGGATTGATCATAAGGTGAAGTTTTTGCTTTATTTTGGTGTGATTTGAAGTTTGAAGATGTTATGGCATGAAAGGGAAGAGTGGGTCGCGCCATAGAGTAAGAAAATTATGAGCCACACTAAGCCAAAATCGTGTATTTCAATGTCTGATCTGACCAAAATACTCGAGTATTCTATATAATACTCTAGTATTTTACCAAAAATTCGACACATATATTTGATTGTCTGACAGAATACTCGAGTATTCTTTGCAATACTCGAATATTGCTTGAGAGCTATATTTTTCATTAGTTGGTTTTCTGATACAATACTCGAGTATTCTTTGCAATACTTGAGTATTGCCTGACAATCTTCATTTTTCTAATGCGTTCTAATTCATTCTAAGTTACTTATATATATTCTACATGCCCTAATCACTAAATTATGAATTTCTAATATTTCTATACATATATAAGGTTTTAGATCCAATCTTTCAAAGAGTCATCCTCATCCTTTTCTTGGTTAGGACTTGAAGTCCTCACCATGCTTGGTTTTGAAGGCTCTTGGGTTGTCCTTCATCATTCCCTCCCTCTTCGAAAGGATTTGTCCTCAAATCAAAAGGGTTGCAAGCCTTAGAATAAGTTCAAAGAGCTTTGATCAAGTCTTCCAAGGAGAGTGACATCTCAGAGTTCCTCCTCAGTTTTCCATTTCCAATACTAGGGTCAAATGGAAATTGTATCCAAGCATTGTTGAAACTGTCTTGACTGAGGAAACCCATTAACCCAAGTTCACAACCATATGAACTTTCACGTAGCAACAAGACAACTCCATAGGCATCAAAAGTTACATCACTCAAATTTCCAAAGGCATAGGTACAACTAATCCCATTAAACATAATTGAATGTTGTGATGATTTCAACTCAGGGTGATGATTAGGACTTATCAAAGTTATAGCACCAGGGTCAAATATAATGTTGACAAAATTATCTATGCAATGTTGCTGAGAGTTTTTACTATTAAACACATGTATAGAAACTTCATCAAACTCACTTTCTTTGGAGCATAGAAGGGACTCAAGGGTGATACACTCCATAAAGTTCCCTTTTGGTCTCAGATTAACCATGCTTCCAAAAATTTCATCCAGTGTGTGTGTGTTATGTTTAGGCAAGATTAACAGATGTTCAATATCATTCAGCTTTTGCAATAAACACAATTCACCATCAACTCTTTAATTGGAAGTTTCAACTCAGGAGATAAAGCAAATGTTACCAAATTAGAAGCATCATTCTCAGAAAGTTTCTTCAAGGACAAGTTGTGCTCCTTTACTTCCAATCTATAAACACAAGGTATGTTTGGCATCCCTTGCTCTTCTATCATCTAGCTGGGAGTAGTGAGCATAGGTTCACTCAAGCCCAATCCAAAACTTCTTCTTTTCTTCTTCTGTGATTCATTTTCCATGGGTACTTGCAAGTTAGAATCACATGTAATAGTATAGCTTTCAATGGATGAGGAGGAAGAGGTGGTACAAGATTCATTGGTTAACTTCTCTTCCCCAATTGACATCATCTGATTCTCCTTTGGGCAAGATTTTTCTTCTTCTTATTTAGCTTCCCCTTGAGAATCTCTGTTCATTGTGAAAGAGAAAACTTCACCATAAGGAACTATTATCTCTTCCAATTCTTCTTTACTGGAAGTCCCTTCTGTTGGGTTTGGCCTCAAAATCTCGAGAGGGGGGGTGAATCGAGTTTTATTAAATTATTGCAAAAACCCTTATAAAATAAAAAATTGTTTTGCATTGGAGAGATTAGACGTTTGAGAAGGAGAGCGAAAACGATTGATAGAAAATATAGAGTAGCACGAAAACATATAATAAATGAAATATGCGGAAAATAAAGAGATAGGGATAGAAAAGCTTGCACCAGGAAATTTTATACTGGTTCAGCCTTCCCATCGAAAGGCCTAGTCCAGTCCCCAAGCGACCCGCTTGAGAGTTCTATAAAAAGCAATTGAGTCGCACCCAATTACACCCAAGAGCACCCCGCACACTACTAGGAACCTCCGTTCGCTAGGGGCCTCAAGATCACACAGCAGGGTTCCTCGCCCTACGACGTATCACACGTCCACTAAGGGATTCTCTCCCTAACCACTAAGGTTTCAATACAAGAATATGATAGTGATCACAATAGTATTGTGTGTTCTCAAAACACAGATACAACAATATGCTCTTCTATGATAATGAAGTTTTTTCTTGAGAAGTTAAAGGGCCAACAAGGTTTGTTCTTCAAAATAGTATGAACGTGAAAACCAGAAGTTGAAGAAGAAGAAGAAGTGAACGTGAGTTTAAGAAAAGAATGAATGAATATCAGAGTTGTGATTATTGAAGTGAATTTTCTAAAATACTTTTATAATTCAAAAAGATTCAAAATAAGTAAAACAAAATCAAAACAAAATAAAATAAGATTTTGAAATAAGTTTTAAAATAAAAACTAAATCAAAACAATTTACGAAATAAAATAAGGATTTGATTCTTAAAACGAAAAAGGAAATAATTCAAATTTAAAATCATTTTTGAATTTTATAAAATAAATCAGAATCTTATATATAAAAACAAATCACGAAATAATCAAAATGATTTTGACACGTTTTTCAATAAAAACTGAAGTAATTGATAACTTTCTGAAGGTAATCGATTATTCCTTCAAAAATAGAAACTTTTAAATTCATTTGAAAAACAAGTAATCGATTAGACCAATAATAGTTAATCGATTACATCACCCCTGTTCAATATATGATGCAACTCATTTAATCGATTACTACTCATCAAATAATCGATTACTGAGCCTCTGATAATTATGTGATGCAACACCTGTAATCGATTACTACACAGCATGTAATCGATTATTGTGTCTCTGGAAAATATATGATGCAACAATTCTAATCGATTACTTGAGCCAGGTAATCGATTACTCTCATAAGAAAGTAATGGATCAGCAAAGTTCACTTAATCAATTACAAGCTCTCTGATTTTTGTATGATGCAACAAAGTTAATCGATTAACTCAAGCAAGTAATCGATTACTCCTTCTTGCATACATAAAAATATTCAGTTTTGTAACATCATGTATTTTCACCAAAACTAAGATATAAAAACAACTTTTCATGAAAACACATTTTCTTCTCCTTTTTAAGAAAAACTCATTGGCCTTTTAAACTCTTTAAGAACAAGAACTTCATTACCTTACACATGTCCTAAGGGAAAAAGGCTTCTAGGCTATATCTTGCTTGAGTCTTCAATCTTGAAACTTGAAGATACTTGTGAGCTTGAATCTTGAGTTGGCTTGTTATTATCAAAACCTTAGCTTGATATTTGCTTGAAGTCCATAAGAGAGTTTGAAGCAAGTCTTCCAACACTAGCTTGACTTCCAACACTCCCCCTTTTTGAAGATGATAAACAACTATTCTGATCTGTAGTTGACTATCTGCATCACAAGTGTTATACAAGCAAAATATATATATAATTGAAATTTTAACCTTCCCTAGAACAATTACAAACGAATATACAATATCATCTCATGGTATCTCCCCCTGAGAAGATGCAATCTCTTCCAAATAATCTCAATATAATCATCAGAATATCTCTCCCCCTTTTGTAATCATCAAAAAGCATGTGCTAACTCCCCCTGAAACACTGAGTAAACACATTAATAATAACAAGAGAGATAATAATCACATACTCAAAAGAGGTGAGAGGCAGAAGTTAAACCAATTTCTCTACGAATGAAAAAGAAATTTTCTTTTGGAAGCGGTTTCGTAAAGATATCAGCTAACTGCCGCGGAGTATCAACATACTCAATAATACAATCACCCATTTGAATATGATCACGTATAAAATGGTGACGAATCTCAATATGCTTAGTGCGAGAATGTTGCACAGGGTTTTTGGTAATACTAATTGCACTAGTGTTATCACATTTGATGGAAATGTGATCTAGACTTACACCAAAGTCTAGGAGTTGTTGTTTTAACCATAAGATTTGTGCACAACAGCTGCCCGCAGCGACATATTCAGCCTCAGCTGTGGATAGGGCTACAATAGACTGTTTCTTGCTAGCCCAAGATACTAATGAATTACCTAGGAGGTGACAAGTGCCGCTCGTGCTTTTCCTATCTACTTTGCACACAGCAAAATCAAAATCGGAATACCCAATAAGGTTACAAGAGGAACCTTTGGGGTACCATAAACTCATATCAATTGTGCAAAAAAGATATTTCATAATTCGTTTGGCAGCAACCATGTGCGTTTCTTTTGGATTTGCTTGAAAACATGCACATAAACATACGCTAAACATAATATCCGGCCTACTTGCAGTTAAATAGAGAAGGGATCCGATTATACCTCGATATTTAGTGATTTCCACGGATTTACCTCCCTCATCTTTATCCAGATAGCAAGATGTGCTTATTGGTGTTGCTACTGCCTTGGCCTTATCCATGCCGAATCTTTTCAATAATTCCTTGCAGTATTTTGTTTGGCTAGAAAGAAGTTCAATCTCATCCTTTTCTTGCTTGATTTGCAGTCCTAGAAAGAAGTTCAGCTCGCCCATCATAGACATTTCGAACTCTTCCTGCATCATACTTGAAAAATCCTTGCAAAGGGTTTCATTAGTAGCACCAAAAATAATATCATCTACATAAATATGAACTAAAAGAATGTCATTTCCTTTCTTTTTGATAAAAAGTGTGTTATCAACCTTCCCTCTTTCAAAATTATTTTCAAGTAAAAATTTGCTAAGACGGTCATACCACGTTCTAGGAGCTTGTTTGAGACCGTACAAAACCTTTTTCAATTTAAAAACATAATCTGGGTGTTCATAATTTTCAAAGCCAGGAGGTTGACACACATATACTTCTTCATTAATAAAACCATTCAGAAAGGCACTCTTTACGTCCATTTGATATAATTTGAAATCTAAAATGCATGCAAAAGCTAATAGCAGTCTAACGGCTTCCAACCTAGCAACAAGGGCAAATGTTTCCTCATAATCTATCCCCTCTTCCTGGTTGTAACCTTGTGCAACTAACCTAGATTTGTTTCGAACAATTAAAGCAGCCTCATCAAGTTTATTTTTATAAATCCACTTAGTTCCAATAATCGGATGAGACTCAGGCCTAGGAACAAGTTCCCAAACCTGATTTCTTTCAAACTGGTTTAATTCTTCTTGCATAGTCAGTAGCCAATGCTCATCAAGCGTAGCCTCGGAAATATTCTTTGGCTCCACTTGAGAAACAAATGCAAAGTAGTTACACAGATTGCTAATAGAATTGCGAGTACTTACACCTTTTGTGATGTCACCTATGATTTGGTCAATTGGATGGTGTCGTGATGTTCTTCATTCCTTAGGCAAATCAGAATTGAGTTCCATGGATTGTTCATGATTTTTCTCCTCAACTGATTCAATTGATTTTTCATTGCATTCGGAATGATCCTTTCCTTTAGCATTTGGCTCATCATCCTCATCAATGTATAAATCTCCAAGAATACCTGAAATGTCATTAACAGATACCTTTCCCAACTTTCTGGGATCAGATTCATCAAATGATACATGAATAGATTCTTCAATAGTATTAGGAGATTTATTTTAAATCCTATATGCTTTGCTCGAATCAGAATATCTAAGGAATATGCCCTCATCAGCTCTAGCCTCAAAACTTCCTAGATTGTCTCTACCATTATTATGCACAAAACATTTACAGCCAAAGACACGAAGATGGGAAATATTTGGTTTTCTCCCCTTGTACAGCTCATAGGGGGTTTTCTTTAAAATAGGTTGTATCAAAACACGGTTCATAACATAACAAGCTGTACTCACTGCATCGGCCCAAAAATATGCAGGCAAATTCATGTCATTAAGCATTGTTCTTGAAAGCTCTTTTAATGAACGATTTTTCCCCTCCACAACCCCGTTTTGCTCCAGAGTTCTTGGAGGTGAAAAATAATGCTTAATTCCATGTTTTTCGCAAAATTTTTCAAAAAATTGATTTTCAAATTCTCCACCATGATCAGTCTTAATGGATGCAATGCTCATATGCAATTGGTTTTGAACAATCTTAGCTATCTTTTTAAATTCATGGTATGCATCATTTTTATGAGTGATAAATAATGTCCATGTATACCTATAATAGTCATCCACAATAATCAGGCAATAATAGTTGTCACCAAAGCTTTTTGTTTGACAAGGTCCAAAAAGATCCATATGTAAAAGTTCCAAGGGCCTTTGAGATCAAACAAGATTTTTAGAAGGAAAAGATGCCCTTGTGAGTTTTGATTTTGAACAAGGATCACAATTTTCAGAAATAGAAAAATTTTGTTTTGGTAAACCAACTACTAAGTTTTTAGAAGAAATTTTATTCAAATGATTCATGTGGATGTGACCTATTCTACGATGCCATAGCCAAGATTCATCCTCTTTAGATAATAAACATTTAGCATCATTTGAGGGTATTGAGTTAAAATCAATAACATATACATTGTTTATACTGCGAGCAATTAGCTTAATAAGATTATCAACTTTATCCTCGATAATACATCTATCAGAATCAAAAATAACCCTATTGCCCTTATCACACAACTAACAAATACTTAGAAAGTTATGTTTTAGGCCCTCAACATGTAAGACATATTCTATGCAAGGGTTAGGAGGTGTACCAATTTTACCGACTCCAAGAATTTTTCCATGGTTGTTATCTCTGAAAGTCACATGTCCTTGGTCCTTTGGAACGAGATGCGAGAATTTAGATTTATCTCCCGTCATATGTTTTGAGCATCCGCTGTCCAAGTACCACCATGATTTCCTTTCTTCCAGAGTAACCTACATGCATAACATTCAAGGTTTCTTTTTAGGTACCCATATCTTTTTGAGTCCTTGAGCGTTAGTATAACCATAGTTCCAATTATGCCACCTTTTAGTTTCATTGTTCGATTTAATGAACTTCACTTTCCGGTGTACGCACTCATGTGCACCATGGCCTTTTTTACCACAAATATGACATATAATTAATGGTTTCTTATGATTGCTAGCAGGGACAAAAATGGTACTTAATTTCTTTTGATCCCTACTAGGTTGATATCCCAGACCGGCTCTATTAAAGAAACACTTTTGTCTTCCTAGCATTAAATTCAAAGTATTTCTACCTTTCGTAAATTTTGCAAGAGTTTCTTTTAAATCTTCTACTTCTTTAACCAAGTCCTTGCAAAACTTACGAGAAGAAGAACTAGCTTTAAATTTAACTTCATTACTCGAGGTGTTTGAAGAATTTTTCAAAGTCGAATTCAGCTCCTTATTTTGATTTTTCAAAAATTCATTTTCTTTAATAAGTTCTTTATTCTTTTCTAAAGGAGAAGCTGAATTTTTCTTTTCCAAAGAAATCAATAAAGATAACCTCATTGATTCCTCATGCAATTCTTCAAAAGCCTCTTGTAATTCATCGTAAGAATGATCTAGATTAGAAGTTACCTCATTTCCGTGTGCCATCAAGCATATGTTGGTTGTCTCCTCTTGTTCATTTGACTCCTCATCTGAACTTCCCTCGTTGTCTAGCCATGTCAGGTATGCTTGCTTTCCTTTCATTGGATTGGAGGTGCTTCTTTCTGAATTTTCTTTCTTTTTCAACTGGAAGCAGTCTGCTCTGATGTGACCAGGCTTGCCACACTCATGACATGTAATGGATGATCCTCCACCTTTGTTGTTGTCCTTTCTTTTTGGGAGTTGAAGTTGCTTTTCTTCCTCAGAAACTTCCCAAACTTTTTGACCAGGAGACCCATGTGTTCATCATTGATCAGTTCTTTATCCGGGTCATTTTCAGTTGCTGGTGCTTCAGCCTTGAATGGCAGACTTTTGACTTTCTTGCTCTCCTCTTCGTGTTGAGCCAATCTTTTTAGTTCACTTTCATGCTCTTGTAATTTTCCGAAGTCATAGTTGAAAGGTTTCTTGATTCAGCAAATCGCCGTCACTTTGGGTTGCCATTCTCTTCCTAAACACCTTAGAACTTAGTTGATGAGATCCTCATTGGTGAATTTCTTCCCCAATGTTGTTAACTGATTTACAATCATCGTGAAACAATTTTGGATCTCTTGAATTGTTTCTCCATCTTTCATTTTGAATAACTCATATTCACCAGTTAGCGTGTTGATTCTTGACCTTTTTACTTCAGTCGTACCTTCATGTGTGACTTCTAATGTATCCCACATTTGTTGTGCAGTCTCACACGTAGATATCCTGAAAAACTCATCATAGCTCAAAGCAGATGTTATAATATTTTTCGCTTTCAAATCGTACTGGACTCTACGTTCCTCCTCCTCCGTCCACTCAGCCATGGGCTTTTCGACGGTGTTACCATTAACCACATAGGTAGGAACATAGGGACCATTTACGACCGCATCCCAAACTTTTATTCCAACTCCTTGAATAAAAATTTTCATATGTGCTTTCCAATATGCGTACCCTACCCCATCAAACATGGGAGGACGGTTGATAGAACTCCCTTCACCACCAAACAGAGAGTTTGAAGCCATACTCTTGAGACGGCTAAGTCTTAATACAAGAGACTAGCTCTGATGCCAATTGTTGGGTTTGGCCTCAAAATCTCGAGAGAGGGAGTGAATCGAGTTTTATTAAATTATTGCGAAAACACTTATAAAATAAAAAATTGTTTTGCATTGGAGAGATTAGACGTTTGAGAAGGAGAGCGAAAACGATTGATAGAAAATATAGAGTAGCGCGGAAACGTAAAATAAATGAAATATGCGGAAAGTAAAGAGATAGGGATAGAAAAGCTTGCACCAAGAAATTTTATACAGGTTCAGCCTTCCCGTCGAAAGGCCTAGTGTAACACCCAGCCTTCCCTCAGGTCGGAAGGAAGGAACTGCTCTGATACCATTAATGTAACACCCAGCTTTTATTTAAAAATATCACTCAAAAAGTTTAATAATTAAAATGGAGAACTTAAAAGTTCCTTTTCATAAATCAAATTTACATATGAAAATGGGTATTTCAATTATAATATGGGTAGCACAAACAAATAAAGTTTTCCTTCTTTCCAATTCTTCCACTGCGACACTCTGATCCTCAAGCTCCTTGACTTTCACCTAAAATGTTAACCACATAAGGGTGAGATCTTTTCACAACACATTGAATTAGAAGATAGTAAAAAGCACATAATAGCAACTTAAGCATCATAATCAAATCAAGCTATGAATAACAAAATGCTTCCCATTTAACAAATTATTCAGTAACAACACATTTTCCATTTATTCTGTACATCACCTCAAGCCAGAGGTCAATGAAACAAACTTAATCATCATAATTCTTTTTTTTTTTGTTTTCTTTTCTTCATTTCATTATTAAGATGAACCTCATTTAATTGTACTTCACCTCCACACCGGAAGGTACCTCATACAATTTGGCCTAAAATATATTCCTTAATTAAGTTATGTGCCCCTCAGGTCAGAGGTCAGCACCCTTTTTACTTTATTTCATTTTGTGTCCCTCAGGTCAGAGGTCAACACTCTATCGTACTTCACCTCCACGCAGGAAGGTACCTCATACACTTGGCCTATGGGTACTTCACCTCCACATAGGAAGGTACCTCATACCATTGCACTTCACCTCCACGCAGGAAGGTACCTCATACAATTTGGCCTGATGGTACTTCACCTCCACATAGGAAGGTACCTCATACCACCACATAGGCTATACTTGTAAATAATAATATTTAAGCATAACGATGCACATAATCATAAACACACCATGCATTCATTTAATTTTATCCATAATCATTTCCTATATCAATTATCAAATCTTTCCGTTAATCGCCACCTCAAATCAGAGGCCAACGCATAAATTTCACATTCACACATAATCCCGATTCCACCCATATTTACAAATATACATACTTATCATCCCTTCCTAATCATCACATATCATTATAGCACCAACAATCATAACCATTTACCAAGTATTCACATATCATTTCACCTCCGTTGGTTAGCATTTAACAATTATCCACCCTTATCGTACATTTAACATCTCATTATACTTTTAGTTTACACATAATCCTTTCATTCCCATTTCTACCTTTACCAGTTCATTCCATAACCATAACATAAAAATTCATTTATAAAATATCATTTACTCAAGTAGTGGTTTAGCAGCCTTTTATCAGACAGCAAATATCATCAATCAATTCGACATACTCAGGTATGCCTCAGAGTACTTAATATAAGTCAACTCCCTAGGGTTTTTCACTTCCTACACTACCAACATTCATAAGGGATTTTTACCAAAATTAAATCAATTAAATAATTAAATTAAAACAAAGATACATTCAACATCCTTAAACCAAATCTATTCCGGTGCTATTTTACTACCCACAACCCAATTCAACTACTTAACCCAAGTCCTATTATATACCCCAACTATCCCTAACTCAAGGTGTGGAAAATAGACTCCCCTTACCTCACACCCAAAGAGAGATGAGAAACCTTGAGTCTTAGTCTGGAGAGCCTAGGGTTTGAATCTCCTAATCCTTGAATGATGGTTGAAAGAGGAAGCAGAGCCTTGGTCTTCTTGTCCTTGAGGTGAGGAAGATTCCATATGATGATTTCCATAGCTTAGAAGATTGAAAATCAAAGAGTGGTGATGGAGAGGGTGTCACGAATTTATGGAAGGAGAGGAGGGAGATTACTTGGTTTCTTGCTTGCTTGGGGTTCATGGAAATGATAAGGAGTTTGATGGTGGTTATTGATTATTGGGTGTTTGATGATTGATGATGGCACATGATTCTTGAACTAGAAAGAGGGATGGGGACGACGGGAGAAAGAAAGAGATAAGGAGAGTGGGTTATGCGTGGATGATGGTGAGATAAGGTGTTTTGTCTTGGTCTTTTATGAGATAGGAAGAAATGGGTGGCTGAGGGAGCACCCTTATCCTCTAAGCCACGGATAAGGTGGCCCCACATGGTTATTTTTTTTCCAGATTTTTGATGAGGTAATCGATTACTCATCCCAAGTAATCGATTACTCCTTTGATGCAACATTTTCTAGTGTTTCTGACAGAAGGCAAGTAATCGATTAATTCACCTAAAATAATCGATTACTTCACAAGATACTCGATTACTTACATGAGTTAATCGATTATCATTGCTGCAACATTTAAGTGTTTTCACCAGAGGCCTAATAATCGATTAACTCCTACAGAATAATCGATTACTCTAATGAAAACTCCTATTTGGCCAATTCTAACTCTAAGACACTACACTCAACTCCTACCCATGATTTTCATATGGTTTTTATCATAGATTCTAGCTTAGGTTTTCCTAATTAACTTGGAATTAAATTTTGGGATGTTACAATTCTCCCCCACTTATTGGAATTTCGTCCCCGAAATTCCGCTCAAAATCCTTAATTGGAGGACCATCCCGGAAAAGGTTTTCTAAGCTAAGCAACTTACTTACCTTAGTTCTACTCCCCCACTTGGGATTGGCATACCATTCCGCATGTATACGCCATTAGACTCTTGGACTCGTTGAAGAGTACCGACAATGGTTTGATTTGATTAGTCTCGACGTGGAGACTATATCAGGTTTGCTAAAGCTTACTCTGCTCTCGATTAACTATTTCAGGAGTCCCTCTAGCAAGACTCCCAAAGGATTCTTGGATTCTAAACTCAGGTTTGACTTCACAAGAAAGTTGGGGATGATTCCTAAGATCAAATGAGTTCCTTTCGAAATTCTACTTCGAAGGTTTGGAAATGGTTCTATTCTTCCCTACACACTAATACCCGCTTAGGCTGACTTTAATCTACCTCTAAAACCTACCACTTATATCCTATTCCTAGACCCTAATCAACCACATTCAACAATCAAACAAACATAAATCACATAGATATCATTCAAATATACACAACAACAATCCACAACATCACATATCTCAAACCTAAACACAACTCAACTTGGCTTCCTCCCTAACTACTCCTAGTCTAGCTTAGGGCTGACACTTACATCTACAAATACATTCACAAATATCATCACATATATTAAAAGCATTTACAAAAGGTTTTTGCATAGCTTGCAACCAAAATTCATTCTATAAATTCAATTTCCCATGGTTTTTAAAGAATTGGAAGATATCGTCCCTGAACATAATAGAACATTATGGTAAATTCTCAAGTCAATCAGAGTTCATTAGGTTCACTTTTGACCCTACGACCGCTTGTAAAAGATTTGTAATGGTCGGGGTGAACCTATGTCAAATTCACTTAAAAATTAGTAGGCAAACTCTAATTGGCCTCAAAATTTGGTGGGACAACACCTAAACTTAGTCCAAGGTTGTGTAAGATTGTCAAACCGATTAGAGCACATTAAATTTATTTTTGTTTGAGATACTATCTTGCTCCAATTGGTTTAACATGTTACACTAAATAAAGATTCAACCTTACGGGGCTTATATTAATTCTTCCAAGTCAAACAAAATCCTATACCCAAAAACTTAGCTTTCCCTTTATACAAAAACCCTGAGTACCCCAAAACACTTAACCACAAACACATACGTCTTTAAAACCTTTGGTTTGAAAAATCACTAAGTATGGGGATTCAAGATTTAAGAAAAGGATCCCATACAAGTGGAAACGTTTAGAAACAAGGTTACATTTATGAAAACAAAATTCTTTTGCAAATTAGGTTCCTCTCTTGATGAGGAAACCAATTGTTTCATTTTGAAAATTCAATAAAACTTTTAATCATGCACCTTACCATGAAGAGCTACCTTCATCTAATTTCATAATATCCTAGATGAAGGAGTGACATATCACTCGAGATGGATAAACTCGAAGAAAGAGGGAATATGCCTTGGACTTGAAAAATTTAGTTTTTAATTCGTCTTCAAAAGTTAAAACAATTATATTCCCTTTTTATCTCAAGTTTAAAAATCGAGTCTTCATTCCGAATTGATTTGAGTCACATAATAAGCGTTCCTTTTTTATCGATGCGTGACTTGGTTAGAAAGTTCACCACTCGATCACTTAGAAATCCTTTCTTTTCTTACTAGTTCTTGAAAATTTGTTGTGCGACCTCACGATCCATTTAGAATGATTGTAGTTCGGTGCAGGCTTTTGAAATTCATTTTAAACACTCACATAATAAAACAAGCGTTTATCACAACATCCACTCACAAGCATTTAAACAAAATTTTCACTTTACACATAAAAATATCAAGCACACATATCAATCGAGCATACACAAACAAAATTCAATTTCATCAAGAACACAATTTTCAAAAACAACACTTTTAGTCAATGCTTAGTGGAAAGTAATTTGGGACTTCACATAAAGAGGGCAATTGAAAAGTTGTAAATCCCAAATTATTTTGAAAACATGTTCGAAAGTTTAGGTTTACTTCCACATAACCAAGACTTTTTCATATACACCTATGCACTACCAATGATGTAGTCAAAAGTGAGGTAAGAACTTCTACGTTGAATTTTAACTCCATCCTCGATTAAATAAATCTCTTTTCGTTACAAAGTTTTATTATAATAGCTCGGGGTTCAAGTTCAATCATGAGAAGCTTCACTTAACTTTCGATTAATATTAAAGTCACCGGAATCAAATTAGTGGTGGAATCAACTGCGAGTTCAACAGAAATGTTTTTTTTTTGTTTTTATGGATTTTAGTCTAACCGATGTAAACTGAGTCACTCGGATAGATTAAAATCGAGGTAGTAAGTCATTTTGATTTCTCATGGTTCCACTTCTAATTTCTTGTCCGCTTACTTTAACACTTACACTTACATCACATATAAGCATATTTCGAGAATCCTTTTGATTGGATTCAAACCATTTCTCAATTTGGGCAAGAAGTTCGTTTTTATTTGTAATTCAAATTAATACGAGTCAGTGGTTTAAATCCGATCTATTAGGTCCCGATGCCTATATTCATTTGATGCCACAATCGCTTGAATCCAGTTTAGTTACATAACCGCTTAATAATTTAGTAGAAACCATATTTTTCATTTCTCTTAAATACTAATCGAATCAACGTGACCTTAATCACTTGGTTGGATTAGTATTCAAGATTCATAATTTATTTATTCCATGCGGTTCCATTTCTAATCCCGGTTCAATTACTTTGACACCAAATTACTCAACAAACAGACATTAAGACCACACACAAAGCACTTAGCAAAGCAAACGTACATAAAGGAATTAACACCTAAGTTTTATACACAGGAGATCCATTACTAATTACCGATGATGTACAAACTCCTAGATTTCGACAACATCACCTCCCGATAAATGCAACATCGGATTGGCCAATTCCAACACTACATTTTATTAGTGGTGATAGCCTTTGTTATCCAGTTTAAGTTTCTGTACTTCATTATTAATTAGTAAGATTTCCTTTGTAAGAAACTTTAATCTTTAATTAACTTTAGACTTGGAATTTGCATCCTTTAAACAAGAATCGATTTGCACCTTTGAAGTTTTCCGCTTACAAACGTGCCACACTTATAGGATGTAATTCTTTGAATCCCTAAGGGATCCTACTTAGGTTCCCAAAGAATCACATTCTATTCTCCTTTATTATCAAACATTTGCACAAATCACCAAATATTAAAATTTTCCTTAAAAGGGTCTCACCTCTTGAGAAGAAGCTTGAGATGAGAGTGTTCGCAGCGAAATCGGGACCACTTTCCCTCAGGTCGGAAGGAAGGAACTGCTCTGATACCATTAATGTAACACCCAGCTTTTATTTAAAAATATCACTCAAAAAGTTTAATAATTAAAATGGAGAACTTAAAAGTTCCTTTTCATAAATCAAATTTACATATGAAAATGGGTATTTCAATTACAATATGGGTAGCACAAACAAATAAAGTTTTCCTTCTTTCCAATTCTTCCACTGCGACACTCTGATCCTCAAGCTCCTTGACTTTCACCTAAAATGTTAACCACATAAGGGTGAGATCTTTTCACAACACATTGAATTAGAAGATAGTAAAAAGCACATAATAGCAACTTAAGCATCATAATCAAATCAAGCTATGAATAACAAAATGCTTCCCATTTAACAAATTATTCAGTAACAACACATTTTCCATTTATTCTGTACATCACCTCAAGCCAGAGGTCAATGAAACAAACTTAATCATCATAATTCATTTTTTTTGTTTTCTTTTCTTCATTTCATTATTAAGATGAACCTCATTTCATTGTACTTCACCTCCACACCGGAAGGTACCTCATACAATTTGGCCTATGGGTACTTCACCTCCACACCGGAAGGTACCTCATACCATCATACTTCACCTCCACACCGGAAGGTACCTCATACAATTTGGCCTAAAATATATTCCTTAATTAAGTTATGTGCCCCTCAGGTCAGAGGTCAGCCCCATTTTTACTTTATTTCATTTTGTGTCCCTCAGGTCAGAGGTCAACACTTAAACATATTAATTCATTTTGTGTCCCTCAGGTCAGAGGTCAACACTCTATCGTACTTCACCTCCACGCAGGAAGGTACCTCATACACTTGGCCTATGGGTACTTTGTAACATCCCGAATTTTAAACCCAAGCATAATTGAATTAATAATAATTTGGGATAATTGAAATAATAATAATAAACCATAAATAAGTATTCAAAAGAAGTATTTTAGCATTGGAAAAGAATAATAATAAAGACAAGTAGGTTAGAAAAGAAAGGAGTGTTAAATTGAAGTTAGGAACAGGTCAAAAAAATAGATAATTCGGTACTAAAACATAACATAGGGTAGAAAATCAAAATAAAAGATTTAAGACTCAAAACAAAATTCCCACCGTTGGATATGAAGGTATGATTTTTAGGAAGTTGCTCGTCAAATTTGAGCAAGATCCAACGGTGAACGAAGAAGTTATGGCTATTTGAAGTTGGGAGAAAATAGCTGAAAAATAGAAAAATGAAGTAGTAGTATTTGAGGATTTCGCTTAAGCGAAAATTATTTAGCTTAAGCGAAAATGTCACAGAATCAACACCTCAAGAGCTCGCTTAAGCGAAATAGGTTCCATGGCATCACTGTAAGGGCTTCGCATAAGCGAAAATGCTTCGCTTAAGCGAAAATTCTGCAATCTGCAAAAATAAAAAGGTATTTGGGGGTCATTCAACCCCCAAAACCCCCATTCGTCCCCCTCCTTCTTCAACTTCGACCCTCCTCTCTCTCCTCCGACCTCCACCGCCGGAACCGCCCCGGGCCGCCTCCACCTTGGCCTCTCCTTCAACCTGTCTCTCTCTCTCCTCCCTCGAGTTCTCTCTCTCACAGCCGCTCCCTCTCCTCTCTTGGTTTTCTCCCTCTCCTCACGCCGGTCTCTCTCTCTCTCCGCCGCAGCTACGAAGCATCGCCGCCACCAGCCACCAACACCGCCTCCATCTCTCTCCCTCTCTCGGTCCCTTGCGTTCTCTCTCTCTTGTCTCGGTTTCTCTCTCCGTTAGCCGCTGCAGTCGGCGCCGCCTCGCGACTCCCATCCTTCTTGGTTACGGATCTGCCATCGCCGCCGCCACATAGGTGTTATGGTCTTCAATGGGTAGCTGCTGCCATGGTGGATCTAGTTTTGCTGCCTCCTCATCGCGTCGGTGACTGCCACAGTCACGGTGAGAAGTCGCCCTTGCCGTTACCGTCACTGTTACCGCGAACCAAAATCGTATTTGAGGGTATATTTCTAACACCTTTTTAACCGCTCTATGTTGTATTTTAATTTTAATATTAATACTAATTTTAATGTTAGGGGTGGAGATAATATAGTGTTAAATTGTTTTAGTACGTGATTATTATTTTGAAAAATGAATTGTACTATGAATTAGTGTTCATCTTAGTTAAAGTATTATTTTTAATGATTTTAATTAGTTACTTTGATTTGGGATAATATCAGATTAAATGTTATGTCAAATAAATTGTTTTAAAGAGTACTTTAGTTAAACGTGTAGGGTCCCTAAGTAAGTGAGCTGTCGTTTAGCTTAGTGGAATTGTCCCTAGGCTAAACAATATCTCAGTTAATTAGGAACCTCATATATTTGGCGTAACGTGAATCCGAGATAGGGCGTTGAACATTAATTTCAAACTGAAGGAAAGTGTAATTGTTTTAAGATTATAATGGCGACTTGGACTTATTTTTGAATTGAGCATACTTCCTTTTAGTTCGGAATTAATAAGTGTCAAGTTACGCAATTGATTTTGTAACTTAAAACAAAAACTACTTTACTTTAATGTATTTCTGACGAATATGCTACTTTTGAAAGTTAGCGTACTTTTAACAAAAAGATCTAATATTTTATTGAGAAAGCAATAGTCTTAAGTTTAAATTTCTATTTGACCTTGACTTACGAATTTTAGTTAAATGCTTTTCAATAAGAAACTACACTATTTTATTGAGAAAACAACGATTTTAATTTAAAATCCTATGTTATTTTGGTTTGTAAATTATAATTAAATGATTTGGTAAACTTACGAAATACTCTACTTTGAAATATGTTAATTATACATTGAAATTTCAAACTGAGTCGCTTCTGGCGCAATGAATTGATTTCTATTTGATTTAATACTATAGTCAGACGACGAAGGATTTTGGGAACCGCTGTGATGCGAACAACAAACCGCGTAGCGTCGTGAGCCGGAACAGGATAGCCCAGTCGTGCCTCGAAACAGGTTCTGGTAGAACCCCAAGGTAAGGGGTTTATTGCCGCACAGTGGTTGTGTAACTAGTATGTGTGCGCGTGTTGAGATTAATTGGTTTGTGTAGTTGATATTAGGAATTGATAATTATGAATTTATGATTTATTGTGCTAAGTGATTAATTGATATATATGTCCTGATAATTGTGTTGTGAACTGCTAAATGCTAATTGAGGCCATGAATTAGGTGTAATTGTTGAAAATATAAGAATGATATGTATGTGCTAAATTATGTGAATTAATTGGATAATGACTTGTATTATAATGTAATTATTAAATATATTGAATGGTGTATGTATGTTGTACTTAGAGATTGATTGAAAACGGAAAGGAGTGAACGGAGGAGTGAGCTTTGAATTTGATAGGAAGACATAGATAAAGACTTAAGGGAAATAAATTGGGGAAAATAGGAAGTGTATTGAGAAAATGATAGTGAGTAACTATATGGGAATAGATTAGTTGGTGTAGAAGAGGAAAAGAGGAAAATGAGAGTAGAAGGAAAAGGTGTTAGGCGAGGGCGGACTAAAATTGATAAAAAGAATGAATAATGAAAAAGGGAACTCCTAGCGCTCAGTACCGTACGGCTGGCTGGGGCTGGACTACCTAATGAAACATGGAATTGAAAAAGAATAAAAAGAAAAGAAAAAGAGAATATTGGTATGCGATTTGGATCCTGTAAGACACGCGGTGGGATGCAATAAGTCGGGTGCGCAACACCTGCAATAAGCCGCTGGCTGGAACGTGTGCAAGGGTTGAGTTAGACGTGCGGCCTTTGGGGATCCGTACGCATCGGTAAGTCGTATCCTCTGAAAGACTGGGGAACGCGGTGGCAAACTCGCATAGCCAAGGATTTTGTGGCATTCTGGCCGTGTAAGACACGCTCTCGGGTGCAGGAAACGTAAGCCGCCTTGACAGAGTGCGCAGTGGTTGAGTTAGACGTGCGGCCTTTGGGGATCCGTACGCATCCGTAAGACATATCCTCTGAAAGACTGGGGAACGCAATTGTGAAACCACAAAGATCCCGAAAAAGTAAAAAGAAAGGAAAAGAATGAAATGAAAAGAAATAAAAAGAAGAGAGTTGAGAAGGTGATGAATGAGATGAAGAAATGAGAGATAGAGATTAGAATTAGTCAACTGGAGAAAAATAGGAAGAATGTGAGTAAAAAGGAGAAGTGGAAGAAGAATTGAGAATTTAAGTTTAGGTGAGGGTAGAAAGCTGAGTGAACGGAAATAGAATAGGAATTGACATTAATTAGGAAATGTGAATCATTGGAGATGTTTGTGTTTGCAGTGGATAGGTGATTGGGCGTGATATATTTGCATTATTTGGTTAATTGCTAATTGTGTATGACTTGACATGTATTATGCATTACTAGTTCGTGCAATTCTCACCCTTACAACCACCACAGGTACAGGTCTGGAGCATAGCTGTTATTTGGGCCGAGCAGGAGCACACTTCCCCACGGGAAGTGTGAGTAATTTATTTTTACTTTGTGTTGAGTCGTACCGGGCCATATTTTGGAATACTATGTATTTCTAAGAATTTATTAATAAATGTATTTTAAATCTCAGGTGTATGTTGATGGCCCGGGTCCTATAGTTATTTCTTGAAAGACAAGTGTTTTCACCTTAGAATCTTATCCCGGGATATTGGGAGAAGAATTAGATTGTATATGTATAATTTATCTGGATGTCTGGTTGTTGTTGAAACTGTTTTGAGCAGGTTACAGGTCATAACTAAATTTTGGGAAAGTCGGAAAAACAGAGGAGACTCTGTCCGATTTTCCGGAAAAATTATAATAAGTATTTTAATTAAAAATAAATTTATAAATCCATATTTTCAAAATAGGTAAAATAAAATAGGTTGTTACATACTTCACCTCCACATAGGAAGGTACCTCATACCATTGCACTTCACCTCCACGCAGGAAGGTACCTCATACAATTTGGCCTGATGGTACTTCACCTCCACATAGGAAGGTACCTCATACCACCACATAGGCTATACTTGTAAATAGTAATATTTAAGCATAACGATGCACATAATCATAAACACACCATGCATTCATTTAATTTTATCCATAATCATTTCCTATATAAATTATCAAATCTTTCCGTTAATCGCCACCTCAAATCAGAGGCCAACGCATAAATTTCACATTCACACATAATCCCGATTCCACCCATATTTACAAATATACATACTTATCATCCCTTCCTAATCATCACATATCATTATAGCACCAACAATCATAACCATTTACCAAGTATTCACATATCATTTCACCTCCGTTGGTTAGCATTTAACAATTATCCACCCTTATCGTACATTTAACATCTCATTATACTTTTAGTTTACACATAATCCTTTCATTCCCATTTATACCTTTACCAGTTCATTCCATAACCATAACATAAAAATTCATTTATAAAATATCATTTACTCAAGTAGTGGTTTAGCAGGCTTTTATCAGACAGCAAATATCATCAATCAATTCGACATACTCAGGTATGCCTCAGAGTACTTAATATAAGTCAACTCCCTAGGGTTCTTCACTTCCTACAGTACCAACATTCATAAGGGATTTTTACCAAAATTAAATCAATTAAATAATTAAATTAAAACAAAGATACATTCAACATCCTTAAACCAAATCTATTTTGGTGCTATTTTACTACCCACAACCCAATTCAACTACTTAACCCAAGTCCTATTATATACCCCAACTATCCCTAACTCAAGGTGTGGAAAAGAGACTCCCCGTACCTCACACCCAAAGAGAGATGAGAAACCTTAAGTCTTAGTCTGGAGAGCCTATGGTTTGAATCTCCTAATCCTTGAATGATGGTTGAAATAGGAAGCAGAGCCTTGGTCTTCTTGTCCTTGAGGTGAGGAAGATTCCATATGATGATTTCCATAGCTTAGAAGATTGAAAATCAAAGAGTGGTGATGGAGAGGGTGTCACGAATTTATGGAAGGAGAGGAGGGAGATTAGTTGGTTTCTTGCTTGCTTGGGGTTCATGGAAATGATAAGGAGTTTGATGGTGGTTATTGATTATTGGGTGTTTGATGATTGATGATGGCTCATGATTCTTGAACTAGAAAGAGGGATGGGGACGATGGGAGAAAGAAAGAGATGAGGAGAGTGGGTTATGCGTGGATGATGGTGAGATAAGGTGTTTTGTCTTGGTCTTTTATGAGAGAGGAAGAAATGGGTGGCTGAGGGAGCACCCTTATCCTCTAAGCCACGGATAAGGTGGCCCCACACGGTTATTTTTTTTCCAGATTTTTGATGAGGTAATCGGTTACTCATCCCAAGTAATCGATTACTCCTTTGATGCAACATTTTCTAGTGTTTCTGACAGAAGGCAAGTAATCGATTAATTCACCTAAAATAATCGATTACTTCACAAGATAATCGATTACTTACATGAGTTAATCGATTATCATTGCTGCAACATTTAAGTGTTTTCATCAGAGGCCTAATAATCGATTAACTCCTACAGAATAATCGATTACTCTAATGAAAACTCCTATTTGGCCAATTCTAACTCTAAGACACTACACTCAACTCCTACCCATGATTTTCATATGGTTTTTATCATAGATTCTAGCTTAGGTTTTCCTAATTAACGTGGAATTAAATTTTGGGATGTTACACCTAGTCCAGTCCCCAAGCGACCCGCTTGAGAGTTCTATAAACAGCAATTGAGCCACACCCAATTACACCCAAGAACACCCCGCACACTACTAGGAACCTCCGTTTGCTAGGGGCCTCAAAATCACACAGTAGGTTCCTCACCCTACGACGTATCACACGTCCACTGAGGGATTCTCTCCCTAACCACTAAGGTTTCAATACAAGAATATGATAGTGATTACAATAGTATTGTGTGTTCTCAAAACACGGATACAACAGTATGCTCTTCTATGATAATGAAGTTTTTTCTTGAGAAGTTAAAGGGCCAACAAGGTTTGTTCTTCAAAATAGTATGAGCGTGAAAACCAGAAGTTGAAGAAGAAGAAGTGAACGTGAGTTTCAGAAAAGAATGAATGAATATCAGAGTTGTGATTGTTGGAGTGAATTTTCTAAAATACTTTTATAATTCAAAAAGATTCAAAATAAGTAAAACAAAAAAAAACAAAATAAAATAAGATTTTGAAATAAGTTTTAAAATCAAAACTAAATCAAAACGATTTACGAAATAAAATAAGGATTTGATTCTTAAAACGAAAAAGGAAATAATTCAAATTTAAAATCATTTTCGAATTTTATAAAATAAATCAGAATCTTATATATAAAAACAAATCAGGAAATAATCAAAATGATTCTGACACGTTTTTCAATAAAAACTGAAGTAATCGATTACTTTCTGAAGGTAATCGATTATTCCTTCAAAAATAGAAACTTTTAAATTCATTTGAAAAACAAGTAATTGATTAGACCAATAATAGTTAATCGATTACATCACCCCTGTTCAATATATGATGCAACTCATTTAATCGATTACTACTCATCAAATAATCGATTACTGAGCCTCTGATAATTATGTGATGCAACATCTGTAATCGATTACTACACAGCATGTAATCGATTACTGTGTCTCTGGAAAATATATGATGCGACAATTCTAATCGATTACTTAAGCCAGGTAATCGATTACTCTCATAAGAAAGTAATGGATTAGCAAAGTTCACTTAATCAATTACAAGCTCTCTGATTTTTGTATGATGCAACAAAGTTAATCGATTAACTCAAGCAAGTAATCGATTACTCCTTCTTGCATACATAAAAATATTCAGAGTTTTGTAACATCAGGTATTTTCACCAAAACTTAGATATAAAAACAACTTTTCATGAAAACACATTTTCTTCTCCTTTTTAAGAAAAACTCATTGGCCTTTTAAACTCTTTAAGAACAAGAACTTCATTACCTTACACATGTCCTAAGGGGAAAAGACTTCTAGGCTTTATCTTGCTTGAGTCTTCAATCTTGAAACTTGAAGATACTTGTGAGCTTGAATCTTGAGTTGGCTTGTTATCATCAAAACCTTAGCTTGATATTTGCTTGAATTCCATAAGAGAGTTTGAAGCAAGTCTTCCAACACTAGCTTTACTTCCAACACCTTCATCTTCTTGAAGCCTAATGGTTTTCTTGGTGGGGTATACAGATGCTATGTTTGATCTTTCAAAACACTTGAAATTTTTGATGTTTCTAGCCCTTGTTCCACTTGATATCTTAGCCACCTTGTTGGTCTCTTTGTTCTTGAAATGATTTCTTCCCCTAGGGGCTTTCTACTTGGCTACTAGATTTTCCACCTTCTTACTAAACCTCTCAGAAGTTTCCTTCCACATGTTTTGAAGGTTTGTAGTGAGTGCTTCACAAAACAGTTTTTGTTGAACCTCAAAGTCTTCCCCCATAGTCATAATTCAAAAAGATAAACTTGTTTTTGGGTTTTTCAAAATCAAATAGAGCCTTGGAACATATACATAAGTCATTAGCTTTGTGTGGAATTCCAAAGGACAAAAAGATAGCAACAGATTTGAGGCTCACGGTTTTAAAACAAAGAAAACAAACTTTAGCTACGGATTTTCTGAACAAACCCGAATTAGGGACCAAACAAATTTGTGACAAAGAAAGGCTCAAGCCTTCCATGGATAAAATGAACACCTAAAGACAGCGACGAAACAGCGACGGCAACAAAGAGACACTAAGGTTTAAAGAAAGATAACGACGAGAACAACCAAATCAGTCACGGTTTGATTGTAACACATCAAACAGCCATGGTTTTAGGTTGCACACAACAACTAACATTAGCGACAAGCAGACACAAACAGTCATGGTTTTGGTTTTGAATGCAACACATCAAAACTAGAACAGCCACAGTTAAATCCGCCACAAACAAGACAGCACAAACATAAACGAGACTAAACAAACGAAACAAAGGAAAGACTAAAAGGCCTTAGAGAAATTATGGCTCTTGATACCACTTGATAGCCTTCAGCCAAGAGGTCGTTGATTCCGAACATTTTCCTCTAAGGCAAAGACTCAAAAGCTATGACTTCTATGGAAATGTTCAAGTTTCACAGAAAGATCATATCGTTTTCAAGCCTATGGTTCTCAAACAAGATGAGAAATATGTGATGCAACAAGATAAGAAACAAGAGAAGAAAAAGACAATGAAACCGTATGGAAATAACATCAACTAAGAGAAAGACAAACAATCTAAAAACATAAGAATCTAAACAAATCCTAAGAAGGAAAAGGAATAGAACAATTACCTAAACAAGATAAGGGTGGCGCCACACTCTCAAGAGAGAGATATGCCAAGAGATCTCCACACAAGCATCACACTTGCTATGATCCATGTCTCAAGACCAAAGAGCATCACACTCAAAGGAACATGAACATGGTTTCACAAAGAAACACTTTTTTTTCACTCATCCCAGTCTAACCTATTTACAATGATTAGCAAGCCTATTTATAGGCTAAGATAACTTACAAATGAAGCCTAAGTCTAAGTGCATCATGAATAGCCTTTAATCCTAGTTATAACTTCAACTATCTTTCAAAAAATGGGAAAACCAAGAGGCATGAGGAAGTGTACCAATTTGCACTCTTAAAGCTTGTTGGAAATTACTCCTTTATTGTGATAAAGATGGAAAGGCGCATGGTTGAGTTAGATGACCATTCATGACACTTGAAGTCACCATAATGCTTCTTCGAAGTGTAACCGCCACATTAAATGATCACTTAGTTTATTGAATTGGTCACCATTGCATTTAATGCAACTTGAGTGATCATTAAGTCTTCATTTAACTTCCACTAAGAAAGCATTAAAGCCTTGATGGTTCCTTGCTCCAATATGGCCTTCAACACGTGGTCATTATGGACTTCAAGGGTTGATCTTCTTAGCTTCTTGCTTGCACTCCAAAGGAGGCTCTCCATCTTCCACTTGGCTTGAATCTTCAAGGGTGCACGCCTAGGCTTACACTTGTAGGACAACTAACAAGATTTAGCATAAGCATAAACATAAAAGCTTATGGGCAAACTCCTAAGACCTTATTACACACCAAAGCTTAATCATAAGCAAAGTTTAAACACAAATAATCAGAATAACTCTAAGGTTTTAGATCCAATCTTTCAAAAAGTCATCCTCATCCTTTTCTTGGTTAGGACTTGAAGTCCTCACCATGCTTGGTTTTGAAGGCTCTTGGGTTGTCCTTCATCACCACTACTGGACAACAAATCTCCTCATCAAATGATGTATCAAGTTCAACCAGACATCATGCATCTTAAAGTATTTGGTTGCTTATGCTTTGCTAGCACTTTGAGTATTAACAGGAGGAAGTTTTATCCAAGCGCTAGTAAATGCTTATATCTTGGCCATAAAGATGGAGTAAAGGGATTTGTTGTTCTGAATTTAGCCACTAGAAAGTTATTGGTCAGCGGAAATGCGATTGATGTGTGCGTAGCATACATATTATGTCCCTATTAATTTTCATTTTAATTAATACATAATCATGCATTTTATTATGATTTTAGCATGCATTTAAGTCATATTTCACTTGGAAAGGTTTTCTTGTGTTTTTGATGTGTAGATAATTATTTTGAGGATTAGAGCATTGGAAAATAAATTAATAAATCAAAGATATGTTAAGAGATTTTGTGAGCAAAAATCTAGAAAAAGATAGAGATTAAGGCATGTGAGAGGAAGGAGATTGCTATTGGCCTATTTAGCTATTTGGCCCAACACAAGGAGGAAGGAAAATCTATAAGAGGAGGAAGATAGAAACCCCGTAGCATAAAATAGTATAGTAGATATTAGAGTAGGATTAGAATTAGAGTTAGGATTATTTTATCTATCATAGACAAAAACAAATTAGAAAATAAGGATTCAAGGTTGCACAACCCACTCAAGGAAGAACTGGAAGGCGTTTCAAGACGGAAGAAATTCCTCATCTTTCATCTTTTGGTTATTTCTACCTTTTATCCCTTATTCTTATTTTTTGGTTTGCAATATGATTATGGTTGAGTAGTTTTCCGTTTTTAAGGATTAGGATTAGCCCATGGAGGCATTGACATGATATTTTGATATTTTTATCTTATTAATATTTATTTATTTTAGATTTAATTATGGTGTTCTTAATGCTTGTGATTGTGTCGGATCCCATAATTGCATGATCCCAGATGTTAAGGGAGGTACTGAAAGGTGAACCTTAGTATTATAATACATAATTAAACATAAGGTTTTAGATCACAAAAGTAGTTCTAATCCTTGAGAGGATTCAATGAATTATCAAAAACTTAATGGATTTAATGTACCCTAATTACCACGAAAGTAGGAATTAGGTCTCATTAGGTACGGTGCTAAGAGTCTGAAAGGAACTAGTATTCTACATTAGGATAATTCACCTTGAAGATAAATATAATTAGATAAGAGATATATATCTTTATTTGATTGTCAATGTTGATATGTGGTGAAACTAATCCTTAGAAGATTTAATTCTTATCTTATTTCATATCTTTAGATATATTTTATTTTTTTATTTTATTTTATATATCAATCCAATCTTTTATTTTATTTTTTCATATTTCTAATAGATTCGTTTAGCTAATCTATACTTATAATTAGTTGGTAATTAACAAACAAAATCCATGTGGAGACGATATCTTTTTATACTACTACTTGACATAACCCGTGCGGGCGTATTAGCGATATTCCATGAATCAATTTTTCCTTACAAATCACATCACACCTCACACCCTTGATCACAACCCTGTTATGATATTGCCCTAACCGTATTCCATATGATTTACAATCATTACATCTACCAACCACTGATTCATATGAGCACAATATTGTCTCTGATGATTCAGCTCTCCATCCTCACCTTCCTCTCAATTTGTTCCCTCACCTCAGTCTCATTCCTCTCCTCATATTGTTTAACCAATACCTACTTCCCCCATAGTGAACCTTAGAAGAAGTGATAGAGTTCATAAACCTCCCTCTTATTTGCAGTAGTATCATTGCAATCTAGTTAATAATATTGTTAGCAAACCCCTCACCTCACCTCATCCTATTTCTTCTTTCCTATCCTATGATAACCTTACTGACCAAAACAAATATGTTATACTCTCTATAACTTGTCATACTAAGCCTAGAACATATCATCAGTACATCACGCATGATTGTTGGAAAAAGGCAATCCAAGATGAACTCACTACTCTAGCTCAAACTAAAACTTGGATTCTCACTGCATTGCCTCCAAGGAAGGTCCCTATAGGCTGTAAATGGGTCTTCAAGATCAAGCATAAGGAAAATGGCAATATTGAGAGACATAAGGCTAGATTGTAGCTAAGGGCTACACACAAGTAGAGGGCATTTATTACAATGACAACTTCTCATTAGTGGTCAAGCTTATCACAGTCAGACTTCTTCATGCTTTAGCAGCCATAAATAATTGGTTCCTCAAGCAATTAGATGTCAATACAACATTCTTGCATGGAGATTTGGATGAATAGGTCTATATGTCATTGCCTCCTGGTCTGCAACTTGAATTTCCAGAGCAAGTCTGCAAGCTCCAGAACTCTCTTTATGGACTGAAACAAGCCAACAGGCAGTGATTTTCCAAATTATCCTTTTTCTTACTACAACATGGCTATGATCAGTCTAACAGTGATCATTCTCTCTGTCATAAAAATCCATGACTCATTCACAATTTTATTGGTTTTTGTGGATGATATCATTCTCTCAAGGACATACTTAGTTGAGATCGATCATATCAAAGCTACATTGCATGCTCTTTTTACCATCAAGGACCTTGGTGATCTGAAATTTTTCCTTAGGTTAGAAGTAGGGTAGCTAGAAGTAAGGCTGGATATTCCCTCAATCAGAGGAAATATACTCTTGGCATCCTTGAAGATGTTGGTTACTTAGCCTGCAAGCCATCTTCCATACCAATGGCTCCACAAACACATCTTCATCAGGATACAAGTCCACCTTACTCTGATCTTGCAGCTTATAGAAGGCTAGTGGGCAGGTTAATTTACTTAACCAACAGTGGGCCTTACATTTCATTTGTAGATCAGCAGCTTACATGTAACATCCTTACTTTAATTGGTTAATTTTAAGTTTTATTAAAATTTGTGTTTGAAAAATTCTTTCGAAAACTTGTTTCTTATAAAAGATTTTACGAAAATCCGGCAGAGTTTCCTCTATTTTTCGGACTTCCCAAAAATTTCTTCTTTTAAACTTGTCAGACCAGAATTATTTAAAAACTTAAAACTCAGTAGTTTAATTGCCAGATCAAAACCTAAAGCCCAAATAGTACAAGTTCAGGGCGTGCAACTACAACATATTCTAAATTACAAAACAACTGTCCACTCATAACAAATATGCATTCCACATAGTGGAATGTAATCCTGCTCGGTCATGACTCATGTAAGCTCCACTTCTGTACCTGCAAAATATAGCAAGAAGGGTAGCATTACACAGAACTTAGAAAGATAAATCCTATAAGAAGACATAGTAATAAACTAAGTCTACATTGTTATTAATCTACATTCTTATAAATATCCAAATATTTAATTTCTTATAGTTCTTTTTAGTTCTTCACTTATTCCTACATTCCTTTAATTTTTAATTCTTTATTCGTTTCTCACATTTCTTTTCATTCTTAGTTCCCTATTCATTTTCTCGCATTCATTCATTTATTTCCATTCTTTTCCTTTATATCTTTAGTGATGACAGTGACTATCGCCCGCCTGCCATCGAAACCATTATTTTATTTTAATTCTTTTCGTGATGACAGTGACTTCCGCCCGCCAGCCATCGAAACCATATTTTTTTTATTTCTTTTAGTGATGACAGTGACTTCCGCCCGCCTGCCATTGAAACCATATTTTCTTTTATTTCCTTTGGTGATGACAATGACTTCCGCCCGCCTGCCATCGAAACCATATTTTCTTTTATTTCTTTTAGTGATGACAGTGACTTCCGCCCGCCTGCCATCGAAACCATATTTTCTTTTATTTCTTTTAGTGATGACAGTGACTTCCGTCCGTCTGCCATCGAAACCATTCTTTTCTTTTATATCTTTTAATGATGACAGTGACTTCCGCCCGCTTGCCATCGAAACCATTCTTTTAAATCTTTTAGTGATGACAGTGACTTCCGCCCGCCTGCCATCGAAACCATCCTTTTCCTTTATTTATTTTAGTGATGACAATGACTTCCGCCCGCCTGCCATCGAAACCTTTATTTTCTTTTAATTCTTTTAGTGATGACAGTGACTATCGCCCGCCTGCCATCGAAACCATTATTTTCTTTTAATTCTTGTAGTGATTACAGTGACTTCCGCCCGCCTGTCATCGAAACCATTATTTTCTTTTAATTCTTTTAGTGATGACAGTGACTTCCGCCCGCCTGCCATCGAAACCATTATTTCTTTTTATTTCTTTTAGTGATGACAGTGACTTCCGCCCGCCTGCCATCGAATCCTTTCTTTTCTTTTATTATGACTGAGTCCAACAGACCATCAGTCGTTCTATTTCTTTCTTTCTTAATTATTTATCTTTTCTCTTATTTTTGTTTCTACTACTTATTCTCTTTTCTCTCATTCCTTTCCTTAGCGTCTTATTATCATTTTCCTTGTCTTCTTATATTTAAGTACTTCTCTTTACTAATTATTCTCATTTTTAACTACTCTACTTGGTTTGGTCATATACATTATATTTTAATTCTCGTTACTAGTTCTTGGTTATTTCGTTGTTTCCTCTATCTCACTATTACTTAACATATTATTCCAATTTCATTAACTCCATTTTATTTAACTACCCTATTAGCTTAACTTATCTTCCCTATTTTATTACACCATTCTATTTAACTTCCATAATAACGTCCTCTCTTTTCGTTTTATTATCTTTTCCCTAATTTCTTTTAGCGGTTTCCTATTTATATTTAAAATTTAGTTTATTATGTCGTTTCTATTTCTCTAATTCCATCAACTCTTAACTATGTCCACTCCGCACATACTTATTGTCTTTGCATTTTAACTCCTCTTTTACCTCACTTTTAGTTTAATAATTCTACTCTCTTCGCCTATTACAATTGCTCTTTATTCTCTCACTTTCACGTTTTCGTTGGTTTTTTTAACTTATCCCCTCGGTTTTATTTTATGTTTTTCTACGTTTTCATTCAATATTAACCAATTTAATATCCTAAGTACACTCATTCATTCCGGACCTTATCCTAAGCACATACATTCCATTCCCTAAGGTGGGGTTTCCATTAACAATTCTAATTACTCTATTACTTCAACGGGGACTACCCTAAGGTTTATGAACATACTTTTTAATTACCCTATTCTTAGTCACCACTATAGCATCCTAGAATTTACTCTCTAAGTAAAGGTAACACAACCCGTCTTACATCGGGCTTTTAAATAAAACCTGGTTTGCGGCTCGATCGGCGACGATAATGGCGTCGGTGTTGCTCCTCGTTAGCGAGAACGGTGGCGGTTAGATCCGGATCCGTAGTGAACACCAGTGACCCAAGGAGGTAGAGGCGTGGTCTTGGTCGCAGCTCACGGGGTGACCAGCGCCGGTGGTTTCTCCGATGGTGGATCGCCACTAAGGAGAGAGGGGGAGAGAGAGAGAGAGAGAACTCAAGGAGGAGAGAGAGTGCGGCTGAGAGGGGTAATGGAAAAGAGGGAAGTTTATGGCGGTGGTGATGGATCGTGGTGGTGGTGGCGGCGGTTCGTGGTGGTGGCGGTTCGGCCGGAGGGAGAAAAAGGAGAAAGATAAAGAGATCAAAAAGAGAGGGAAGAGGGAGAGAGAGAAAGAGCCGTATGGCTGGGGGAGGGTGGCGGCTCGTGGTGGCCGGAGGGGAAGGAGGAGAGTGGGAGGAGGAGGAGAGAGAGAGAGTGGGTCGTGAGAGAGAAAGGGAGGAGGAGTGGAGGGTTTAAGGAAGAAGAAGGGGGGAAAAGACGGTTCCCCCCCCCCCCCCAAAATCATGTTTTTACATCAGCTACAGACCACGAGCCTGGGCGCAGCCTCCCGTGTGCCTGGGCGCGCATCCTACTGTCCGGGGTCTGATGCGTTCGACTCGCGCGCCTGGGCGTGGGCTCCTCGCGCCTGGGCGTGAGTATGTTGACTTTGTGTTGACCGTGCTATAACTTCTTCGTTAACCGTCGGATCTTACTCAAATTTGGGGGCAAGCTTCCTAAAACCCTTATATTCATATCCAACAGTGGAATTTATGGTTTGAGATGTAAATCATTTATTCCTAATTTTTCTATTATTAAACATTTTCTAACACTAATCCTCTCATTTTATCCCTTAATTAAGACTTGTAATTATCATTCTATTTACCCAAACCTATTACTAGTCTAATTATATTTTTGATTAAAATTTGGGATGTTACATTACACAGTTCATGGAAAATCCCACTGTCGCTCATCACACAACCTCTATCAAGGTACTCAGATATCTCAAGGGGACTCCTGCCATGGGATTGTTCTTTCCAGCAAAATCAGAGATGCAATTAAAGGGTTAGAGTGACAATGATTGGGCATCTTGTCCAGATACCATGAGATCCATCACTGGATTATTTATATATCTAGGGTCCTTTCTTATTTCCTAGAAAACCAAGAAGCAGAAAATTGTCTCTAGAAGCTCTTTTGAAGCACAATATAGAGCTATGGCAAAGGCTACTTATGACAGTCAATGACTTACATATGTTTTGAACGATTTGCTTGTTCCATTTACTGCTCCAACTATATTATTCTGTGATAATCAATCAACCCTTCATATTGCTTCTAATCCTGTGTTTCATGAGAGGACTAAACACATTGAGGTGGTTTGTCATACTGTCAGAGAACAGTCATGTAGAGGGCTCATCAAGCTCTTTCCAATACCTTCATCCGTTTAATCGGCTGATGCCTTCACCAAGCCTCTCAATCCCATGTACTATAGGGATATCCATCTCAAGTTTGGCCTCCATGACATCGGCGCCCCAGCTTGCAAGGGGCTGTTAGCACTAAAGCAAAATTGTGATGCAAAGCAACAAGTGGAAGCTGACGGCATCGATAACGAGTTAAGTGTATGATTAACCAGTTACATGGACAATTTAGTTAGTTATTTAACTGACTCCAGGAAAGTTGTTAAGTTAACTATTAGATATAGCTTAGCTGTCATTCGGTGGAAGCTTCCTTTAGCTTCCATTGATTAGTAAGATATATAAATTAACTTGTTGTAATGATTAGTTTAATGAAAATCATTTCAACGTTTACATCAAATAATCTCTTAATTCCTTAGTTTCTTTTTGTTAGATCTAGTGAGAATGTTTTGATAATGACAAATATTTTGAACAAGCTACAAATGTTTTGATCAAGTTCAAGTCATAGAGAAGCTCACCAAAGTTCAACAAGATCAACAAACAACAATGATGAAGAGAGAACAAACTCATGAAGATTCAAGTTGTGTATTGTATTGTAATATCTTTAATTTGAGTCTTAGAGTTTGATGAGTTTGGGTAGAGTTATTAGAGGGTAGTGAATCTCTATCAAGTGCATGATTATATTATAATTTGAGTATTCACTTAACCTAAAATCAATAGGTGGCTTAAAGGTTTGAAAGAAAAGGTTTAGATTTGAGAAAACAAGTTTTTGATGAAGTTTTGAAAATCATAATCGATTATAATAAAGTCATAATCGATTACCAAATGTCTAATCAGGTAATAATCGATTATGAGGACTGAATAATCGATTATCTAGTTTTAAAAAGGCATAATCGATTATGAGGGTTGCTTAATCGATTATGACCTGCTATACTGGTTTTTAAAAATACGTTCTTCACTTCTCAAAATCAGTTTTTAAGTTTCCTAACTTTTGGATATTCTATATAAACCTTTTCCTAACCTTTGTGAATCATTAGAACAAATCAATTTCATTTTCATATCATTTTCTAAAAAGATCAAAAGCCATATTATTCTATTTTCTCTCAACTTTCTCTCTCAAGATCAAAGCTTTCATTTTCACATTCTTTGATCAAGAATCTTTGAATCTCATGTGTTGATATTTTCATAGTTCTTGAAAGAGATTCATAGGATTGTTATTGTTTTCTATTGGGTTGTAAATAATTGCAAGGAGACAAACATTCTACAACAAAGGAAGTCTTGGTGGTTGTTCATCAAGCAAATTGTCTTGGAAGTCTTGTTGTGTTAACAAGCAAATTGGAAGTCTTGTTGTGAGGAATCAACAAGCAATTGGAACACTTGTTGTGGGGTTATCAACAAGCAAGGGAAGAAGGTTAGATTAGATTTCAATAGGATTGCAAGACAAGAGTGAGGTATCTCTTGGAGGCTATCAAGAAGGGAGTCTTGAGAGACATTTACTTGTAATTTGAGAATTCTAATTCCTGTAGTGAAGAATCTATCTTGGTTGAAGAGGGGACTGGATGTAGCTCACGGTGGTTGTGAGTGAACCAGGATAAATCACTGTGCAGTATCTCTATTCCCTTAACTCTTTACATTCTTGTCATTTCATATTGTTCTTGGTTGAAAACCTAGAAAAGTTTGATTTTCATAATTGAATGAATTAGCTTTTAATTGTGTAAATTGAATTGGGGAAAATCATTTTCATAACCTAGGTAATCAATAAGAATATTGGTGTTAATCTATTCCGCTTAATCTCTGATCTTATGTGTTGATTGATTGATTTTCATATTTGATTGAAAAAGTGATTTTTCAGTTTTTCCAAATTATAATCGATTATCTGGACTTCATAATCGATTATCATAGAGTTGCTGTCAGATGATAATCGATTAAGCACTGTTCATAATCGATTATGATTTTCAGAAATTGTGAAAATTGTTCGTTTTAATTGTTTCGTTTTGATTCGTTCGAAAATCTTTTAAGGTTTCTAGGTGTTCTCCTAGTGTTCCTTAGTTAATTCACCCACCGATTGTAGTTACTTACACTTTTCCTCTTCAATTTTCTTCTTAGATAAATGAACTACAAATTCAGCATTCACTCATCAAACTCAATTTCTTACGGGCATTGTTTTACTCATTTAATGCGCCACGTTTGATTATCATTAACGTTCGTTAAAGGCTTGGACAACTTAGGACTAACGTGCATAACGTTTTACAGATCCAGGGACTTAAAAACATTTTTCATAATTCTAGAAACCAAAGTGAATATCAGTGTAAATTCGGGGACGAAGGTAATAGTTTAGTTGTATTACTTCTAAAAAGGCTCAATTGATAAAAATAAAATAGGAATTGATTAATTAAAAAAAAATCAGAACCTTCTATTTGTTTAGGATCAACTTTGTGGATGATCCAAAATAAAATTACAAAATTAAAAAACAATCAAAAATGATTTTTTTTTTCTAATTGCTTTGATTTGGGCTTGGGAAAAACGGAATAGATTTCGGATTCAATAATAAAATCGAATTGAATTAAACTATATCACATATAATACATTTAATAAATACTCTCCATTCATTTGTATTACTTTAATTTAAAAGTCATCAATCATAAATGATGAATGATGGATAATGCATTGATGATATAAAAAACTTTACACCATCAATGCATTAACCATTTTCTCACTCTAAAATTTAACCAAATCTTAAATAAAAACACGATTTCAGATAACACTAAGAACTAAAATCACGTACTTAAAAAAAAAAAAAAAACTAAAATCAAAATAAACGAGTTAAAATTTTGAATATTTTCTTTAAATAGTTAAACTATTCAACCTCATCCAAGTTTGTTTTTTTTACCAAACGATGGTAAATCGAAAAGCTCCATATCAGGAAAAAAAAAATACCAACATGCAGCATCTCGGTAACAACAAACATCGTTGTTAATTCCTTTACCTTCACCCAAGTATTTAATCCCATTAAAGCCAAAACGTTTTGTAAATGTAGGAACTAAATAAAATAAAAAATTTAAGAACTACTCCATCTGTTCCTAAATATAAAGCTTTTTTGGAAGATTTATGTTAATTAAGAAAGTGGAATAATTTAGTTAATTATATTGGAAATGTGAACTTTTGATATGCAATTTCAAAATTACCCCTATTAATATTATTGGGAATCTAAAAAGTGTTAAATAAATAGAGGTGTTTGTGGAAAAAATAATTAATGATCATTGAAAATTGGTATGAGGCTTTATAAATGAGGACAAAATAAAAGTGTCAAAAGAGCTTTATATTTAGGGATAAATGAAGTAATTTTAAAGGAATCAATATTTACAAAAACTCATTTTTTTTGTTGTCTATCCGATTCCCCAAGTAATACTTAGGTACATCCGCATCCAACCCGGGTCGCGTGTCTGGCTATGACATGTGAGTCTCGCGAAATGAATTTTCTGCATCCATAAGAAATCAAACCCGAAATCTTACTTAAACGAGATCGAACCGCTTAATACTCGTCCCAACCCATATCAATTTACAAGAATCATTTTGATATTTATTCGCTATATGAATTACTCTATCCATTTCATATATATGCAGTGTATTTTAAGGTTATGTAGGGTTTTAAGAAATTGTTAAATGATGTAAGTATTTGTTGTATTTTGATTATAATGCCCCTATATAATCATTATTGAAGAGAGAGAAACGTAATAGAAGTGAAAAAGAGAATGTAATAAATAGATGTATGTTTGAAAAAATAGCATTAATTATGTAATAAAACATAGTACAAATGTTAAAACAACGTTACATAAAAAAAAATGGAGGGAATAGTATTTAAGCATTAATTAATGCCTTAACCATACTGGTGTACATTATGCTCCCGATTCCCAGCATTAAAAAAACACATAGTCACACCTCAAGTATTCAATTGTGATGGCCCACCTTAACATTAAACAAAATTTACTTGAACTGTGAAGATATCCCTAATTATGTGCTGCCTTACTTCCCTGCAGTCCCAACTCGTGGTCATATTTTAATCCAAAAAATACAAACAAATGATTCCCTCGCTTTCATCAAGCATATACTTTGCGCCACAAATTTAGGTGAGTGGCATGCTCGATTTCTTAAGTAATTCCCCTATAAGTATTAAAAATACTAGATTAAGATAAGTATCAATTCTTTAATAGATAGACCAAGGCATTTTCAAAATTTTGCACTGTCAGTTGGCCAATGATGTTGATACCTGGACTAACACGAATTTTGCACTGTTACGTTGTTATACCAACGATGGTATTATTAAGAGATTAAATAATATTTCATGTATGTACAAGAGGAAGTCACGGACAATCGATCATCACATAGATCAGCACAAGAATATGAAGCTCATCATTTAATACAAGCAAAACAACAGATTAGTACTAAATATTTAAATAATACGCGTATATTGAACAAGTCTTATAGATAACCAGTCCCAATCGCCAAATTCAGCTTATCATCGTTGGATAATGTAGACAAATAGAAATTAATGACAAGACTTGAAAGAAATTTGCACCGTTATTGTTATTTAATTCAATTACACCAAGAAACCACAACTTTAGAACAAATAATATAAACAACAATACCACTTGTTGGCCGCACCAAGTTATTGTTCTTGCCCTATATTCACTTGTACAACCAGCGGTATATGTTGGTACAGAATGAAGAATTCAACATGAATTGCTAAAAAACAATGTAATATGTACTATCACCAGCGATAACTTTTTAGACAATCATAGATTTTATAACTCATAGTACTAATACTGTGTTTTATAAAACCAAAATTGATCCAAAGTTATCACTCGTAGGTAGTAGGGAATATTTCAGATTAAGAAATAATCATATACATACTTAACTTAATGATTGATCAACCTACAAATAGACCTATATCACAAAAGAAGTGACATGTGCCACTTATGGTTAACAAGTGTGACATGTCATTTTTTATGATGTAAACTTGTTTGTAGCTTGATTTTATAGGTCTATTTATCGTAATTTTACCATTATTTAAAGTCCTGAAGTGAAAGGGACATTAGTAGCCGGTAACCACGAGTTACCAGCAATGAAGTTCCCAACTGTGAACGGTGTGGCCTGAGATGCACTAGTAAGAACATGGTAACCCTTCCATGTCACCCGATTCGCGGTGGATGAACCTGGACCCGTGTTTGCATACTCAGCATAGTACAAAGTATCCAAGGCAAAATTGCCACTCCATTGCAGCCAACCTGCTGGGTTAATCAAACTATCAAGGAATGTTTTCATGAACACTGTTCTCGAATATTTTTGCCATGGCCTCCCAAGATATGACTTAACAGAGCTAGAGCTAAAACCTGAGGCACCTGTGACCTTAGAATTGTGAATGATAATTCCAGTGTTTTGGTTCGGATCGGTTCGACCTTGGGCTGTAACGGTTATGGTCTTTTGAGGTGGGTTTCTTGCATAAATGTTGCAGTTTTGCAAAACAACAGCTGCATTACCGAAGATGAAATCAACAGTACCATAGATGTCACACTCTCTGTAAAATTGCCTCTCTGAATGAACATATAGTGTGTCTTGATAGCCTTCAAAGCCACATCTGTAGAATACTGATAGATCTGAGCCAGAACGTAGTGCCACGGCTTGGTGATTTGTTGCTCCTGCTGTGTTTCTAAATGTGATGTCTTGTGCAATAAATCCATCCCCAACAGCAGCTGGAAAAGATAAAAAAGAACAGAGAATAGTTGATTTCTAATTTCTTTGGTTTTATAAATCCAACCATCACAAGATATCAATGAGGAATCTAAACTTCAAATAATACATTATTGTATTCTAAGTTTATCAAAAACATAATATATATAATGTATTCTTAAATGCTGTACCATTTAATTAGTAGCCTACCTCACAAGATAGATGTAAACATTATTCTACCTTTTACAAATTGATATAGTAGATCGTTACTATTTTTGGGTAACCACTCTAAATTTCATATTCTAGTTTGAGAAAGCTTTGGTACGGAAACTGTGAGATCATACCTTTGATTTGGAATAAAGACGATGAATGCAATTCTTTTCTTGCTACAATTCAAGAATATGAATGAGAGTAGTACTGGCACGTTACCCGGACTTAATTAATATGTGGTCTAATGTCAAAAAAAAATATATAATAAGATTTTGTTGAATTCAGTTTAAAAATTGAAGATAATGAACTTTGAAAAAAGAATTTTGTATTGGAAAAATTAAATTGATGATTTAGTTTTATCATATATATTTATTTTTTATTTTTTTAAAATTTTCATCTTCAATTTTTTTAAAACTGGGATTATATATGCAAACCAACTATGATATTCTAGAAGGCATGACTTACTGCTCTCTGCTTGTTAAACTTGACACGTCTCATTCTTTATCTTTGTAAGTCTAGTTCAATATGTGTGCTCAAATTTCAATTTTCATCCACTGAATTAACTCAGAAATCAAAGTTGCAGCGCGAAAAATACATTTAAGAATATTCTACCTAGAAAATTTTAAGAATACTATATATTACTCCTTCCAATTCTTATTAACCGAATTACACATATCAAATATGATAAATTTATGAAAATATATTATCACATTATAATTTTATCCTATTAATTTATTTTTTTTAATTTACAGTCATTAATAAGCAAAAAAAAATACATAAATAATCATAACATCAATAAAAAAATAAAAAGTATGTAACTTGTAATTAAAATTAAAAAAAATTCTTAAAAAATTGTCTATATTTAAAGAAATCATGACAATGACAGCATAGCCAATACCGTTTAAATTCACGAACCTAGCATATAAATATATTTTTTTTAACAGAAGTTTAGTTTATGTGGGTAAGATTATAGGGTTCTTCAAGATCAGAGTACTCTTTACCGATCTTTTAGTATTATTTATAAAGATACTTATTAATTATTTACCAATAAAATTATTACATTGACAATAGAATTTGAATTAACCATTTTGTAGGTTATAAGTGAATTTATTAAATAACAACTGGATGAATACAATATATAATTATATAAAAAAAAATTAATAAGCAAAGAAAAAATTTCATTGAGAAAGTATTAGAGATACTCAACTCAAAAATACACCCAGTCTTAACACTGTATGCAACAAATATCGCTACTGTTGAACGCTTAATAAAAGTTCAACTCTTCTTGATTAAATTAATGAAATAATAGAAGCATGTACCACATTTCTTATACTGTTATATATTAGTCTAAATAACTTCCTGATCATGAAAAGTAAATAAAAGAATATTTTAAATAACCAAACGAATCCGGCACATCAAATTTTTTATGCAGCTTTCAAATTATTCGATAGCAACTCAATTATTAGTTAACTACAGATAAGCTGTCAATTAATTCATATGTTCTAAAATAATATAAAATCTGTCTGAAACTTTTGATGTGCAAATAATTTGACCATAGAAATATATAAGACAATATTACAAGGCTGTTGCCAATAGTGTGTTTTTGGTGTAGGGTGTTGGGATGTCTATTTGTAACTTCGTCTCATATTAACCGACTCGTAGTTAGCATAATTGCATGAAGTACTCTTTGTATTTTGTTTAATACACATCAGGCTTAAATATGATTTTTTTTTTCTTTTAAATTTAATGAGTGTTGATTTTAATTTCTATTTTTTTATTTTTTTTTTCATTATTCGATTTTCTAAAATTTTGATTTTAATGTCCGTTCATGATATATCAACACCAAAATGTTGCATGCATTATTAGATATTTTATTATTAGAGGCTAAAATCAAAATTTTATATATATATATATATATATATATATATATATATATATATATATAACAGTATTTGCTTACCAACAGTGGCGGATTTGAAGGTTGTGCTGCCACCTCCAACGCTTTTGCTACCGGTGATAATGGTCTTGCCAATACCATCTCCCACCAACATGATATTCTTTCCTTTTATCTCAACTTGTTCATTATATGTTCCTGCCTTCACGTATATAATATACCTCGAACTGCTACTCGTTGGTGCAGCAGCTACGGCTGCACCGACCGTTGTGTACTTTCCAGACCCGTCTTTCGCTACAACCACATTAGCCTTCGAAGCTGCTGAGGATGATTGCAACAGCCTCCGGTCACCGGGCTTGACCCAAGTTGGGAACCCATCTTTGGAACTTTGTGTTTGAGGTTGTTGGTTAGGAACCTTGTTCAAAGACAAGGTGTTGCTTAATAACTCAGTGATATTAACATCGGACACCACGGGCAATACACTTTGGTCTGAAACACCGAGGTCTTGGAACCCAGCTTTGCATGTCTCGAGGTTTGTTAGAGCAGTGCTGAGCCATGTTTGTGCATCAACTTGAGTGCACTTTGTGTTAGGGTCTAATGTTTTGTTGAGCCTTTGAATGGTGTACTCATAGAGCTCAACGCAATCAGCCCATGCAGCTCTTTCGTTCGCGTTCTGGCACTTAGGACCAAGAGAGTGAGTGCTTTCTTGGCCCTTCTGTGTGCGGTCTAACGCGAGCTGTAAGGAAACTTTGTAGAAATCAGATTTGTTTTTGATGGGTTTGTTGAAAGCATGGTTGGTCAAATAGTATTCACATGGTTTAGGGTAAGGGGTTTGGTTGCACCATGATTTGATGTCACTCAATGAGTAACTATGGACAATAGAGGAAAACAGAAAGGGAGCAATTAGAAGTGTTATTAGCAAGTGAAATGATGCCATAGTGATCAGGAGCTACCCTATGGCTCGATGAAATGATTTTGGATGGTGAAAACAAACTATAGAGAAGGGTTTTGAGATTTTGTTGTGAATTGGTGGGGTTTATGTCCTGAATGTGATGGCTTTATATAGAAGGAGATAAGAGTTTGTTGGATAATTAAACACGTAAGAAACTATGGGACTGCTCACCATGTCTTACTTTTCCTATTCATATTTGGATTTTTTTTTTCAAACTTTCTTTGCATGTTTCAGATTTTTGAACAAGCATCTTTTTAAATCATTTAATATGTAGCCTTTTTTTTTATATAGCGAAATGTAATCGTCATATGAGTCAATTTTTGTTCAAGGTGAAAAGCATATACGTGGATTACTTCTCAACAAACATTTTCTCCATGCATGCCCAAAATTTTGACTCCATTCATTCGTTCCATCTTATAAAGAAGGTAAAAATATGGAAAGTAAAAATATTAAAGAGACATGCATTTAATGGTTTGTCTAACATATCACTCAATTATCAAATAATTAATTTAATGTATTGTTGGGGTCTTTGTGCAGTGAGAACGAGGGATTGGTTCATGCATGTCATCTGTTATAAGGGTAGTGAGGGATGGTCGTTCAACCAGGTTTTGGCACGATGTGTGGGTTGGCTCTAGGTCCTTAAAGGAGTCTTTTCCTAGGCTTTTTTCAGTTGCACGCAACAGATAAAGATGTTTTGGTTTCCTCTATCTATTAGAGCGGGCTTGCCACGTGCTTGATGCTAGACCTTTAATTAACGCAGAAACCTTTTTACTTGGGAGGAGGAGGTCTTGGTCTCTTTGATGGAGCTTCTCAACATCTGTTCTTTGAATACTGGCATGTCTGATTTGTAGTATTGGATAGGTGGTGCACAAGGTGCTTTCTCAGTTCGGGTTGCTTATGCAGCTCTCTTTGAAAAGAAACAACTTTTGGATCCAACTTCTTCTTCCTCTATTATAGATTTCAGCATCAACAAGGTTTGGAACTCAGTTACTCCGATGAAGATTAGTGGCTTTGTTTGGAAGTTACTTCAAGAAAGACTCCCAACAAAAGACGCGCTGGAGAGACGTTCCCTTCTGCTTTCCTCTTCATCTTTATTGTGTGTCTGTTGTAATTATGAGAATGAATCTATTAATCATCTATTTTTGCATTGTTCGTTTACTCTTAATGTGTGGTGAGGTGTTTTGTGTTGGCTTGGGATAATCACAGCTTTCCCTAACTCCCCTAAGGAGTTTTTTGTGCAGTTTGATGGGCTATGCTTGGTACCTAAAGGTAGAAAATGTTGGCATCTCATTTGGATGATAGTGGTTTGGTCAATTTGGTTGATGAGGAATGAAGTGATTTCCCAAGGAAAAGGAGTAGCTTTTGTAACATCCCTAATTTAATTCCTAGTATAATTGATGTTGTGATAAGCTTAGAGTGAAGGAAATGATAATATTAAGTTAAAACTAGTGAATTGAAGACTTGTTTTAGAATTAAAAACATAGAACGTTAGGAAATTTAAAATAAAATATTTACAACTCAAAACTTTAATTCCACCGTTGGATATGAAGGTTAGTAGGTAGAGAAGCTTGCTTTCAAATTTGAGCAAGATCCAACGGGTAACGAAGAAGATATGTCGCTTTGAAGTGCAAAGTAATGAAGAACTAAGTTGGTTAATAGATTAACCAAGGGGTTAATCGATTAAGACTTGATCCATGGTAAAAATGAAAGGAGTTGAAATACACAAGTTAATCGATTAACCTGGGGGTTAATCGATTAATAAGACCTGATAACTGTTTTTGGCAAATTTACACAAGTTAATCGATTAACCATCGGATTAATCGATTAACACGCTTCAGCAGGGAAAAAATAAAAGCAAATTGAACTCACTCTTTCTTCTATTTCTCTTAGTTAGGGTTCAAGAGCACCACTCTTCTCCTTCTTGATCTTCATCAATAACAACAATAAACCATAGATTAAGAGCAAAAAATCATCACCACCCTCACAAAGTCAAGCTCCATCCTTCCCATCTCTTCCCCTCTCTCACGTATATCTCTCTCCCTCTTTTCCTCTTAAAATTTCAAACTTCCATCATGGAGGACCATCATCACTCAAGTTTCCTCCATTCCATGAGCAAATAGAGGGTCAAGCTCACTTACTTTCTCCCAAGAATACAAGGTAAGCTTCATTTCTACTCCTCTCTTTTGTAAGAAAATCGAACCACCTATCTTGAGGGACCCCATGCTCATGTTTTTCTCTATCTTATGGCTTGTAGAAAATCAAGCTCTCCTTTCCTTATTCTCACTACATTTGGTGGCTCCTTGGTTGAGGTTGCTAAGGGTTAGGGCACAAGGCTTAAGCTAGGATTTTGTGAAGGTTCTTCCGCTCTCTCTTTGGTAGAGGTAAGGAGTGAGTGTTACCTTGATTTAAGAATTAGTCCCTAATTAATGTTTAGTGGTTTGCTAAGAGTGTTTGATTAGTTTATGATAGAAACCCTAGGATATTAAATAATGATAATGTTATGACTATGAAAATAAGTGAAATAGACCTTAAATTGAGAATTGTGAATAAATGTATAGGATAGGTGCTAAATAATATTATGAGTGTTGATTGGAAAATATGAACCCTTGATTTATGCTTGTGATTAGTTGTGGATATACTATAGATCCTTGAGTGCCTAGTTGAAATACATGAATAGTTTTAGTTATGTGTTGGTTTAATATGTCAATGTATGTGTGTGATTGATAAAGGAAAATGTATGAATAAGTGAATCTAAGTGTATGGCTAACTAGAAATAACAAGGAGTAATTTAAAAAGGAATGAACTGTTGAATTGATCATTGGAACATTGGCACAATAGGTGCCCTTGCTAGTGTTTCAAATGCCACATTAGGGCTAAATGCCCCATCAGGCCAAATGCCCCATTAGGTCCAAACGCCCCGTTAGGCGTCGATGTACCCAATTGATCAATTCAACGAAAATTAAAAGAATGGAAAATGTGAAAAGGACTAAAGTATGTAAATTGAATATGCCAAGAAGTGTGATAAGAATGAGTAGAGATTATAAGTATTGTCCTAACGAGTGATGCCTAATGGGTGACCAAAAGTCCTGATGGGTGTAAAGTCCCTAATGGGTATACAAATGCCCTAGCAGGAGCAACCATTTCTTAATGGTGCAAATAAGAGAAAAGAGTAAAATAAGGAAGAGAATGAATGATGAAAAGACTAATGGGCGATTACATTATAATGGGAACAAAAACGTAAATGTTGAATGTGTATGAGCATGATTATGGAATGATTGAATGAAATTACATGTGCTAAATGTCTAATTGTGTTTGGCATGGTAGGTTACTATGTCTAATTAGAAACTGCTTTCTACTTCATGTGTAATGCTAACCTCCTTACTATTTTCACAAGTACTGAGATTGAGCTTGCACAACTCCCGACCGAGCAGGTGCACTCTCTCTCACAGAGAGAGTAGATAGTGGTTGTTCAGGACTTTTTGTCGTCCTGGTTATTTTGGGTTTTGCATATGCTGTTGTTGTTTTGTATATGCATTGTAAAGCATCATTCTTTTTGGGTTATCCAGGACCACTTCCTTTGGTGGGAAGTGTATTTTTGGGAAAATTTAAACAACTCCACAACTCTTTCATGCTTGCTGCTATCTCTGATGTATTTAGATTATAATGTGGATGCATCTGATGCTCCTTGATATTTTAGCCCTGTTGACTTCTAGATGAAAAGAATATTTTTGATTTGCACAGGTTACAGGAAAACCTAATTTTTGGAGTACCCATTAAACAAAGGAAACTCTGTTCGAATTGACAGAGATTTTTATAAGTCAAATAGTTTTAAAAAGAAATTTTATAGTCGTTATTTTTCTTTATGGGGTAATTAAGGGTAATTATAAATATATAGGGTACGGTGTTACAACATTTATACAAATTATGGACTTGATTTAGCTTAGGATTTGGAAGTGCGTGGTTACGGGCTCGGGTGAACATACACCTATGTTTTTGATTTCTCCTCTTGGTGTATTGGCCCTATTTCTTGTATTTCCTCCTTCTTTCCTAGTTCTCGTGTGTAAGTCCATCTTTGTCTATGGGTGAGTATCCCTTGCATGTACTCCATATATATAAGTTTTTCTTTTTCCAAAAAAACTAATTTAATGTATTTTGGATTGATCAACCAATCACATTCAAAGTTTGTAATTTCTTATCATTTTTATTAACTATTTTAAATTTAGATTAGGACAATTTTTTTCCCCATTTTTTACCTCATTGTAGGATGAAGGAAGTATTATTTTAAAAAATAGATCTTTGGAGTTGAAATAAATTTTTCTTTGTTGTTAAAAAAAATATATGTATTATATAAATCAACCAACAACTATTAATAATTAATAGGATTTATTTAACTTATGCAAATGATGTATGAAAATAAATAAATATAAAAAATAAATGTATGTTGAAAAACTTAAAAATATTTTTTAGTTTATTAAACATATCGCTTTCTAATATTAACTTATTTTATAAGATTGATTTATTATATGTACATGATATATACGTTAGAGAAACGGTACAAGTGATTAAGATCAAACATTTATATGAGAGCAGTGTTTTAGAGAAAAGAAAAATAGTTTTTTTCTTCATAATATATAATACTCCATTCATTTTAATATTATATAATATTATAGATACAATGATCAATATATTATACTCCGTATTACTAGTAGCAATATTGAATGTCTCACATTATGAATTGTACTTCATCTGATTCTTATTATAAGTCCTCTTTCTCTCTCACAAAAAGGGCTTATAATAAGAACCGGAAGGAATATATGATTCGGAGATTGACTTCATTTAAACATGATAATGGTTTATTTAAATGGATTTTTTTTTGAAAAATGTGTATATACAGAATTAAATTTCAAAACTATTTTAAATAAATATATATAATAATATTATCCAACAGTAGAATGATGTTTTCTGATTAACATGTGATTGATGTTTTTTTTTTTTTACACATCAAAGTTATTTTTCAGCTGGTGAGTTTTGTATTTAGTAATAAAGTCTTTTTCATATCAATGATAAAAGTTAAATCCCTGCATTATGTTAAAAAACTCAGCTATTTATCAACTTAGCTATCGTTGGTAATTCATGTTATTTTTTAAAACATTAAATTTATATAAATGTTCTTAACGTTTTAACCAACGGTAAAGAAACGAATAACCCAACCCTGTACAGAAGTACAGAACACAAGCTCCACAGCCAGTGATATATATGCGTCTGCTATATAGCCATTGATTATAATGGCAAATGCCAATTGGCTGGAAATCGCATGCCAATTCTCGTTGAGACGTTGACGACGTATGTACAAATCAAAAACAGTAAGCCTCATTAACCAAAATAAGAAAGGTAAAAACAACTAGGCTCAACATGAGGGCTGAGGCCAAATCAATTAGCAAACAGTTGGCAATTTTTGTTCCACTTGTTTGTGATATATCGGTAGAAACTTAACCTCAAACAATAAATATTTATGTAGCCTCAATGTGGATGAATATATATAAAGAAAATGCTATCCAGTATTTTTAGAATATTTGTTAAAAATTATATATAATTGTAAAATATAAAAAAAATTAATATTTTTGAAAAAAAACCTACTAAAAGTTATATTACTTTTAAAAAAAAAACTTTTGAAACCTTAACAAATGCTTTACAAAAAAACACTTATTAGCCCTATATATAAATATACCATTACGCGTTTTTTAGAAGGTTATTGCCGTATGGCAGCGTGTTGGTGTACTTACCTTTATAAAAGTCAGCGGATTGGTGGGGGTCAATTACTCAACATTATCCTTTCGCTACATTATTTTTCCTAATTTTTTTTTACACCAACCGGTATTTTTATTTGGTTCATCCAGAATCCGACTCATCCGATCTGAACCAATTGAGTTTGCACTATGCCGTAGGGTCTTCCACCGAGAATATTCTATACCCAAGGCTCAAACTCGAGACCAATTAATTAAAAGACTAAATGAGCTACCGACCACTTGACCAACCTCATGTTGGTTCTTATTTATTTTCCTTTAGGAAAAGATTGACTGATTGATGGTTTTTTAAATGCACTGATTGATTATTCATTCTTTATTATTTTCCTTTCTGGCTATTATGGTTGATATAATTAATATTTTTTAATTAATTAATCGAAACATTAATTAAAAATAAAACTAATCAAATAAATATAATATATTTTTTTTGGTAAACATAAGGGGAAATAAATATAAATTTATCCCTTCTTAACAAATCAATTATCAATTATACTTTCTTTATTAATTATATTTTTTTCTTTATCTCATCTCTAAACTACTCTTTTCAGATATTTATTACAGGGCATACTTAACCGAATTACGTATATTAAGGAAAGTAGTTAGTTTTATGAATTATATTATATGAAAATATATTATAACATTACAACTTCTCACTCAACTTTTCTTGAAAAATTCGCACTCGTTAATGAAAAAACATAGATAATCAAAGTAAAACATTTAATAAGGGCAAAAAAGAGAAAAAACAATAAATGATGTATATGAAATATAAAGTGATTTATAATTAAGATAAAAAAATATTCTAGAATGCGACTTATAATATTGATCGAAAGAAGTATCATAAATTAATTAATTATGAAATACGGAGTATGTGAAATTAATGACTATAATAAGGACCTACAAATAAATACTCTCTCTTTTTTACTACTCCCTTGATTGCAATTTATTTACTATCTTTTTAAAATTTTTAACTTGTTTTAAATTATGTGTTGTTTTAGGATTTCGTGGATGAATTAATTAATTTTTTTTTCAATTTTAACTCTGCTTTTAAACATTTTGAAATGTGTGAAATGTATGATAATTTATGTAGTGTGAGGATAATATAATTAAGTTGTCTTATAATTATCTTGAAAATCGAAGTATTAAATGACTTTTTTAATCTGGGCTAAAATGAAATGACAGAGTATTAATTGTCCTTAATTGAGGAATTTTTTGTTTTTTTGTATTTTTTTTAGGATTTCAAGAGTGTGATAAATAATTTTTTTCATGTTTTCCCCCATTCAATTGGTCTTGATTTACATAAGTAGTGAAGAAAAATTCATGATTATAAAGAGAGAAATGATATAGTAGGGAAAAATATAATTAATAAATTAAAATTTATATAATAATTACATTTTTTAAAGGATATATTTTGTTTGAAATAAGACAGGTAAATAGCAACAGATGGAGTATCTGTCTTTTTGAAAATTTCAAGAGTTATATAAATTTTGGTTTACGTAAGTAGTGGAGAAAAATTAATGATTACAGAGAGAAAAAGTGTATAATGAGAAAAATATAATTAATATATTAAAAATTTAAGTAATGATTAAATTTTTTAAACAGTGTGTTTTGTTTGAAATATAATAAAAAAAGTATAAATTATTCGAAAAGTCGTTGGTCAAGAGAAAGGAAGAAATTATTGGAGGTTGGGCTTTTTCGGTATGACGTTTATAAAATTTAGAAAGAAATAGAAGCACTCAAAACAACAGGATAAAGGTGAAGGTTACATAACCCCGACACAGAATAAAGAATACGAAGTACGAAGAATCTGATAATGATTATGATAGGATTGGAAAACAATGTCAGCGTATTTGGTTTTGTGAAGAGTTAGCCTAGAATCAATTATAAAATATTAATGCTATCAATAGTTGCTTCTGTTCCAATATGATTTTGAGGTCGGAATTGATTTTCATACTGAAAACCAAACATGTTCTCACTCTCTCCGTTCCTTAACTATATTTTTTGGGCTATAATGGTTCGGTTTAATTCGATATTTAATAAATATTAAAAATCAGATTAATTAAATAAATATATATAATTTGATTTAGCTCTGCTAAATGAAAATTACTTACAAAGAATAGATCGAACCAAATCATTAATAAATGATATGATGTGATCTAGTCCAATTTATTTAACATATTTAGTTAATATATTTATGACTCACATGTAGTTGAAGGCTGAATTATTTAGGGCCTGTTATAATTCAATGAGAGGCTAAGGAAGTTAGGCATTAGCTTTGACGATCGAAGTGGTTAGATTGGGATTTTGTATTTTAGGTAAAGTATTTGGTGATTTGACTATAATAATAATTTTATGTACCTTTTAGTTACAAATATTATTTAGGTGCTATAAGTTACTTCCTCCGTTTCATTGAATTTGGCCTTTTAGGCTTGACACACAGATTAAGAAAATGTTAATTATTATAAGTATTATGTAACAAATACTAATTCTCATATTTGTCTCTATTCAATATTATCTCCATTCTTTAACTTTAGGCCCTTTAGGTTTTTTTATTCTATATTTTTTTTGTCTTTTTATAATTTCAATGCATAAACATATTTTTCTTTTGAACTTTAACACTTCATTCAATCATTTCTCTTACTTCTCGTTAATTCTATTTTAATCTTCTCTTTCATCTCTAAATCACTATATATTAATTAATGGACACACATACTAATAAAAATTAAATACTACTACAATTTTTAACAAGGATTAAATAAGAATATTTTAGACAAAACACAGATAAAACTTACAAGAATCAACATTTTCTTAATATGTGTGCCCAAGTCTAAAAGGCCAAAAGTTAAGGAATGGAGGGAGTATATTTTGGTTTACATAAGTAGTGAATAAAAATTAATGATTATAGAGAGAAAAATTGTATAGTATAGTAGGGAAAAACATAATAATTAATAGATTAGAGATTAAGTAATGATCTTAAAATAATTTTTTTTTTTTGAAATTTGAATTAGAACAAATAAATAGGAATTGAAGAAATAATATTGGAAACATCTAAATACTACTCCCACCATTGCATATCCTTTGGCATTTTAGGGCTTTTTTTTTCATTTCATATCTTGTGTTATTTTACAATTCTAATGTATAAATATATTTTTCTTTTCAACTTTAACTCTCCATTCAATCATTTCTCTTACTCCTCATTAATTATACTTTTTTCCTTTCTCTCATCTATAAACCACTGTACATTAATTAATGAATACATTTTCTAATAAAAATTAAATACTACTAAAATTTTCAATAAAGATTAAATAAAGACATTTTAGACAAAATACATATAAAACTTACTCCCTCCGTTCCATTTTGTTTGACCTTTTATGCTTTTTTTCTCGTTCCATATCTTTTGTCCTTTTGCAATTCCAATGCATAAACATATTTTTCTTTCCAACCTTAATCCTTCATTCAATTATTTCTCTTACTCCTCATTAATTCTACTTTTATCATCTGTTTCATCTCTAAACCACTATACATTAATTAATGGTTACCCTTACTAATAAAAATTAAATACTACTATAATTTCAATTAGGATTAAATAGTGACATTTTAGACAAAGAATACAAATAACTTATAATAACCAACACTTTCTTAATTTGTTTGCCCAGACCTAAAAAGGCCAAACAAAATGGAACAGAGGAAGTACAATAATCAACAGTTTCTTAATATTTGTGCCCAATTCTAAAAGGTTAAAAAATATGGAATGAAGGGAGTTAGAATATTGAATTAATAAGAGTAGTAACGAACCAGCCAAATAAGGCATTGATCATGAAATTGAAATCCAACAAAGCCTAATATAGTTGGTAGGTGATTGAGTTTTTTAAGCATGATGTTAGGAATTTGATTCCTGTCGTGAATATGAAAAATGCTTTGTTGGTAAAGGCAAAAACCACTTCAGTGATCTCTATGTCTCGAAAAGGATTAATTTTCGGAAAGCATACCCTTAGCGCACATTAAAAAAAAAAAATCATGAAATTGAAATACAAAAACTAGCCATATTCAATTCGAACTGAGGGATGGTGAATCTATACTTTATTTCAGAGAAAAATAATAATGATGATGATCTACCCTCTCTAATGATATTTTCACCCCCTTAGCTTTCAGTAGATCTATATGAAAAATTATGTAAATATCCAAGGCGATAGAGGGGCTTCTCTAACTACTAACTAGGTGGTTTCTCCTGGATCAAAAGTTACTTTAGGTATAAAATCCGTTAACTTATTCCCTACCCTCCCTATGCGGAAAAGGGAGCAATAATTAAAACTATGAAACATAGCTAGACAATCAGCAATAAGATCAAAGAAAGGAGTTTAAGCTGCCTTGAGTCCAGATTTACAAGCGATCTCAAATTCTACCTTTGTGAAGAAATTACCGATTGCCCAATCCGCCTGTAACACCACCCTCGTTTTACCTTATAATACATAATTAAGTAAAATAATGAGGAATTGGCAAAATAGTCCTTTTTAATGGAAATAAAACTTTTAGTTCAATAAAGATCATAGTACACGAATGCAAGATTTTTTAAAAAAATCAAGTCAAAACTTTACTATATGCACCGGTTTTGACATCACATAATAATTTGTAAAAACATATTGCAAGAGTTCCCCCTTTTTTCTTATCTTTGTTCATAAAAATAAACCTGTATATTCAATAAGAAATTTGTTTTCCAATGTTGATGTCTCTTTCAAACTTGATGTAAAACATTAAATCGATAAAACCGTTCTTATTCTTTAATTTATTAAGTTTACAAAACTTACACAAATATACTAACCATTTAAACACCAAACTCTAGGCTAATATAAGTAAAATACATGTTTTATCATTACAACAAAATTATAACCTTAATAATTACATATACAAAACGGCTCAGAGCTTGGTTGCATTAGAGCACAATACTAAACTAAACTAAACTATACTCCACGCGTAGGAGTATATTATCCTAGGCGGGGAAAGTGTGAGGACACTTCGGCTTTGTTACCTAAAAATGTTACAACGAAGGGAGTGAGTATTTTCATATAACATAAGCAAAACATCTGATACTTACTTACATACATACATACATACATATATATATATATATATATATATATCCGGTTATCAAAATAAGAGCATTTACAAGTCAAGCCAAGTACTAACAATCAACAACATATGCAAGTGAAGCATGATGCACTTGACACTAAATCATTTTCTGCATATGATGCATGAACCTTTGTGCAATCCAATCATTGGATCCCATTTATTCCGTATCCACTTACAGGATATCATTCTCATATTTTCCTTCATAATTATCAATTGGGTTCGATCACTGGATTATCTCTTTTCACTTCTGTTTGAATCCAGACATTTTTCTCCTTTCCATTAACCATTTCCTCACATCACCCTCCTCTCCCGGGAAAAGACTAGTCGGGAGAGTAAGTATCTCGCAACCGATGCTTGCACAATACCTACGGTCAAGGTACAACTTGGGCTGTTTTACCCAAGTTGGCTATAGCCGAAACCACCCTCAACCGACCACGAAGTGCCTAGGCTACCGATAAAATTGTTGAGGTTAATGCAAAACCGACCCCCGACACGGATAGCTAATCCGATCCTCTAGTGGGTCAAGGTTCTACCCTACAACAATTTCCGCGGTTGTTTCATTAGCACAACCTAGTAATCGTATCACTCGCGTTCATTGGTTCAAAGAACCTTCACGTTAGTCAATTCTCGTACCCTAACGTCCAACCTTATTTCACCATGTATGATGCAATGTTTCCTATTGCCCCTCAATTGAATTTGAACCACCCATGCTATCTCTATTCTTTATCATTTCCATCAATTCATTTCTGGAGATCATAATCGCTTGGGTTCAAGTTCATTTGAGAGGGTCAATCTCAATAACCACTTGCCTTAACACCAAAGTCACTAGAATGGAATTAGCTTATAGAGGAAGAGTTGACGGAGGGACCAAAATAGCCACAAATTATAAATTGGAGGACTGAAATCGCCAAATTAAAAGCTAGGGGACCAAAATCGCCAAATTATCAAAATTGGGGGACCAAAAATGCAATTAAGCCAATTTCACATGTTAAACAAAATACTCCCCCCGTTCTCATTTATAAGTCATTTTATTGAGGATTTATTTGTTCCAAAATATAAGTCACTTTACAATATCTCGACAAGATTAAATAATCTATACCAAATGTATCCCTAATAATTCCAATTTATATTCCATATTCCAAGGAACCTTTTTACTTGTTCATAATAACGACAACATCGATTTAAATTGTATTGAATTTTATGTATGGTTAATTTTGAAACTTTGATGTAGGAGTATTTTATTTTTATAACTTTGAGAGTAATAATCTCTAACTACTTTCTTATTCTATGTGGACTTGATAAAAAGACCTTATAAACAAGGATCAAGGGAGTATATTGAGTTGAAAATTAATATATTTAAAAAATCGTGTGCATTAATTACAATTATTCTTGATACACACTTATCAAATATGAATTTTTTTAGCATGTGTCATATAACACACAGTGGTGGACTTGGGAAAAGGACTTAAACCAAGACCTAGGATCAAGGCTCGCATGGCCTTGACCGGGTTGGGGGGCTTATGTGGTGGACTCGGCCTAGCCGAGATCCTCGGAACCCTTGCTTAAGGCCTCACGGCCCTATAAGAAGCCCTCTGTATGCTTGGCCGAGCTCAAGGCTCAACGGCCGAACAGACATCGGACACGAGCCGATATCATGCTCCCCCCCTCTATGGTCTGGGCCGAGCTCAAGGCTCAACGGCCGAACAGATATCAGACACGGGCCGATCTCATGATCCTACCAAGGTCCAACTTCCTTGTCCGACACCACCTAGAGTCCGACACCTCCCCCAGAGTCCGATACCAAGGACAGGATGACGTGTCTCACCTTATCCACAAGGACAACTCATCCACTCATGGCTCAGTACAGGCTGGCCCTACTTGGGCCTAAAGCAAGCCCATTAGGGCAACCAGCTCCCCCCTATAAGTAGCTCCGTACTACATGGGGCTCAGGTACGTCCTCTAACCCTAATTATCACCTTCACACACCAGTGATTAGGGTTACTCCTTGGCTCTTCACCTTGCCACCTGAGGACTCCCACCAAACATCACAGATAAACCCCTAGACGAAGGCTTCCCCAAGGTCTTCTTCCCTAACCTTTGGGGATCTCACAGTCTAGGACATCACATTGGCGCCGTCTGTGGGGAAAGAGAAACTTTATCCCCACCCAAAAGATTCTACCATGTCTGAAGTACAACCAGTCCAGAGGAGGAGGAGGGGGCGTCCAAGGAGGGTGCCCTCGATGGAGGACCTACGTTTGCACCTGGAAGCAAACAGAGCAGCAAGGTCCCCACAGCCACCCCCTCCACCACCTCCACCTCCTCCCCCGCCACCACCCCCGCCACCACCGCCACCTTCACCGCCAGAGTTCACGCACACCCACAGTGGACCTTACACCATCCACACCGGAGACACTGCAAATCCAACTCAGCACCAGGGAGAAGGTCGGCGCGTGCAGCTACGCTCCGAGCTCGGAGAAACCAACACAGAACAGAACCGCCACCGTGGCGAACGTGCCCACTCTGTCAGCACTACACATCATTCTCACTCACGTCAATCTTCACTCTCTCGCGAGGCAGAGGTCTTGTCCTTGATGAGACAACAGGTGAGGATCATAGAGCAGCAAGGTAAAGCAATCGCAGATCTTCAGCAAGTTACTATGCAGCGTTTGGCTGAACGAGCCGTTGTTCAAGCTCCAGCACCAAATGAACTTCCACCACCTCCAAATCCACCACCGCCACAACCTCCGTTAACACCACAAACATTAGCAACACCACATACTACCATCACACAACTTACACAAACACTACCCCCTGACTAGCAACAACCTGACGATTCTCACCCTGGACACCCTTTTACACCAGCTGTCATGGCTTATGAACCACCACCTGGGTACCTCGGACCCAGCAACATTCTCAGATATAATGGCCTCACAGACCCTCAAGAGCATGTCCTCTCCTACGAGGAAGCTGTGAACTTCCATGGTGGTGGAGATCGGCTCAAGTGCCGAGCTTTCTCCATGACCCTCCAAGCCTCAGTTCTCCGATGGTATTCAACGTTACCCAAGAATTCTGTCAACAACTGGACATAAATGAAGCGAGTATTTCTCAATAGGTACACTGCTAGCTGTGTGCAACCAAGGTCAGATCACACACTAGCAACAGTGACACAAAAGTCGGACGAATCCCTACGTGCTTACCTACACAGGTTTCACAGTGAATCCAGCTTGGTCCCCAACCTATCTCCCGAGGTGGCCGTCCTCCTCCTGACTCAAGGCCTGACCGAGGGAGGATTCAAAGACTCACTGATAGGAAAGCCACCGAGAGATATGGCCGAACTCAGACAAAGATCCAACAAGTATATCAACCTCGAAGAATTCAACAAAGGTCAGACGAGTAGGTTGGAGAACGTTCAAGCTGCTTCACAGAATGCCCTTCCCCGAGGTCGTCCTTGTGGAAACAGGGATGATAGAGGAGGAAGAGTGGACCAAGGAGACCGAGGTCGCTCTCACGTCGGCCAGCAAGATGACCGACGACGTCCCTACATCACTAAGTATGATTCTTACACCCCCCTGACGGTTCCGAGGTCACAAGTCTGGAGGGAGACCATGCAGACCGAACTCAGGAGCGTACCTCGGCCACCTTTCCTCAGAAACCAAAATAATATCAGGGACATATCTAAATACTGCAACTTCCACGACAGGTATGGACACCATACCGATCAGTGCACCTAGCTTCGAGACGTTATCGAAGACATGGTGAGAAGGGGCAAGTTGCAACAGTATGTGCGAGAAGCGGTGGAGAGAAGAGGCCGAAGAAGGTCTCGAAGCCCAGACAACGACAAAGGAAAAGCCAAAGCTGACCCGTCTCCAGAAAAGAAGGAAGAAGAACCACAGCGGGTAAATATGGTCGTGGTACAAGATCTGGATAAGTCGCCGGAAAATTTTCGAGTTGAAACTATCTCGGGAGGTTTTGCCGGCGGCGGTGAGAAGAGAGCAGAAAGGAAAAGATACGTCAATCAAGTTTTAGCTGTTCACCACAAACCGGTCTGCAAGAAACCTTCTCGGAACATCCCCATCATTTTTTCTGACCAGGACATGGAAGACGTCATCCCGGATCACAATGACCCAATGGTGATCACGGCGTTGATCGGCAATTTCGAAGTCGCCCTAGTTTTCATTGATCAAGGAAGCTCGGCCGACATTCTTTTTCTTCATACATTTCAAGCACTGAAGCTGAGGTCAGCCGACCTCGTGCAATTTGAAGGCAATCTCATCAGCTTCACAGGCGAGGCAATTCGCCCCCTAGGAGCCATCCACCTCCCGGTGACCTTAGGCAAGCAGCCTTCGGCCCGAACGGAGATCATCAATTTTTTAGTTGTTGATTCTGAATCCCCATACAACGTGATACTGGGACGAACCTGCCTGCAAGCTTTTGGGGCAGTGGTTTCAACGGTACACCTAGCAATGAAATTCGTCGGTTCTGACGACAAGGTCGTCACAATCAAAGCCGACCAGATGAGAGTTCGACTCTGCTACAATGCGAGTCTACGAGAAGCAAAAAAGAAACAGAAAGAGCTTACTGACCCGACTTTGGCCAAAGGGAGAGTTCTATTGGCTGATGTTCAGGTCAAACAAGACGTTCTTAGGTTTTCTCTTCGAAGGGAACGGTTGACGATTCCCGTTGATCCTTCCGACCCCGGCAAAACTGTCAAAGTAGGTACCAACCTCCCTCAAGAAATCCAAGGTGAAATTAAGGAAAATCTCTCTTCCCTTCCAGTTCTCTCCAGCCCTCCGCAGAGGGAGAATCTTTTTATTTATTTAACTGTTGGTGATCCCACCCTCGGCTTGGTTTTGGCCCGAGGTGAGGGCCGAAGTGAGTTCCCCATTCACTCCTTGAGCCGAAGCCCCGAGCTCTGGTGTTTCAGGATGAAAAACATTGCATTTTGTAAGACTGCCAATTTCCAAGTATCAGCTGAGAACCGCGGCATCTCTCATCGGGACTCCTCGGTCGAGCACTACCAGACCAATGCTGTCATCCCCATCTAACGAAGATTTCATACCTTCCGAAGGAGGGACAGGCCCGAGGTCGAGAACAAGAATCTGATACTGGCCGAGGAGATCCGAGAAGCCGCCTCTATTCAGAAGAAGATAGCGAAGGAAAGGCTAGCCAACCAAGACAACAAAGCTGTGCTCGGAGACCTCGTGCTCCGAAGAGCAAATAGTGGTCATGAGATTTGGAGGGACGTAAAATGTGCTCGGAATCAAGAAGGCCCCAACAGAGGCGTTCCAAAAACATACTCTGGGTCATACAAGCCAGAGACTCTGGAAGGAACCGAGCTCAGGAATTCCTGAAGCGTTGCAAAACCGAGAACCTACTTCAGTTAGGTTTACCTCGGAAATCATCAGCAGTCACCAACACCTCCAGCTAAAGTTTAGGTTTAATTTTAATTTCTGTTAATGTTTTTACATCTTCTTCCTCTAGTCACATTCTGTCCCATTGTGATATATTCACTTTTTCAATTCCCTGAAAGGCAATGTACTCATGTCTATGATTAATGAAAAGTACAAACTTGCTCATACTCAAGTGCCACAGTTTTATATACGTACGTACTAGCTTCTCATTTAGCACTAGCCACCTAAATGTTGCATGGCGCTATGTACAGCCAACGTCTTCCAAAATAAGATCGGCTCATATGCACAGTGTACAAGGGACACTCGGTAAAGTACAGCTTGCTGTGAAATGTTCTCACATAGCTTCACTCAGCAACCTCTTTCACATCGGGGACGAGGGCACCCACCTCGGCTAAGGTGGATAGATCTGAGATCCCTACTGTATGCGCTTATATACAGTACCTTTTTTCAGAGGAAAACTTATAAGATTACTGCACTTACTGAGTTGTCCGAGATCAGCCTCATTATTTATTTTCAGGTCAGATCAAGCGTCCTTTATCATGACCTCTTCAGGTCGGATCAAGTCCGAATACAACAAGTAAAAGCAGAACTTGTATTCTCATAAACAAATTTACTTGGTTTTCTAAATTAAAATACAACAAGTCTCAAACACTTGCATCTTTCAAAGCAGGTTTTTTCGATAACCTCCTAACTAGTTGAAGTGTGGGTCCGAGGTCCAATAAATAAACATGCAACGAGTTAAATAAACTCGCATTCGTGCAACAAGTTAGAGAAAAAACTTGCATAAAAATGACCTCGGACTCTATACGCACGCAACAAGTTAAACAGCAGATAACTTGCATTTCTAAAGACGAGTTCGGATCCGAGGTCTAATGAGTAAACATGCAACGAGTTACTAAACTCGCATTTGTGCAACAAGTCAAAGAAAGAACTTGCCTAAAAGTGACCTCGGACACCATGAGTATGCAACAAGTTAAAATACAAAACTTGCATAAAAATAACAACATGCAACAAGTTAAACTGAAATGAACTTTCATTAAAAGAAACTGTTGTACACAAGCAGCAAAATAAAGTACAATATTGTCAAGCATGTTACAAAAAACATAGACAAATTCCAAGCCGCCCAGCATAAGGGACTTATGCTGCATCATTTTCGACATCAGACAGCACAACCTTGCTCGAATCGAACTCCTCATCCGGCTTCTCCTCCAGGGGGTTATGAAGATTCTCCTCAGGTTGTTCGAGGTCAACCTCGGCCCCATCCTTCTCAAAGTCCACCATCTTCCCATCTTCCACCCCGAACCCGGCACAGGCGCCGATGACACGAACTCGGTGCCCTTGATTCAAATGCAGGATCTGCTCCACAGCATTGGCAAAGATTTTGCCTCCTTCCTTCTCAAAGTCGAAGTTTGCCTCGGCTGCTGCGATCTTATGTTTGAGTGCTTGAGCAGCCCTTTTCTTCAACAAAGATCGGACCCGTTCAACCTCAACCAAGCCCTCTTGCCGACCAGCCTCTCTAGCATCTGATCTCACTTGAGCCAAGGTTTCCTCATGATTTTTCAGAAGTTCCTCCATCTGCTGGCGGTGCTTCTCTTCCAGCTCGACCAGTTTCTGCTCGGCAGAGCTTTTGCTGTTCTTCAGATCCGCCACCTCGGCCACCATGTCGGATCGAGCCTTCTTCTTGGCAGGAGATACCCCCTCAGCCACATCTTCAGAAACCTCGGCCAACACATTAAAAATAGTTGTTGACCTCTTCAGGTGACAGGCCAGCTCCTCGGCCATCTTTTTCCACTCTGCTCCCGACATCTTTATGAGAGCATCTTTGACCATAGGCTTGGCGATGGTGGTCGGCGGCCTCGGGAGAATATCAGTTCTCCTCCTCGGACCGCCCGATGAAGGCGGGGTATCTGCAGCAATAACCACCTCGGCACTCGGACTCGGAGACTGAGGGGGAGGTGGGACGATAATCACCGCAGGGGGAGTAGGAGGGAGTGGAGCCGAATTAGTGGAGGTTGTATCGGTAGAGACTTCGGCAGCCACAACTTCACTGGAAGAGCCCTCGGATCTCTTCCTCTTGCGGGCCTCCATTGCAGCTTTCAGCGCCTTGGACGACATGTCCGACCAATGTTCTTCTGCAAACCAAAGGATAAAGAAAAGTCAGTAGGAAAGTTGAAAGAAAATGCACAAGTATAAGAGTAAAGTTAACTACCAATTTTGGTTAGGACTTCGTTATCAGGACACTTCATAAAAACTCCAATGTCGAGCTGGAACTTCCGAGCACGGTACTCGGTCTGGAAGTGCTGGGCCGTTACAGCCTCATCGGCGTCAAGTGTTGCGCCTGACCACCTCTGCGGCGTGCCGATGTGGCGGTCGAAGAACTCCGGGGTCCACTCTAAGGGGAACTTCGGACCCGTCTCGGCCCGAAACCAAGGTAGCCCCGTTCCGACATACTTGTACTTGAAAAACCTGGGCTTGAAATGCTTCCAAGATTCCGAGAACATGCCGAATTGCCCACAGTGACCTCTGGCCTTGGCCGACACCCAAAGCCGACTAGTAACCCCGTCTTTATTACTGGCGAACGGGTTGTACATCCACAGGAAGAGCCGAACTGTGCACACCAAATCTCTGGCTCCGCAATACTTTTGAAATGCTCGAAGGAATGACCAAGTGTTGGGATGGAGTTGCGAAGGGGCCAATCCGAGCTCGTTCAAGACCCTCATCTCTAAATCGGTAAATGACAGGGTCACGCCGAGGTTGTGTATTAGATCGGCATAAAAGAAGAAGGAATTATTATCTGTTCGAGAGCATATTTTGTCGTTTTCTGAGCAGGGGAGAATTTGATAAGAGGTCCCAGTAACATCCCCCGAGCAGGGCAGCACCGCTCTCTTCACTCCGGCAAGCTTGTCCTCGGAGTCTAAGTTGGACCGAACTCCTTTAGGCTCCACGTCGACCCACTCGTACTGATCGGCATCGGAAGGCGCAGGGTAAAGCTCAGGTTGGCTGATGCACTTTCTGGGCGGCATGTTACCTGTGGAAGAACAGGGGAGCTCGACGTTAGTCCTACGGGTTACAAAAAATAACCCCCCAGAAAACCCCCTCGAAGTTGTCCCGAGGGGCGAGCATCTCCCCTCTACCACAGGTACCCCCCGTTCGTACATCCTCTCCCTCTCCATCCTTTCAAAGTCGCGACGCTCCCTACCATCAACAAACTCGGCCCAGGCATATTGGCGTACCCAGTCCCTTTGCTCTTCCCAGTCCCGAGGATAGACGACCTCAACGGGATCAACCTCCAAGACTCGCTTTTCATACCTATTCCTATACTCCCTTTGGCGACGGAGCGCCTCGTCTACCTCAGTGGAGGAGCAGGACGAGGAGGAAGAGCCGTCCTCCTCCTCAGAACTGCTGGTTGACAGGGAGACTACCCCTACCCACTTCCTAAACCATTCCTTACTCCTACTTCCCCAATCCACTTCTCTGGTCTTCTGAAAAGTAAAAACAAAAACACGAATCAAAAACCCTCCACAAATCCTAAAACACCCCAAACCCAGAAACTCCGAAAACCCCAGCAGTATTCTCCAAAATCAAAACCCCAAAACCCAGGAAGAATACCCCAGCCCATAAAAACAAAAGAACAAAACCACTAGCCCCTACCATATAAACTGTGAGACAGTAAGAAGAGAAGAGAAGGGAAGAAGAAGAAAAAAACAGGGAAGGAAACAATACCTTAAGATTATAAGCCTGGAGGAAAGAGATTGCAAAGTCAAAACGAATTTACTGTTGAAATGGAGGAGAAGAAACTGCAGCGTAGGAGGGAAGAGTTTTCGTTCGTGGGGAGAAAGAAGAAAGATCTCAGGATAACAGAGAAAGAGAAAGGGTCTTCGTATTGTGCAGAGAGAGAGAGAGAGGGAGAATAATTGTGGAAGACAGAGAAAGTAGCAGTTTTGTGAAAGTGGGAGAAGAGAAACCGCCGTTTTCCCCCACTTTCGAACTATGGGCCTGGTCCAAGAGGCCCAACCCAGCATGAGGCCATACACAATAAGACACGTGGCGCGGAGTAGCTGGAATCACGAACCTCGAGCAACGTCGCAGTAATGGCGACGCTTCGTTAGGTGTAATTTCTGACACGTGTCAGACCTGGAGAATGCAAGCGTCACTTCGGAGCAAGTGAAAGGACAGCTCTCAGACCTGCGCCGTCATGATGAAAGGACGTCAGGAACAGCTGGATCCAGCTCTCGGCAACTCATCCTTCGAACTCCCTAGAACCTCGGAGCAAGGCTCAGATAGCCTTGACCGAGCTGGGGGGCTTATGTGGTGGACTTGGGAAAAGGACTTAAACCAAGACCTAGGATCAAGGCTCGCATGGCCTTGACCGGGCTGGGGGGCTTATGTGGTGGACTCGGCCTAGCCGAGATCCTCGGAACCCTCGCTTAAGGCCTCACGGCCCTATAAGAAGCCCTCTGTATGCTTGGCCGAGCTCAAGGCTCAAAGGCCGAACAGACATCGGACACGGGCCGATATCATGCTCCCCCCTCTATGGTCTGGGCCGAGCTCAAGGCTCAACAGCCGAACAGATATCAGACACGGGCCGATCTCATGATCCTACCAAGGTCCGACTTCCTTGTCCGACACCACCTAGAGTCCGACACCTCCCCCAGAGTCCGATACCAAGGACAGGATGACGTGTCTCACCTTATCCACAAGGACAGCTCATCCACTCATGGCTCAGTACAGGATGACGTGTCTCACCTTACTTGGGCCTAAAGCAAGCCCATTAGGGCAACCAGCTCCCCCCTATAAGTAGCTTCGTACTACATGGGGCTCAGGTACGTCCTCTAACCCTAATTATCACCTTCACACACCAGTGATTAGGGTTACTCCTTGGCTCTTCACCTTGCCACCTGAGGACTCCCACCAAACATCACAGATAAACCCCTAAACGGAGGCTTCCCCAAGGTCTTCTTCCCTAACCTTTGGGGATCTCACAGTCTAGGACATCACACACACATTGGAAAAATCCTTTTATAACCTTTTTAATATTGTTTAAATATTATTGTTATTAAAATGATTTTTCTCATATGTATCGTATGATACATATAAAAAACTCATATTGAATAAGTATACACCACAAATTTAAAAATACCAAAATTTTGATAATTTGGTGATTTTGGTGTTGGAAACCAACAAGCGGGCTAAGCAAATACTAGAGGGGGGGTGAATAGTATTTTGAAGCACTAATACCAACTATTTCGATTGATAATTGAAGAATGGAGCTAAGACTGAATTTTCTGGAATCAGACACAAAAGACTCGAGTCTTTTGTGAAACACTCGAGTTTTTCAGTGATGAACAACTCGAGTCTTTTCTGAAATACTCGAGTTTTTCCTATCAGATAGCAGAAAAACCAGAAACGAAAATTCAGCAATTTAACTCAAATCAATTCAATAATAAACAGGAACTTATCCAACAGAATAGCAAGCAATCTAAATAACTTTTAAACACAAAGATTCCTTGAACTTGCTACCTAATTGTATAAATCCTAATTGATTGAAATGACTTAAGTCTATTGAGCTAGAAAGTAGATTAAAAGCAATAAACCAACACTCAAGCAATTTTATCCTGGTTCACTCCAACAATGAGCTACATCCAGTCCTCCTAATCACTTAGGAGTTTCTACTAATAATCAAATTGTTAGAAATTACAAAGGATTGCTTGAGAATGGCCTCACTCAACCTAACCCTTTCAAGAGTGTACCAAACTCTTGATTTCTACCCCAATTTGATTCCGGTGATTGAAGAACTCTTCACAAAGCTTCCTTGAACTCCCTTCAAGAAACTCCACCGGGCTAGGAACTTCCTAGTCTTGTGCTTGAGAACCTCTCAAGACTTCCAACACCCTAAGCCACTTAGGGTTTGCTTGGGAACAATCCAAGACTTTGAATAATCAAGATTTTTGTATGTGTATTACTAATCTCACAATGGATTAGCACAAATAAGCACAGCTCAATGTAAGAATTGAGGCCTAAAACTCAACTTGGAATAAAATGACAATATGAGTGAGAAGTTGAGCTTTTTGGGAATTAACACTTGAGAAAAGGAAATTATGAAAGCTTGTGATCAATAATGTGTTGTTGTCTTGTTTGTTCTTGCACAAATTCAAAGAGCAATTTTACAATAAGGTTCAGAATACTCTCTTGGGGTTGGATGAGACTCAAATGCCCTCAATTGAGTTTTTGAGTCTCTCCAACGTTCATTTTTGCTGACTGGACAAAAATACTCGAGTCTTTTGGTAAATACTCGAGTCTTTTTGGTCGGTCACGAGTGAATTGGTGCACGAACAAGACTAACGGTCATAATTGCTGACCTGGCACAAATACTCGAGTTTTTCTATAAATACTCGAGTATATACTCGAGTCTTTATCAAAATACTCGAGTATTTTGATCAGATATGGGAAAAATTATTTTTCAATTTTATTTTTCCTCTCAAGTATTAATTTTTGGTCAATCTCAACTTAATAAACATATAAAAATTTATTCCTAGAAGAGACTAACTATTTCTACCCACTCTCAACATAAATTAGAAATTTACAATTAATATTTGATTGAGAATGATTGGGCACTTGTCTTCTTTTCTTGACTTCTTGTTGATGTTGATGTTGCAATATCTTCAAGGCATGATTTGTTAATTATTTTGTCATCATCAAAACATAATCCACATAATTAGGAGCATTGAATTCACAATCTCCCCCTTTTTGGTGATGACAAAATAATTAACACTTGATCCATTTGTTAAGCTTGATCCACTTGGAGATGCAACTCCCCCTCACTATATGATACTTTTCACCTATCTAAAAATTCAGCTTGAGCAAGATGTTATGACAATTTAATTTTAGCACCAAGCCTATGGTATTAGAGAATTTAACAATTATCAGAGTATATACCATAATTAGAGATTTTAGGTGCAACAATATCAAGACATGACAAGTGTAATATCTCTCCCCCTTTTTGTCATACGCCAAAAAGATGTAACAATTTAGAAAAAGATCAAGGGAGGAGAGGTGCAGAATCGGAAAACCCCATAACCAACTATGCAAAGAAAATAGACTTAATAATAAATATAAAGAGCTCCACCTGAAGCTTTGCACAAACATCATAATGAAGACCAAATTCATTAACATAAAAACATCATAAAAGGTCCAAATCAAAGGTGCAATAATAAACCCAAAGTCTCAAAACACCAAGTTCTCAAAGTACAGAAAATGTAACAAAGACCAACATGATAAAAACAGAATGAAAACTAAGATAAAATCCAAAGGTCAACATCATCAAAACATCGAAGGAGCTGGAGCATCTGGAGGAGAATAAAACCGAGAGAAGAGTTTAGAGGATGAAAAACTAGTAAGATTTGACAAAACTTTGAGGAAAATCTGAGTTTTGAGGAGAGAGATATGAGAAAACCGGGAGAGAAGAGGGTCGCAAAATACTCGAGTTGTTATTTAGAATATACTCGAGTTTTTGAAAATATACTCGAGTCGATCGTGACTTAGCCCAGATTTCCCCAGAAAACTCGAGTAAAAATTGAAAAACTCGACTTTGGTCCGAAAGTTCAATTTTCAGGAAAACGCAAAATACTCGAGTTTTTGGAAAATACTCGAGTTTGGTCTGAAAGTTCAAAAATTGGGGGTTTCGAAAGACTCGAGTGTTTTGAAAAACACTCGAGTATTTTAATAAAGACTCGAGTGTTTTGAGAAACACTCGAGTATTTTTATCAGACCCTGATTAAAAACTTTTTCAATTTAAAACTGATTTAATTTTGAATTAAAATACTCGAGTGTTTTTGGAAAAACTCGAGTATTTTGACAGAACAGAGAGTAAAAACTCAGTTTTAAAAGACCAAACACAAATCAAACACAAATGCTTCACTACCAACTTGGAATACAGTACAGAATCACACACAATTAACATATACAATTTCAAATATCATCAAGGACAATTTAACTAAGAATCAATAACACATTAGAGTAAGACTAATATGGTGATTTTCCAAAAATGACACACAATGCAATTAGCCTATATTAGCTTCATCTAAAATACCAAGTTCTCTCCTAATATGATAAAAGGTGTCCCTTGGTAGAGGTTTTGTAAAAATGTCGGCTAATTGATTTGTGGTACTAACAAATTCAATTGTGCAATCACCCTTTTGTACATGATCTCTTAAAAAATGATGTCTTATTTCAATGTGTTTAGTTCTTGAGTGATACACCGGATTCTTAGTCAAATTGATTGCACTCGTGTTATCGCATCTAATCGGAATATTTTCAAGTTTCAAACCAAAATCCGATAATTGTTGTTTCATCCATAACAGTTGAGCACAACAACTACCGGCTGCGATATATTCCGCTTCGGCGGTAGAAAGAGCGACACAAGCTTGATTTTTAGAAAACCATGACACCAATGAACTTCCCAAGAAATGGCAAGTACCACTGGTGCTTTTGCGATCAAGCTTGCATCCGGCGAAGTCGGAATCCGAGTAACCAACTAGACTAAGATTGGCATCAGCAGGATACCATAAACCAGTGTTAATTGTTCCTTTTAGATACTTAAATATATGTTTAACTGCGGATAGGTGAGATTCTTTAGGATTAGCTTGAAATCTAGCACACATGCATACACTAAACATAATATCCGGTCTAGATGCAGTGAGATATAGGAGACTACCTATCATACCCCTATACTTACTAACATCAACCGGTGTACCTTGTTCATCCTTGTCTAGGTAGCATGATGTGCTCATTGGAGTGTAGGCTTCCTTGCACTTGTCCAATCCGAATTTCTCAAGGAGCTCTTTGCAATATTTCCCTTGATGCACAAATATCCCCTCCTTGACTTGCTTTATTTGTAAGCCTAGGAAGAACTTGAGTTCTCCCATCATTGACATTTCAAATTCCTTTTTCATCAAATTTGAAAACTTTCTACAAAGAGACACGTTAGTAGCACCGAAAATGATATCATCAACATAGATTTGTACTAACAAAATGTCATCCATGGTTTTATAAATAAATAGTGTATTATCAACCTTCCCTCTTTGAAACTTGTTTTCTAATAGAAAGGAACTCAATCGATCATACCAAGCTCTAGGAGCTTGTTTCAATCCATAGAGTGCCTTTTTCAATTTATAAACATGGTTTGGAAATTCACTATTTTCAAAACCGGGGGGTTGTTTGACATACACTTCTTCATTTATAAACCCATTCAAGAAAGCACTTTTAACATCCATTTGATATAAAGTGAATTTCATGATTGAAGCATAAGCAAGTAAAATTCGGATTGCTTCAAGACGTGCAACCGGAGCAAAGGTCTCATCATAATCGATACCTTCCTCTTGGTTGTACCCTTGAGCTACTAGTCTAGCTTTGTTTCTTATAATCAACCCGGATTCATCAAGTTTGTTTCTATAAATCCATTTAGTACCAATTATGGTATGATCATCGGGTTTAGGGACTAGATCCCAAACTTCATTTCTTTCAAATTGGTTTAATTCTTCTTGCATAGCAAGAACCCAATGATCATCCTCAATGGCCTTTTTAATTGAATCGGGTTCAATTTGAGAAACAAATGAGACATAGTGGCAAATGTTTTGAATAGACCTACGAGTAAGTACTCCCTTTGACATATCTCCTATGACTTTGTCTATAGGATGAGCCTTGACCGATTTCCAAGTTGGAGGAAGTTCTTCCCTTACTTATCCTTCATCAACTTTTGAATTCTCTCTCTCTTTTTCTTCTTTTGAAAAGACAATGCCATCTTCACTAGCATCACATAAAACACTATCTTCTTTTGAAGACTCATTAAAAACCACATGAATTGATTCCTCAATAGTTAAAGTTCTTTTATTGAAAATTCTATAAGCTTTACTATGAGAAGAATAGCCTAAAAATATGCCTTCATCGGATTTGGAATCAAACTTGCCAAGGTGTTCTTTTCCATTATTTAAAACAAAAACTTGGCATCCGAAGACATGAAAATGAGATATATTTGGCTTTCTTCCCTTGTAAAGTTCATAGGGGGTTTTATCCAAAGAGGGCCTTATCAAAATACGATTTAAAACATAACAAGCCGTATTGACGGCATCGGCCCAAAAATATTGAGGTACTTGAGAATCATTTAACATGGTTCTAGCAAGTTCCTCTAGCACCCTATTTTTCCGCTCTACCACTCCGTTTTGTTCCGGAGTCCTTGGTGCGGAGAATTGATGCTCAATACCATTTTTAGCACAAAATCTATCAAATTTGTGGTTTTCGAATTCACCACCATGATCGGTTCGAATAATAATTACTTTTTGATTTACTTGGTTTTGCAAAAGTTTGACATGATGTTTAAAAGATTTGTAGGTCTCACTCTTAGTAGTTAAAAATAAAGTCCAAGTAAACCTAGAGAAGTCATCAACAATCACCAATGCATAATAGTTGCCACCAAAGCTTTTTACTTGTGATGGTCCAAACAAGTCCATATGAAGCATTTCTAATGGCCTTGATGTGGACATCACCATTTTTGATCCAAAGGTGTTTTTAGTTTGTTTACATTTCTTGCAAGGAGAACAAACACCTTCAATAGAAAAATTTAGCTTTGGTAAACCAACTACTAGATCTTTAGATTGTATTTTCTTCAATTGGTTTACATTAATATGAGCGGTCCTACGATGCCATAACCACGTGTCATTTTCTTTGCTCACTAAACAAGTAGAGACCAAAGAAGTGACTTTGTTCAAATCAACTAAGTAAGTATTATTTGACCTTCTACCAACAAATTTGATTGATTCATCTTTGTCACTTTTAATGAGGCAATGGGTAGAGGTAAAAACTACATGATTACCAACATCACATAATTGGCTTATGCTCAAGAGATTATGTTCTAATCCTTGAACATAGAGCACATTATCAATAATCAAGTTTGAAGAGTTTCCGATTTTACCAATACCAAGGATTTTGCCTTTGTTGTTGTCCCCATAAGTGACATAACCCTTTTCCTTTGGAGTAAGCTCAATGAAGTGCCGCTTATCTCCCGTCATGTGCTTCGAGCATCCACTATCAAGATACCACAATTGTTTTCCCGTTCGAAGACACACCTACAAAATGAAATCACTTGTTCACTTTGGGTACCCAAACAATGTTGGGTCCCTTAGGGTTAGTGTTGGGACTTTCTCCCTTCTTAATCCACATATAAGTGCCCTTATTCATTTCAAACTTCTTAATATGGCACTCAATGTTGATATGTCCAACTTTTCCACAATAAGTACAAGTTGGTCTCTTTGATGAGTTTTTCTTAGAAAATGTTCCAACCACCTTGTACTTTTTGTCCTTTTTATGAACATATCCTAAACCGGTTTTGTTGTGATTATGTCTTTGAGAGTTCAACAACCGGTTGAGGTTTCTATCACTATGTGAGATTGTGAGTTTGTTTTTCAACTCTTTCACTTCTTTTTCAAGTTCATCACATCTCTCACATGGAGTGATAATCTCCTCATGATTTGCACAATCACTTTGATGACTAGAATTAATAAGTTCCAAGGATTCATTTTGAAGTTTCAACTCATTTATAGATTTTTGCAATTCATCAATTTCATGTTGAAACTCACAAAATTTTCTTTCCTTTTTCCTTATTAATTTTAGCAAGCCTTTTAAATTGAATTAACATTTCATTGTAGGCTTCTTTCAAATCATCATATGAAATGGAGTTTGAAGAGGAACAAGAAGAACTAGAGGTTACCTCATCATCACTTTCACTCATGCCATGATTAGCTCTTGATGAGGACTCATGATTGTTCTTGGCCATGAGACAAAGGTTTGCATTTTCATCACCGGAACTACTTGAAGATGATTCATTGCTCTTCTCCGGTGCATCCCAAACAATGTATGCACGCTTCCCTTTGGTCTCTTGGGTCTTCTTGTCATTCTTCTTCAAGAATGTGGCACATTCCATTCTTATGTGACCAACCCCTCCACATTCATGACACTTAACTCCATCATTGGTACTTTTTTCTCTTTGTTTGGAGTCTTTGGTTCTCTTGAAATTGGATGAAGATCCACCTTTCTTCCCTTTGAAGAATTTGTTGAATCTTTTCACAAACATCCCAAATTCTTCTTGATTTGGTTCACCATCAGAATCTCCACTCTTAGAGCATTCTTCAACTTCTTTTGTAGCTTTGGTTGAAGCTTTGAGTGCTATGCTCTTTTTCTTTTTGTCCGATTCCTCATGCATCCCAAGTCTTGTAAGCTCCATCTCATGCTCTTGGAGTTTGCCAAACAAAGTGGCTAAGTCCATGCTATTTATGTCTCTTGATTCCTTGATGGCGGTTACCTTGGGTTGCCAACTCCTATCAAGACATCTTAGAATTTTGTTAGTAGTTTCACCATTGCGAAATACTTTTCCCAAGGAAATCAAATGATTAACAATGTGAGAGAATCGCTTTTGCAAGTCACTAATGGTTTCATTTGGCAACATGTGGAACAATTCATATTCGTGAGTTAGAGAATTCAATCTTGCATCTCTAACCTCACTTGTTCCCTCATGTGTGACTTGCAAAGTATCCCACATTTCTTTTGCCGATTTACATTGGGAAACTCTATAAAATTCATCATGGGATAGAGCCGAAAAGATGATGTTTTTAGCTTTTAAATCAAATGAGACTTTTCTCTTTTCATCATCATTCCATCTACTCCTTGGAATTTCAACAATTTCATCATTTATTTTCTTTTTGGGAATGAAAGGACCATTTTCAATTGCATCCCAAATATCCATATCAATTGCTTCAATAAAAACTTTCATGCGAGTTTTCCAATAAACATATCCTTCACCATTAAATAGTGGAGGACGGTTTATTGAAGCTCCTTCTCCACCAAAGTTATTGCTAGAGCCCATTTAGTTTCCAAAAGGATCTTTTTCGAAAAAGTTGTTACACTCGATCTTTCGACCGAGCTCTGATACCACTTGTTGGAAACCAACAAGCGGGCTAAGCAAATACTAGAGGGGGGGTGAATAGTATTTTGAAGCACTAATACCAAATATTTCGAATGATAATTGAAGAATGGAGCTAAGACTGAATTTTCTGGAATCAGACACAAAAGACTCGAGTCTTTTGTGAAATACTCGAGTTTTTCAGTGATGAACAACTCGAGTCTTTTCTGAAATACTCGAGTTTTTCCTATCAGATAGCAGAAAAACCAGAAACGAAAATTCAGCAATTTAACTCAAATCAATTCAATAATAAACAGGAACTTATCCAACAGAATAGCAAGCAATCTAAATAACTTTTAAACACAAAGATTCCTTGAACTTGCTACCTAATTGTATAAATCCTAATTGATTGAAATGACTTAAGTCTATTGAGCTAGAAAGTAGATTAAAAGCAATAAACCAACACTCAAGCAATTTTATCCTGGTTCACTCCAACAATGAGCTACATCCAGTCCTCCTAATCACTTAGGAGTTTCTACTAATAATCAAATTGTTAGAAATTACAAAGGATTGCTTGAGAATGGCCTCACTCAACCTAACCCTTTCAAGAGTGTACCAAACTCTTGATTTCTACCCCAATTTGATTCCGGTGATTGAAGAACTCTTCACAAAGCTTCCTTGAACTCCCTTCAAGAAACTCCACCGGGCTAGGAACTTCCTAGTCTTGTGCTTGAGAACCTCTCAAGACTTCCAACACCCTAAGCCACTTAGGGTTTGCTTGGGAACAATCCAAGACTTTGAATAATCAAGCTTTTTGTATGTGTATTACTAATCTCACAATGGATTAGCACAAATAAGCACAACTCAATGTAAGAATTGAGGCCTAAAACTCAACTTGGAATAAAATGACAATATGAGTGAGAAGTTGAGCTTTTTGGGAATTAACACTTGAGAAAAGGAAATTATGAAAGCTTGTGATCAATAATGTGTTGTTGTCTTGTTTGTTCTTGCACAAATTCAAAGAGCAATTTTACAATAAGGTTCAGAATACTCTCTTGGGGTTGGATGAGACTCAAATGCCCTCAATTGAGTTTTTGAGTCTCTCCAACGTTCATTTTTGCTGACTGGACAAAAATACTCGAGTCTTTTGGTAAATACTCGAGTCTTTTTGGTCGGTCACGAGTGAATTGGTGCACGAACAAGACTAACGGTCATAATTGCTGACCTGGCACAAATACTCGAGTTTTTCTATAAATACTCGAGTATATACTCGAGTCTTTATCAAAATACTCGAGTATTTTGATCAGATATGGGAAAAATTATTTTTCAATTTTATTTTTCCTCTCAAGTATTAATTTTTGGTCAATCTCAACTTAATAAACATATAAAAATTTATTCCTAGAAGAGACTAACTATTTCTACCCACTCTCAACCACTCTCAACATAAATTAGAAATTTACAATTAATATTTGATTGAGAATGATTGGGCACTTGTCTTCTTTTCTTGACTTCTTGTTGATGTTGATGTTGCAATATCTTCAAGGCATGATTTGTTAATTATTTTGTCATCATCAAAACATAATCCACATAATTAGGAGCATTGAATTCACATTTGGTCCCCTAACTTTTAATTTGGCGATTTAAGTCCTCCAATTTACAATTTGTGGCTATTTTGGTTCCTCTGTCAACTCTTCCGTTAACGATGCTGACAGAGGGACCAAAATAGCCACGAATTGTAAATTGGAGGACTGAAATCGCCAAATTAAAAGCTAGGGGACCAAAATCGCCAAATTGTCAAAATTGGGGGACCAAAAGTGCAATTAAACCTAATAATAATTAACTCATAATTTCTCTAATTCCTAAATCCAAACCCTAATCTTAGTACATATCAAACCCTAAACCTAAGTTATAGAAAATAACTCCTCCCTTACCTTTCGGAAGAGATGGAGAGAGGAAGAGAGAGAAATCCCCTAGTTTTCCCTTTAGATCTCTAGCTGCTAAAGTTTCCCCACTTGCTTTCCTAGATACAAGCTCATTTGGTGTTGTTCCCACTTAGTTCCCTTTGTTTCTCACTCCTTTGTTGGTGTTTTAGCGAAGTTTAAGAGAGAAGAAGAGATGAGGAGTGAGATTTGTGAGTGGGCTGATGATGGCTAATGGAGATTTGTGTGATTTGGAAGTAGGAATGGAGGACGAAATTAAGAAGGAAAAGGGTTTGGTTGATGAGGAGTTTCTAGGAGGGTTTGGAGGGAGCTAGGTTTGGGGTGAGTAGGGGTGAGTGAAGGGGTGGAATAACAATTTTTCAAGTACCCAATTTTTTCACAACTTTATTTTCTATTGCTTATTATCTAATTGTTAAAATGTTTGAACCACTTATATTTCCTAGGCAAAACTACTAGATTGGTTTCTTAAGTTATTTTTAGTTGCGATTTTGTCCCTTAACTTTTTTTCGTTTCAAAGAAGTCCTGAAGTTGTTGTCGTGTAACAAATCAGTCATTTCTGTTAATTTTTCCATTAAGTTACACGTGTCACCATAAGAATTTTTTTTAAAAAAAATCATTGAACCATTTTTTTAATACGTGGCACTATTAGTTGAGTGACACGTGTCATTTAATGAAAAAAAATTAACGGAAATGACTGATTTGTTAAACAACAACAACTTTAGAAATTATTTAAAACGAAAAAAAGTTAAGCGATGAAATCGCAACTAAAAATCTTGACGTATGATTTTTAGGAGGCCTATGAGAGAATGAAAGTACTTCAAATTTGATAAACAAAGTGTAATGGTGCTACTAAGTTTTATGAGTGGTGATTTGATTGTGTAACTTAATATAATGCTTACATGTGCATATATTTTGTTTTTCAAAATTCCAATTTACTTGGTAACTAATCATTAGGATATGTCATATTAGTATCCATATAAACATTTTATAAATGGGAAACATTTTACCTTAAGTATTATGCTCATTAGGTCACTATAATAACTCCCAAGTAGGAACTTGGGAACAGATCAAGCGCAAAAAATTGTTTGCTGTTGGTGTGATCCAAAATTTTTCTTTAGGGGAAATTTCAATATTTATTAATTTTGTGGCACTTAGTCAGCAAGCACAACACTAATGTTCCAGCGTAAGTCCTAAAATATTAACAAATCATAGTCTTTATCTTAATAACTGAGTTTCTTGTTATCTTATTATTCGTCCCCCGACCATAATAGAAACTAAGGCAACTGATGCTACAAAACTAGGGGGTCTTTTTGCTACAGAGAGAGGGAAAAAGATTCATAGAGTTATATTGTGGAATTGGTTAAGAGAGATCATGCCCTCTTGTACCCTTGTATTCTTTCTTCTACCTCAGTACAGGGTATTCAAATCCTTAATTTAGTGCTTTATCAATAAAATTCTACTGCAATTTTCCAATTCATTCTATATCTTCTTTCAATTGTATTGCTTGAAAGCTTAGTCTGCTTTTTCTTATTCAAATTGTTCTGCATTGTTATCTCTTTTCTCTTAATAAGGTTGTTAATTTCAATAGATTGGATACTTTAACCAACAAACTTTCTTTGCTTAAATTAAGTCATTTGTGTGTGCATTGTGTAGTTTTTGTTTGTTTGTTTATTTTTATGATTTCTTTTGGTTGCAGGAAGATTTAAAATTTAATAATTTGTGACTTAATCCATCCACATACCACATGTGAATTCCTATAGTAGTAAAAACCAATAACCACATGACTAATGGCACCACACTAGCCATCTTGTTATTAGTAGGTCTATTTAACATTTTAGTCCTGAACTTAGGTGGTCCTTAAACTTTTTTGGATGTTTTGGGTCCCTGAACTTTGTTTAATTTTTGGAAACAATCCTTTCATCACTTAAGTGATGATATAGCCGACGACATGTCACGTCACTTTCACAATATCGATAAGTGACATGTTATGTAGAGCCACGAGACACTACATGATTTTTTTATTAGAAAATAATTTCTTTTAAAATTTATTAAGAGATTCGATTTAAAAAAAAAATACAATTTTTGATTATTTTTAATAAATTTGATTTTTTTTTAATTTAAAAAATATACGTGGCATCATCTGGCACGTTACCTATCGATGTGGTGAAGGTGGTGTGGCATATCTTCGGTCATATCACCACTTTAAAGCAATCGAACATTTGGGATGCTAACCCCAATTAGACCCACTGTTGGCACTGGAAGCAGGTTCTGAAAATTGGAGATGAATTGAAGGATCTTTTGCTGGAAGCTCTGAATCTGAACAAGGAGTACACGATCAAGGGTGGATATGACTTCCTCATGGGCAATCGACAGATTTTTCCCTTGTACAGGCAGATCTGGAACTCAGCCTCGATTCCAAAGCATAATTTTATCTTCTGGCTCATGGTGCATGACAAGCTGCAGACGAAGGCAAATGTGTCTAGATTTCAACAAATAGATCCTCGTTGTGACTTATGTATGCTGGAGAATGAAACGCGTGACCACTTATTCTTTGACTGTCACTGGAGCAAGCAGCTATTGGAGCTTTTGGGAAACTGGATTAAGCTGGATTTTGTCTATTACAAATACAAGAACTGGACAAGATGGGTAAAATACGGGTTTTCAGAGCAAGAAGAGGCAGCAAGTGGTTGTAGCAACAATTGCAGCTAGTATCTACTGCATCTGGATGGAAAGAAATAGAAGAATATTCACTAATCAATCCAAGCTTCCACATCAAGTTTTTTCTCTTGTAAAAAAGGAGCTCTCATATAGGTTTAATGTTTTTTATGATGTAGAAATTCTTACAAAAGTTCATATATCTGATAGGGTGTTAGCAGAGATTTAATTTTATTTCTAAGTAATCTAGCTAAAATCAAACCCTACATAGTAGGTGGGGATTTTGACTAGATTACTCTTGTATGAGGATATTTTTAGTTTGTGGTAATAATATTTTTTCTTCTACCAAGCATCGAAAAAAAGTTTAAGGACCAATTCCAAAAGAGCACATAAGTTCAGGGACTAAAAACTTAAATAAGTCTTGGTTTTTTAATCTATATTTTGTAGCAAACTGTTGTATTATATTTAAAGAGTAATTGGTCAGATTGGTCCTTGACTTTGTAGGCGTCGGTCAAGTTAGTCCCCGACTTTATCGAAATAGCATTTTAGTCCCTGAGATAGCATTTTAATTCACACACGTCCTTGTCTTTATCCCATTTTAAAGCAAATACATCCCTACGATAGTGCTGGCAGGGACTAACTTGATCGACGCTCTCCTATCTTAGAGACTAAATTGCTATTTCGATAAAGTCAGAGACTAACTTAACCGACGCCTACAAAGTCAGGGACTAATTGGATCAATTACTCTATATTTAAATGTTAGAATAGTGTACACCCTCAACTAAAAAAAATGTGTGTTCAAAGTGTATATATTACCTTGTTTGGCTTCATACGATTGGATTTTTAGTATACCACTTGTAGTTTGTCTAATGAGCCACAGTGTTGTAATGGGTATCGTGTTATAAAATTTGGTTTTGATGAAGAGAATATAGCCACAATTTAAACTATGACTATTTTTTTTTGAAAAAAATTATAACTTGGCCACGATTAACTATGTGACTAAAAGATAAAATGACTGTGGCTATTTTTTTATTAAAGTTTCTTCCTCACTTTGCCATGGTTAAAAGTGTTGTTATATTTATCTTAAAAAAACTATGTTTTTACTTAATTACGATTAAAACCATAGTTAAGTGATTAAAAAATTGTCACAAAAAAAAGAGGACAATTCGGAGCGGCCCTCTTTGAAAAAAAAAAGAAAGCGATTCTGAATCGTCCTCTTTGAAGAAAAAATGTTCCGAACTGCCTTCTTTACAATACTTTTAGGATCGATGGTTTTTAGGCTGTTTGGAACTGCCTTCTTAACATATAAATAACTGCTTTTAAAAAGGTTTATTTTACGTAGCAGTGCCAACTTCATGAATTCTCAAAGTTTTAAATGCATTTTATTCTAATGGAAAGTCGAAATTTAATCTTGCTCCAATTCTATCTTGCTCTTATCGTATCTTGCTCTTATCCTGTTCTTTATCCTATCATATCCTGATTCCAAACCACCAAACAAGTTTAAGAATAAATTGTCTGTTCATTAACTCAAACAAGGGTTAGAACTATGTTACCATTCGTTACTTAGGAAAAAGTAGTAGATTTGATTGCCATGTTGTGTTTGTGTTTGCTGGTTAGAAAGATCTAAAATAGTTGGAGTTTTGATTATTGACCATAATACTCAATATTAGAACTACCAAAAGGGTTGTCAAATGAGATATTACTTGTTTTGTTCTGATGAAATAGAGGTTTTTATGAAAGATGTTTAGTTTGGTGACCTACGTACCCATTCAAACCAAAGTTTTGGGGACTCAAGATTACATACTTCTTATGGGCACGTTGATATTGTGCATCAGAGGTCTATAAGCAGGGTAACGAGTTGTTCCTGGGAGAGTTCAGCGTTAAGCCCCCTCTCTTAGGAAGATCGCTCGGGCCTGTAATCTCCATATGAGTAAATTGGGCTAATCGTAAAGATCCTGAGGCTATGGCTCTTAATACTGTTGCCGGTGGCCTTGGTGAAGCTATGAATCCTCTACGATGGGGTTGTGATCAACTGCCACTTTGAGGATGGCAGGAGTTTGAGTATTCTTGTAACGACCCGACTCTCTAATAGCCAATTATTAATTTTAAGTGAACCATTTTTTTTAAAAAACATTTAATAGATAATCGAAAGTGAAGGAAGATGAACATCTCATAGTAGTGGCAAATCGGGCGGGTGGGCGGGCATTGCCCATGCCCATCAAAAGCCCGCTGTTTTGGCGGGCGGACATGTATTATTTAGGGCTGAAAATTCATGCCCTGCCCGCCCTAAATGCGGGCGGGGCATGCCCATGGGCGGTGTAACAGCCCGATTTTCGTAACACAAAATAAACAACTTTTAGTTATTAAGTTGCTGAAAAATGAGGCCATTTTTTTTGAAAAGGTTGTTGAGATGTCATTGGTGTACTTAAAATCCTTTACTGAAAACCGAGTTGTTACTAAAATAGTTCTTTACATGAAACCTTCATCTTCATAAGGTGACTTGTTCAAAAAGTATCATCATCTATTACATTGAATCAAAAGTGTTCATTCTTACACATCTTTAAAAGTAGGGCATGTTCCAAAGTAAGCAGAATTACATAATTAGTTCATCACTTAGGTAATCCTTGATTCAAAACACTCACAACAACTTAAACTAAATACACTATCCTTAAACCTTCCAGTCGAAAACAATCGGATGAAGTTTCTCCTTCTTCTTGCACCCTTTCTTCTTTCCCGACGAAGATGCCATCTCTGTCACAACTTTCCCCTTGTCATTTGGCTCCAACTCTACCCCACCTAGAGTGGTGGAGTTTCTCTGGGTCTCATACCGCACCTTTTCTTCGTAGCTCCTGTATCCTCGTACGGTGACTTGTGTAACATCCTAAGTTTTATTTAAATGAAATTATTGTTTAATACCCAAGAAATAACTGAATAAATTGCTTAAAGAATTTTGGGTGATAGGAGAGTAGTAATTATGAGTACTAGGGGTTGTATAGGAGACATTTGTGGCCTTGGGTAAAATTATCTAAGCGAAATCGGGGGTTAAGTCGGCGTTTTAAATGTTAGAAATCAGCCGAAAAGAGAAAATTAGGAATTTATTATGGGATGTTAAGAAATTAAATTCCACTGTTGGATGTGAAGTTTAGGGGATGGAGAAGCTTGTCTAAAAATTTGGACCCGATCCGATGGTTGACGAAAAAGTTACGGCGAATCGAAGATTGGAAGTCTGATTCTCGCCCAAGCGCGCTTCCCGCTCGCCCAGGCGCGTGCACTGTTCATGGGTGCACCAGCCAGTGGAAAAACCGCCCAGACGAGGCCCCCATTCGCCCAGGCGCGCCTGTGACGCACCAGCCACACACCAGTCTCTATTTGGCGCGCCAATTGTCCACCAGCCCCGCACCAGACTTAGCACCACGCACCAGATCTGGAACTGGTGCCAGATCCACGCTCAGGCGCACCTCGACCGCGCCCAGGCGCGCGACAGACAGCTGGTGCGTTTTCCAGCCACACGATCAGATCTTGGGGGCAAAGTTTTGCACCCCAGCCACACGATGGGTGCCCTTGTGGTCAGGAAACATAAAAGAACTATGGGAGCAAGTCACCCACACATTCACAATACTTTTCTCTCTCTCTATGTTCGAATCTCTCTCTCTTTTCTAGGGCTCAAGCTCTACTCACTACAAATTGATCAAGAATCAAGTGGGTATCACTCATTCCATCATCAAGGATTGTTATTATCATCTCCAAGTAAGTGTTTGAGTGTGGGTTCCCCTCTTTCCCTTTCAAATTCGTTTTTCTCTCTCTCTCTCTCTCTCTCAATTCGTGTCCTCCCTCTCTCCTAGGGCACAAAAGTGACTCACTCTAATCAATCAAGCTCCAAGTGAAACTCATCAAATCCATCATCAAGTTCTTCTTTGTTGCTCCAAGTAAGTGGGTTTTGGTTGAGTTTTTCCTCTTTCCTTACTTTAAAAATTCGAATCCCTCTCTCTCTATTACCTCCATGGAGTTTCAATCTTCCATCTAGGGAACTCTAATTTGGTTTCATGGATTTCTTCAAGCTTATGAGCAAAGCTTAACAAATTGTGTTATTATTCTATTGGTATTAGGTTCCTTCCTCTTCTTTTGAGTTGGGGCCAAAACTCAAGTGTTGGACAACTACAAATCTCCCTCTCTTTAAGAGTTGAGGTAAGGAGGTTTGTGTTACCATACTCTAGGGGGTAGATTGTATTGTGTATATATTGGGTACTAAGAGATATGTGTTAGCTAGGGAAAGGAACCTTAGGGTAGTTAATAATATGTTAAATTGTGATTATGCTTAAGAGTGTAGTGATATGTTATGTTGGACCTAAATGAGACTATGATATTTGATTAAGTGGTGAATATGATGCCTAAATGTAAATATGATTCTTGGTTATGTGGTGGTTATTTTGCTATATTATGTTGAGCCCTAGACTTTATGAATGATAATAAATGTGATGTTTGGAATTGGTATGAATGACTATCCGGAATTTTAATAATTACATGTTTAAATTGATAAATCCATAAGAAGGGTTACAAGTGGAATAATTGAAATTAAAAAGTATAATATGATGTTGAAATTTATAAGCTAATGAAAATGATTACAAAATAAAAATGTGTTGACCTCTGACCTGAGGGACACCAAATTTATTAAAATGATGAATTAATAACAAGGTATACAAATTTACAATAATTCAAATGTAATCTAAAAGATTAATGGCATATTTAGTGTGTAACCCAGATCTTGTAAGGCGTTGTCCGTAGGAGACTGTACGCATAGATCGCTTAAGTCGCACATAGTGCGCTGCTGTAAGTCGTTGTCCGAAGGAGACTGTACGCAATGATGGGTGCACATTATGGTTGTGGGTGTTCCAGGTCTTGTAAGACGTTGTCCGTAGGAGACTGTACGAATAGATCGCGTAAGTCACACATAGTGTGCTGCTGTAAGTAGTTGTCCGAAGGAGACTGTACGTAGTTATGGACACACACACCCTAAACTAATAATGATATATTTGGCTTGTGCGCTTCCAGATCTTGTAAGACGTTGTCCGAAGGAGACTGTACGCATAGATCGCGTAAGTCACACATAGTGTGCTGCTGTAAGTCGTTGTCCGAAGTAGACTGTACGCAATGATGGACGTACATTCCTATTGTGGAATTCCAGATCTTGTAAGGCGTTGTCCGAAGGAGACTGTACGCATAGATCGCGTAAGTCGCACATAGTGCGTTGCTGTAAGTCGTTGTCCGAAGGAGACTGTACGCGGTTATGGATCCACATTAAATCTTTAAAAACTATATCTATCTATACACAATTAAAAGAGAATTCAAGAATGTAAAGAGAGGAAAGAAAAGCATGAAAAATGCAAAGAAGTGAGATTATTAATTAACTAATCAATGTATATACTCTAAAACTGTATGAAGAAATGAGCTGAGGTTTAATAATAAAAGTTAGTTGGTTTGATATGAAAATAATTGAATTGAATGGGAGTGTTTGATTGGATTACATGCATTATATGGTTTGTTGTGTTTGGCTTGGTAGTTCAATATAGCATAATAGAAACTGCTTCCCTATTTTATTGTGTAATACTCACCTCCTTACCATTTTTCAGGTACTGAGTTGGAGCATTACACCAGGATTTGGCCGAGCAGGGTTTACTTTCCCTCACAAGGAGAGTAGGGTTATATGGGGTTAATACATATTTTTGGGACCTAAGCCTCCTATGTTTTGATGTATATGTGTTGTGTCTACCCTTTTTGAATGAGGCTTAGGATGATTTTATTTTGTTAAGCTTTAAACCTGGATGTATGTTATTCACGCTTTTTATTTCTGCTGTTACTCTGAATACTTGATGCACTGTTATATCTTGGAGCCCATAGGGCCTTGCTATGATTTACAAATATATGAAGTAAAGCCCTGTTGGCTAGTGGATGTTCATCTGATAATGTTTTCACAGGTGCAATTTTTGGATTAGTCCGAAAAACAAACAAAACTCCGTCCGTTGGACGGGTGATTTTATTAAATCAAAAAGAAATTTTTAAGTTCGTATTTTAAATATGGGGTATTTAAGGGTAATAAATCCTAGGTGTTACATTTATGGTATCAGAGCAGTTTCTCCTCGGCCTTGGAGTTATGTAAACTCCAATGATTACTCACCAAGCGAGTAATTGAAATGTATGGTTAAATGTTTTAGTCAGAATGATAAGATAGTTGTTATTGATTATTAGTGTGTTTAATACTTTATCTTTCCTCCAGGATTAAAATTATGGCAGATAGGCGCAGTGACGATAATTGGATCGCTGCAATCTTAGAGAGCTTAGCTCAAATCAACCGACGACAAGCTGAGTTGGTGACTACAGCTGTAGCAGCACTCAATCAGTCATCTCAGGCAACTTAGAGCCTCTCTCCAGCTGAAATCAATTGGTTGGCAGAGTTCAAGTGGCATGGTCCCCCTAACTTTGAGGGTGGCTATGATTTGGATAGGACCCTTAAGTGGTTTCAGAAGATAGAAGAGATTCTCAGTGAGGTGGCACCACCGGAGGAGCATAAAGTTCTGCTGGCACAATATACCCTTGGTGGGGAAGCAGAACAGTGGTGGGAACAGGTTCGAAGGCAGGCGGAGGCCACAAATCAAGGAGTGACGTGGCAGCTTTTCAAAGAAAAGTTTCAGGGAAAGTTTCTGATGGGGGATGTTCGGAAAGAGAAGGAACTAGCTTTCCTGTGTTTGAAACAGGACAATTTGAGTGTTGAGGAATATGTGTGGAAATTTGAGGACCTCATCAGATATGCTTCAACTACCAAGGTGTGGATGAGAGAACCAAATGTCTCAAGTTTCTTGCAGGACTCCGAGATGATATCAAAACTATTCTTGGAAATGTACCTGTTGATAACTTTGGCCAGCTAGTAGAATGGGCTAGTTGTTGGGAAAAGGGCCTTGCAAAGCCGGAAGACTATGTGGCAGACCCAACAGCGTACCCTAAACCCCAGGCTGAGAGGATTATTTCAAAGGGAGCAAAACTGATAAAGACCCCTCCGTATCTCAAGTCTGTTTGTGTTCATTGCGGAAAACTTCACAGAGGTGTATGTAGGAAAGTAATGCAGAAAAAGAAGGAAGGTTCATGTCTCCGATGCGGTCAACCAGAGCATTTGGCCATTGGTTGCCTTAATCCTGAATTTGATCAAAGAGTAGAAGGTCCTAATAAGGGTAAAAGGCCTCTACTGGGTTCATGTTCTTATCCTCGAGATAGATCAGTAGTTCCTAGGAAATTGGGTCAGGCAGAGAGAGCCTATCATACTGTTCCTACTTGCTTGCACTGTGGCAAGATGCATAAGGGAGTATGTTGGCATCTAAATTTGAATAGGAGGGCTGCACTCTGTTATCGGTGTAGTCGGCCTGGTCATGTCGTGGCCAACTGTCCCCAGAAGGCAAAGAAGGAAGAGGAGAATGCATCAAAAGTGCAGGAAGTCAGTGGTAATATCTCCTTATGAGATGCGTGATAGGTATTTATCTTACCTATGCTTTAGCAAATGTATGTGATGCATTTTTTGTTACTCTTCTCATTTGGGAGGCCGATTGTTTCAAAGCCCGAGTCATAAATTAATCTAGTAAAATTAGGATAAATAAGAAACATCATTAAGTTTTCCAGAAGCAACTGTGTCAGTAAATGGTAATCAATAGTTATATCCTCTAGATTATGAATATGACATAGGCTTCACCTTAGAAGTTGGTTGAGGTAAGAATAGACTTAGGAATTTTTGGTCCTCCTTGACTAAAGAATATGTGACTAGGGGATAACCATAGTTAAAACATTATTCAAGGAAGTTAAGAGAAGCTTCCAGAAGAATTGACAAGTCTAGAAATTCCATGTAAAGTTTTCTTAAGATATTGGTGATGCTATTGTTTTATGGAAGGTAAGATTAGAATTGATCACTCTAATTTTTACATCCATTAAATGATAACACTATTATTGAAACTCGCGGTGATGTGTTATTGATAGACGTGAGGTTGGAATTGATCACTTCAATCTTTACATCTATCAATGGACGATATCATTGAAATTTTTTTTCCGAAAAATTAAGGTAATTAAAGTTGTGACCTCTAAATGATAGAGTAGTTAGAAAAGGATGAATTAGTGAGATGGTAGACATAGAGCCAAATAATAGAACTAGAAGTTGTATATACGGGAAATTCTCCAGCCTTAGGAAAGACAAATTTTATTCAATGACTAGTATGGGGTAGTAAATTTTATCCCGAGAGTGAAGTAAGTCTTAAGATAGTAAACAAGTTCGATTCCGCTAGTACCCCTAACGGACGCTCAAATCAATCATGCTCTCTTCAATATCCCGCTTCGGATAAATCCTGTTGGAGTTGCTGATGTGCACCTAATGTACCACTCCAGCTCCACCTACTCCAATTAAAGGGGGTAGGGAAATGTTTACATGGAATAGCTTCGGCTTATCCTGAGTCTACAGTGCTAAACACCACTCAAACCCCAATAGTATTCTTGGGAACCTTAGGTGAGGTTCTAATTAATAGAAGGCCTTAGGTGATGTTCTAATCAGTAGAAGAAAATATTTCTCCTTTTTCGTCCTTCTAGGTTCGAGTCAATCTTGAAAGAGCAATCCTTGGATCTTAGTCAGGGGTCAGTTCTAATCGTGCTGGCAAATAACTGTGAGTTCGGTGTTCTTCGTGTCTATCAATTTTAAACTTAGATTGTTCTTGAAATCCCAGTCTTGTTTCTTCCCACGGGTTCCTCATGAATGAGAAAATTTCCTCCATAAGTTACAGTATCTTGCAGTAGGTTTTCTCGACCATGTAAGATTAAGCTGTCTTCTTTCATGAAAGGTATGAATTTCTTATGGATCCCAAAGTATTCGGACCCCTTGTTAATCACTAAAATGTTGTAGGTTACATTGAAAATTGATGTGGAAGTCGATTTAGAGACCAACATTTCAGTTCCCTACGTATTGGCAAAATCCAAAGTGGCATGTCGATGCCAAGTGGGGGAGAACTTGGTGGACGACTTGGAATGTTGTTAAGGTGATCACCAGTGTTAGCTCGAGCAATTAGAATAGGAAGACAGAACCAAACGAAGTGAGCATCAACCTTATCTTAGGGATTGCCCCCCTTTTACGGGACTGAACGGAATTTCGGGGACGAAATTCCAGTAAGTGGGGGAGAATTGTAACATCCTAAGTTTTATTTAAATGAAATTATTGTTTAATACCCAAGAAATAACTGAATAAATTGCTTAAAGAATTTTGGGTGATAGGAGAGTAGTAATTATGAGTACTAGGGGTTGTATAGGAGACATTTGTGGCCTTGGGTAAAATTATCTAAGCGAAATCGGGGGTTAAGTCGGCGTTTTAAATGTTAGAAATCAGCCGAAAAGGGAAAATTAGGAATTTATTATGGGATGTTAAGAAATTAAATTCCACCGTTGGATGTGAAGTTTAGGGGATTGAGAAGCTTGTCTAAAAATTTGGACCCGATCCGACGGTTGACGAAAAAGTTACGGCGAATCGAAGATTGGAAGTCTGATTCTCGCCCAAGCGCGCTTCCCGCTCGCCCAGGCGCGTGCACTGTTCATGGGTGCACCAGCAAGTGGAAAAACCGCCCAGGCGAGGCCCCCATTCGCCCAGGCGCGCCTGTGACGCACCAGCCACACACCAGTCTCTATTTGGCGCGCCAATTGTCCACCAGCCCCGCACCAGACTTAGCACCACGCACCAGATCTGGAGCTGGTGCCAGATCCGCGCTCAGGCGCACCTCGACCGTGCCCAGGCGCGCGACAGACAGCTGGTGCGTTTTCCAGCCACACGATCAGATCTTGGGGGCAAAGTTTTGCACCCCAGCCACACGATGGGTGCCCTTGTGGTCAGGAAACATAAAAGAACCAGGGGAGCAAGTCACCCACACATTCACAATCCTTTTCTCTCTCTCTATGTTCGAATCTCTCTCTCTCTTATCTAGGGCTCAAGCTCTACTCACTACAAATTGATCAAGAATCAAGTGGGTATCACTCATTCCATCATCAAGGATTGTTATTATCATCTCCAAGTAAGTGTTTGAGTGTGGGTTCCCCTCTTTCCCTTTCAAATTCGTTTCTCTCTCTCCCTCTCTCTCTCAATTCGTGTCCTCCCTCTCTCCTAGGGCACAAAAGTGACTCACTCTAATCAATCAAGCTCCAAGTGAAACTCATCAAATCCATCATCAAGTTCTTCTTTGTTGCTCCAAGTAAGTGGGTTTTGGTTGAGTTTTTCCTCTTTCCTTACTTTAAAAATTCGAATCCCTCTCTCTCTATTACCTCCATGGAGTTTCAATCTTCCATCTAGGGAACTCTAATTTGGTTTCATGGATTTCTTCAAGCTTATGAGCAAAGCTTAACAAATTGTGTTATTATTCTATTGGTATTAGGTTCCTTCCTCTTCTTTTGAGTTGGGGCCAAAACTCAAGTGTTGGACAACTACAAATCTCCCTCTCTTTAAGAGTTGAGGTAAGGAGGTTTGTGTTACCATACTCTAGGGGGTAGATTGTATTGTGTATATATTGGGTACTAAGAGATATGTGTTAGCTAGGGAAAGGAACCTTAGGGTAGTTAATAATATGTTAAATTGTGATTATGCTTAAGAGTGTAGTGATATGTTATGTTGGACCTAAATGAGACTATGATATTTGATTAAGTGGTGAATGTGGTGCCTAAATGTAAATATGATTCTTGGTTATGTGGTGGTTATTTTGCTATATTATGTTGAGCCCTAGACTTTATGAATGATAATAAATGTGATGTTTGGAATTGGTATGAATGACTCTCTGGAATTTTAAGAATATAATTACATGTTTAAATTGATAAATCCATAAGAAGGGTTACAAGTGGAATAATTGAAATTAAAAAGTATAATATGATGTTGAAATTGATAAGCTAATGAAAATGATTACAAAATAAAAATGTGTTGACCTCTGACCTGAGGGACACCAAATTTATTAAAATGATGAATTAATAACAAGGTATACAAATTTACAATAATTCAAATGTAATCTAAAAGATTAATGGCATATTTAGTGTGTAACCCAGATCTTGTAAGGCGTTGTCCGTAGGAGACTGTACGCATAGATCGCTTAAGTCGCACATAGTGCGCTGCTGTAAGTCGTTGTCCGAAGGAGACTGTACGCAATGATGGGTGCACATTATGGTTGTGGGTGTTCCAGGTCTTGTAAGACGTTGTCAGTAGGAGACTGTACGCATAGATCGCGTAAGTCACACATAGTGTGCTGCTGTAAGTCGTTGTCCGAAGGAGACTGTACACATAGATCGCGTAAGTCACCCATAGTGTGCTGCTGTAAGTCGTTGTCCGAAGGAGACTGTACGCGGTTATGGATCCACATTAAATCTTTAAAAAGTATATCTATCTATACACAATTAAAAGAGAATTCAAGAATGTAAAGAGAGGAAAGAAAAGCATAAAAAATGCAAAGAAGTGAGATTATTAATTAACTAATCAATGTATATACTCTAAAACTGTATGAAGAAATGAGCTGAGGTTTAATAATAAAAGTTAGTTGGTTTGATATGAAAATAATTGAATTGAATGGGAGTATTTGATTGGATTACATGCATTATATGGTTTGTTGTGTTTGGCTTGGTAGTTCAGTATAGCATAATAGAAACTGCTTCCCTATTTTATTGTGTAATACTCACCTCCTTACCATTTTTCAGGTACTGAGTTGGAGCATTACACCAGGATTTGGCCGAGCAGGGTTTACTTTCCCTCACAGGGAGAGTAGGGTTATATGGGGTTAATACATATTTTTGGGACCTAAGCCTCCTATGTTTTGATGTATATGTGCTGTGTCTACCCTTTTTGAATGAGGCTTAGGATGATTTTATTTTGTTAAGCTTTAAACCTGGATGTATGTTATTCACGCTTTTTATTTCTGCTGTTACTCTGAATACTTGATGCACTGTTATATCTTGGAGCCCATAGGGCCTTGCTATGATTTACAAATATATGAAGTAAAGCCCTGCTGGCTACTGGATGTTCATCTGATAATGTTTTCACAGGTCCAATTTTTGGATTAGTCCGAAAAACAAACAAAACTCCGTCCGTTGGACGGGTGATTTTATTAAATCAAAAAGAAATTTTTAAGTTCGTATTTTAAATATGGGGTATTTAAGGGTAATAAATCCTAGGTGTTACAACTTGTCCCAAGTGCGGCCCCAAGTTAACTCCGCTCAATTGGTGTTCCGGATCCGGAATCATGATCTGAGTGTAACCGATCCATACCCATCCATACGGGGTGAACTTCCAACCTCTTCCATGCTTATTCCAAGTGGTGATCTCCATACGATGCTCCATCTGCCCGTTGAGATACCAGTAGCACCGATATGCCAACGAACAGGAGAGAGTAAGCGATCCGAACGACGCATCGTCGACGGTGTGGGTTTACAGTAGGCAAGATATCAAGACAATACAAACATAACCAAACAACACACATACAACATAGCATTCAAGCATATCATCATCATCATTATAACTATCATCATTCATTATCTTGCCAAACTTATTATCATTTCTCAACATAAACATTCTTTATTTCTCAATTCTTCTCATCTCAACTTGCAAATCTTTCACTTTTATTCCTTTCCTTCTTCATAGGGTTTCATTCACTTTTCCATACTTTCCATTCTCGATCCCTTTCTCATTATCCACATTTTATAGGCTTTTGCTTCTTATAATTATAGGTCTTTTCTTATCAAGTCTTATTGAATCACAACCATCGATGATCGGGGAAATTATAATATCATCGAGGTACACGTTCCTTCGCAGTTAGCACACACGTCTCAAGTCTACATCTCCTCGGTCATCCACCCAACCTATTCGGAAGCAAACAGGAGTACGGGACCTTTACCACGCGGGCACGACAGCTGTCTCAACAATCAAATGGCTCCAAGCCAGGAGAACTGTAGAAAACTCGGGTACAGTCTCAAATCAATTCATATCATATCAAATCATGTAATATCAAGGCACACTGTAGAAAAATCGGGTACAGTGGCAAATCAAGATGCCCCGTTCCAGTCCCTCTCACTGTCCAATCTAGGGGGCGTCAGTACTAGTTCTAGTTGCGCTGCAGAACTTACCACGGCTTTGGCCCCCAGTCCCTACCATGTTCGTATGCCACATGTGGGGTTCGTTCTGCCTAGAAAGTACTCAAGACTTCTTGACGTTTCACCGTCATCGTCCTCCCCTAATGCAATCTCCACCTGAGTATCCGCAGATACCCATGGTTCCTTCCTCTCCACTACTTCGATATCATACTCATAGCTCACCGCGTTCGCTTTTGTTAATGTCTTTTAAAGTCTTTTATCTTTTTAATTAACCTAATGGTCGGCCCATCCTTGGTGCATCCCTTCGACGAGTTTCGACCGCTATCTTTCAACATCACTATTCCTTTCTTTTCTCAACATAGCACAGAGCTAGGATCACATCGGCCAATCTTGTATCTCATTTCATAAACCTTTTTCAACATCTCATTTCACATTCTTTCACAAAATCTCATTCCACAATCTCCCTCAAAATCTGATTTCACAAACTTTTCACAAAATCTCATTTCACAAACTTTTCACAATCTTTCCCAACAATTTCATTTCACAACCTTTTCTCAAAATAACCTTTCATAAGCTTTCTAAAAATCTCGTTTCATAAACTTTCTCAAAAATCTTGCTTTACATACTTTCTTCAAAATACATTTTATAAGCTTTCTGAAAATTTAGTTTCGTAAACTTTCTCAAAATCTTATTTCGTAAACTTCCTCAAAATACCATTTCGCAAAATTTTACAAAATATCATTTCATAACTTTCCCAAAATATCATTTTGTAAATTTTCCCAAAATATCCTTTCATAAATTTTTCTCAAGACATCATTTCATAAACTTCCTCAAAATCTCATTTCGTAAGCTTTCTCAAAAATCTTATTTGTAAACTTTCTCAAAAATCTTTTATAAGTTTTCTCAAAAATCTCATTTCAGTGAGCACTAGTGTAGGAGCAAGCTCAACTCAACACAAGTATCATTCCAACAACATCAAAAAAGGAGCCAAGCTCCACTCAGATCACCTCTCATTTCAACAACAACATTACTTTCCCCAGCTCTGGCTTATCCTCATCATTATCATCATACCTTTTCCCAAACTCAGCTCTTTATCTCTTTCTCAGCACATATCTCTTTTCTAATCAGTCTTATATCTTTTATCATTATTTCTTTTCTTAATATCTTATCAAGGCTGCCTTATTCCATAAGGACTTAGGCCAAACAGGGGGTTACCTCTTTCTCTTTGTGTCTTTTACTTCACAAATTTATTCATTTCGTTTTCATTTTCAGGACGTAACAGACGTCCATCAGCATGCTAATCATATTAATCAACAATTTAAATCTCATCATGCATAATTAAATAAATAAACATGAGCATACTATATCACATCATCAACATATAAATTCATCACACACAACAGCATGTGGTCTTTGTCTCCTTCGTATAAGTGGCCACACAACACAAACAATTTCCACTATACTACTGACTCAGAACCACCAAGTTCCGGTCTTTGAGATGATCCGGAACGTCCTAATAAATCACCTAAATACCACGGTGTCTTAGGAAAGCTTCTCTCTCACTCTCTCTTTCTTTTTCTTAGTCTAAGAGTTGATGAGCTCTTAAGACTTGTGTTTGGTTTGGAAAGGAAATGAGAAAATGAATGAGGTGAAGGAATGGAAAATGAACTAAGGGGCTAGCTATATATATATATATATATATATATATATATATATATATATATATATAGGCAAACGTGTTGTTCCTCTTTTGCCCTTAGTTAATTCGGCCATGGGTGCAAATGGGAGGGGTAGTTTTGTCCTTCCTAAAGTTTGCATGGGTGAATTTTAGCAAGGGGACAATGCAGATTAATTTAAGGGCTTTAAGTCACTTCATGCCTAACTTATTTCTACTAATTAATTTCCTTTTGGTTCTAATCCATCCCATAGGCTTCTCATCTTAAAAAAATAAAATCCTAGCATGCATACTTGCATACATATACACGTAGCACACATACACATATACACATAGAAAATAAATTTTTCTCATGCAATTAATCATGTATAAAATAACCATACAAATATTAAATACACAACCATTCCAAAAACTCAATTTCTAAAACTTGTAATATCATTCCATGAAAACCATTTCTTTGAAATTCTTTATCACTTTGAAATCATGAAATAAGAAATTTATTCAAAGAAATACTGTTTCAAATATTTTCTCAAAAATAAACCTTTTTAGTACTCAAAACAATACGAGGAATTTGTGGGTCGTCACAGGCGGCCCATTTAAATTAAAAAAAATCATATATTCTATCTTTAAAATTCATAAAATGTAGACTAAGATTGCACAACATATAAATGTTCACACTCAAAATTCATAAAAACATAATAATAAAGTTTGATACCCGACAAAAGATGTAGGGCGGCTCCTAATTGTGCAACTCCTAATTTTTATTTTTTTAAAACTAAATAATGGGAGGCCAGTGGGCGGCCCACCGCCCGCCCAATGATGCCCGACAAAAGAAATGGGCATGGCGGGCGGGACCCATTATAAAATTGGGCTAAAAAGTGATGCCCTGCCCACAAAACATGTAGGGCGGGCGGGCGGGGCCCATGGGCCTTCACCCTAATTGCCAGTACTACCATCTCATCAGAATTCACAAAACTACGCTTCACTATATTACATTTATTCTCTCGGAGCACACACCTACTATAGACATATTTTACATATTTATAGTAACTCCAGGTTGCACTTAGAGCCAGATTGCCTCTTCCTTTTGTCCTAACTTGGTTCCATCATCCCACTCTCTGCCCGTGTCTATCCTTCTCTCACCACTAGTACTCCATTGGCCACTCAATTGGCTCTTCCTCTACCTCATCAGCCATGGGGTCATCCTCCGATCCTACCCCTCCGTTTTCCATCCTTGGAAAGCCTTAAGCAAGACCGATGATTGGGGTGACACAGAGTAATCTCCATGCCCCCTCCACTGTTGCTTGGTCATGTTCTATTTCCCATTGCCCAGAGGGAAGGGTCCTCATCTCCATGCAGGTCAGATGTCTTGTTGACACGATTATCAAAAACAGAGGTAGGAACAAGGAGTGAGTCATTGCCAAGAAGCTATATAAATAAACAATAAGATACTTAAAGTTCGCATACACAATTAACAAGTAACATAGTAATGGTATGATGCATGCCACAGATAATATCCTAGCATCTCAGACTTACTAATGTGATGCTATAACATATTAACTCCCTCGGTCCAATCATAACCATTTCTTCTACATAATCATTACATATTGTATGAGTTCATAGTATAACAACCCTTCACATTACATATTCTCACAATCTTACATTGGAAAAACAACTGGGAGTAAACGTTTGCTACCAATGCATGCTTTAGGCCTAGAAGCCAAACAAATACATAAGTCCCCTGTAACATCCCGAATTTTAATTTCAAGAATAATTAGAATAATAATAAGATTGGAATAATAGTAACAATAATAATAAGTCATAAATAGGAGTTAAAAGGGAGGTTTTAGAGTCATAAAACATATAATAATAGGAAATTAAGAATAAAATATTTATAGCTTAAAACACAAATTCCACCATTGGATGTGAAGTTGGGAGTCTTATTAAGCTTGCTTTCAAGTTTGAGCAATATCCGACAGGTAACGAAAGAGATATGACATTTTGAAATGCAAGGGATGAAAAACTGGCTAAGTAATCGATTACTTTGGGGAAGTAATCGATTATCTGGTCCCTGTGAGGAAAAAAAATAAAGGAAATTCATGAAGTAATGATTACTTTGGAAGGTAATCGATTACCTCAAGGTCTGACGCAAAAAAAATAGAAACTTGGGGAACACGAATTTACTATTAAGAGCAAGCATCCTTAACAAGCTTGGCTCATACTAACACACAAAACACACTTTCCATTTCCATAACACAACAAACAATCATTCTTCTTCTTCTTTTTCTTCTTCATTCCACCATCTTCCTTACTCAAGAGCACCACCCCTATCACCAAGCACAAGATCATCAATACCATCACACCACCATTATCAACTCCATAGAGCTTTCTATCCTAACCCTCCATCACCATGGAGGCACTCTCCCTCTCATGCCCACAAGCTCTTTAAGGGAAAATACACAACAAATCCCCATCACCATCCAAGCTCCACCATCACCATCACCATGGACTCTCTCTCTCTCTCTCTCATGCTCCAACACACATAAGTGAAAGAGAAACTCCTCCCTCCATCAAGATCTCCATAGGGCAATATCTCCACACATCTATGGGTTATCTTCATTAGGACCTAAGGCTAGCTTAGGGGCTCAAGCTCAAGGAGCACAAAGGAAGGGGAAAGTTCTGTAACATCCCTGATTTTATTTCCAAGCATAATTAGAATAAATCTAAGTTAGAATTAATGGAAGTAACCATAGAAAATGGTGTATAGGAGCTAAGAGGGATGTCTTGGAGTTAGAAACACTTAGTATATGAAAATCAAGCAAGGTAATCGATTACTTTGGAGAGGTAATCGATTATCAGCTTATAGTGAGAAACCCTAAAATTGAATCAAAGGAGATAATTGATTATTTTTGTAGAAATAATCGATTACCTGCTTTCTGTAACACCCTATCTTAAATTATACTCTAGTTACCTCGATTTGATTTAGTGACTTGAAAATTTCTTTTAAAAACAATAGTTACTTATGAAAATTTCCGTAAAATCGGACGGAGTTTACTCTGTTTTATTGACTTTTTCAAAATATACTTTTCCTGTAAAACCTGTGTTAATAAAATTATATTTATTCAGCAGTAGGCCAGCAGGGCAAAATATGCTACAATTCATTCATTACATCATTTCCAAAATACGAACGAGTTCTTGGAGTTATTAGCTCCCAAAATATAAAGTAAATACACATATAACATAGTTCGCAAAATAAAACCCCAGACCAATACATATGGTCACCCAACTAACTAATTACACTCCACGATGTGGAGTGTACTCCTGCTCGGCCACGACTTGTGCAAGCTCCTTCTGTACCTGTAAAATATAGCAAGAAGGGTAGCATTACACAGAACTTAGGAAGTAATTTCTAAGAAGCCATAGAAATAACTAAGCCTAACATTATTATTAACACACCCAACAAGCATAAATCAATTCCATACATCAATCTCTCTTATTTGGCTTTTTAACTCTTTTCCTTTTCTTATTTATATTTAACTTACTTATTTGGCTTCCAAAAATTACTTTTCTTTTCGTACCAGAACTTTTCATTTATTCTTTTCATTTCTTTCACCTTTCCTTTATCTTCCCCTTAGTCACTAGGACCATCAGGGTTATGTTTTTAGTTCTCAATTATTCCCTGAGTCACTGGGACTGTCAGGGTTATATTTGTAATTAATTCCGGAGTCACTAGGACCGTCGGGTTAATTATTCCCTGAGTCACTAGGATCGTCAAGGTTGCACTTTAGTTATCCCCAGAGTCACTAGGATCGTCCGGGTTGCGCTTCGATAGTCACTAGGACCGTCCGCCGATATTAGTCTTTCTCTTATTAATTATTCACCTGAGTCACTAGGACCGTCAGGGTTATATTTTTAATTAATTCCGGAGTCACTAGGACCGTCCGGTTAATTACTCCCTGAGTCATTATGGCCATCAGGGCTGCGCTTTAGTTATCCCCAGAGTCACTAGGACCGTCCGGGTTGCGCTTCGACAGAGTCACTAGGACCATCCGCCGATATTATTCTTTCTCTTATGAATTATTCCCTTGAGTCACTAGGACCGTCACGGTTGTATTTTTAATCATTTTCGGAGTCACTAGGACCATCCAGTTAATTACTCTTTATCGTTAAGTCTTCTCTTTCTTTACTCATTGAATCTTTCCTTTCTCTTCATCGTCACATCAAGCCTTATATCGTTTTCCTTTACTTTCTTGTTATTTGTCTCACTTTCAATATCTTAATTCTTTTTCATTCTTTCCTTATTACTTATCTCTATTCTTCTTTATTTTTTTATTAATTATTTCTCTTCTCTCTTTCCTTTCATTAACAACTTCTTGTTATTTACATATCATCACTTAAGGGGTTAGCCTCAAAACCAACATTTAGCACACTTACACATTCACAATTATTTTCACAATATAAACCCTTACCTCCTCCCTTATCCTCTCAATTAATTAATTACTATTCTTGTTTAACTATCCTTATTAATTTCCCACACATCCCCAATATTCTGATTCATTCATTAACTTGTGATGCCTCTAATATTACTAAATCCTAAGCTCATTTTCAAAAACCCAATTAATATCTCATATAAGCATTCAACATATCAACACAATTTCACTTACGCATAGCTTTACAAACAATTTGGTGAGTTTAATTCCTTTATTCACCTACTCTATTTATTACCTTTATTTCCCTATAATTTCCTCATCCATTATCCATTCATTTAATATTTCCATAATAAATTCACACATTTCAAACATCATCATGCATTACATATATTCACAATTAAATCAAGGGGTTCATTTCCTTTAATTCCTAAGCTTTGTTTATCGTCTATTTCAACTACCCTATTGTTCATTATCCTTACTAATCTTTCCTATCCCTAGCCACCCCTATAATCAGCCTAGAAATTAAATCCTAAATAAAGGTAATACAAACCCTTCTTACCTTAACCTTGTAGAGAGAGAAGGGAGTACCAAACCCCAACCCGTTGAACCACAACAAAATAGCCACAAGTTTGTATGGAGGGAGAGGAAAAGAGCTTGACTCCAAAGCCTTAGATATATAGAGAGAAAGTTCCAAGCTATGAAGGAGAGAGAGAAATTAGATTTGATGATTCTCCATGGTGGTTGTTCTCAAAGCTTCACCGATGGGGAGGGAGAATTGGGGATTGAAGTGGGTGAGAGGAAATAGAGGAGATTGATGAATGATTATGTGTTAGTGTGTGATGGGGATTGATTTTTGGTAGTTTATTATGGATTAGAGTGGAGAAATGAGAAGGAATCTAGAGAGAGAAAGGGGAAGAATTCGTGCCCTAAGAGAGAGAAACAAAGGGGAAATGAATGGGGAAGAAGACCCAACGCGTTTTATTTATTTTTTTTATGTTCTGTCACGTACTAACCGGTTAGTGGGTTAGTCACTGATTCTTTTTATTTTCTTTTATTTCTTTGCACTTCAAAGTGCCATAACTTCTTCGTTACCCGTCGGATATTGCTCAAATTTGAAAGCAAGCTTCTACATAATTCCCACTTCACATCCAACGGTGGAATCTAAGTTTAGAGTTGTAGATCTTTTATTTCTAATTTCCCAATTTAGCGAATTTAAAACACCGAAAACGCCGCCTTTAACCCTCGTTTGGTCTTCTTTAAACTTCCTATTCGATGCCAACGCTTCCTAACTCCTTTACGACACTCAAAGAAATCCTAATCCTTCACCCCAAATATTCTTGAACATAATCATAATTCTCCTAATTCCCTCATTATTCTAATTATTTTGGGAATTAAAATTTGGGATGTTACACTTTCTGTGAGGAACCAAATAATTAAGAAATTGAGGAGATAATTGATTACTTGGTGAGGTAATCGATTACCACACGTTAGACTGAGAAAAAAAATAGTGACTTGGAGGCCACACATTCCAAGCTTCCTCAAGAAGCCATTATTTTACAACCACACCCTCCAAGCTTCTCCAAGAAGCTTCTCACCACAACCACACATTCCATTCCATGCAAAACACTTCCCTTCATAAAACACATTCATTCATTCATGCCTTTCATTTCTTCTTCTTCATTTTAACTCAAGAACACCAAGAGCACCCATCATCAACCCATATCAACTCCATTAAGATCATCAAGCCCTAAGATCACAACCACCATTGACAAGCTCAAGAGCCCCATTATCTGTAAGATCCATGAAGAATGTTTTGATAAATGCCAAAAGGTTTTGAACAAGATTAAATGTGTTGATCAAGTTCAAGCTCAACAAGCAACAACAAACATCAAGTGATAAAGAGAGAGCCAACTCATGAAGACTTAGTTTGGTAGTTTATGTTTTATTGTTTTATCTTTAGCCTCTCAAGTCTCTTAGTTTGAGTTTGGGTAGAGTCATTAGAGGGTAGTGAATCTCTATCATAGTCATGATTATATCATATTTTGAGTATTCACTTTGCCTAAAATCAATAGGTGGCTTAAAGGTTTGAAAGAAAAGGTTTAGTTTTTGAGAAAACAAGTTTTAAGTGATTTTTAATCAAAATAATCGATTAACAGGTTTTGATAATCGATTGACAGTATATTGTTAAATGATAATCGATTAACAACTTTTGATAATCGATTATCTCGACGTTTACTCGAGTAAATTTTTACAGGCTTGCTGCATTACTCGATTAAGGAATGGTTACTCGATTAGCACTTATTTTACTCGAGTAACACGCACAGATCTGGTTTTTAAAATGCGTTTTTCACTTCTCAAAAGCACTTCTAACCATTCCTAACTTTTGGGTATTCTATATAAACCTATTTCTAACCTTTGTGATCATATTCCATCATTTTGATATTCATTTTACAAAGAATCAATCCATCTATTCTCTCTCACTTTCTCAAGATCAAAGTTCTCATTTTTACATTCTTTGATCAAGAACCTTGAATCTCTCATGTTGATATTTTCATAGCTTTTGAAAGAGATTCATAGGGTTGTTATTTTGGTTTTCAATTTGGTTGTAATCTTTGCAAGAGGCAAGCTATCTACAACAATTGGAAGACTTGGTTTTGTTAATCAAGCAAATCAAGCAAATTGGAAGTCTTGTTGAAGAACAAGCATTTGGAAGTCTTGATTGGTTTCAAGCAAATGGAAGTCTTGGTGTGAGGCATCATCAAGCAATTGGAAGTCTTGTTGTGGGGTATCGGCAAGCAAGAGAAGAGGTTAGATTAGATATCAATAGGGTTACAAGGCAAGGGTGTGGTATCTCTTGTAGGCTAGCAAGAAGGGAGTCTTGTGAGGCATTTACTTGTAATTTGAGAAACTCTAATTCCTCATAGTGAAGAATCTCTCTTGGTTGAAGAGGGGACTGGAGTAGCTTTCAAGTGGATGAAAGTGAACCAGGATAAATCACTGTGTCGTATCTCTAAACTCTCTACTCTTTACAATTCTTGTTATTAATTGTGTTCATGGTTGAAAACCTAGAAAAAGTGATTTTTCATAATTGATTTAATTGAATCTTAATTGTGCAAAATTGATTTGGGGAAAATCATTTTCATAACCTAGGTAATCAATAAGAATATTGGTGTTAATCAATTCCGCTTTATCTCTGATCATATGTGTTAATTGATTGATTTTCATATTTGATTGAAAAGTGATTTTTCAATTTTAACATTGATTAATCGAGTAATTGGTTTCATTAATCGATTAGTTTGAATTGATCATTCGGCATTAATCGATTAGTTGACTTGTTAATCGATTAATAGAAGAAAATTTCAAGAAAATCATTTGTTTTAATCGTTTTGATTTGTTTCTTGCAAAAATCTTTCAAGGTTTCTCTAACACCTATTCAACCCCCCCTTCTAGGTGTTCTCCTAGTGTTTCCTAGTTGTTTCAACCACCGATTGTAGGTTCTCACAATTGGTATCAAAGCTCGGTCGAAAGACACGAGCATAGAGCTTTTTCGTTAAGATCCTTGAGGAAACTCAATGGGATTCGTACCCTTTGGTGGTGAAGGTGCTTCAATAAATCGCCCTCCTATGTTTGGTGGAGAGGGTTATGGTTATTGGAAAATTAGGATGAGAATCTTTATAGAAGCTATAGATGTGAACATTTGGGAAGCCATTGAAAATGGTCCTTATATTCCCTCAAAAGAAGTAGAAGGTGTACTTACACTAACTCACAAAGATAAGTGGACCGATGATGATAAAAGGAAAATTTAATATGATTTAAAAGCAAAGAATATCATCACCTCCGCTCTATCTTATGATGAGTTCTTTAGAGTCTCCCAATGTCGTGATGCCAAAGAAATGTGGGACACCTTGCAAGTCACACATGAAGGCACTAGTGAAGTTAGGCGTGCTAGATTAAATTCTTTGATGCATGAATATGAATTGTTTCGTATGTTGCCTAATGAATCTATATGTTTTATGCAAAAACGTTTTACTCATATTGTTAATCATCTCATTGCTCTTGGTAAAACTTTCGTGAATTGTGAACTTGTTAACAAAGTTTTAAGATGTCTAAGTAGGGAATGGCAACCCAAGGTTACCGCAATTGTTGAATCAAAGGACTTGGACACCATGGACTTAGCAACACTTTTCGGAAAGCTACAAGAACATGAAATGGAGCTTGGACGTTTGCAAATGCATGAAGAGTCGGATAAGTACAAAGAGAGAAAAGGAAGTGCTCTTAAAGCTAAAAGGTCATATAAAAAGGAAGAGAGTTCCGATGATGATGATGATGATAATGAAGATACCGATTCGGACATTGATGAAGAGGAGATGAAACTTCTACTAAGAAAGTTCAATAAGATTCTAATGAGAAAAGGAAGGTTGAACAAAGACAAAAGTAAAGAGAAGAATTCCCCACACTACAAGACCAAGACATCAAAAGAAGGTATAGTTTGCCATGAATGTGGAAAGCCCGGTCATCTCAAGTACTCATGCTCTAAGTATCTTAAGAAGAAGGAGAAAGAAAAGAAAACTAAAAGGGCATACATAGTTTGGAATAGTGATGATGAAAAAGACAAGAAAAGCACATCAAATAGTTCTTCGGATGATGAATAAGCCGCTTGTCTCAACTTGATAGCTCTAGTAAATGAAGAAGAAAGTTCAAATGATGAATCAAGTGAACAAAGCGACGAAAGCGATGTAAGTCTTACTAAATCCGAAATTTCTTCCAAATATGAAATGTTATATAATGCTTATGAAGAAATGAATGAACAATTTAAGGAACTAGCTTTGAAAAACATTGAAAGGAAGAAGCTCATTTTGAAACATCAACAAGAGATTTTAGAACTTCAAAAACAAGTTGATTAGCTTAATCTTCAAAATGAAACTCTTGATCTTATATATGCTAGTTCTTCTTGTGATTGTGCTAGTAGATTGAATATTGTGGTTGATTGTGAGAATTGAAGTTGCTTAAAGATGAAAATGCTATTTTGAAAAATAAGCTTGCAAGTTTCACAAATGGTGACATTAGATTGCGCACATTGTTAAATTTTCAAAGAGAAAATTCAAACAAGTTTGGTTTGGGTTATACTAATGCTAAGAGTATATCTCATAGAAATGTTGTTGATTTTTCCAAAGTCGATTTTTCAAATGCACCAACATGTTTCTATTGTGGTACTCATGGACATACTTCAAATGTGTGTTATATTAAAGTGCATGGTATACCTAAAGGAGATTTTGTTTGGGTGAAAAAGGGTGAGAGTCCCTACACTAACAAAAATGGATCCAAAACCATTTGGATACCAAAAAGGCAAAGCATGATTGTTTTTGTAGGTATGATTGAAGATGCAAATGAAGGTCTATACATATTTCTTCAAATCTCAAGTAAAAGTCCTACAAGTTGACACAATTGATATTGTTGGATATCTTCAATTGGTATGAAGAGAAGATCCTACAAATTGGTAACATTTGATATTGTTAGATATTACTCATAATTCTCTCAATTAGTACTATTCTCAATTGATATTATACAATTGGTATTTGTTTAGTTACAATTAGTATTATTTCTCTTGATGTGATATTGTTTATACTTTTGAGAAAATACTATTGGTATCAAATTCTTACAATTAGTATTACAATTGGTATACAATTGTTTCAATTGGTATCATTGAGTGATTATTAGATGATTATCATGCTATTGAAGAAATGTTTGATATAGAGATAGTACGGTTATTAATTTCTCTATTTTGGTTTAGATATCTCTATATATGACATAGTTTCTCTTATATTTGGCTTAGTATTTTATATTTCAAATTGTATATATTACTTTTTGATAATGCCAAAGGGGGAGAAATAGTATGTTTTGACTATTTTGTGGAGAAATGGTATATTTGTTTGGAGAAAGGTTTGTTTTGTTGTTTTTATGTAGGTTGAGCAAAGTTGTTGGAGATAGGGGGAGAATCAAGCTTTTATCTCAATTAGATTTCAAATGTCAAAAGCATAAATTGAGGGGGAGCAAGAGTCTCACCAAGTGATCAAATGGTTCAAGCATCAACAACTTCACAACTTCAAAACATGTTTGTCGTTTTCAAATAGGGGGAGATTGTAAGATCCATGAAGAATGTTTTGATAAATGCCAAAAGGTTTTGAACAAGCTTAAATGTGTTGATCAAGTTCAAGCTCAACAAGCAACAACAAACATCAAGTGATAAAGAGAGAGTCAACTCATGAAGACTTAGTTTGGTAGTTTATGTTTTATTGTTTTATCTTTAGCCTCTCAAGTCTCTTAGTTTGAGTTTGGGTAGAGTCATTAGAGGGTAGTGAATCTCTATCATAGTCATGATTATATCATATTTTGAGTATTCACTTTGCCTAAAATCAATAAGTGGCTTAAAGGTTTGAAAGAAAAGGTTTAGTTTTTGAGAAAACAAGTTTTAAGTGATTTTTAATCAAAATAATCGATTAACAAGTTTTGATAATCGATTGACAGTATATTGTGAAATGATAATCGATTAACAACTTTTGATAATCGATTATATTGACTTTTACTCGAGTAAATTTTTACAGGCTTGCGGCATTACTCGATTAAGGCATGGTTACTCGATTAGCACTTATTTTACTCGAGTAACACGCACAGATCTGGTTTTTAAAATGCGTTTTTCACTTCTCAAAAGCACTTCTAACCATTCCTAACTTTTGGGTATTCTATATAAACCTATTTCTAACCTTTGTGATCATATTCCATCATTTTGATATTCATTTTACAAAGAATCAAGCCACTCTATTCTCTCTCACTTTCTCAAGATCAAAGTTCTCATTTTTACATTCTTTGATCAAGAACCTTGAATCTCTCATGTTGATATTTTCATAGCTTTTGAAAGAGATTCATAGGGTTGTAATTTTGGTTTTCAATTTGGTTGTAATCTTTGCAAGAGGCAAGCTATCTACAACAATTGGAAGACTTGGTTTTGTGAATCAATCAAATCAAGCAAATTGGAAGTCTTGTTGAAGAACAAGCATTTGGAAGTCTTGATTGGTTTCAAGCAAATGGAAGTCTTGGTGTGAGGCATCATCAAGCAATTGGAAGTCTTGTTGTGGGGTATCGGCAAGCAAGAGAAGAGGTTAGATTAGATATCAATAGGGTTACAAGGCAAGGGTGTGGTATCTCTTGTAGGCTAGCAAGAAGGGAGTCTTGTGAGGCATTTACTTGTAATTTGAGAAACTCTAATTCCTCATAGTGAAGAATCTCTCTTGGTTGAAGAGGGGACTGGAGTAGCTTTCAAGTGGATGAAAGTGAACCAGGATAAATCACTGTGTCGTATCTCTAAACTCTCTACTCTTTACAATTCTTGTTATTAATTGTGTTCTTTGTTGAAAACCTAGAAAAAGTGATTTTTCATAATTGATTGAATTGAATCTTAATTGTGCAAAATTGATTTGGGGAAAATCATTTTCATAACCTAGGAAATCAATAAGAATATTGGTGTTAATCAATTCCGCTTTATCTCTGATCATATGTGTTAATTGATTGATTTTCATATTTGATTGAAAAGTGATTTTTCAATTTTAACATTGATTAATCGAGTAATTGGTTTCATTAATCGATTAGTTTGAATTGATCATTCGGCATTAATCGATTAGTTGACTTGTTAATCGGTTAATAGAAGAAAATTTCAAGAAAATCATTTGTTTTAATCGTTTTGATTTGTTTCTTGCAAAAATCTTTCAAGGTTTCTCTAACACCTATTCCACCCCCCTTCTAGGTGTTCTCCTAGTGTTTCCTAGTTGTTTCAACCACCGATTGTAGGTTCTCACAATTGGTATTAGAGCTCGGTCGAAAGACACGAGCATAGAGCTTTTTCGTTAGGATCCTTGAGGAAACTACAATGGGATTCGTACCCTTTGGTGGTGAAGGTGCTTCAATAAATCGCCCTCCTATGTTTGGTGGAGAGGGTTATGGTTATTGGAAAATTAGGATGAGAATCTTTATAGAAGCTATAAATGTGAACATTTGGGAAGCCATTGAAAATGGTCCTTATATTCCCTCAAAAGAAGTAGAAGGTGTACTTACACTAACTCACAAAGATAAGTGGACCGATGATGATAAAAGGAAAATTTAATATGATTTAAAAGCAAAGAATATCATCACCTCCACTCTATCTTATGATGAGTTCTTTAGAGTCTCCCAATGTCGTGATGCCAAAGAAATGTGGGACACCTTGCAAGTCACACATGAAGGCACTAGTGAAGTTAGGCGTGCTAGATTAAATTCTTTGATGCATGAATATGAATTGTTTCGTATGTTGCCTAATGAATCTATATGTTTTATGCAAAAACGTTTTACTCATATTGTTAATCATCTCATTGCTCTTGGTAAAACTTTCGTGAATTGTGAACTTGTTAACAAAGTTTTAAGATGTCTAAGTAGGGAATGGCAACCCAAGGTTACCGCAATTGTTGAATCAAAGGACTTGGACACCATGGACTTAGCAACACTTTTCGGAAAGCTACAAGAACATGAAATGGAGCTTGGACGTTTGCAAATGCATGAAGAGTCGGATAAGTACAAAGAGAGAAAAGGAATTGCTCTTAAAGCTAAAAGGTCATATAAAAAGGAAGAGAGTTCCAATGATGATGATGATGATGATAATGAAGATACCGATTCGGACATTGATGAAGAGGAGATGAAACTTCTACTAAGAAAGTTCAATAAGATTCTAAGGAGAAAAGGAAGGTTGAACAAAGACAAAAGTAAAGAGAAGAATTCCCCACATTACAAGACCAAGACATCAAAAGAAGGTATAGTTTGCCATGAATGTGGAAAGCCCGGTCATCTCAAGTACTCATGCTCTAAGTATCTTAAGAAGAAGGATAAAGAAAAGAAAACTAAAAGGGCATACATAGTTTGGAATAGTGATGATGAAAAAGACAAGAAAAGCACATCAAATAGTTCTTCGGATGATGAAGAAGCCGCTTGTCTCAACTTGATAGCTCTAGTAAATGAAGAAGAAAGTTCAAATGATGAATCAAGTGAACAAAGCGACGAAAGCGATGTAAGTCTTACTAAATCCGAAATTTCTTCCAAATATGAAATGTTATATAATGCTTATGAAGAAATGCATGAACAATTTAAGGAACTAGCTTTGAAAAACATTGAAAGGAAGAAGCTCATTTTGAAACATCAACAAGAGATTTTAGAACTTCAAAAACAAGTTGATGAGCTTAATCTTCAAAATGAAACTCTTGATCTTATATATGCTAGTTCTTCTTGTGATTGTGCTAGTAGATTGAATATTGTGGTTGATTGTGAGAATTGCAAGTTGCTTAAATATGAAAATGCTATTTTGAAAAATAAGCTTGCAAGTTTCACAAATGGTGACATTAGATTGCGCACATCGTTAAATTTTCAAAGAGAAAATTCAAACAAGTTTGGTTTGGGTTATACTAATGCTAAGAGTATATCTCAGAGAAATGTTGTTGATTTTTCCAAAGTCGATTTTTCAAATGCACCAACATGTTTCTATTGTGGTACTCATGGACATACTTCAAATGTGTGTTATATTAAAGTGCATGGTATACCTAAAGGAGATTTTGTTTGGGTGAAAAAGGGTGAGAGTCCCTACACTAACAACAATGGATCCAAAACCATTTGGATACCAAAAAGGCAAAGCATGATTGTTTTTGTAGGTATGATTGAAGATGCAAATGAAGGTCTATACATATTTCTTCAAATCTCAAGTAAAAGTCCTACAAGTTGACACAATTGATATTGTTGGATATCTTCAATTGGTATGAAGAGAAGATCCTACAAATTGGTAACATTTGATATTGTTAGATATTACTCATAATTCTCTCAATTGGTACTATTCTCAATTGATATTATACAATTGGTATTTGTTTAGTTACAATTAGTATTATTTCTCTTGATGTGATATTGTTTATACTTTTGAGAAAATACTATTGGTATCAAATTCTTACAATTAGTATTACAATTGGTATACAATTGTTTCAATTGGTATCATTGAGTGATTATTAGATGATTATCATGCTATTGAAGAAATGTTTGATATAGAGATAGTATGGTTATTAATTTCTCTATTTTGGTTTAGATATCTCTATATATGACATAGTTTCTCTTATATTTGGCTTAGTATTTTATATTTCAATTGGTATATATTACTTTTTGATAATGCCAAAGGGGGAGAAATAGTATGTTTTGACTATTTTGTGGAGAAATGGTATATTTGTTTGGAGAAAGGTTTGTTTTGTTGTTTTTCTGTAGGTTGAGCAAAGTTGTTGGAGATAGGGGGAGAATCAAGCTTTTATCTCAATTAGATTTCAAATGTCAAAAGCATAAATTGAGGGGGAGCAAGAGTCTCACCAAGTGATCAAATGGTTCAAGCATCAACAACTTCACAACTTCAAAACATGTTTGTCATTTTCAAAAAGGGGGAGATTGTAAGATCCATGAAGAATGTTTTGATAAATGCCAAAAGGTTTTGAACAAGCTTAAATGTGTTGATCAAGTTCAAGCTCAACAAGCAACAACAAACATCAAGTGATAAAGAGAGAGCCAACTCATGAAGACTTAGTTTGGTAGTTTATGTTTTATTGTTTTATCTTTAGCCTCTCAAGTCTCTTAGTTTGAGTTTGGATAGGGTCATTAGAGGGTAGTGAATCTCTATCATAGTCATGATTATATCATATTTTGAGTATTCACTTTTCCTAAAATCAATAGGTGGCTTAAAGGTTTGAAAGAAAAGGTTTAGTTTTTGAGAAAACAAGTTTTAAGTGATTTTTAATCAAAATAATCGATTAACAGGTTTTGATAATCGATTGACAGTATATTGTGAAATGATAATCGATTAACAACTTTTGATAATCGATTATATTGACTTTTACTCGAGTAAATTTTTACAGGCTTGCGGCATTACTCGATTAAGGCATGGTTACTCGATTAGCACTTATTTTACTCGAGTAACACGCACAGATCTGGTTTTTAAAATGCGCTTTTCACTTCTCAAAAGCACTTCTAACCAATCCTAACTTTTGGGTATTCTATATAAACCTATTTCTAACCTTTGTGATCATATTCAATCATTTTGATATTCATTTTACAAAGAATCAAGCCACTCTATTTTCTCTCACTTTCTCAAGATCAAAGTTCTCATTTTTACATTCTTTGATCAAGAACCTTGAATCTCTCATGTTGATATTTTCATAGCTTTTGAAAGAGATTCATAGGGTTGTTATTTTGGTTTTCAATTTGGTTGTAATCTTTGCAAGAGGCAAGCTATCTACAACAATTGGAAGACTTGGTTTTGTGAATCAAGCAAATCAAGCAAATTGGAAGTCTTGTTGAAGAACAAGCATTTGGAAGTCTTGATTGGTTTCAAGCAAATGGAAGTCTTGGTGTGAGGCATCATCAAGCAATTGGAAGTCTTGTTGTGGGGTATCGGCAAGCAAGAGAAGAGGTTAGATTAGATATCAATAGGGTTACAAGGCAAGGGTGTGGTATCTCTTGTAGGCTAGCAAGAAGGGAGTCTTGTGAGGCATTTACTTGTAATTTGAGAAACTCTAATTCCTCATAGTGAAGAATCTCTCTTGGTTGAAGAGGGGACTGGAGTAGCTTTCAAGTGGATGAAAGTGAACCAGGATAAATCACTGTGTCGTATCTCTAAACTCTCTACTCTTTACAATTCTTGTTATTAATTGTGTTCATGGTTGAAAACCTAGAAAAAGTGATTTTTCATAATTGATTTAATTGAATCTTAATTGTGCAAAATTGATTTGGGGAAAATCATTTTCATAACCTAGGTAATCAATAAGAATATTGGTGTTAATCAATTCCGCTTTATCTCTGATCATATGTGTTAATTGATTGATTTTCATATTTGATTGAAAAGTGATTTTTCAATTTTAACATTGATTAATCGAGTAATTGGTTTCATTAATCGATTAGTTTGAATTGATCATTCGGCATTAATCGATTAGTTGACTTGTTAATCGATTAATAGAAGAAAATTTCAAGAAAATCATTTGTTTTAATCGTTTTGATTTGTTTCTTGCAAAAATCTTTCAAGGTTTCTCTAACACCTATTCAACCCCCCCTTCTAGGTGTTCTCCTAGTGTTTCCTAGTTGTTTCAACCACCGTTTGTAGGTTCTCACATTATCATCATCACCCCACACCATCATCATCATCAACATCTACCCTTGAGATTTCTCTCTAGCTCATGAACACCATGGAACCACTCTCTCTTTCATGCCTTCTCTTTCTAAAGAGAAAGTGAAGAAGAACTCCATTCCTCCATCAAGCTCTCACTTGGATATTATTTCTATTCACTTGGTGGTAGTTATTCTAAGGTGGCAAGTAGTAGTCTTATGGGTGTCCGTCCTAGGCTGTTTTTGGAATTTATGTTGTGTAACTAAACTTCTTTTGGTAAAATATGTAAATATTATTTTGGGTTGGCCCAGAACTCCTCCTTTTATAAAAGATATATATTGGGAAGTTAAAACTAATCCGAAACTTGTTTATATTCTGGAAATGATGTAAATGGATGCATTATGATGAATGCTGATGTGTATTGCCTTGTTGGCTTTTCTATTGATGTTATAAATGTTTTTATACAGGTTTTATAGGAAAATTATATTCTGGAAAGTCAATGAAACAAAGTAAACTCCGTCCAATTTCACGGAGAAGTTTCATCAGTTAATAACGTTATAAAAGAAATTTTTAAGTGACCAATTCATAAAAGGGGGAATAAGTGTATTAATTAAAGTAAGGTGTCACAAGTTCAAGCTTTAAGGGTGCACAAAGCAAAGGGGAGGTTTAGGACTTGAGGTTTTACCACTCTCTCTCTCCTCTAGATAAGGAGGTGGTATTACGTTGATTTAGGGAATGAGTTCTAGATTGTTTATAGTGACGATAGCTAAGGGTAGAGGAATATATATGTATATATGTTAATGAACCTTAGGGTAGTTAATATTGGTAAAAATGAAAAAATTTTAATAAAAAAGGAAAACCCATCTTAAAACTTATGAATATGTGTGATATACGATGATGTTGGTGATGTTGTGTGATTTTTATGAAAATGATATTTGATGATTGTTGTTGAATAGATAGGAGTGAATACTTAGGGTCTAGAACGAACATGGCATAGTTGTAAGTTTTAATTAGTGTTATGAAGTTAATTGAATTAATTGAGGGTAGATAGAGTGACTTAAGTCTAATGGAAATTAGTAGAGATGAGGTCAATTGAGGATTAGCTAAAAGGTTGTAGGAACAAATGAACTAATTAAGGTAGAATTAATGGAATTAGGATTGATGGAGGTTAGTATAAGATATTAAGCATGATTCGGGGTCTAGCCAATAGATAGGAAGATGAAAGAGAATTTAAGGATCGGTAATATGGAGATGATTGTGGATGCATGATTTGTTTGCTAACCTTTTTTTATAAACAAAGGGGCATTAAAGCCCAAAAGAAATTACATCAGGGGAATAACCTGTTGAAAAGCAACACCTTGAAAGTCCTCTTTCAATAGAGGAATAAGAGGGGCAGGGGAGCATCTAAAAAAGAGATATCAAAAGGTCCATCATGGCCCAAATTAGCAAGCATATCAGCACAATGGTTTCCTACTCTGTATGAATGCTTCAAAACAACTGACCAAGGAGAATTTAGAAGCCTTCTAATATGAGAAACCAACGGATAACAATGATGAGCATGAGAGCAATTGACCTACACAAGATTGATAGCAACTTTGGAGTCCATTTCAACAACAAGGAGCTGGATATTTAGAGAAAGAGCCAGTTGCAGACCATGGAAAAGACTCCAAAGCTCAGCCTTCACTAATGAACAAACTCCCAAATCGCAATGGAAAGCTTTCCAAAATGAGCCATCATCATAATACCACCGCAAGCTGCCCTTTTATTTGAGCCTCTAACAGACCCATCCACATTGAGCTTGGCATAACCATTGGGGGGAAATCTCCACGCCACCAGGGACATAATACGGCCATTATCAGAAGGAATACGGGGGCCCATAACCAGAGAAGAAATGACCTCCTGGTAATAATGAGAGACCTTTTCAAGCAGGATATGAGGGGGATCGAAACATTGGTTAAAAATCCAACTATTTCGATTTTGCCAAAGGAACCAGACAACAATGGGGAAAAAACTATGCCAGTCAACGTGAAGGATATTTCCAGACATACCATGAAGATTAAAGGTAAGCCAAGCATCATGACCCAAGCTGAAGAAATTGCTCCACTTATTTGGATCAATGCAATTGCACTAGAATTTGGCAGCTTCATCACAGTCCCTAACAATGTGCATAAGGGTTTCAGGCCAATAACTACACCTCGAACAGCTATCATCAGAAGAGATACCTCTTTTCTTCCTTTCAGAATTAGTGAGGAAATTCCCATGGGCAAGGGTCCAAAGAAACACTCTGATTCTATGCGGGCCCGGCCATTTCCAAATTAGCTTAGCAACATCAGGATCTAAAGAAGGATTTGCATTATTTAAGGACAAGAGGACAAAAGCTGATGATATAGAGAACTCACCATCATGAGAAAGGAACCAAGAGGGGCGGGCATGATCAACACCACTCATCAGGAAATTTGTTTGCTAACCTTTGAATGATAATATGAAAATAATAATAAGCTACAAGTGAAAAGAAAGAAAGAAGAAAACAATTAATGGTGAGAAAAGAAAGAGCGTAGGGCCATGAGGGCCCGTTGATTATGGCGCTTAATAATGATTCGTTCGGGTGACACGTCCCATTAGGTACAAATGTCCTGTTAGGTGCAAATGTCCCATTAGGTGCAAAGGTCTTATTAGGTGCAAACGTCCCATCAGGTACAAACATCCCATTAGGTGAAAAAGGTCTCGTTAGGTGTAAACTGTGTCGCCCTGGATCATTATGCGCAATTAAAATAAAATAAGTAAAAAGCATGTAAAATACAAGAATGGTTAAGAGAGTTAAATGGATATATAAAAGGTCCTAGCGGGTATAAAACGTCCTAATGGGTGTTCAAATGTCCTGATGGGTGTCAAAAGTCCTAACAGATCAAAACGTCCTAATGGGTACATACGTCTTAATAGGTATAAATTTCCTAGTGGGAAATCAAAGGGAATAGGAAAATGAGAAAAAGGAAAAAGAGAGAATGATAATGTGTACCTAAACATGAATGTTGTGATGTAAATTGATTGTTGTATATATATGTTAGGCTTAGTATATTACTATGACTTTTTGGAAGTTATTTCTTAAGTTATGTGTAATGCAACCCTTCTTGCTGTTTTTTATACAGGTACAGAGGCGGAGCTTGCACTTGTATTGGCCGTGTAACACCCCGATTTAGTAACTTGATTTTATTATTATTTAGTGAAAAATCTGGGATTTTTTTTATGCATTGGTAACGTGGACATGTGTTCATTCTCTTAAAAACATTTTCTCTGTAGGACATCCTTTTATCAAAATAAATAATTCATGTCCCACATCACACATCAAGTTCCAAATCGAGACGTTACCAACATCACGCTTTGAAACTCTCCCTTCCAATTTCATAAAATATTTCGTTCATCAAAATAACCTCGTTTTATGGATAGTACTTTCAAAATCCCATTACATTTATCAGAGTTATAAAGTTTTCAAAACATTATGTCCCATAAAACGGTTATGTAACACCTAATATTTTTACCCTTAAAACTCCGCTATCAAAAATGTGAATTTGAAATTTCATTTTAATTTAATAAAAATCACCCGTCAAACGGACAGAGTTTTGTTTGTTTTTCGGACTAATCCAAAATTTAACTTGTGATAAACAATTTCAAATAAACAACTCATAGCCAGCAGGGCTTCAGATTATATTTCTAAATCATAACAAGGCCCATGGGCTCCAAATATATCAACGTGCATAATTAATCAGAGTAATAGCGGAAAAATACTAAGTTTGAGTGTTAAAACCAAAAGTTATAACTTTAGCAAAATAAAACATCCTAAGCCTCATTCAAAATATACATATTCAATTTACATCAAAATAATATAAGAGGCTTAGGTCCATGCTATGATCTAAATCCCATAACACCCTACTCTCCCTGTGAGGGAAAGTACTCCTGCTCGGCCGGGGGTTGTGCCAGCTCAATCTCCGTACCTGAAAATGTAAGGGAGTGAGCATTGCACATGAAATAGAAAGCCGTTTCTAGCTAGACATAACAACCCACTAGGTCAAACACAATTAGCAAATAAGCATATATTCACATATTGCACACCATACTCATTTCAACATTTCCATATTCATTATTCATTTCAACATCCATTTCCATTATTCAGTTCAACGTCCATTTTCCTTATTCATTTCAACATCCGATCAACATTCATTTCCTTTTATTTTTATTCATTTCACATACTCATTTCATTTCAGCACATCACCTCAAATCAGAGGCCAATGCACAGTTTCATGCAACACATTTATCACCTCAAAACAGAGGCTCTCATTTCGTTTCCTTATTTAAATTATGTGTCCCTCAGGTCAGAGGTCAACACCCATTCATTATAATTTATTTTGTGTCCCTCAGGTCAGAGGTCAACACCCAATCTCTTAATTCACGGTGTGTCTCTCAGGTCAGAGGTCAACACACCAATACACATTCCTTCCGGTGTCCCTCAGATCAGAGGTCAACACCCAACTCATTATTTAATCCGGTGTCCCTCGGGTCAGAGGTCAACACTCATCAACATTCATTTCATCTTGTGTCCCTTAGGTCAGAGGTCAACACTTAATTACTTTAATTCATTTTGTGCCCCTCATATCAGAGGTCAACATAATCATCACTTTCCATTAATCGTCACCTCAAATTGGAGGCCAACGCACTTATTACATTTTCATATTCATTACCTCACATCAGAGGCCAAAACATACTTTCATATTCTCACATAAACAATTATATCACATTTAAATTCAACAGCACACATTCAACATCTAATCATTCATGCAATTTCCTTATTCATTTCCTTTCTCAGTTATCACAATCATACCAAGTAGTATTCTCTTTTATTGCCCAACATTCAGATTGCCCTTCATTTTAATTTACATACATCACCTTTTACTTTTGTTTACACATAACCATTTCAATTCCATTTCACCTTTTTACACATTTAACATTTAGTGTACAAATATATTCACCCGAAACATACATATTATCACCTTCACATATTCATTATTCATTTCCTTTTCTTCCTATATCAATTTATTCCACAACACATACATATATTTGCTACAGTAATTAATTATCATTTAATTCACAACTTTACAAATAAAGTCAATAATCATAGAAATCATTTATGTCAACTTTCATTATCACATTACCCAATTCCTCATGTACTTCAATTTAATCCTTATCCAAGTTTCATTTATCAAATAATTCATTGTCATATTATTGGGTTTCCTTTTTCCTAATCTTTACATCCAACATCATACATATTTATTTAGTTAGAATTTCATATTCAATTACATAGGGTTTTATAGTCTAATTTTCTCCCCTAACACATAACCCTAACAAGCATTATACACTAACTAGAGCCTACTCCCAAGAACAAGGCAATGCTCACAATATCCACCCCCTTACCTCAAACACTTAAGGATAAGGAGATTCCAAGTGTCCTATGCTTGAGTTTGCCCACCAAGAGCTCAAAATCCATAAGAGAGTGATAGAACCTATTAATAAGCCACAAAAAGGAGGATTATTGCTCGTTCCATGATGCTCAAACTAAACCCCATGGAAAACATGAAGGTTCTAAGCTTAGAATTGAAAACCTCCATGAGAGGGAGGAGAGAGAAAACTCGAATTAGAGAGAGAGAGGGAAGGAATTAAAGGCTTGAATACTTACTTGGAGCAAGGAGGAAGGAAGTTTGATGATGGGAATGGAGTATCACCCTTGCTTCTTGATGATTTGAAGGAAAAGAATGAAGCCCTAGAGGAGAAGAAGAAGAAGAGGTCGAACAATGAGGGAAAAGAGTGTTGATTTCGTTTTATTTTTTTCCTCAGCAGCAGTGTTTAATCGATTAAATTGCAGCTTAATCGATTAAGAGGCGATTAAGAGGCGATTAAGCTGCACAACTTTGCAGTATCCAGATTTTGAAAGGCCATAACTTCTTCGTTACCCGTTGGATCTTCCTCAAATTTTAAAGCAAGCTTCCCTACATACTAATCTTCATATCCAACGGTGGAATTTGTGTTTAGAGTTGTAAATCTTTTATTTTGAATTTCCTAAAGTTCTATGTTTTAAACCTAGTTCTACATGTATTTTTGGCTAAATTCTAACTTATATCTCCATTTCTTCTACCCTAAGACCATCCCAACATAGATTATACTTGGAATTAAATTTGGGATGTTACAATTCTCCCCCACTTATTGGAATTTCATCCTCGAAATTCCGTTAGGTTCTGTAAATGGAGAATCACCCCGGTGATAGGACTCGCGATTCCTATCTTTAATCCCCTTTGGTTTCTTCTGTCAGTCCTTCGATTTGCCCTTACCTAGACAGAATTTAAATTAGGGTAGGAAGTGCTCCCTCACTTGGCATCAACATACCCAATTACCGCTTTGCTAAAGGGTGTGGGATCGGGTTAATCCGCCTCCGATCGTCCTTCGGATAGATGCAAGACAGGAGTTGCATTAGCTAGATACGGGAAAACTCGAAATATTTAGCATTTCCAGAATAGTTTTAGAATCTTTCCCAGAATAGATACCCCGGGATCGAGGCATGCGAAGATTTTTGTAGGATAGAACGCCTTAGAGTTTATCTTCTCACCAGGATTGACTAGCACCGGTAAGGTTTAGGATCTTTCAAAAACACAAGCATTCATGAACAAGAAGCACCCCAATGCTTAGTTGATTAGAGCAGACACAATTCCTACTAAAGGCCCCACAATCAACTTCTTCCATGAATCGACTAAAAAGATTAGGAAGGAAGAAGTCCACATTAGTTCCAAGATTTACCCAACTACCAAATGTGAAGGGTACGACAACTTGCCGTTGGCTGAGTCAATTATTAAGATGTTTGGTCTCAACGCAGGGATTTTACAAATTCGGCAAAACCGGCTATTCTTATGAGTGGTTATCTAAGAACCGGGAAAAGATTCGAAGCAACTGTCAAATTGCTTCAAGATTGATTTAGTTGATATGATGGTTAAGAATAACTTCTGGAGAGCTGTCTTAACTCATCCAAGGGATTAGCACTTAGCTATACTACTTTGGAACAAGTAGAATATACCAAGACTTCTTTTCTTTAGAACTATTTTCTATCTACTCTCTAACTCTATATGAAGCTTTTGAACGAATGTTTCGGGGTAAGGTTGGCTTCACTTACAAGAATTATTTTCCTTGGATGTCACTTCTTTGGTTGTCTACTTTCACTTTAAAGGTTACAATGATAGCATTTATTGATAGATGCAAGAATTGAGGTGATCAATCCCATCCTCACGTCTACCAACAACACATCACTGTCGGGTTCTATCAGTAATGTCATCATTTAACAAATGCAAGGATTAGAGTGATCAATTCTAACCTTACATTACATCAAATAACAACATCACAACATAATATTGGTTACTTGATACTAGAATTCTCAAACTGAAGAATTCCTTATAAGGTCTTTCATACGTTCTCTATAAGAACAGGATTGTATTTGGAAAGGCAGATTTCCAACATGTTTTTAAGCAGTTCTAACCTAAGACATTACTAATCCCCTATTTAGCTAACTAAGGATAAAACTATCTCCACCACAATCGAACTTAGAAACATTACGCATGGACTTGGATAACATTAGTTACCTGCGACCATATCCGATGGGTCCACCTCGTCACCCTCGATGGTGAATAACTTCCCCTTCTGCAATGATGGACCACCACGGGCCTTCTGTGCCTTAGCAGCATTAATTTCCTTCTTCATTGTGTTCTTAGGACAATTTGAAGCAAAATGTCCGGGTTGTCCACAGTGAAAGTATAACCCCTCCTTTCGACCCAATGTCCAGCACACTCCCCTATGCATCCTGCCGCAGTGCTGACAAGTCGGTATTGGACCATAAGCATTCACTGTTGGTCCGGATTCCCTAGGAAACGTGACCCCGGAATGAGAGTATGGACCAGACTTCTGAATCGGTCCCTTGCCCCTAATAGGACCAGACAATCTCTGAGATGCACTGCTTCGCTCCCCTGCTTGTTCCTGCTTGAGAGAATCTTCATAAGCACTGGTCATGTTCACTAGTTGAGAGAGATTAGAGATTCCCTGATAGACAAAGACAATTTTGATCTTGGAATTGAGACCAGCCTCAAACTTGATACACTTAGTGTGTTCATCTGCATCCCGATAGCTGCCAGAATAACGAATGAGATCCTCAAACTAAGCTGCATATTCTCCAACACTGAGGCTCCCTTGCTTCAGCTCAAGAAAAGCCACTTCCTTCTCCCTCCTTACATTTTCCGGAAAGTACTTTCCCAGAAAACGGATCTTGAAAAGATCCCATGAAATAAGCTCATTAAAATCTTCCAGACCTCTCCTCTGTTGGTCCCACCAATGTTCCGCCTCACCCATCAGAACATACTCCACTAGCCGCATATACTGGTCACCTGGTGGCTGCAGTGAGCGAAACACGTTCTCCATATCCTGGAGCCATCTTTGAGCTCCATCGGGATTGTAACCCCCTTCAAACTTCGGCGGATTGCTTTTTCTAAAGCGGCCCATCCAGTCAATCTCCACTGGTGGTGGTGGAGGTGTAGGATTCTCATGTTTTGATGCTAACAATCTCTCTCCAAGCAACAACATTGACAACAAGCAAGCTACACCACATGAAGATTAGAATTAGGATTTTTATTAATTCTATTTCAATGTAATCTTTATTTTATACAATGCATCTCATTGGTGTGGGTAGCTTAGGTGATTTTAAGAATATTTAAATAATGTCTGATTAAGAGTGAAGATACTTTAAATCTTGATTAAATAGCTTGTGAAAATCATTTTAGAAAAACTTTGTTTTTATTCAGATTCTGATCAGTTTACTCGAGTAATGAGTATTGGTTCACTCGAGTAATTTATGTTCTGACAGGTTAATCGAGTAATGGTTTACACATCACTCGAGTAACTTAATCTGACATGTTTCACTCGAGTGACGTTGTTTGGTTTACTCGAGTAATTCAATCAGTGTTGGGAAAATTTTAAAAGGACTTAATTTTTCTCTTTCAAAATATAGACTTTCATTCTTACAATTTTCCAATACACTTTGAAAAGTAATTCAAGAGCTATTTTACATCTTTCAAGAGCTATCAAGATTCAACAAAGAACTTTTCATTCTTCACTCTATTTTCTATCATTGTTCAAATATTCTTGAGATCATATTTTTGTTCTTAGTGGTTGTTGAAGATTTGCAATTTGTGATTGCATCATTGAAGTTTCAACACAAGTGAAGAATCTCACAAGGAAGACTTTGAGGATCAAATCAAAGCAAGAAAAGAGGATTGGTTGGAAGCATCTTCAATCAATTAGCAAGGAAATCTAGAATACTCAAAAGGAGTAGATTAGATCAAAGTGTTTGGTACACACTTTGAGTTGGGTTTTAAGATAGGAGAACTAATAATCTAGTTGCATCTTAAAACATTGTAAAATCTACATTTGAAGATTTCTAGTGAAGAATCTCTCTTGATTTAAGAGGGGACTGGAGTAGCTTTCAAGTGGGTGAAAGTGAACCAGGATAAATCCTTGTGTCTCTTTTATTTTTCATTCCTTGTATTTCTTTAATTCATTAACATTTGCATTTTTAGGTTAGAATTGGGGTTTTCTTAATTCTACTCAATTGATCTAAAATTGCATGTTAATATTACTTGAAATTGTTCATATTAATCATTCATAATTTGTTGAATCATCATAGCATTGTTATTCTTGAAGAACTCCATTGAAAACAAAGTTTTAAATTGAATTTTACCCAGTTTACTCGAGTAAAGTTCTTGTCACTCGAGTAATCTGCTTTCAGTTTATAAACATTACTCGAGTAGGTTTTCTGTTACTCGAGTGATTTAAAATTTGCTTTCGTAATACTCGAGTGATTTGCTGAATACTCGAGTGAAATTATTTTTGGTTGCGTATTACTCGAGTGAAGGCTTGAGTTACTCGAGTAATCTGAACTGAATTCTTAAGAAAATTTATTTTCATAAAACCATTCTCTTAGGCGGACGAAAAATCTGTAATAAGGCTTCAATATTCTATTCACCCCCCCTCTAGACTATATTGAGCCGCTTGTTGGTTTCCAACAAGTGGTATCAGAGCTCGGACGAAAAATCCGAGCCTTAAAAAGCTTTTTCGAAAAGATCCTTTTTACTTGGAAACAATGGGCTCAATTTCAAATCCTTTCGGTGGTGAAGGAACTTCCATTAATCGTCCTCCACTATTTAGTGGTGAGGGTTACGCTTATTGGAAGGTCCGCATGAAAATTTTTATTCAAGCCATAGATATGGAAATTTGGAACGCCATAGAGAATGGACCTTTTGTTCCTCAAACGAAAGTAAATGATGTTGTTTCAATTAAACCTCAATCGAGTTGGGACAATGATGATAAGAAGAAAGTTGCATTTGATTTAAAAGCTAAAAATATCATCACGTCCGCTCTTTCTTATGATGAGTTCTTTCGAGTATCTCAATGTGTTGATGCTAAACAAATGTGGGACACATTACAAGTCACACATGAGGGCACTTCGGAGGTTAGAAGGGCTAGGCTAAATACACTCATGCATGAATATGAACTCTTTCGTATGTTACCTAATGAAAACATAGGTGACATGCAAAAGCGGTTCACTCATATCATTAATCATCTTTCTGCACTTGGAAAAGTTATATCTAATGGTGAAGTTGTTAATAAGATTTTGAGATGTCTTAGCAGGGAATGGCAACCTAAGGTGACGGCCATTATGGAAGCTAGAGACGTGGATCAAATTGATTTAGCAACTCTATTCGGAAAGCTTCAAGAGCATGAAATGGAGCTTGGACGGTTATCCATGAATGAAGATGCCGATAGGAAGAAAAAGGGGATAGCTCTTAAATCAACTTCAAAATCCCTTAAGGCACAAGAGGAAAACTTTCAAGTGGATGACTCGGACTCCGATATAGATGATGAGACCCTTGGCTTGCTAGTTAAAAAGCTTGGTAGGTTCCTTAAGAAAAAGGGGAACTTTAATAGAAATAGACAAAGAGATTCTAAGGACTCACAACCAAGAAATAAGACTAACAAGGATCACATCAAGTGTCATGGATGTGGAAAGCTTGGTCACTATCGATCGAATTGTCCAACTCATTCTAAGAAGTCGGAAGGTGACAACTCAAAATTCAATTCTTCTAAAGGAAAAAGGGCTTACATAGTATGGGATGAAGTGGAGAGTCAATCAACATCTAGCTCATCGGATGATGAAGATCTTGCAAATCTATGTTTAATGACAAAGCTTGATGAAGAGGAATCTTCGAGCATTAAATCAAGTGAGAACGTCAATGAGGTAGATTATCTTTCCGATGCTAGCTCAAGTTCTAATTCTCCTTCATTCAATGAATTGTACAATGTGTATGTAGAGATGCATAAAGAGTTGAAGAAACTTGCTAAAATAAATGTTGAAAGAAAGAATTTCATAATGAAGCAACATGAAAAGATAATTGAACTTCAAAAAGATTTAGAAGAACTTAAGCTTCAAAATGAAACTCTAGAACTCATTTATGCAAACTCTACATGCAATTGTGAATTGAAATCAAATGAGACTCCATCTTGTGAAAATTGCAAGTCTTTGGAAAAAGAAGTTTTTAATTTGAATGATCGACTTGCAAGGCTCATGAAAGGAGATACTTCTTTAGATCATTTGCTTTCAACTCAAAGGAACAATAGCAATAGATCCGGTCTTGGCTATACCAAACCTAAGAAACGCAATTATCGCAAAGTTGGTGGATTTTCAAAGAATAAGATTTCTAAAAACCCAACTTGTCATTATTGTGGAATCTTTGGGCATACCACGAATAAATGTAATATAAAGAAATTTGGTATACCAAGCGGTGAATATATTTGGATTGTTAAGGGGACTTCTCCTCATGCTAACAACAAAGGACCCAAGACCACTTGGGTACCTAAGTCAACCAAATGATATCTTTCTTGTAGGTGTGTCTTCGAACCAAAGAGCGAAAATGGTACTTGGATAGTGGTTGTTCGAGACACATGACGGGAGACAAAACGCACTTCATGGAACTTACTCCAAAAAGTGATGGATTTGTGACATACGGCGACAACAACAAGGGCAAAATTCTAGGAGTCGGGAAAATCGGTAACGTATCTAATCTTGTCATAGAAAATGTCCTATACGTAGAAGGCTTAGAACACAACTTGCTTAGTATAAGCCAACTATGTGATATGGGCAATTATGTGACATTTACTCCGGAATTATGCTTCATTAAGTCTTCTATAGATGATAGTGTTAAGTTTGTTGGTCGTCGCTCTAATAACACTTACTTAATTGATTTGGATGAGATAACTTCACTATTTTCAAAATGTTTCAAATTTTTTGATGATGAAATTCGTCTTTGGCATAGACGAATTGCTCATGTGAATGTGAATCAATTGAACAAACTTTTGCGAAAAGATTTAGTGATTGGTTTGCCTAAACTAAACTTTAAGCTTGATGGCATTTGTGACTCTTGTCAAAAGTGCAAGCAAGTTAAAAGTTCTTTTAAACCTAAAAATGTGATAAGCACAACAAAGCCTTTGGAGCTAATCCATATGGATTTGTTTGGCCCTTCACAAATTAAAAGTTTAGGTGGCAATTACTATGGATTTGTTTTAGTAGACGATTTTACTAGATTCACATGGACTTTATTTTTATCCGCAAAAAGTGAAGTTTATAAATGTTTTAAAAAATTTGCCAAACTCATCCAAAATCAACTAAGTTTGAAAATTGTGTCTATTAGAAGTGATCACGGAGGTGAGTTTGAAAACACTAGGATTGATGCGTTTTGTGATAAGTTTGGTATTGATCATCAATTTTCGGCCCCTAGGACTCTGGAGCAAAACGGAGTTGTAGAAAGGAAAAATAGAATATTAGTGGAACTTGCTCGTACTATGTTGATAGAATCAAGTGTTCCTAAATATTTTTGGGCTGATGCGGTAAACACCGCTTGCTATGTGCTTAATAGGGTTCTTATTCATCCGCATTTAAATAAAACACCTTATGAACTTTTAAAAGGGCGAAAGCCAAATATCTCACATTTTCATGTTTTTGGGTGTAAGGTGTTTGTTTTAAATAACGGAAAGGAACCGGTCGGCAAGTTTGACTCTAAAGCCGACGAAGGCATATTCATAGGTTATTCAACTCATAGCAAAGCATATAGAGTCTACAATAAAAGAACATTAACCGTTGAGGAATCCGTGCATGTTGTATTTGATGAATCTTCGAAAGGAGATTGTGTTGTTTCTTGTGATGATTATATAGGTACATTTTTGGATCATGAGAATTCAACACCACAACAAATGGAAGAGAATCAAAATGAAGATCGAGAGGTGCAAGCACAAGATAAAGACTTAGCACAAGAGATACAACCTCAATTACCAATAGCTTGGAAGTCCAACAAAAATCATCCGATTTCTAATATCTTAGGTGACATTGCGAAGGGAGTGGTAACCCGACGCACTTTAAATAATTTTTGTTATTATGTTGCCTTTGTATCTCAAATAGAACCTAAGAATATCAAAGAGGCTCTTCAAGATGATCATTGGATTATGGCCATGCAAGAAGAATTAAATCAATTTGAAAGAAACCAAGTTTGGGAGCTTGTGCCAAAACCCGATGATCGTCCTGAAATTGGTACTCGGTGGGTCTATAGGAATAAGTTAGATGAATCGGGTATTATTGTTAGGAATAAAGCTAGGTTGGTAGCACAAGGTTATAGTCAAGAAGAAGGAATCGATTACGATGAGACATATGCTCCCGTTGCTAGATTAGAAGCTATTCGTATTCTTCTCGCTTTTGCTTCAATTATGAATTTTAAATTGTTTCAAATGGATGTTAAGAGCGCCTTTCTTAACGGATACATTCAAGAGGAAGTTTATGTGTCACAACCTCCCGGATTCGAGAGTTTTGAGCATCCGGACTACGTTTTCAAACTGAAAAAGGCTTTGTACGGTTTGAAACAAGCTCCTAGAGCTTGGTACGACCGACTAAGCAATTTTTTATTACAAAAAGGTTTTAAACGAGGCACTGTTGACACTACACTTTTTATTGAACGTTCCGGTAAGGATATTTTATTGGTTCAAATATATGTTGACGATATTATATTTGGTGCTACTAACGATAACTTGTGTAAGAAGTTTTCAGAATTGATGCAAAGTGAATTCGAGATGTCGATGATGGGAGAGCTTACATTCTTTCTTGGCCTTCAAATAAAGCAGCTTAATGATGGCATTTATATTCATCAGAGTAAATATTGTAGAGAGCTTCTCAAACGTTTTGGAATGGATTCGTGCAAATCCGCTTCTACACCAATGAGCGTTGCATGCTACCTAGATCAAGATGAGGCTGGAAAAGCGGTAGAGGTAACGAAGTATCGTGGTATTATTGGTAGTTTGTTATACTTAACTGCATCTAGGCCTGATATCATGTTTAGTGTATGTATGTGTGCACGTTTTCAAGCAAAACCGAAAGAGTCGCATCTAACTGCTGTCAAAAGAATAATGAAATACTTAAAGGGTACAACGAATACTGGACTTTATTATCCTAGGGATGCTTTTCTAAAACTTATAGGATATTCGGACTCTGACTTTGCCGGTTGTAAAGTTGAGCGAAAAAGTACAAGCGGAACATGCCATTTAATTGGTAATTCACTTGTATCGTGGTTTTCTAAAAAGCAAAATTGTGTAGCTTTATCAACCGCGGAGGCCGAATACATAGCTGCAGGTAGTTGTTGTGCTCAAATTTTATGGATGAAGCAACAATTATCTGACTTTGGTTTAAATTTAACAAATATCCCTATAAAGTGTGATAACACTTCGGCAATTAATTTGACTAAAAATCCAGTATTACACTCAAGGACAAAGCATATTGAAATTAGGCATCACTTTTTGAGAGATCATGTTCAAAAAGGTGATTGTGTTATTGAGTTTGTTCAAACTTCGGATCAATTAGCTGATATCTTTACAAAACCATTACCAAGGGACACATTTTATAAGATTCGAAGAGAACTTGGTATTTTTGATGAATTAACTATTAGCTAATTGTATTTGATGCTTTTTATACTCACCTTCAAGCCTATTTCAATGTGACTTGTATTTTGAGTTGTTGTATCTTATTAAAGTGTTTATTATTTTTTTTATGCAGTTATGTGTGTATGTTTTCTATAATATGCTAATTGCTTTATTTGTATGTGTGTTACTTGCTACATGCTAAGTGTTTCTCTGTGTTTGTGCATGAAAAATGATTTTGCATGAAAAATTGAAATTTTTGAAATTCTGGACAGTTCACTCGAGTAACAGAAATTTCACTCGAGTAATTTTAAAAACTCTTTCGTATTACTCGAGTAATTCTGTCTGTCACTCGATTAATTTTAAAATGACTTGCGTATCACTCGATTAAGTTCATCCATCACTCGAGTAAAATCTTTTTATCTTTCGGCATACTCGAGTAACATACTCTTTCACTCGAGTACTGCTCGAATCACTCGAGTAACGTATGAACATTACTCGAGTAACTTACGTGATCTTAAAAGCTGAACTGTTGAAATCTGCATCATTTTCACGATTTTTTCTCTCTCTTGTTCGTCTTTCTCTCTTCTCTCTCATACGGGTCTTCATCAAATCATCATCTTTTAGCCACAAAACTCACAAATCATACAAATTTCTTCCATATTTCATCATTATATCATCATTTCTACTCCTTTCATTCATCAATTTCACCAATTTTATCCAAAAATCCGAAAACCCCAAATCAAAACCCTAACCCCCCCAAAACCGAATTTGCTTTTTCTGAATCAATGGCTTCTTCCTCTCACTATCAACCTCCTCAAAAGAAAGCAAAGCAAGGAGCAGGTCGTAATGATACTTGGTTTTCTGGAATCAACCGAGATTTGCGGGAACCGGCATTTATCAATCGCTCTTTTGGTCTTACAAGGTATGTTAAATTTGCTTGGTTGCATAAGGAGCAATTTCCGTTTGTAGAGGATTTAGAATTTCAGAATTTGAAGAGGTTTTTGGAATTTGAGACTCATTATTACCCTAGGCTTGTCAGACAATTTTATCAAAATTTTACTAAGCTAGATGGTGAGTATCAAACAATGGTTAGAGGACATCATTTTGTTATAAAGCCTGCGGATTTGACTATGATGTTTGGTTTAGAAAACAAGGGAACTTTTATTGGTGATACTGAATGTCTGGATTTGGATGTGGATACTAATAAGATTTATACTGATTTGTTGCGTACTGGTGAATCTTGGGGTGATAGAACTACTAGAACTGTATCACCTTTGCATGCTGTGGATAGGGTGCTCATGTATATTATCTCTTATTGTTTGATTCCAAAATGCAATCAAAATTATGCTCAATTGGGAGATGATGATCTTACTTTGTTTCATGGGATTAAAAAGAGGTATGAGATGAATTGGAATAAAATGTTTTTAGCTCGTATGGAAGCTGCTGCTCAATCTCCTCCTACCCAATTCTTGCCATATCCTATGCATGTCACCAAGATCATGAGGTATTATCGTGTTCCAATCCCTGATGATGAGCCAGCTGAAAAGGAAAAGAAAAATAACTGGTGTCTTAATGATTCGCACATTAGTTATATGAAAATTGCTTGGCATAGGGACAGTCGCACTTGGTTATGGAAATCACAGATTAAGGAAATGGCTGAAGCTGCAAAGGCTGCAAGAGTTTCAGGTACTAGGAAAAGGAATTTACTTGGTGATAGGGCTGGTGCATCCTCTTCTGTTCCTCCTACTTCTACTGATCCGATGGATACCGATCGTATTGAGGACTATATCGATTTGGATAATCTTGGTACTCCATTTGATGCACAAGCTGCTCATGAGTCATTAGTTGAGCACATCAATGCTCAATTCACTCAGTTGGAGATGAGACAGGATGTGAAGAATATTGCCATGGAGCATCGTTTGATGGATTACATGTCTGGATTATTTTCTCATCATTTTCCTCCTCCTCCACCTGATTCCTAGACCTGTGGATGCTGATGATGTTTGCTGTTGATTTCTGTTGCATGTTTCATTTGCATATTCTCTGTTTTTGTTTCTGTTTCATGTTTCTGACTCTGTTGCTACTATGACTTTAGGACCTTGTGTATGGTCTAGTTTGTTTAGTTTTCGTTTTGATTATCTGCTATGATTTGCTGCATAGTGTGATGCTCTGATACTCTGATTTATGGTGCTATATTCGTTGTTCGTTTATATTCGTTGTTTATATACGTTGAGGCACTATTGTGGTTTATTTTGGTATTGTCTTTATTGTTATATATTTTCTATACCATTGTGAACTACTTACCTTCAACTTTTGGCAAAGGACTTTTCTCAAAAATATTATCTTTTTAATGATGCCAAAAGGGGGAGAATATTTTGTTGATGTTGTTCTTGTAGGTTAAGTTTTATTATATTTTTTCCTAGATGTTTTACATTTAGGGGGAGTATGTTAAAACTTAGTGCTTAATTTGAAAGGAGGTTTGTCATCATCAAAAAGGGGGAGTTTGTAGGATTCTCATGTTTTGATGCTAACAATCTCTCTCCAAGCAACAACATTGACAACAAGCAAGCTACACCACATGAAGATTAGAATTAGGATTTTTATTAATTCTATTTCAATGTAATCTTTATTTTATACAATGCATCTCATTGGTGTGGGTAGCTTAGGTGATTTTAAGAATATTTAAATAATGTCTGATTAAGAGTGAAGATACTTTAAATCTTGATTAAATAGCTTGTGAAAATCATTTTAGAAAAACTTTGTTTTTATTCAGATTCTGATCAGTTTACTCGAGTAATGAGTATTGGTTCACTCGAGTAATTTATGTTCTGACAGGTTAATCGAGTAATGGTTTACACATCACTCGAGTAACTTAATCTGACATGTTTCACTCGAGTGACGTTGTTTGGTTTACTCGAGTAATTCAATCAGTGTTGGGAAAATTTTAAAAGGACTTAATTTTTCTCTTTCAAAATATAGACTTTCATTCTTACAATTTTCCAATACACTTTGAAAAGTAATTCAAGAGCTATTTTACATCTTTCAAGAGCTATCAAGATTCAACAAAGAACTTTTCATTCTTCACTCTATTTTCTATCATTGTTCAAATATTCTTGAGATCATATTTTTGTTCTTAGTGGTTGTTGAAGATTTGCAATTTGTGATTGCATCATTGAAGTTTCAACACAAGTGAAGAATCTCACAAGGAAGACTTTGAGGATCAAATCAAAGCAAGAAAAGAGGATTGATTGGAAGCATCTTCAATCAATTAGCAAGGAAATCTAGAATACTCAAAAGGAGTAGATTAGATCAAAGTGTTTGGTACACACTTTGAGTTGGGTTTTAAGATAGGAGAACTAAGAATCTAGTTGCATCTTAAAACATTGTAAAATCTACATTTGAAGATTTCTAGTGAAGAATCTCTCTTGATTTAAGAGGGGACTGGAGTAGCTTTCAAGTGGGTGAAAGTGAACCAGGATAAATCCTTGTGTCTCTTTTATTTTTCATTCCTTGTATTTCTTTAATTCATTAACATTTGCATTTTTAGGTTAGAATTGGGGTTTTCTTAATTCTACTCAATTGATCTAAAATTGCATGTTAATATTACTTGAAATTGTTCATATTAATCATTCATAATTTGTTGAATCATCATAGCATTGTTATTCTTGAAGAACTCCATTGAAAACAAAGTTTTAAATTGAATTTTACCCAGTTTACTCGAGTAAAGTTCTTGTCACTCGAGTAATCTGCTTTCAGTTTATAAACATTACTCGAGTAGGTTTTCTGTTACTCGAGTGATTTAAAATTTGCTTTCGTAATACTCGAGTGATTTGCTGAATACTCGAGTGAAATTATTTTTGGTTGCGTATTACTCGAGTGAAGGCTTGAGTTACTCGAGTAATCTGAACTGAATTCTTAAGAAAATTTATTTTCATAAAACCATTCTCTTAGGCGGACGAAAAATCTGTAATAAGGCTTCAATATTCTATTCACCCCCCCTCTAGACTATATTGAGCCGCTTGTTGGTTTCCAACAGGAGGATGCTGCAGTGCTGCTGCAGCAGCTGCTGCAGCTACAGCAATGTTCTGGGCTTGATTCTGCTGCAGGTTTGCAAGATTATCAGCTTGTTGCTGCTGAACTTGGGCTTGGTTCTGCTGCAATTGAACCAGAGTTTCGAGAATTGCAGCAATCCTATCATTATCAGCCCGTCTCCCTGCCATACTGTTGAGTCATGGAAGGGAAACCAGTTAATGATAGAATAATTAAATAAAACTACTAATATCCTATAACTTCACTTAGACACTAAACTAAGTACTTGAGTTACTCGCTCGGTGAGTAACCATAGGAGTAGTGAGTTCATACTCCAAAGGCCGAGGGAAACTGCTCTGATACCATAAATGTAACACCTAAGATTTTTACCCTTAAAACCCCGCTATCAAAAATGTGAATTTGAAATTTCATTTTAATTTAATAAAAATCCCCCGTCAAACGGACGGAGTTTTGTTTGTTTTTCGGACTAATCCAAAATTTAACCTGTGATAAAAAATTTCAAATAAACAACTAATAGCCAGCAGGGCTTCAGATTATATTTCTAAATCATAACAAGGCCCCATGGGCTCCAAATATATCAACGTGCATAATTAATCAGAGTAATAGCGGAAAAATACTAAGTTTGAGTGTTAAAACCAAGAGTTATAACTTTAGCAAAATAAAACATCCTAAGCCTCATTCAAAATATGCATATTCAATTTACATCAAAATAATATAAGAGGCTTAGGTCCATGCTATGATCTAAATCCCATAGCACCCTACTCTCCCTGTGAGGGAAAGTACTCCTGCTCGGCCGGGGGTTGTGCCAGCTCAATCTCCGTACCTGAAAATGTAAGGGAGTGAGCATTGCACATGAAATAGAAAGCCGTTTCTAGCTAGACATAACAACCCACTAGGTCAAACACAATTAGCAAATAAGCATATATTCACATATTGCACACCATACTCATTTCAACATTTCCATATTCATTATTCATTTCAACATCCATTTCCATTATTCAGTTCAACGTCCATTTTCCTTATTCATTTCAACATCCGATCAACATTCATTTCCTTTTATTTTTATTCATTTCACATACTCATTTCATTTCAGCACATCACCTCAAATCAGAGGCCAATGCACAGTTTCATGCAACACATTTATCACCTCAAAACAGAGGCTCTCATTTCTTTTCCTTATTTAAATTATGTGTCCCTCAGGTCAGAGGTCAACACCCATTCATTATAATTTATTTTGTGTCCCTCAGGTCAGAGGTCAACACCCAATCTCTTAATTCACGGTGTGTCTCTCAGGTCAGAGGTCAACGCACCAATACACATTCCTTCCGGTGTCCCTCAGGTCAGAGGTCAACACCCAACTCATTATTTAATCCGGTGTCCCTCAGGTCAGAGGTCAACACTCATTCATTTTAATTCATATCGTGTCCCTCAGGTCTGAGGTCAACACTCATCAACATTCATTTCATCTTGTGTCCCTCAGGTCAGAGGTCAACACTTAATTACTTTAATTCATTTTGTGCCCCTCATATCAGAGGTCAGCATAATCATCACTTTCCATTAATCGTCACCTCAAATCAGAGGCCAACGCACTTATTACATTTTCATATTCATTACCTCACATCAGAGGCCATAACATACTTTCATATTCTCACATAAACAATTATATCACATTTAAATTCAACAGCACACATTCAACATCTAATCATTCATGCAATTTCCTTATTCATTTCCTTTCTCAGTTATCACAATCATACCAAGTAGTATTCTCTTTTATTGCCCAACATTCAGATTGCCCTTCATTTTAATTTACATACATCACCTTTTACTTTTGTTTACACATAACCATTTCAATTCCATTTTCACCTTTTTACACATTTAACATTTAGTGTACAAATATATTCACCCGGAACATACATATTATCACCTTCACATATTCATTATTCATTTCCTTTTCTTCCTATATCAATTTATTCCACAACACATACATATATTTGCTACAGTAATTAATTATCATTTAATTCACAACTTTACAAATAAAGTCAATAATCATAGAAATCATTTATGTCAACTTTCATTATCACATTACCCAATTCCTCATGTACTTCAATTTAATCCTTATCCAAGTTTCATTTATCAAATAATTCATTGTCATATTATTGGGTTTCCTTTTTCCTAATCTTTACATCCAACATCATACATATTTATTTAGTTAGAATTTCATATTCAATTACATAGGGTTTTATAGTTTAATTTTCTCCCCTAACACATAACCCTAACAAGCATTATATACTAACTAGAGCCTACTCCCTAGAACAAGGCAATGCTCACAATATCCACCCCCTTACCTCAAACACTTAAGGATAAGGAGATTCCAAGTGTCCTATGCTTGAGTTTGCCCACCAAGAGCTCAAAATCCACAAGAGAGTGATAGACCCTATTAATAAGCCACAAAAAGGAGGATTATTGCTCGTTCCATGATGCTCAAACTAAACCCCATGGAAAACTTGAAGGTTCTAAGCTTAGAATTGAAAACCTCCATGAGAGGGAGGAGAGAGAAAACTCGAATTAGAGAGAGAGGGAAGGAATTAAAGACTTGAATACTTACTTGGAGCAAGGAGGAAGGAAGTTTGATGATGGGAATGGAGTATCACCCTTTCTTCTTGATGATTTGAAGGAAAAGAATGAAGCCCTAGAGGAGAAGAAGAAGAAGAGGTCGAACAATGAGGGAAAAGAGTGTTGATTTCGTTTTATTTTTTTCCTCAGCAGCAGTGTTTAATCGATTAAATTGCAGCTTAATCGATTAAGAGGCGATTAAGAGGCGATTAAGCTGCACAACTTTGTAGTATCCAGATTTTGAAAGGCCATAACTTCTTCGTTACCCGTTGGATCTTCCTCAAATTTTAAAGCAAGCTTCCCTACATACTAATCTTCATATCCAATGGTGGAATTTGTGTTTAGAGTTGTAAATCTTTTATTTTGAATTTCCTAAAGTTCTATGTTTTAAACCTAGTTCTACATGTATTTTTGGCTAAATTCTAACTTATATCTCCATTTCTTCTACCCTAAGACCATCCCAACATAGATTATACTTGGAATTAAATTTGGGATGTTACAGGTTACATCAGGGTGGAGCCATTCTTTTTAAGTGCATCTCAAGATAGTGCATTACATATATAAAACATAATAAAAAACCTATACTAAAGGACACCACCATCACCGGGCACTCCTGCCAACTCGTACGACTCCTCTGCGTCTTCAAATATTTCTTCATCGTTATCGAGAAACGATGGGTTCATCGTGAACTCTTGATCTGTCAACACAAACCTATTCATCATGTCTTGCATTTCCAATCCCTCAAGCGTGAACAGTGGATCAGTGACCTCCACACTGATGGGTTCACTCCATCTCCAACCAACTGGAGTCAACTCCCAGCTTCCATCATCCAATGGGCTCACAAGGATCTTGATATTGTACGCCATCGGCGCTGCGTGGTATAGAATACCAGCAGAAGAAATGGGGTAGAGGAGAGAGTGAGCGACCCCAAACGATTTCTCGTCGACGAGTGGAATTACAGAAGGCACAATATTAAGACAAACACACAACAATATATAAATATAAAATTACACAACATAATTCACCTCATCATCATTATCACTATCGTTATCATTGCACAGGGGTACTTTCATTCTTGTCATTCTCTCTCTCTTCACATTCTTTTCTTTCATTACTTATTTCACAATGCCACATCGCATCCCGTAATCAAAACACGTCACGTCCTTGGTCTCATCCATACTTTCTCACTACTTGCACTTTTCCACTTTCCCTTCTCAACAATTCGCGCGGTATTTTAATTTCGTATTCCGACGATCCTTTTAATAATTTCATCTTACTTTAAAAAGTCTTATCAAGCACATCCAACGATGACAGGGGAAATTAAACAAATGTCATCGAGGAGTTAGTTAGCACACATACATCTCCTCCAATCCTCCCAAGCCTAGTCGGAAGCAAATAGGTGTACAGGAACCTTAACCCACGCAGGTCGAACAGCCGAGAATCCAACAACATACGCATTTGTCAAAGCCACAACCGCACAAGCCGGCCATGACAATCAACATTTTACGCGACATCGCAAGGGCCCAACACCAATCGACTGCCCGCCTCGTTCAGGTTCCCTTTCACTGTTCAAAATTTGATCAAGGGGGAGATAGTACCTTTCTAGTTCTGGGTGCAGAACACGCTACGATCCCTTGGGTATTAATCCCCGATCACATATAGACTCGTTCTGCCTAGAAAAGCACTCTAGGTTACTTGACGTTTGACCGTCATCACCCTCCCCTATCACAATCACTCACCTGAGTATCTACAGATAAACGGGGTATCTTCCTCTCCACTACTTCACACTAAACTCGCCGCATTATTCAATGTCTTTTAAAGTCTTATTACTATTTTATTAATCCTAGGTTCAGACGAGTCACCCTTGTTCATCCCTTTGGTGAACCTCGACCTCTAATCGAATCTTTCACCTTAACTCTTTCTCGATGTCCCGAAGTTGTCACGATCATTGATCACGTCGGGGAGCTCCTCAACCTGGCAAATACGTCACGTCAATCGTACACCTTGAAGAGTTCCTTGAGGAGGTTGACATTACGTTAGTCATTTCATTGCTCGCCACGTTCGCATCTTGGTTTCCGATCATACAGGTCTTATCATTTCTTTCCTTGCATTTTTACTTCCACGATTTCCAAAACTTGTAAACACATCACATCATTATTCAAAACCTCTTTCTTTCATCACTTAATTAAATATCATCGCCTTCTTCTTATCAGCATCATTATTACTTTTCATAATTTACATTGCCTCACTTAATTTCCGTCAAGGATTAATCCTTCATACATCTCACATGGTTCCAAGCATTAACATCATCATATATAAAATATTCCTCATGCATAATTAACAAAAGCAAATCATATCAACATGGAATATTGACATCAATAACATTATGCATTATATGGTGCATGGTCCTAGTCCCCTTCGTATACGTGGCCACACACACAAACAATTTGCCACGATACTATTGACCCAGAGAACACTATGTTCTGATCTTTGAGATGATACGAAACATATTTATATTTATCTAAATACCACAGTGTCTGGGGAAAGCCCTTCTCTCACCTTAATTTCAGCAAATATCCGACAAAAACCGTTGCGGATCCTTCCGACTGACAGCAGCTCCAAAGTTCCTACTTGCTAACCTTTTGCTTAGAAAAAAACACATAATTAATACAAGGCTATCTAATCATCATCAATATCAATTCACTTTTGAAAATGCGTTTGAAATCCTTATCGAGAAATCACAAAAGAAAACTTTTACTTTCTCAAATCGAATCCAACTTTCGAACATACTTTAAATTTTTCAAAATCATCTTAACACAATGAATAAAACATTCTAAAACAAATCTTTGGCTGCTGGTTCGTTCCGGGCAGCCAAGAGTCAAAACCCGAAAACATCGAAAACTCTACTTTTTCAATCAAATTTTCTCTAAATCAAATACCATTGAAGAACACAAGTTTTAAATCAATTGAAAACATTTTTATAAGTGAAACAACATTTAAGAAATTTTTGGACAGCGAAGAAATAAAATAAAAATTCGCACTTTTGGAAAAGTCCAAAAACACCATAAAATCACACTTTAAATCCCCTTAATATTTTGCTTAAGAATAACACTTAAAACAATTTATTTTTCAAACACAACACCATGCAACAAAATAGGGAAGCAAGCAATAAGCTCATTATATTCCAATTAAACCGACTCTTTTCAAAAATCACTTAACTTCAAAAGATAACACAAAATCAAGCACAACACTTTATCTTGGCTAAGTAATTTATTTATATCAAACCCAAAAATTCCTTCAAACAATAGTCAAGTAATTATTTTAAAATATCACAATTACCATACCAGGTCCAGCCAAGGTACGAAAGAAAGTACAAAAGCTCATGCATATCCAAAAAGTGTCAATTAGGACATTAGTATGGTTACGGGAAAAACAAGAAAGGCATGACTAAAAATCACATTAAATCAATTTATTTAAATCCCAAAATTTACAAAACACATGAACATATATCAAAGTTCAACATATAAAATTTTCAAGTCATTTGGAAAATCTTAACTTAAGTGTCAAATCGAATTTTGCTTAAAAATCCAAACGGTACTGTTGCTGACCTGATGGCAAAATGCAACAATTAAAAATAGTAATTCAATTCCGATTCATGTAAAAATTGGTATAAACCTTTCTTATACAGTCAAGACTATCCCATAAAAATTTCAGAATATTTGGAGTTTTTTAGGTCACATTTGTATAATTAAAGTTGTCACTAAGTCTGAAAATCCTGAACCATTCGGTTCACTGTTTTGATCTTATAAAAATTATCAAATCAACTCCAAATCTCTTCAAAATTTCCGAAATCGTTTTCCCAAAAATGACTTTAATGCAACAAACAAACAAATCCTAAAAATCATATAAAAATTCAGAGGCACTTCATTTATCTTCTTAAAAACAGTAACCAAGTTTTACAAGAATTTAACTTGAGGAAAATATTTTTCACTCAAACCTTTTGCCATTGAACACACCATTTTCTTAAACTTTCATTATCAAACAAAAATTTAATTAAAATATCAAAACACTTTCGAATCCTTTAAAATTTTCCAGAACACATGAAAATCATATCAATAACAACATTTCAAATTTTCAAGACAATTGGATTAGCACAACTATCATTTAGCAAAATCTCCTACAAACTAAAGGAATAAGCTTAAAAATTCAGCATCGATGCATCATTTGATTTCCTATATCATTCACAAACATGCAGTCCCTAAATAACTCTATTCCTACTCCAACATACATTATCATGCATTAAAATACGATTTTCCAGCCACACAAAATTAGCTCATGCAAATAGTCACATTTTCAAGCTAAGTTGATCTGTTTTCATGCTTTAACCTAATTCAATTTCTCATCAATAATCAAACTTATTTCAATTCAATTTACCTTTTCCATTCAAGCCTAAACCGAATGCACTTAATCAAATAACCAAAGATCACAAATCAATTTACACAATTAAGCATTTTCATGCACAAAACTATATAGCACATATAGTTTCAAATCATCACTAAATCATTTTATCAATTGTTTTCTTTACAAACCGGATTGTAAGGCATCAAAAAAATTTATCATAGCTCAAATAAGACATGCATAATTAAACCAATTTGTTTTTACCAACTAATCATGTTTTGGCTGAATTGCACATAGGAGAATTTAGGGATTTTCATACCACTTAAACAACACACAAGTACACACAAAAATCCATTTTTCATTCCTTTATTTAAACATAAATCATTGCATCAAAATAAATCAAATCATTTGGAAAAAAATCCCTAAGAAAATCTTGTAGCCTTCAAAAATTCATGTATGTTTATTTTTTTTTGGTAAAAAAAAAAGAAATCTTATTACCACTTGCAAATATAACACAAAACCAAAGTTCAAGTCAAAACTCCCCACCTACTATGTAGGGTTGAAGTCAAGACATGAACAAAGAATCAAAGTTCTACTGTAATTCTACTTATTACATTGGTGTAAGGCAAAGAATTTAAATCAAAAGCTACATTAAATCTATTAGCTAACTGCTTCTTAATGATGACAAAGCATAGGTGAGGCAAACTCCTTTACTGCAAATGATGTCTCCTATTCCGTTCCGTCCATATAGCATATACACAAGCTGCATACACTGCTATAACCATTTTTCTTCTCAATTTGTTTCTAAAACCATAGCCTAGCCATCTAGACCAATTGGAGAGCTTATAGTGTAACAGCCCGATTTTCACTTCCAAAACCTTAACTGATGTATTTTTATTTTGTTGTAAAAGTGAGGCCATTTTTTTTCAAAACATAAGTTCATTAGTGATTAACGTTACCCTTTGAAAATCGAGTTGTCACTTTCGAACCTCTCGTACCCGAAACATTAGCAACACATAAAAACATCATTTTCATTACGATTAAACATAATCCATCAGTACTGGAGTCACACTCCAAAAAGTTTTCCAAAAGCAGGCCATAGTTACAAAAATTACAACCCATAGTTTAAAAAGTAGCTTAGTTACATTCATGGTACTTCACAAAGTAATCCTCGATTGGATCTTAGATCCTAGACACACTACACATCTAGACACAGAATACAGGACATCACTCTTCTGCTGAACTAGCGTCTGTCTCCATGTCTTCACTTGAGTCCGCCTCCGCTTCGTGACCAGAGTCAGTAGCGTCTTCTTCCTCCATCGGTTGAGGAATCACAGCAGCCAAAGGTGCGGGATCGTCATCATACTCGTGATGCTCCCTCGGTCCGCCATCTTGATAGTCACGGAGAGTGACTTGCCCTACGTGCACGTCCAGACTCGTCCCTCGCAGAATATGCCTTGGATCATCAATCTCCAATCAAGTTTCACCTCTCCAAATCCATCCTTCAGGAACAACCTCCCATGCTCCTCCCGGAAGAGGCCACATGTGGATTGCTACACGATACGCCATCTACCCGTTGCAATACCGGCAAAAGCCAATACGACAATCAGGTAGGAGAGAGTCAGTGTACCATACACTAACGAGTTGACCAGGGGTCTCAGGGTAGACTCCATAGAAAAGGAAAGATAACATATGACAGATGACACATGACAAGGATACAGAACGAGACAAGATAACCAGGGTATAGAAAGTAAGCAGAGTATAATAAATAACCAGAACAGAATAGCAAAGCAGGTAACATGATACAAACATAACATAATAATTAAAAGTACATAAGTTAAACAAGCAACATCTAATGCACATATAATTAAAGCATATCATATCATTCGGAATCATTGCTCATTTCACTGAGCAGCACCACTCTTTCAACATCCAGGCTAATCATAATCTTTCTCAATCATGCCAATATTCATTTATATTTTTATTTTCTGAATATTAAGTCTTATCATAATTCGGTTCACTCAATGAGGTAGGGGGAAAACCATCACTGAGGAAAAACGCACACGTCTACATCTCCTCGGTCTCCATCCAAACCTAGTCGGAAGCCAACAGGAGTACAGGACCTTTACCACGCGGGCACGACAGCTGTCTCAACAATTAATTGGTCCCAGACCAGGAGGACTACAGCCTCAATCAATACAATTCACATAATTATCATTAATCAAGCACACTGTACAAGCAGTGGCAAATCACAATGCCCCGTTCCAGTCCCTCTCACTATTATAGACTTGCAATCAAGGGGGTGACAATATCATTTCTAGTTAGCTATGCAGAACTTACCACGACATTGGACCCAGTCCCTACCACGTTCGTATGCCACTTGTGGGATTCGTTCCGCCTAGAAATATACTCCAGGCTTCTTGACATTCACCGTCCTTGCCCTCCCCTCATGCAATCCCCTCCTGAGTATCCGCAAATACCCATGGTATCTTCCTCTCCACTACTTCGCACTCTCATATCTCACCGCATATGTTATGTCTTTTAGTATCTTTTAAAGTCTTTTAATGTATTTTAGTTAACCTAAGGTCGGCTTGCCCTTAGTCCATCCCTTTGACAAGACCCGACCACTAAGGGTTACATCTTTTCCCCACTTTCACATAGCATTCTTTCACTTTCTCAAGCCGCTTGGCACAATTCCATCACATCATTCCCGTAGGAATTCACATAACTTTCTTTAACGATCATTCTCCGTCTTGAATCCGCCAGCACGATCTCAGCTCCACGAGTGTAATCTCCTCGTCCGGTGCATCATTGCTCCATGAAACTATCTTGAGTCTCATCGCATATCACCTTTTCCGCTTATTCTCATGTCTTACTTTCTTTTATATTTCTCTTTATCATTCATCACACATCCAAATTCACCACACAGAATATATTATCTTTAACAATAGAATTGCAGAAGAACTAATACCAAACAGAAATAAACATACATCATTTTAATAAGACATGTAAACATATAACATATAATGGATTGCGCAAACCACCCGAGCAACTACGTTACGGGCTCACTGCACTCTCACTCACTCACCTCTTATCTCAACAAAAGAAACACTTTGGCCTCGGAAATCTCTAGCTTCTTTTTGCAAGTCGTTCCCACCGTCTACTGAATACCTCAAAGTAAATAAATATACTTTTATCAAAAATCCATTTCAATTAAAATCATCTCTTGATTTCTTTACTTGAAATAGAAAGTCCTTTATCTTTCTTTATTATCTCTTAAAAATACAATTGTTTTCCAAAACAACACACCATCTTTTCTTAGACTTGAAATCCTTCAAAAATCATTTGAAAACTCATATTAAAATATATAAAATAAATAGTTTACGTGGCTGTATGAAATAAGTCCAGCCACCTTTTCACTTTGTAAAACATGGAAAAATCAATAAATTTTATTCTAACTTTTGATGTGTCAAATAGCACTTGAAATCCATCTTTTTCATAAATCAAAAACACTTTTTAAATTTAAAAACCTTGAAATAAAATCTTGGACAGCAAAGAACTAAAAATCAAAACCATGAAAATACTTTTGGAAATAGTCAAATGCATTTATTTATTTTCTTTTATTAAAACCGAATTGAGCAAAAACCATCACAACACAATTTAAATAATTTTTTCTCAAAGTAAAAACACAAAACATAATCATTTCAATAAGTCAATCACATGCAAAAGGAATCTAGCCTATTGAACCTACTATAGGCCGAATCATCATCATAGGAAAACAAAGTCTTTGGTGCAAATTTCTACATGCAAAACCTTAAATTTAACAAATCAAAACATGCACTTTTAACACATGGTTTTAGAAAATACCACTCCCTTTTTCATCATAAAACCGTGACCTCTATGTCACTTAAAACCAATTTTCATTTTTATTCTCCTTGCATGTGCTTTTAAAAATCATTTGAAGTAAAAGAGAATCACAAGCAAAAGCCTTTTCATGAAAAACAATCATGATCTTTTTGTTTCAAAGCTTGACCGAAAAGCACATCAACAAAATCAAGAGGAAAAACTTAAATCCTTAGCTTTCAACACAAATAAACTTAGATCAAAGTAAAACCATTTTTCAAAAATTGTTTTCCTTTTCTTTCTCATCAAAACCGTGACATGCAAGCAAAGATCAAGACTTTTTGAGTTCAAAAATCACATGCAAAACTTCAAGATCAAAGCTATTGGAAAATCATGGCAAGAATCAAGCCTTTTTCAAGATCAAAACAAAAGATCAAAACCTTTTTGAAAAGAAAACCAAAGATCAAAGCTTAAGAAAAATCAAAGTTAAAATCAAAGCATTCCAACCACTTAAATCAACTTTGACAAACATAGAACTAACATGCATGAACTCAAATCAAAGAAGAAATCATCATGACCTAGTTTTCTAGATATGGCCGAATGGTAGAGTCCATGGTTTAAGGTTCTACAAGTTTGTTTGGCTCTTGAAACTCAAGATCAAGGCTAAGAGTTTACATGCAAGCATAGATCTACAAGAAAAATAGACATGCAACAACAAAGAAATCTTACAAGACTTAGAAAAATGAAAACTACTTCTAACACTCTATGATCTTCGAATAAACCAAAGAAAAAGAGAAGATCTTCAACCACCTTCACTTGATCTTCAAGAAATCCTAAGTTTTTTGAGCTTGATCTCCTTCTTCTCCACCCTCAAGCTTCTCGGCCTCACTCTCTATCTCTCTCTCTAAGAGTTTGATAACACTCTTAGAAGAAGTGTTTAGAAATGAAATGGAAATGTGAAGGAAATGGTTTGGAAATGAACCAAGGTCTTGGACATAAATAGGCCATCGAGTATTTCCCTTCTTGCCCTTGGAAATTCGGCCTAGAGTGTGTTGGGTAAGGGTAATTTTGGCTTCACAAAAAGTTGCATGGCTTAGTGTCATGTCATGAGACAAATGGAGTAGAATTAGGCTTTAATCCTTTATCCTATTGGTTGGTCAATTCCTTAACTATGCTTTTCACTAAACCAAGCCTACATGATGCTAGTCTACTACCTTAGGGTTCTAGAAAAATCAAACTCTATTATGTATGCACATACACACATATAGCCGAACATACACATGCACACATACACATGGAAAATCATTTTATTTGCTTTCTCACAAAATCACAATTTCTTTAAAATATAATATATCAAATACCTAATTATTTCAACTCAAAAATTCAACCCAAAACTCATAATATTTTCTCACAAAAATCATTTTCTTTAAAATCCTTTATCACTTGAAATCATAAAAGAAATTCAATTCAAGAAATTTTCTTTCAAAATACTCTTTTTAAAACACTTTCTCAAAATAATCTTTTTATCATTAAAACAAATATGAGGTATTCAGACGGGGTGTTACATTCTCCCCAACTTGAAGATTTCTCGTCCCCGAGAAATGCAGTACCTGAAGCAAACAGGTGTGGGAAAGAACTTCTCATCTTGCTCTCAAGCTCCCATGTCGCATCTTCTCCATTATTACGACTCCATACTACCTTAACTAAGGGAATATCCTTTCCTCTTAACCTCTTGACACTACTACCATCTATCCTTAGAGGTAAAGCCTCAAATGTAAGATTTTCCTTTAGCTGTACCGAATCGGGTTCAATGATGTGTGAAGGATCATGGACATATTTTCTCAATTGGGATACATGAAAGACATTATGAAAGTTCGAAAGAAAAGGGGGTAAAGCAATTTGATAGGCTAAAGGTCCGATTCTTTTAAGAATTGGGTAGGGTCCAATAAAACGAGGTGTAAGTTTTCGGATTTTGAGCATTCTACTAATTCCAGTAGTTGGCACTACCTTCATGAATACAAAATCTCCTTCATTGAATTCCAGCGGACTTCTCCTCTTGTCCTGATAACTCTTCTGTTGACTTTGAGCAGTCCTCATCCTTTCCTGAATTAGCCTCACTTTTTCATTTGTCTGCTGCACTATATCCGGTCCTATTATCAGATGCTCACCAGTCTCGAACCAACACAACGGCGTTCAGCACTTTCTACCATATAGAGCTTCATACGGCGTCATTCCGATACTTGAATGAAAACTGTTGTTGTAGGTGAACTCAATCAAATGCAGAAAAGAATCCCAATCATTAGCACTCTCAATCACACAGGCTCTCAACAAATCTTCCAACGTTTGGATAGTTCGCTCTGACTGTCCATCCATCTGTGGATGATATGCGGAACTTAAATCCAACTTAGTTCCGACTGCTGCTTGCAAACTGACCCAAAATTTCGAAGTGAAACGTGGATCTCTGTCTGATACTATACTTGAGGGTACTCCATGCAATCTCACCACTTCCTTCAAATATAGCTCAGCCAGTCTATCCATTGAATACTTCATGTTGACAGGAATAAACCGTGCCGTCTTCGTCAATCTGTCCACAATTACCCAGATAGCATCATAACCTTTCCGAGTCTTTGGAAAACCAGAGACAAAATCCATGGTTACGCAATCCCATTTCCACACTGGTACTTCCAACGGTCATAACTCACCACTAGGCTTCTTATGCTCCACCTTCGCTTTTTGACACGTCAGACACCGTGATACATACTCCGCCACTTCTCTCTTCATTCCAGGCCACCAAAATGCCTTCTTGAGATCTTGATACATCTTCTGAGAACCAGGGTGTATACTCAACTTACTCTTATGGGATTCTTCCAATATCATTCCCTTTATCTCCACATTATCCGGTACATAGACACGATCCTTATATCTCAGAATTCCCTCATCACCAATCTTGAATTCCACTTCTTTCCCTTTTTTCGAGAGCTCCTTCGTAGCTTGAAGTTCCTCGTATTTTAGCTGAAGTTCCTTTATCCGCTCTAGAAATCCACTTGAAACAGTCAGCTGCCCCAATATCACACTTTTAGGTCTTAACTCCACTCCTAAATTCAGATCCCGAAATTCTTCAATCAGCTCCAACTCCTTGATCATCAATGCAGAAACACGCAATGACTTCCTACTTAAGGCATCAGCGACCACGTTCGCCTTTCCTGGATGATATTGTAGCTCGATATCATAATCCTTTAGAAATTCCATCCATCTTCTCTGACGCATATTCAGCTCCTTCTGTTCAAACAAGTACTTTAAGCTCTTGTGATCACTGAAGACTTCAACCCTTACACCGTACAAGTAGTGTCTCCAGATCTTCAAAGAAAACACTACTGCCGCTAGCTCCAAGTCATGAGTTGGGTATTTGAGCTCATGAATCTTCAGTTGTCGTGAAGCATAGGCCACTACTTTTCGTTCTTGCATCAGCACGCATCCCAATCCTTGCTTCGAAGCGTCACAGTACACACAGAAAGACTTCGTCGTATCCGGTAGAACTAACACTGGTGCGGTTGTCAACCTCTTCTTCAATTCTTGGAAATTCTCCTCCCATTTCGCCGACCATTCGAATTGTTGACCTTTCCTTGTCAGCTTCGTCAAAGGCAAAGACAAACGAGAAAATCCTTCGATAAACCGACGGTAATACCCAGCTAGTCCTAAGAAACTACGTATCTCCGTCACAGATGTCGGTGCTTTCCACTCCAACACAGCTTCCACTTTTGCAGGATCCACTGCAATTCCGTCCTTCGAAATTACGTGCCCTTAGTCCATCCCTTCGACAAGACCCGACCACTAAGGGTTACATCTTTTCCCCACTTTCACATAGCATTCTTTCACTTTCTCAAGCCGCTTGGCACAATTCCATCACATCATTCCCGTAGGAATTCACATAACTTTCTTTAACGATCATTCTCCGTCTTGAATCCGCCAGCACGATCTCAGCTCCACGAGTGTAATCTCCTCGTCTGGTGCATCATTGCTCCATGAAACTATCTCGAGTCTCATCGCATATCACCTTTTCCGCTTATTCTCAAGTCTTACTTTCTTTTATATTTCTCTTTATCATTCATCACACATCCAAATTCACCACACAGAATATATTATCTTTAACAATAGAATTGCAGAAGAACTAATACCAAACAGAAATAAACATACATCATTTTAATAAGACATGTAAACATATAACATATAATGGATCGCGCAAACCACCTGAGCAACTACGTTACGGGCTCACTGCACTCTCACTCACTCACCTCTTATCTCAACAAAAGAAACACTTTGGCCTCGGAAATCTCTAGCTTCTTTTTGCAAGTCGTTCCCACCGTCTACTGAATACCTCAAAGTAAATAAATATACTTTTATCAAAAATCCATTTCAATTAAAATCATCTCTTGATTTCTTTACTTGAAATAGAAAGTCCTTTATCTTTCTTTATTATCTCTTAAAAATACAATTGTTTTCCAAAACAACACACCATCTTTTCTTAGACTTGAAATCCTTCAAAAATCATTTGAAAACTCATATTAAAATAAATAAAATAAATAGTTTACGTGGCTGTATGAAATAAGTCCAGCCACCTTTTCACTTTGTAAAACATGGAAAAATCAATAAATTTTATTCTAACTTTTGATGTGTCAAATAGCACTTGAAATCCATCTTTTTCATAAATCAAAAACACTTTTTAAATTTAAAAACCTTGAAATAAAATCTTGGACAGCAAAGAACTAAAAATCAAAACCATGAAAATACTTTTGGAAATAATCAAATGCATTTATTTATTTTCTTTTATTAAAACCGAATTGAGCAAAAACCATCACAACACAATTTAAATTTTTTTTTCTCAAAGTAAAAACACAAAACATAATCATTTCAATAAGTCAATCACATGCAAAAGGAATCTAGCCTATTGAACCTACTATAGGCCGAATCATCATCATAGGAAAACAAAGTCTTTGGTGCAAATTTCTACATGCAAAACCTTAAATTTAACAAATCAAAACATGCACTTTTAACACATGGTTTTAGAAAATACCACTCCCTTTTTCATCATAAAATCGTGACCTCTGTCACGCTCTTTCTTATGAAAAAGATTTTCTCTCGATTTAATTTGGACTTGTAAAGTTTTCCAATAATTAGGGTGGAAAAGTGTAACACCCCTAATTTTCGTCTCCCAAATAACCAAGAAATTAATTATAACAATTATTTTATAATTGATTTATATTAGTTTTGAAGGTTTTAGTTTTTGTACATAATGTGTTTTTATATATAAAAATATGAGATATATTTTTATATGGTTATTTTGTACAAAAATGTGAATACTGTAATTTAGTCCTTGGGTTGGGACCTAATTGCAATATTAAAAAGGTTTGTGAAGAAAGAGTAATTAAATTATTAATTTTTGAATTTTATCAGTATGTAACCGGTTAGAAGGGCTCTGTAACCGGTTGCACGATGACCCCAGAAACTGTGTTAGTGGATTTTGATGAGTAATCACCCAATTAATCCATGGAATCGCCACGAAATCAGCCCTAAATTAGTGGATAACAAGCGTCGGCATGCATGTTACTCTAATTCCTCTATAAAAGGCTGGATTGCTGAAGAATTGGGGTTGATTTCTGAGATTTGGTGTTGGGGAGGTGCTGTTAGGGTTCCAATTTCGTCTGAGGAAATTCTTCTTCGTCTCTGAGTGTTGGAGAGCGAGTGATACACTTTTATAAAGCTTACATCAAGGGCTTTGTATTGATATAAGGTTTGTGAGTTGAGAGTTTCTAAGCTAGGAGAAATCGATTCATGAAGTTGGAGGTTCAAAATTGTCACAGTTCTGTATTGGGTTTCTGGAACTGACTTTGAGCTTCGATTTTGGTAAGCTCAAGCCTTCTCTTGTTCTAGACTTGATTTCCTTTCAAAGTTCATGTTGCATGGTTTTGATAATGACCATTTTCCCTAATTTCCATGTCCATTTCATGTTCCAAATCCCTTGATCAATCTACTCTGTCAAAACGGTTCTGGTTTGAGGAGGAGCTTTGGGTGGTTGGTGTTCTACTTCAAATCTCTGCTCAAATCTTGTTGAAGCACGAACCTAAGGTAAGGGGGAAGCTTACTATTTGCTAGAATGAGAATAAATTGTGGTAGAACATAGAATGAGTCACCAAGAGACTTAAGGGGCATAAGTTAAAATGGTTTAGTGGCTTGGAGGCCAATCTGAGCTCAATTGTGGTTATGAGCAATGTTTTCTAGATTCATGCAAGCTATATTGATGTTGGATTCATGACTTATTTGGATATTATGTGAATTGATGCATTAAGTTGTGATATATGTGCAATTATGTGCAAATTGAGTATCTAAATTGAATGCATGCAAGATAGATGTGTTTATGTGGTTAAACCTGTTTACTTAAGGTATATGAACTCTTTTGAATGTTGAAATTGGTTAGATTTGAGTAATGAAAAGAATGGTTTGCAAAATCTCATGTTTTAGTGTGCTGACTGCAGAATCTAACCGGTTACTCGATAATTGTAACCGGTTAGACACTGTAAAATTGTCAAAGAAAATAAGTTTCTGAAATCAGTTATGTGGTCTTATCAATGTTACTCAAATCTAGACTCTAATTCCACTGGAATTCAATCTGAAATGAAGTTGATTTTATTGTAATAATTCAGATTGAAAATTGGGAGTTAATACCTTAATATCAAATGATAATTTCAAGAGGAAATTATGCATAAATGCAATTGGATTATGACTTAGATCTTTTGAATGATATTATGTGTTGAACTTGAGGTATTCTGTTATGCTAAGACCTTGTTATTGGATTGAGTAGAGATTTCAAGAAAAGACTCTTTGAAAATCAGTGGTTTTGTATTCAGGTCTGTAATTCTAACCGGTTAGGTGATGATGTAACCGGTTAGTACCTGAAACTTAAAAATAAAAGTTAAGTTTTTGAGTAAGTATTGTTAATACCAATGATATATTCTCTCAATCCAGGTCTATGAGCATATGTTAAACTTAAATTCAAAGGTGAATTTTATGAATAAAGTCATACCTCAAGATATCATTCCGAAGTTGTGTTTTCTAAGTCATAATAATGGAATTAATGGAAACATGACCCTGTACTCTAGAAGTACCAAACTGATGCAACCTACTTGATGACACATTCTGGGAATGTGGCCATTGTCTGGGACATGGTTTCTTTGATACGTTCTGGGAACGTGATGCACACTCTGGGAGTTGTGCGTGATTATATTCCAAGTATGGTTTGCGATACGTTCGGGGAACGTATGTAGTGTTCTGGGAACACGTTGGCATAATAATAGAATTAAAGATAAAACCAACCTTGATGATTGTGCACTCATATAGAATGGAAGTTTGGTTGGTAGGAACGTTTATCATATTCTGGGAATATGAGGAGGGTACTCCGGGAGTACCAAATTTGTAACCTACTTGATGACACATTATAGATATGTGGCCAGTGTCCGGGACCTGGTTTTTATGCGTTCTGGGAACGTATGTTAGTGTTCTGGGAACACATTGATATGCAACCTACTTGATGACACATTATAGATATGTGGCCAGTGTCCGGGACCTGGTTTTTATGCGTTCTGGGAACAAATGCGTTCTGGGAACGTGATGCACACTCTGGGAGTGATGCTTATTTATCCAAGTATGGTTTGCTACACGTTCCGGGAACGTGATGCACACTCTGGGAGTGATGCGATTTATCCAAGTATGGTTTGGCATTACGTTCTGGGAACGAATGTCAGTGTTCCAGGAACACAACGGTGTATTGGATGGACGTCCAAGATGGACTTTGTTAGAGGCCTCAGTTGTGGAAGGAATCATGCATCATGCCACCTGCATTGAAAGAATTATTATGATTAACTGGGTGTGCTCATATGATTATGCATCATGGTTTGCTACATGTTGACTTGTGGATGTTAGTTTTATTCTCATTTGATTATGCGAAATTGTATAGCTAACCCCCATGCCCTTATTAGGTGTTGATCGTGCATCTAGCTTGCACAAGAATCAATATGGGGAGATGTCCCTTAGGTGCATGCAGAGTGTAGAGAGTGTGGGTTGGGAACCCGTTGTGCAGATATCGAGGATCCGACCAGAAGGATGTTTGGACAAGGGACCAGTGACCAGCTCTATAACATTTCTATTTTTAATAGGATTTATATGATACATATTTTGGAAAAAGGTATCATAAAAGGAATTCAGTTTAATCATAATACTTATTTGATAATAAGGGACTGGTTACACTTGATATATTTTGGGAGTGTAATATGATGATTTTACTATGTTTCCGCAAACTCTGATTTTACTAGTCACCTTCATTATTAATCAAGTGTTTGTGAAAATAAATTTTCAAGGGAAGAGATAATTACTTATTTTCAGATCTTTTTCCAACGATAACAAGTCCAAGTATTCTTAAAATTATTAATTTTCTTATAAAGTAAGATGATATAAAAGAAGTGTTACACTTTTATGGTATCAGAGCAATGGTCCTGACTCTTGGTCCTTGGGTGTGTGGTCCAATACGCTGGTCATCGATATCTGCAATGTTTCCTGGGAAGTATGCTTTCATATACTTCCAAACTAGAGCTAAGGTTATGGGTAATGGCTCTAGATAAGTAGCTCATTCTGCTATTGAGAAGTGTTCTATGTAGTCTAAGTAGAAGTACGATAGATGTATGCTTCTCTTTAGACATGTGTTAACCCTAAAACCATAGTGTTGGTTTATTCCGTTCTCATAGAACCAATGATAAGGAAATCTTAAAGGAGTTGTAGTAAGGTCCCTGACTCTGGAGAAGATAATTTAACCTCACCAGTGTTAAAGTTAATCAATTTTTTTTACCGAGTGCAGGGCAGTTATCTTTTGAAAGATCAACCTTGTTGAGTTTGTTAAACTCTAAAGCTATTCCTTCATTTGTTCCTTATGGATAAGGGTATTGATCAAAGTTGCTCTATGCCTTATCCAATCTGCTATCTCAAAGTGGAGACTCCTACAAATCTCCTTGTAGTTGTTTCCAAGGTACGTCTGGATCGTTCTATTAAGGTATTAGACTCTGTCTAACTACTTGTGTCATGATTATATTTGATCATAAGCACGGTTTGGGAGCCGGGGAATCAAGTGATCATGATTAATGACGATAGAACAACCCTGTATTAGGATTTCAAAGCTTCGAATCTAGAATCCAATGGACCCATGTGTCTGCTTCTGGGCAGCAGTGAAGGAAATAAGGGGTTAAAGAAATCTGGGTTTCAAGAAATGATGTTAGGTTCACCCTTGAGCAAAGAGATAGAGTTTGGAATCAAGTTAATTCTTGAAGCTGATTCTCTCTCTACTACCCTTACGATATGGTATCATTGGGAATGGTCTAATGGGAGAAACACATAGAGAAGTTGCTAAAAGAATTGGTTGGACCAGGTTAAAGGAGTCTAAGTGTTTTCTAAGATTGATTGGCGGTTGAATTAACCCCAAATCAGGATTTGGGGCAGGGATACACTTAAGACTGCATTTTGATCTCGATACGGACATTATGAGTAGAAAATAATGCCGTTCGGATTGACTAATGCACCTGTTCTTTATGGATTATAAGAACGGGACCTTTAGATTATATTTGGATTCGTTTGTGGTTTATCCTGAGAATCCGGAGGAGCATGAGGAACATCTCGGGATTGTGTCGAGAATCCTGCAAGAGGAGTAGTTGTGTGTTAAGCTCGCCAAAGATGAGTTTTGGTTGAGCGAAGTTACGTTCGCAGGGCATGTGATTTTTAAAGAAGAAATTGCGATGGATCCAGCAAAGGTAAGTTTAGTGTTGAAATGGAACAGCCTAAGACTGTGACTGAGGTGAGAAGTTTCTTAGGGCTGGCTGGATACTATCGTCGGAGTATTTAAGGATTTTCTAAGATCGCATGGCCTTTGACCAAGTTGACTTGGAAAGATCAACTGATGATATTGGATGATAGGATGTTGTTTAATTATGGCAGGGTAGTGATAGAGTATACCCCAATATAATATGATTAGTCCAAGAGGAATTATGGAAAATGTGAGTAGACTATGATTTAAATCATTTCAGTGATGAATTCAGTTGGAATGAAGGTATTAGAGTATGATTAAATCCTATTTTGAGTTGGATTGGATGATGTAAAGAAAATGGTTTTGAAATTCTTTGGTTTAATTTCTAAAATTGTACTTCATAAACCGGTTAGAGTTTCTTGTAACCGGTTAGAAGCTGAAAGCTTCAACTGAAAATTTAAGTCATTTGTGAAGAAACTTTTGGTATCAGTAGACATCTTCCTCCAATCCAAACTCAATACCAATTACCTAATTAAAATTTAAGGAAAGGATTTAATGTGGTAAAATAACTTAATGCCTTGATTCATCATTGAAATTGATTTAAGAGGATTGAATCAAAATATTTATGGACTAATCGAGAGTTGAAATTGAGGAGCTACTCCATTTAGAGAAGGTAGAGAATTGAGCTGGATGATGCAAAAGAAACATTAGGTACTAAGATAAGAAGGTTGTAATTCATGAACAAGTTTGGAGTTCGAAAGTGTTGGAATAAATGGTGTAATTGGCGTGAATCACCCAAGAGGGGGGGTGAATTGGGTGTTTAGAAAACTTTAAAAAATTAATCGAATTAAAATGTTCTTCTAGAAAAATATCAGAGAATAAATTGAGCGGAAGACTTAAAGAACGATTTAAAACATTTTTAAGCAAGAAATAGAAATGATATTATATGAATATTGAAAACATATTATACACGAGATTGATTTGAAAGAACATTACATGAAAAACCACAATCCTCGTGTGATAAATATTAAAACTTGAAATTAGTTTTTATCCACGAAAATACGATTTAAAACAATTTAAATATGCGGAAAATAAAAGATAAGGGATAGAGAAATTGTACGCAGAAGATTTTTATCCTGGTTCGGCAAACCCAGCCTACTCCAGTCCCCAAGCGACTCACTTGAGCTTTTTCACTAAGCCAAGACGCAACCGCGTCCCCGAGTACATCCAGAGCGCCCCGCAAGCTACTAGGAATCCCACCATTCGCAAGGGACCTCGAAACTCAAATAGCCTAACTACTAGGAATCCCACCATTCGTATAGCCTACCCAAAACAACAAGGGTTATCTCACCCTATGAACGCGACACACATTCAAACCTAAGGGAAAACACTCCTTAAACACTAAGGTTGTCACACCCCTTACAATGATAAGAATATGCACGAAGGAATTTGTGCAACTAACAATATGCTCTCTAACTAGAGCGGATACAACAATAAAAGACCTATGACAATATTAATAATCTAAAGCAAAACTTAAAGCTATAGACTTATGATGATGATGATGATGAACTTTTTCTTCTAAAAGATATTAAAAAAAAAAGAGAATGAGAAGAAGAAGAAGCTCTTCAATTTGAAAAATGAAAGAGAGTTTTAAAGAGAGAAGAAGAAACTACCATACAATCAATTCGTGATCCTCCAAAAATGGAAACAAATCATTCTGGGAATCAGATTGATTTCAGCACGTTTTTTTTTTAAATTTGAATTAAAATAATCGATTACTTTGGTCAGGCTAATCGATTACAAGCTCTCAGGTTTTTCACAAAAGTTGCAGCATTAACATATAATCGATTACTAGTTTCTGATAATCGATTACTTACTCCCAAATGACCAGTTCAAGGAAGTAATCCATTATAGGAACCTAAATAATCCATTACATGCTCTCTGGTTACAAATTGCATTAAGTAATCGATTATGCCAGAAGGGTTAATCGATTACTCCAAATAAAAATTGGATTTTCATGAAAAAGTTGTAACTAGGTTTTCACAAAACATTTTTCACAAGAGATATCCTGGAGCAAGAGCAAAAGTTTTATAAAAAAATGCTTCTTCTATGATTTTCAAAATAAAACATAATCATCATCACATATACTATAATTCTAAGTGCTTTAAGAAAATTAATTTGCCTTACAAAGACTTCTAAGCCTAAGGCTAGATCTACAACTAAGCAAGCCTTTGCAATCTTCCTTTGTACCTGAACCTGTTAAGCATAAATTCATTATTTGTTGTGTTGTGTCATCATCAAAACATTGAGAGAGAAACACATGAGTTTCACCACTCAGTTTCAACACTCCCCCTTTTTGATGATGACAAACACTCCTGCAAAACAAGGGTTAGTACGAATATAAACGATTAAAACAAATCATAAGAGTATCACACAGAATACTCAAGCTCATAAAATTGAACTCATTAAGCTGAGCTCCCCCTGAATTCATGACATATCATGAACTTAATCAACCTGTAACCTGTAACCTGTTTTCTCCTTCTTCTCCCCCTTTTGACATCATCAAAAAGGTGAAGAAGCATAATAGATATAGAAAATGACAACGCATATAATAAGCACACCAAAGAAATAATTGTCATAAGCATCATAATCAATCCGAACATGTCAAGAGAAAACCAAATTAAATCCAGGAACAAGTTATGCAAATAGAAATACTAGGGGTTACGAGCAAGCAAAAAAAAAAATATTCAAATATCATAATCCAAATAAACCGAAATAGATAAGGTGAGGTGCCACAAGCTCGACGATCACTGGAACGGAGGACGATTCTGATGCCTCAGATGGTAGATCTCGTCACGTACTGACTCCATATCCAAGTGACTCTGCTCCATGCCGGATGTGAGCTGAGCGAGAGATGTATCTACTACATGCATGTGCTCATCTGATCGCCTCATATGCCCTCGAACATCATCCATGAATAACTGCATGTATGGAGGAATGTGATCGGGTGGATAAAGAGCTTGTAGCAGAACATAATCTGAGTCATGAACTGGTGCACTATCAGGTTGTGGTGGCTGCTGCTGATCATCTTCATCAGGATCATAGTTGTGGTTGGACTTGCGCTCACGCCTCTGTGCCTTTGGTCTCCAACCAGTGCCTTCCATGTTGATCCAACCCATATTTCCCATGAAATTTGAGTCCATGCGCATGTCGGCATTAGGAGCTGTTCTAGCCTCGCCATTCACAGGAACTCGGAATCGCCTGAGAATTCTAGTGATCACAGTAGCATATGGCAGCTTCGACGTCTTATTCTTCATATCCTCATTAATAGACCGTCGAACATTTGCAGCAGTCTCAATCATGTGATTCAATATGAACCAACCCCAATTAATTGGTTTATTATGAAACCACGCCCAAAAGATAATGTAGTCAGACTCCAGAACTCTGAAATAGTTTCCTTGCCTAGGAATCAAGCAACGAGTCAGGATGAAGTGAAGAACACGGTACACGAACTTCAAATTTCCAGAAGTCATCACTTTTCCAGCAGGGATGCGATCATCAATAAATTCTTCTTTCGCCGTTTTCTTGTCGTACTCATCACCCCATAAGCTTTCAGAACAGAACCAGTGAAAGTAACTCCATCCATGGGCAGGTGAGTCATGTTAATCCAAGTAGACAAGCTTATTTTGATCCCTTTTCCTTTGACCTCGGAATAAAGTGTCTGTTCTTCAGCATTCCAGACAAGGTTTGAGTAAAACACTCTGACTAAGTCCTCATAATAATCTCCTCCAATGGTACTGAACTCATAAAGACTTTTTTCTTTCAACAGAACAACAGCCGGAAGATTACAGTCATCGCCATCAAATGTTTCAGCATCTAGAAATCTAGGTGAAATGACTGAACAAGCATCAAAGTATTTTTCATAATCCATTATTTGAGCAGGATTAGAAAACCATCGATTTAGCTTTTCCAAAGCGATCGGCTGATGAACCGGTGGAGGTGGAGCTGAAGGACCTGCATCACTTTGACGTGTCCTTGGAGGCCTAGAAGCCCGACTAGATGAAGGTTGAGCCCTTCTTTGAACAACAGGAGGTGAACGCTCATCCTCATCTAATTCCTCAATGATTACCCTTCTTTTCGATTGACGTGTAGACATGGTCACAACACAGATAGTAACAACAACCAGATACTGAATCAACCAAATCAACAGACTAGAATGCAGCACAACACAGAATAATAAACCAGACCAGCAGATTCTTAATATAGCAGTGCCAACTTCACAATATCATCAAACTAACATCATATCAAAATAACGAACATGATGATACTGAAGATGATAAACAAGAATACAGTGAACCTGAACCGGAAACGCTATCAACTGAACCGAAGCAATGAACCGAATAATGAACAGCACACACCAACCAGAACAAACCAGAAGCCAAAGCAGACCAGCAAACCAGAACCAAGACTGAACCGGAAAACTCAAAAGTCTGAACCAAGCAGAGAACGAACCGGACCAGTGAACCAAATGAGATTCTGATCAGCGAACCGGATGCTCAAACCAGTGAACCAATATCTTCATCAACATGCTTGAACCATGGAAGAACCTGATCTGAGACTTCAAGAACAAGTGCCATGAAGCATGAAAATCCTGTGACCAACAACTTTAACCAAGTATGAAGAAAAGGTTTTGAGAAAGTGAAGCAAGAACTTAAGGTTTTGGTAGTGGTTATGGTGGTGAATAAGAAGAACCGAATGGGAAGAAGAGAGAGAGATAGAGACGGTTTTGAGTTGAATGAAGTAGAAAGGGTGAAGTTTTATGAGAGAAAGAAGTAGTATGAGTGAGTATGGTGAAGGTTGTGGGTGGTTATGGAGTTTGTGGGTGTTGAAGGTTGGAGAAGATGACGAGAGGAAGAAGAAGGGGTTAACGTGGGTGAGAGAGAGAGAGGGGCCGTGATTTTGTGGGAAGAGAAAGAGAATGTGTGTGTAAGAATGTGTGGCTAGGGTTATTTTATTTGGTGGTCCACACTTGGTCAACTTGGGTCAAAGAGGCCCACACGATCTGCACTTTTTCCTTTTTTTTTTTTCAGATACTGGTGCAAATAATCGATTATTTTACTGATATAATCGATTACTTCCGCAAAAGAATCGATTACTTCCATTCAATTAATCGATTATCTCTCCTCTGTCCATAACTGATGCAACTTGTGCAATCGATTAAGCTGAGACCCCTAATTGATTATCTCTCCACTGGTGAGTTGAATGATGCAGCAAATATAATCCATTATCCTGATCCTCTAATCCATTACTTCTTCAACACTGATTAAAAAATCCACCTGGTAATCGATTACTGTTGCAGAGTAATCGATTACTTCTGCACTAATTTCCAGAATTCTTCCTTTTCTGACTGATACAGCCCAATACCTTCTGATACATGATCCCTGATGTCTGAATCCGTTTAGTGACGTTCAGCTTGTGGTCAACTTACCTTTAAGAAACCTGTTTCCTACAAGACAGATAAATCTGGCTATCTCCAACGCTCAAGTTAGATAATTTTCATGATAACAGAATGAGCTTTTTAATTAATTGGAATAAATCAACGACAATAATGTAACAAATCATATGCCTATCATAATTATGAAATATATCAAGATTAATCATAATATGCATTTGATACTATCTTGATTACCTCAAGATTGCACTTAATGACATGTTATGAAGTTCTTTGATTTTTCCAAGAAATGATGATCATGTGAAGATACAACTAGCAACGCATGATTTATTTTTCAAAAATAATTTAGCTTGGAGTAATCAAAGTATGTTCTTGAATAATCATAATTATAAGAATTATATGATCTGTTTACCTCAGATTTTGTATGCCATGAAGGTTGAAAAATTTGCCAATGATTCTTTTTGTCACTCCCTTCTTGCCAATGTGACTTTGTTCTAGACCAATGATTTCTTCTATGATTCTTCGTCCATAGGTGACTTCCATTTCTTCCATTTGACATTGTTGACCTTGACGGAACTAATCTCCTTTGGTTATTCCATCTTTTCTCAGATTTCCACGGTGACCAAGTAATGAGTTTATCTTTTTGAATTCTTCTTGGTTTTTCCTTGAGTAAAACATAATCTTTTATCCTGTTACAAAAAGAAGTTTTTGGTACCCATCTCATTTTGGGTCCAGGGGGGTTAATTTTAGATACCTCAGAACCTTTTGGAACCCATTTCAATTTATTTCTCAAGTATTGATTTTTCTTGAATATGCATAAATGAGAAATATGACCCGAACGACCACAATAGTTACAAATAATGATTTTGGGAGAAGTTTTGGATTTTCTAAAATTATTTTTACAAAACACAGACTTGTGATCTTTGTATTCAGAATCATATTTGCTAGTCTCTTTTCTTGACTTTTGAATTTCCACATTCTTATCAGAATGGTCAAGAAAAGAGTTTGAACAAACAAATTTTGAATTACAATGAGAGTCACAAGAAGCAACCTCAACTAATTTTCCAATAGAAATACATTTTTCATTAATCTTGGAGGTGCTATTTTCAAAATTATTTTTCAAATCATCTCTCAAAATATTATTAGTACTATGAGGGTTTTGGACATTAAACTTGATCAAGGTTACCTCGTGAGGAGTAAATGAATGAAATGCATTTTCGTTTTCTACTGACTCCCCATCTGAAGAACTTGATTCCTCGAGAGTTTCCAAGAAAGCTTCAAATAGATTTTCTAAATCATCATCTTTTTCATCTGACGAACTGCTCATCATGCTATGGGTGTCATCATTCAAAACTTTGTCATGAGCAAGAGTCCAATCATCCTTCACGTTTTTCTCTTCCTGAGTCTCCTGATAACATCTATGAATACTTACACTTTCACAAAGATCATTAGTAGCATAATAAGTGTGTAAGGTATCCCAAATGTTTTTAGCATTAACACAATCCTTGATTTTAGCATATGCGTCATCGTTTAAGGCATTTCTTAAAATCTGCATAGCTTGAATGTTCAAGGCAAAACATTTTTTGTCAAAATCATTTAAAACAATTTTTGGATTTAAATCAAAACCATTTTGCACAATAATCCATAAACGATAATTCATCGACTGTAAATAAAATTTCATTCTAGCACTCCAATAAGAATAATTTTCTCCATTGAAAATTGGTGCTTCATCGAATGAAATACCCTCCATTTTAAAAAAAAAACACAAAATCCCAATAAGCCAAATAGCCAAGGATCTTTAACTCAAGCAGTTAAGCTTGTTAGCAGAGCACGAAGCTCTGATACCAATTGTTGGAATAAATGGTGTAATTGGCGTGAATCACCCAAGAGGGGGGGTGAATTGGGTGTTTAGAAAACTTTAAAAAATTAATCGAATTAAAACGTTCTTCTAGAAAAATATTAGAGAATAAATTGAGCGGAAGACTTAAAGAACGATTTGTTGGAAACCAACAAGCGGGTAAAATGCCTTCTAGAGGGGGGGTGAATAGAAGAATCAAGCTACGATACCCGGTTTTTTTTTAAAGTAATCAAAACAGATCAAAAGTAGTCAGATTTAACTAATCTACTCGAGTAAATTGCAGGCTACTCGAGTAGACCTGAAAATTTGAAAAACCTTAATCGAGTACTACTCGATTAAACACTGAAAAACACAGAAAATTCAGAAATCAATTCTAATCAAATCTAAACCAAAAAATCAATGAATCAAAATAAGAATATACAGAAAATCAATTACCCATCAATTAATGAATTAATAAAGAATACGTAATTGAAATTCACAAATCCTATTCACAATTGATTTTAAGTTTTTGTTGATTTTAAGAACGAAAGAATACGTAAAAGCTCAAAATAAAGAACACATGATTTTAGCCTGGTTCACTCATCTAAATATGAGCTACATCCAGTCCACCCTCTCTGATTTGGGTGATTTGCTACACTATGAACAAAAGAATTAGATTACAAGAATGTGTTAAGATCCTCTCCTCTCTCTTGATCCTAACCCTTGTTAATTGATGTACCAAACCAATTAACTCTACCCAATTCTTGTCCAATAATTCAATTTGTTCCTTCTTCTTTGATTGAATCACGATCAATCCTTTTGAGCTTCGAGCAACTTTGATCAAATTGCTAAGAGTCTTGCTCCAACCCTTTTCTTCAAAGTCTTCAAAGAAAACTTCACTTTGTTGAATCTTGAGAGAAGTAACCTTGTCATTACTAGATGATTCAACCACAATAGAATGCTAAAAAAAAAACTATGAATCTTCAATATGAGAATGAAAAGAATGAATAATGTTCTCAAATTAAGATTCACATGAACATTGATAGAGAGATGTTTTTGGAAAGATTATTTGCTCAAGAATGTTGTGAAAATATGAGAAAAATGCTTTTCAAAATTTAGAGTTCGTAACCTTTGAAAAGATGTAAATGAAATCTTTTTAAAGTTCAGTTTTAACAGACTTTACTCGAGTAGACGAGTCCCTTAATCGAGTACTACTCGATTACTCGAGTACTTAATCGAGTAAACACTGCTAAAAAACTGATAAAAACTTTTTCAATTAAATTCCATTTTTCACCTAATTAATTTGGAAAAGTCTTGAGCTATTTTTCTCTATCAAAGCAATCTCAATTTGTAAACATAATCAATCTTTAAATTCCAATTGAGATTACTAAACTAATCTACCACCCACTTTCATATAAAACAAAATTAAAACAATTACAATATATATATAAGAATGAAATGATAGAATAGTCCTTGAATCTTTGTTGTTGTAGGTAATCTATATCTTGTTGTCTTCATCAAAACATATAATTGAAAGCTTGCATTGCCTTGCCTCTTCAATCTCCCCCTTTTTGATGAATGACAAACATTAACCAAATCATCTTCATACTCCCCCTAAATGTATGCACACTTAGGAAAAGTGTCTTTACCTACAAAAAACAATAATCCAACCTTTCTCCCCCTTTTGGCATTAATCAAAAGTTAAAAATTAACCGGCCAAAGGTGAGAATACATAATAACCAAATACACCAGAAACCAAAAAAAAACATAACCCAAATCCAGAAACAGAAACATAAATGAAACATAACACTAAGATAACAACAATCCAGAATGCAGCAAAACATAAGAAGCAATGCATTATCACTGAGGTGGTGGTGGTGAGTGTGGAAACATGCGCCCAAGAGCACCAAAAAAACGATCCTCCATCGCCTGCTGGCGCGTGGCAAGATGTGCAAAACCATCACGGATCATAGCACTCTGTCGCTCTTCGATAGCATACTGACGCTGCTCCACCTGAGCAAAATGTCCTCCTATCTCAGCAGAAAGAAAATCTCTGAGCTCCTGAAAATCAAATCCATGATAGGGAGGCGGTTGAGATTGCTCATTACCACCATCATTCATAAAATCTTCAACATTGAATGGTGTCTCAGGGGGCGGATTAGATGAACCAGCACCTACTTGCCTTGCCATCTCCTCCTCTAATTCTTTTTCTTTCTTTAATCTCGCAATATCATTTTTCCACATCCAATGTCGAGAAGTTGGATATTCATCCATACCAATTCCATGCAATAACGTAGAGTCAATGCATTCACGATCAGTGAGAGAAACCTCTTCTTCTTCGTCCTCAATTTCAACACCAAAATGTAACAAAAGCTTGGAAACAATCATCGGATACGGTAAAAATGCATTACCAACAGAACCAGCAGCAATGATCATTCGATCAAGAATAACTTTTGACCAATTAACAGGAATATGCTCCTTCAAAGCATAAAGCAACCGAACCTCATCATTGGTAGCTTGTGCATAATTGTGACTTGACTTAGGCATCAAAATATAAGAAATAACATAGAGTATAAGCCTATTATCCGGAGTCATATAACCTGCATGCTTAGTACCACTATCCCATTTATATCCTTCTCTAACAGTGTTTCCAAAAACTATTGCAACATCACATTCATTTAGAATTTCACTTTGTGGATCATTGAAAAATGTACCTTCAGTAGATAAACCAAATAATTCATTCATCACAGTGGGTGTAAATTTCAGCAGCTTGCCCTTAACCACAGATTTATAAAACCCATCATCAAACTTAAGGTTAGCATAAAACTTCCGAACAAGTCTAGGATAATAATCACAATGAAAACCTAGAAATTTCGTTAAACCTTGTTCTACAAACAGAGAAGAACAGTCAAACCTTTGATTTAAGAGCCATTTCATATTCATAAAACGCACATGACCAAAACCTCGCTTGAGAAACCCGGCTTCCCGCTGTTTCCGTTGTTCTTTGGAGTAAAAATAGGAGTCCAAATCAAGATTGACCCTTTGCTTCTTGCGTTTACCGGTAGAAGAGGATGGAGGGGCCATTATGGATGCTCTTAGGGTTTTGAGAAATTGGGGGTTTTGTAAAATGGGGCAAAAATGAGTGAAATTGATGATGCAAATGAAGTAATATGAGTGAATGAGTCAGAAAGAAGAAGAAATTTGAATGAAATCAAGTGAAAAATGATGAAAAGATGAAGAAACCGTGTGAAATAGGTAGAGAAAAGCGTATTTTTAGTGAGAAGAAAGAACAAAATGAGCAAAAAAAAATGTTTAATATCTGTCAGTTTTAGCACGATCTACTCGAGTACGTAATCGTTTAATCGAGTAAAACAGTGTAAAATTGACACTTAATCGAGTAACCTGCAATTTAATCGAGTATTCCAGAAAGTTTTATTTTGCATACTCGATTAAAGCACAGCTTAATCGATTAAAGTCTGATAAAATGCAATTTTTAAGCAGTTTTGAAGCACAAATCATGAAAAAACAAAGGCACAAACCATATGCACATTCTAATTATGACACAAACACATTTTGCACATAGTCAATTAAACAAAGAAGCAACCAAGCACAACACCTACTAATTATCAACATAAACACCAAAGAAATTACACATAACTAAAGTTAATCGAATCATGAGTTCTAATTTACAAGACCAAAAACAACTCTAAAAACAAAGCATTTAGAAATAGGCAAGGATTGTGAAATTGGTTAAAAAAAAATATCAAATGCAACTAGCCAATAGTTTGTTCATCCAAAATGCCTAGTTCCCTTCTAATACGATAAAAAGAATCTCTAGGTAGAGGTTTTGTAAATATATCGGCTAATTGATCCGAAGTTGAAACAAATTCAATAACACAATCACCTTTTTGAATATGATCGCGAATAAAATGATGCCTTATTTCTATATGTTTTGTTCTAGAATGAAGTACCGGATTTTTAGTTAGGTTGATAGTGGAAGTGTTATCACAACGAATAGGTACTTTAGATAAATTAACACCAAAATCAAGCAATTGTTGTTTCATCCATAAAACTTGGGCACAACAACTACCCGCCGCTATATATTCGGCCTCCGCTGTCGACAAAGCTACACAATTTTGTTTCTTAGAAAACCAAGAGACAAGCGAGTTACCGATCAAGTGGCAAGTACCGCTTGTACTCTTTCTATCTACTTTGCAACCGGCGAAATCGGAATCCGAATATCCTACTAAATTTATAAAAGCATCACGTGGATAAAATAGTCCGGTATTGATAGTTCCCTTTAAATATTTCATGATCCGTTTAACCGAAGTTAGATGCGATTCCTTAGGATTAGCTTGATAACGCGCACACATACATACGCTAAACATAATGTCAGGACGCGATGCAGTCAAGTATAAAAGACTACCTATCATGCCTCTATACTTGGTTACCTCTATAGGTTTGCCGCTTTCATCTTTGTCCATATGACATGTGTTGCTCATCGGTGTTGAGGCGTGCTTACATGAATCCATCCCAAAACGTTTCAAAAGCTCCTTGCAATACTTCGTTTGATGGATATAGATTCCGGCATCCATTTGCTTAATTTGAAGACCAAGGAAGAACGTCAACTCGCCCATCATTGACATCTCAAATTCGCTCTGCATAAGAGTAGCAAACTTCTTGCAAAGAAAGTCATTAGTAGCACCGAATATTATGTCATCTACATAAATTTGAACAAGTAGAATGTCATTTTCAGATTTTTCAATGAAAAGAGTATTATCAACCGCGCCTCTTTTAAATCCTTGATTTATTAAAAATGTACTCAATCGATCATACCAAGCTCTAGGAGCTTGCTTAAGACCATAAAGAGCCTTTTTAAGTTTGAAAACATAATTAGGAAATTCATGATTTTCAAAACCCGGCGGTTGAGATACATACACCTCCTCTTGAATAAAACCATTTAAAAAAGCACTTTTGACATCCATTTGATAAAGTTTAAAATTCATGATAGATGCATATGCCAATAATAATCTAATAGCTTCTAAACGGGCTACGGGCGCATAAGTCTCATCATAATCTATTCCTTCCTCTTGACTATATCCTTGAGCAACTAACCTAGCTTTATTTCTCACAATAAAACCCATCTCATCTAACTTATTGCGATAAACCCATCTAGTTCCTATAATGGGCCTATCGTCGGGTCTAGGGACAAGTTCCCAAACCCTATTCCTTTCAAATTGATTGAGCTCCTCTTGCATGGCCATGACCCAATTTTCGTCTTGGATGGCCTCATTTATATTTTTGGGTTCTATTTGAGATACAAAAGCCACAAAATGACAAAAATTACGTGAAGAGCTTCGGGTTATCACTCCCTTAGCTACATCACCTATCACATTTGTCAAAGGATGATTTCGGTTAGTTTTCCATGCCAAAGGTAGACCTTCATGTACTTGTTCATGTTCATCTCCATGATTTTGAATGTTCACCTCCTTTTCTTTCTCATTTTCATCACGTGGCACTTCTTCATAAATGTCAATACCTGAAATATCAAAAGTACCCTTCTCTCCTTCCGGAGATTCATCAAATACCACATTTATAGATTCCTCAATAGTTAAAGTTCGCTTATTAAATACCCTAAATGCTT